>OU342533.1:6250000-6875000 GCA_910589475.2 Bembecia ichneumoniformis | reverse complement strand
ATTATTAATATTCTTATGTTTGAATCCATAAAATCCATCCGTACTTGGTCATACATTATATGACCAAGTTATGTTGTGTTGTGTTGTGTTGTGTTGTGTTGTGTTATGTTGTGTTATGTTGTGTTATGTTATGTTATGTTATGTTATGTTATGTTATGTTATGTTATGTTATGTTATGTTATGTTATGTTATGTTATGTTATGTTATGTTATGTTATGTTATGTTATGTTATGTTATGTTATGTTATGTTATGTTATGTTATGTTATGTTATGTTAGGTTATGTTAGGTTATGTTATGTTATGTTATGTTATGTTATGTTATGTTATGTTATGTTATGTTATGTTATGTTATGTTATGTTATGTTATGTTATGTTATGTTATGTTATGTTATGTTATGTTATGTTATGTTATGTTATGTTATGTTATGTTATGTTATGTCATATTTTTATAAGGTCATTTTAGCTGTTAAAGATCAGCACAGACGTGGCTATAATATACATACATATATTAATATGCTAAAATATAAACACATAATAGCTGCGTGTGTGGTACTATATAAATATATAGTAATATGGCTTGCTAAAATATATATTGAACATCTGTGCAGGATAGCAAATGTTGATTGTGTCTGTAAGATTGCGCTTAGTTACAAACAAAAACAATTCATGCATATAAACTTAGGCGGTGAACTTATCAAAATAATGTAAAACGTCGATTAAAATCACACACACAAATAATAACACTCGCTTCAGTGTAGTCATAAACTTCGCTAGTCATAAACTAGCCCGTTTGGCGGCCATGTACCAATCTGCTCCTTATTTATTCCTGTGTTATCCTTATTCCTTTGTCTTTTATCTGTTCGTTTATTCCTTTATCTCTGTTCAAAGGCCACTGCACAATGCTATGTTTATTACTCTGGTGTTTTACAAATCTATATGTGACATCACATCTAACAAGCCGTCTGTCTGTCTGTCCATCACAGAATCTCATATGACATGTTTTCGTGTTCGTGGAACGATATATTATGTACATTACAACTAAGGATCGATTTCAATTCATATATCGTTTTGTATACTAATAATATTAATTATTATTATTATAATTGTTAAAATTAGTTAAACATAAACAATAAATTACAATATATATATGACAAGAACAAGACTACTCAAGAAAACTTGTTCGACGTCATTAATATTCTATACTCTGGTCTATACGTCTGGTTCTATACGCTGGTGCCCGCAACTTCTTCCGCGTTGAAAAATTAAGTGGCAGGGACAGTGGCGCCCAATTTTTTATGTTTATTAGTTTTTCACGCAAAAACGGCTGAACGGATTTGGATGAAATTTAGAACTCAGATAGCTTATTACCTGGATTAACATATAGGATACTTTTATCCTAGAAAAATGTTAGGTTTCTTAGGGATCTTACAAAAAATTTAAAAATTGGTCGCCATTTTTTTAAACGATCTCTCGGGAACCTAATGTTTTTTTAGGATTTTAAGATATTTTTTTAGGATCCTATATGTTAATCCAGGTAATAAACTATCGTGTGCCAAATTTCATCCAAATCCGTTCCGCCATTTTTTAGTTATTGAGAAACGAACATCCATACATTCATACATCCTCACAAACTTTTGCATTTATAATATCAGTAGGATTCAAAAGTAAATCTACTACACAACACGCCAGTAACTACTACATACTGAAATTAAATCTATCTATGGTTAGACAACTTCAACAATTGGCCCCGTTAAAGATCACTCCGCTTGCGAAGCGAGTTATCAATTTAGGCATTGCACTTGCAGTCCCTATAGCGTTGCTTATTTTAAAAGGTAACAGTAGCCATCCACTTACAAAGTCTATTCTATTTACAAAGTCGCTTTCCGCCACCCAACGAATTTTGATACTGTTTTCACTAATAGAAACAGAGTAAACGAGAAAGGTTTGTGTATATGATTTGCACAAAAATGCATCTGTCCAAAACTGGGGTCGCTATTTAGTTTAGGGACAATTTATTGCTTATTAATTTACTACAGGGTAGGTAGGTTTGCATTTTGGTGGGAAGTAAGGCATCAGAAAATGGCTTAAAGGAAATCGGTCATGTAATCGGTAGATCATATAATTTACAGAAAAATTGTGTATTCTTGCGAAGCACGTAAGTAACGTGTTAATGATAGCTGACGTTCCAATGAAATACCTGTCATCTGTTTGTGTAATCAAAACAAACGTAATATCGGAAACATATCGGCGAGATTTCCCACGGGACACTAAACAACTGTGATCGAGGTGTCCAAACTTCGAGCAAGTCGCAACGCCGCCCCTGAGAGATAAAACTTCGTACTAAATAGATTACTGTTCTGCGCTAGCGGTTCTCTCTTTAATTCGCCCTAGGTAAACATTGATTATTAATTATATTATTAATTATAGTAATTTTGCCTTTTTCATAAGGTATTTTTCTATATAAAATCATTACATACATTAAGGGTACACTGCGTTTCGCAGTCTGACGGTAGTAACTTACAGAAAACCACCATGAAATAAAGGCATGTGTGCTGTTGTGATTCTCTATACTCTCCTAATCTAAGGTCCCATTAACCTTTAAAACTACGGTCGGCAGCGTACTTGCAAGCAGAAAAGCGTTATTTTCGTCGCCTAATTTGGCTTGTTAGAGTAAAGTTAAAATACAGAGCATAATAAACTATATCTAAAAAGTTTTAATAGGGCAGATTTATACAAAAAAATATATTTTCTGAGAAAAAGAAAATAGTAAATTACTGTCCAAAAAAGCTTTCGATTCATATTAAAAATTTTCAGTGACAACTACATTATTTTTTAAGCTAATTACCTAATTAACCTAAGTTCAGTACTAAAGTTTTAATCGACTACTTTTATTTTGTTTTTTATATATTTTACAGAATATTAAAAAAAAAACATTCAATTTTAAATCTGTTCGGTTATCTCAGAGAACTTACTTCATACGAGTTATTAGGTTGCGCTCATTTTGGTAAAAATTGTGCTCGGTCTAACGTTAGTCCTTGTCTTAATTGGCAACAGAATCATAAACTGAAATATTTATTAAAAAATGTTATTTTAAAAAACATTAAAAAATATTTTTTTAAAAATATTGATTTGAAGAAATTTTTTAAATGACGCACTAGTTTTTAATCCTTAGATGTTGAAGTAAAAAATATAAATATTTAATTGAAGAATCTACATATCAATTATAGTTTAAATCATGTTTGTATTCAATAAGTAAAATCGATAAGTAAAAAAAGTAACACAATTTATATAGGAAGGTACGTAGGTACCAATGACGTGGATTAATCAAATTTATTAAGGTTCACCATTAATAAGAAGAGAAAATTCTGTCTCGAGATTTTAATAGCTCCGTCATGAAGATAATGGAAGGAATGAATTAATACTGCCGACTTGAATGGCAGCCCGCTTTTGAATTTCTAAGTTATTTACATATACCTACATACATTTTTTTTAAGTCGTAAAATTTGTAGGCCACTTACACACTAAAAGAAATGACTGTAAATCAAATTGGAGAAGTCCTGTACCTTGGGACACTTTTTTTATAATGTATTAATTTAAGTCTATAATGACATATTACTTTAAATAATTGCTAAAAAATATTTATGTTTATAATTTCTGAAGAAATGTCAAAAATGTATTTGTGGCAAGGTGCAAGCATGGCCAGTACCTTGGGATACTATATATTCAGTAGAATGAAAGCTTGCCTAACGATAAGACAAAAGAAGGTTCAAATCCCGTTCGGGTCAGCACTAATTTCATAATTTCTTCTATGGATTAAGAATTATGATAGAAAGTATCGAGAAGTAACCTACTTGTGTGAGATTACTAGCAATCTTTGAACTATTGTGAAATCCTGACAATCTACTGTAGACTAATTGTGGACTATACAAATCTGTACGTACATTCTCACGTGGCTTATCCCCAGCAGTGTGATATATATAGTTGGATAAAGATGTGGATAAGAAATATAAAGCGCAGATGAGTAAAATTATTAAAATATGATGGACAATATGCAGATACAGTTATTTTTTATGTTATTTGAATTTTCTACAATAAATTTATATATTTAATGGCAGGGGCACACTGCATTTCGCAGTCATTTGGGCTGCACGTCTGGCGACAGTAACCACCCCCTTAACAAAGATCACCGTGAAATGAAAGACACAAACTATTCGTGTCTAGATGTTTATATGTGTACTCTCGTATCAAGCGTATTTAATGTGTGTGTGTTCCTATTAAGGGGGAGACAAACGCTAAATACTAAAAATATCCATTGTTTAATGAAAATGTTACAAGTAATAGACAAGACAATTGCTTTGAAAAAAATATATATTATACTTAAAGATGTGAAGAACCAATTGTATTAATTAGAATTTTCGTTAAAGTAATAGAAACTCCACAAAAAAAGTTAGAACACAAGAAGAATTTGACCTTTATTGAAAATTCTCTCGAAAACGGCTTATTGCACGCATATGAATCCTGTACCTATTAATAAGTTGATATCAGATTAAAAAATTGTATTGATAAAAAAATTTTTTTTGTGTAATGTTCTAATGGTAAAAACAAAAAAACACCATTTCTAGGCCCGTTGAATTGTCTCCGCCGCCAGCGTGTTCTATAGTAAATGTCATATACAATGTCACAAATAACGCACACAAACGCATAGAGTAGACAGTGTTTTTCTTTTCACGACGAATTACGAGTACCTATTACGTCACTTACCGAAATCTTCCGAAGTTGGCTGGGCTAAGGCGACTGTTTTAAAAAGTAACATTGTTTTATATAAATTTTCGTTAAATAAAGCACAACACCAATTAGTACTATTACCTTTTCTGGTATTATTTTTTTTTTAATTGAGAAAGTCGCCATTGTTTGTTTTGGTTGTGATCTAAGACAGCAGGTATTTTAAGATTCTAATATTGATAATATGTAGTTTGGAAAAATATTCACTGTGAAAGTAGTTTAGGTGAAATTGAAAAATGATACGTTTTCAAAACTGTCTTTCGGTGAAAAAAATTAATGAAAAAATGAAACGCCTTCCCAACTTTTACGATTCCATGTTAGACATATTTACTGAAAGATTGACGTGTAGATTTAATATATAAATAATTTAAAAAAACTATAGATCCGTATATTCACACCACAGTCTTTTCACTGTTATTAACTATTATTTAATTTTGCAATTTTAAAAACATAAAACAAACGCGCCGAAACATTTGTAAATTTATATGTCTATAAAATCAGTCACTATGGATTTTTGAGGTGGTAATGACAAATTACCTTCATCATTACATCATTATTTAATAGACAAGACTACGAATCAAAACCAACAGCAGCATTTTTGGTAAGTATAATAGCTTTAAAAAATTTCTGCCTACCCTGTCTAAAAACTCTGTGCACGCCACTGTGTGCAATTGTGTTTCGGTGAGTGAGTAAAGGATGCCAGAGCCTATTTCTCTATCCCTTCTCAATCCCTTATCCTCAATCCTACTAGGGTAGGCAGCGCACTTACAGCACTTTTAGCGGTACTTGTGTAATAGGCGACGGTTGCCACCTACCAAGTGGACCGTTAGCCTGTCTGACGATCTTAACATTAAAAAAAACACTAGTTTTTCTAAGTTTTGCGGCACGCTACGCATTCCGCGGTCATAAACTGCCTAGCGATAATAATGAAATAGCACTATTGTTGAATTTCGGTGTGTTAGAGACCTTTGTCCTCAAAGTCGGTAGAGCATTTGCATTACACAGGCGTTTCTATATATTTACACGAGTCGATAGTACAAGTGTAGTCTGATACTGGTAAAAATGTGATTCATCATCATCACCTCAACCGTAGGACGTCACCTGCTGGACAAAGACCTCCCCCTACTTCTACAACACAACCGATCAGAAGCAGCCTGGATCCACCGTCGATCAGGTCGTCTGTCCACCTTGCGGGTGGACGTCCTACGCTGCGCTCACCGGTCCTTGGCCGCCACTCGAAAAACTTTCGGTCCCCACTCCCACTTCAATTAATCCGCCGATTATTAGTTCGCCGAGTAACTTTCGTTCGTCTACGAATCTCCTCAATTCAATCTCGCAGTGTAACCCCGAGCATAGCGCTCTCAATAGCGCGTTGTGGTTAAATGTCTCATAATTTTATAATAGAATGTAAATATTTCTTATGAGTACAAATAACATCCCAAATAAATGTTCTAGTACACATTCTGCCATTAGTAAAGGCGTACATTTTTTATGTTTAATTTATGTAACATCTATATATAATTAAATTCCTAATTTGTGTAATGTGTAGGAGTCAGTCCAAGTCATTCTTATATTTTTCTTTAGGAAAGTAACTCGTGTCGTGTTATTGTTTATTTATTTATTTATTATTATTAATAAATAAATAAACAATAACTCAATTTGTTGTTTATTTTCATCAATCATCCTCATCAATAACAGCCTAATCCCCACTGCAGGGGCGCAGGCCTACTCTCTCAACAAGGACGTATAGGCTATATTATGATCCACCATTCTGACCCAGTGCGGGTTGGTGGACCTCACATGCGCCTTAGAATTTCTTCTTTAGTGTATGCAAGTTTCCTCACGATGTTTTCCTTCACCGTTTGAGATCAGTCAGTAAGTGCACTTAAGTTTTTAGAAGAAAAACCATTGATGGCATGACGCGGGGATCGAACTCGGACCTCTAGACATGATAGTTCGCGTCTTGGAACTCTTTGTAAATTTTAATAGCCATAAAATATGACTAAGCCATTTAATTAGTTGTCATATATACCTAATTTGTTACTGCGTCTATTTCTGTGAGATGGAACTTCAGAGACTTTCATAAGTAGCAATTTAATATCTAACTTCTCAAGCCACTCAATACATTTATATGTTTTCCATATCAATTTCTAAAGAGAATGTAAATTTTCTATTTGAACAAAACAATAAAGTGGACGAACAGAGTCGGATTACTACATAATAAACAGGAGCGGTGTCTCGGCAATGAATAATGGAGCAACTAAATCCTACTTCAGTGCAATACATTACAACATAACTGACCCGACTTATGATAATCCGAATTTATTAACAATAAATACGTTGTCTCCAATGAATATTGCCTACATTTTCTATTGTTGATACACGTGTATTACGACATCATTTTAACCAAGCTTAATGTACGTGACAAAAAGGAGAACGAGGTTAGAACGAGACGACAACAGGGTAACCCAAATTTCCACCTTTATGCTGTCCGACAAAGACAGCTATAGGTGGGAGAGAGATAGGTTCTGGGTGACCCTAAAACTTCCCTTTATCGTCTCGCTACACCTTTCTAATAGGGATAGTACTACTATATTAAGGAAGCGTACAAAGCAAAAAGAAATTTTAATTTCGCCCGCGTGGCCCCATAATTGAATGGACACGATACCAACACAACAGAGTTCCTTTTATTAGCAATATATTTACAAAATCTTGTTAAAATAACATGAAACAGTTTATAAACAGTCTATACACAACACACTTATAATAATCTACTCATTAATAAGTCTTATTAAAAAATTTACGTGTAAATATTCTTACGCACAGGAACATGGTATTCTCGTCTCAGTGGAGCAATTGTGACTGACCAAGACCATGTGAAATTGTGAAACAATGCACATTGAAGTATGCATGACATGAGACGGATAATAGCGCATTCCGCGAGATAAAAATGTTATAAGTGCCAAAATTATTAAATATTAATTACTCGTAAACTGTAAAGTCAAATGAAAAATTAATCCTCAAAAACCTAAATAATCTGTGTAGTAATATTAGGTACTGATAATTTTTTAGGTTTGTAATATGTGTCATTTTGAAAATAAAACAAAAAAACTATAAAAATTAGAGGTATCTTGGTGATTATGTTCTATTGAGAAAATTTCATTGTATAAAATTTTCTATCCACACTTCACTTTTATTTATAATGTATTAATCTATATATAAATGTTTTCTTATTTGGACTTTATATACTCAGATAAAATTTAAATCTAGGATTAGCTATTTCTATTTAGACGCGCTGTTAAGATTGAAAATTAGTAGGATAGGGTATTATTGTAAATAGATTCTGGTTAGAATAAGGTATGAAATAAGAACTGTAAATAATGCAAATGAATGAACGACACAGGGAGGGCTGAGGTAAAGAGGGGTAAGTAACATTGAAACTAGGTCAAACTTGGTGGGGATAATTGCTCCACCAGCCTACATTTATAAATCGCCCCGATTTCCGTCAAAACCACTGGAATTCCAGTCATCCCCGGAACAAGCCTTATGAAGAAGCTGAAAAGTGTAGCCCTATGAAGAGGCTGGTAAGTGTAGCCGTATGAAGAGGCTGAAAAGAAGCCGTATGAAGAGGCTGGAAATTGTAGCCGTATGAAGAGGCTGAAAAATGTAGCCGTATGAAGAGGCTGGGAAAAGTATAGTGTAGTGCGCATAGTAGGCACCTGGTAAAACGAAGAAGTGGCACGAACAAACCCCGTTGGACCTCGAACCAAAGTCCGCTACGAACATATAGCTAGTAACGTGGTGGTTTCCTCCAATCCCAGCAACGAGTTCCGTACACTTAATCTCAAGAATTTATTATGTTTGCTAGTTACGCAGCCTTATATTTTTTGATGAAAACTTTATGCAGATTATAAAACTAGGAACTCGCACATATACATTTTTTTTTTCCTACAAAAACTTTCCTGGTTTATCCCTTTCGAGCCACCGTCGAACATATAAAAATCGTATAAAAATCGGTTGGATAGTTGCGACTTTATTTTATAATATGTATAGTTATAGATATAAATTTAGAAGATATGCAGTTTTGCTAGTTCCTAGTTCCACCGGGCCCAGAAGGTTCCCGAGTGGATTTTTTTATAACGATATAAAAAAATTCCTTATAGGTTTCCTTATATTTTAGACGACGATAACCACATATTAACAAGTGGACCGTTAGCCATTTTGACGATTTTTTTATAAAAAAAATCCCAATTATTGAACATGTAAATTTTCAATTCATTTTAATTATTAAATAAGTATATTCGGTTTCTATGGTCGAATTTCATATGTAGGTACATTCATATATAATTTTGATGGTTATTAAATTCAATCAATTTCTAAAATACTCCGTAACTGTAATATTAAATATATTACTGTAATTGAGACAGCTTACGATTCCTAATTCGTACACTTAATTACTATTTGCAATCAAATAGAAGCATAATTAAATTTAATTAGCAATCGCAGGTCGCCGGCGATGTTCGGAATAAATTATTTAAATTACACGAAGATAATTCGACTACGTGTACGCATTAATTCGTAGCTTTGAATTTGAAATACGTGGTTCCTATGAAATATAATTTGTTGTTCTAAACCGTCCATAGTACAATTACTGTAATAATAATTTATGGTTGACAATAATAGTCAATTAAAATTATCTATTGAATAAAATTTATGAAAAGCGACGATTAAATACAAAAAACGCAGATTTAACTTATTATTCGTTTTTATTTTATTTTTAACTAACGATCAACTCCGACTTCGCTCTGTAATCTACACACAAACCTCCCTCGTTAGCGCTCTTTCCGTTAGTGAAAACCGTAACAAAACCCTTTGAATGGTTAAGAAGAAATAAGCGAAGAAACAAGAAGAGGCAGACAGAGACTTTGTTTTATAATATGTATTAGCGGCCCCGCCCCCAGCTTCGCACGGATGCAACTTTTTTCTGCAAGTTACAAAACTATATATACATAAACTTTCCTCGTTGAACGCTCTCTCCATTAATAAAACCGTATCAAAGAAGGTTGGTTTAGAAGTTAGGGAAGAAACAGACACACGCGTATAGCGACTGCAATTTATAATATGTATATATATAGATTTGTTTATATATCTAGATCGACCTTCCGAAAAGCGAGTTAGGCAAGATTTACACCGGGCCGTGTAAATGGCATTTTTGACGAGCCCATTGGATGAGTGGTTAGGGTGCTTGCCTTAACGCTCTGTTCTAGGGATCCCGGGTTCGATTCCTGACAGGGTCAACTTTGAAAAATGAACTTTTCAAAGTTGACTCTGGTCTGAATCTGGAAAGTAGTGGCAGGGCTCACTGCGTTTCGCAGTCATTTGGGCAGCCCGTCTGGCGGCAGTAACCGCCCCCTTACACAAGACCACCGTGAAATAAAGACCACGTGTGCTGTTTCGGTGAGTGAAGTAAGGGATGCCAGAGCCCATTTCTCTATCCCTTCCCAATCCCTTATCCTTAATCCTATTGTAGTCGACAGCGCACTTGCAGCAGCTTTGGCGTTGCTTGTATTATAGGCGACGGTAGCCACCTACAATCAAGTGGAGCATCAGCCTGTCCGCCGATCTTAACATTAAAAAAAATACTTCACCGGGTCGTGTCTGTGCCACGGCCTTGCCCCCGGCCGGAGCATGATAGACTATACATGTCTTCATTGTGCGCTCGGAGACAGCCTCGCGAACCCCGCTCGCGTTAACCGAGGCTGCCGCGCGAGCCATGGCTCGTGATCCAAAACCATGAGGTTACGTCGCGAGCCCCGCTCGTGCTCGGGGTATTAGTATTTACCCGAGGCTGGCGCGCGAGCCAAAACCTCGAGCCTGTTTCAGGATATTAGAATTTACACGAGATTGCCGCGCGAGCAGTGGCTCGACAGCCAAAACCGCTAGACTACCTCGCGAGATATAATAGTAATATAATAGTACTAATAGTATAATAGTACGGAAATGAGAAGGTACGGGCACGACCTGGCGGCGGCATGATGCGATATGAATCATCCTTTAAGCGCCGATGCCTAACATATAGAATCTGCATAATATCGTACATGCTTAAATGGCATCATTAACGGAAACAATTAATTTAATACCGCCAACACGTCAGCGGAGAGTTGACTGCGTTTATTGCGTTTAAACTTTGTCGATCAAAACTTTGCCAATCGCTCGAACGTTGCACACGCTAGGTAACACTTGAGAACATAAAGCTTTATTGAAAGTCATTGCATCATTCTGGAAAATTAGAGTATTGCAACGCCCCATCTAGATACCCTTATTAATTACTATCTCGGTCCTCTGTTCTTCGCATACAGCCGCTTCCCCGCAAACCTTTAGGTCGACTGGCTATCGTCTGGGACTCAGCTCGGGTCATCGAAAGATTGAATAAGGATATGGTCTATGTACTTATGTGATAAGTTTTATCGAAATCTATCTTAAACTATCTCATATAAGCACTTTACATATCTCCCAACTTTTATATGTATTTGTAATATTAGCGGTATATAAAGTAGAATACAAACAATACAAATAACCTTACACACAGTTCCTTTTTTTTTTAATATTGTGATAATAATAATGTGTAAGGTAGGTAGATAATAATTCTTGTTTTTTTATTTATTATTAAGCTTAATTTAGATAATGAATAAAGTAGTCTTAAAATATTTATTTCAGACATTAAGCGTATATTAACAGTTTGAAAATAAATATGTATTCTTAAATACAAATATAAAATCTAATTCACCGGTGAGGTAGATTATATACCTATTCCATAGGTATATAATCTACCTCACATTTTATAGCTGATTATAGCTGAAAATCCAGTGCTTCAAGGAATTAAAAAAAAATGGAAGTTATGAAATCGCTAACCTAGAACACCATTTGACCAAAAATTTACATGTAGGTACTTACGTATATGAATTTTTCCATGAAGAAAGATTGTATCCTGTCAAATATCTAGGCCAGCTAAACTACTGCGCAAAGCGCAAGCTAATATAGGAACGAAAAAAGAACGAGAACTGTAATATTCCTAAATTAACCACTGTAATATTTAAAGTAGAATATTTGTAAGATTCCTCGTTTAACTTTTATCGTAATAACTTTTACGACATTACTCCCGCTACAACTCATTTCTAGTCTCAGTGTAGATACTAAATTTCTGTATAGGACCGTTATTATCAAATTGTTTAAATGAGGAATTTTTATTCTAGTGAAATTCTACTAATTTCAATGTATGAACGTTATCTCGTCTCGTCTCATCTCGTCTCGTCTCGTCTCGTCTCGTCTCGGCTCGTCTCGTCTTGTCTCGGCTCGTCTCGTCTTGTCTCGGCTCGTCTCGGCTCGACTGGTGGGGAGGAGGTGTTTGTGGATGCGAGCGTGCGTATATATAAGTAAAAACTTGGTTGCCTACATAGACACTATAGTACTACTATAGTCTACATAGAATATGAACATATGAACAATGAAATGATAGCCTGTGTGTTGGTTTCGGCGAGTAAATAAGAGTTGTCACAGCCCATTTCCTTGATAATCCTTTATCCTTAATCCTACTAAGGTCGCCAGCATACCTGCAGCATATGTGACGTTGGTTTTGTTAATAGGCGACGGTAGCCACATACCATCAAGTGGACCGATAACCTGTTTGACGACCTTTACATGAAACAAACTAGGGTCGTCTAGTTTGGGGTGGAAGTAGCTTTCTTAGGGGAGACTACCGCCCGTCGTGAGGTCCCTTGAGATCTGCCTCCGGCGTACCTCCACTTCTGAGTATCCCAAGGTTCCGACAGGGAGCACAGTTCTACCGGTGTTGGACAGCCGTGGCAGGTCGCGGATGTCATGTCTTAAAATTCCCGCTACCCGCCCATCTTCGGCCGCGCTAGAAAGTCCGGCACTTAGCGGTTAGGCGTTGGTTTTTATTCCGGCACCACAGCGTCCCTTTCGATGCCGGGTATTTCCCAACTTTAAAAAAAGGTGGAAGTAGTCTCCACCCTTTGAGGAGTATGTTGCTATACACAGAATAAACTCTTCGATATTTAAAATGGCCAGAGTTCAATCTCCTCTCGTTCTTTGTTCAAGCATCGTGTCAGGGCATCTGCGTCAGGGTCGAGAGAGTCACGTGTGTTTTATGATGAAATATAAAAACACGTTGCCACTGAAACAAAACGACACATTTACGATCTGCCTTCTACATGTACGGGGCAAGGTCGACAGTAAATTTTGCAAATAATCGGTTAGTTCGTTTACGGTTCACAATATTTATTACGGTTTCCGATTTAAATTTAGCTGGAACTTGTATTAAAATATAAATAAACTTTACATTTTTTTTAGTAAAACCCGCAAATTGCTCTACTTAATACTTTTTAAGTAAAGATTGGCAGGCAGGTTAACCGTCCACTTGATGGTCGGTGCCCACTGCCGCCTATAAACGTGAGCAATTCCAGATTCAACCTTGCTAAGATAACAGTACAAGCGACAAAATGCGGATAGAAGAAGGTGCTCTGGCATCCGTTACTCATTCACAAAAATACAATAACATAAGTGCTAAGTGGCTGTTAGCACTTAAGTTATGTATGTATATGAACATATAATATTAATAAAAAAAATTAAGTATAATTATGTTCTTTGACAAGTGTTAGTATTACGCATTACTATAGTCATTTTGGTCGGAATAAACGTAAGAAATCATGTGGTACATATACATATGCATTTGTTATCTCTTATCTATACTTAACATTATAAAGCTGAAGAGTTTGTTTGTTTGAACGTGCTAATCTCAGGAACTACTGGTTCAAATTGAAAAATTCTTTTTGTTTTGAATAGTCCATTTATCGAGGAAGGCTATAGGCTATATAACATCACGCTATGATAAATAGTATTATATATGTATAAGCAGTGTCCAATACCGCGCACCCCATGCGCACGCCGCCGCCGCCGCCCGTCGCGCCGCGCCGCGCCGCCCGCCGTATGGGCGGCAGCGAAGCGTGGCCGAGTTCAGCTAGTGTTACTAAAACTGTGTTATCTCTTGTAGTATAACATACACAAAAAACATCGATGTGTCCATTTTTTTAAGTATTTATATTTTGTTTGAGGGGTGATTTAAGTAACCTCCTATTTCAAAATCCGATTCACATTCAGACGTCTATGAGGGTTATATTTTTTTTTATTATCCTCGTTAGACTGTTCCTCGTTAACCGGTTTTAATATTTTGTTTTATAAAGGAGAAATATTTTGGATCCTGTAATTTTATTTTACATAATAAATGGAACATTTTAACACAGTAAACGGATTAAAGATTTGTATAAAAATCAAACCGTATTCAAGAAATCATTGTAAATTGAAGTTACGTTAACTAAATTTTAATTTTTAACAGTATACTTCTGTGACATTCAAGTTTTAATTTTAAAAATGGGTTTAGCTAATATTTGTCATTGTTATCTAGAGATTATTGAGATAAATAAACATGTGTTTCATTAACATGACGCTTCATTTTTGCTGAGCCTATTACACATACAAAACACATGTCTCATTAATTTTGTTTTATGCTTATATTAGGTATATTATACCTATATAAGAGGTAGTTAATTTAAGAAATCATCAAGTTATTTAGCTTTTATAAGTCTCTCGATTCAGATGCACAAGACAGTTACCATCAACCCTCTTACAGAAGACACCACTAACAGCTAGTGTACAACCACCCTGTTCCAATTTCTCCACTTTTCCCTAATAATTACCCATTTGAGGTGACGCAGCGATAAACAATTAATACGGCTCTGATTGCATACGAAAACGAGAGCGCCTTGCTTAGGTCGTATGCGAAAAACGATTTTTATTAAAAAAACTCTAATGTATTTTAAGAAATCCAACTATAAAATTAAAATGTATGTTTATACTAATGTACATAGAAAATTTGGAGGTATAAATTATTCCCGTTTGTCTGTAATATGTAAATCTGTGTTTTAAAAGAGTTTTCTTCGAAATTTTTTCTCTGTTATAAAAGTTTACCAATCGTGTAATCCAACTGAGAAAATAAAGTCAGTAACATGAAGAAACAGATTACCAAACATCACTTTCATATGTTTTGTCATTGTTGAGAAAAATCTAAATCCCTACCACCAAAATTTCCAAAATTCCATTAACCATTTTATCCCTCACGCCTGACGCATAAGAGGAGTGGGTGTATTGAGTGCATAAGAGTTTGACCTGTGCATCTGTGAATCTGTGTGTCCGTCTGTGGCATTGTAACTCCCGAATAGATTGACTGATCAGCTGACATTCTGACCTATAATTTTGAAGATTTATTGAGGCGTTTGAAAATCATCAGCTCATTTCCTAGTTGACGAAGGGATCTCACTAACTTCCAAAGGTTCGATTGATTTGAAATTTGGTGTACTGTTCCTTCGGGGATATTTCCTTGACCTGATGCTGCAGCATCAAGTAGTCTACGGGACACCCTACTCTTCAAAACCTTATAGCGGATAAGCGTGTATGGACTCAATAGAATGTCGGGGGTTAGTTCATAATTTTTAATTATAGCTTGTTGTATATTGTATCAAATTGTATTTCACAGATCTAACAGGCGATATCTATTCTGAGGGTCTGTAAATTATTATTATTTATAATTTAATACTTTATTATTATGAAAACTTATTTGGAAAAAAATTGCCCTGCATTAAGACAAGGACTAACGTCAGACCGAACACAATTTTTTAACAAAATGAGCGCAACGTAATAACCTACATAATTGTACAATAATTTTTTGTAGCTTCTCGGAGATAACCGAACAGATTTAAAGTGGGAAGGTTTTTCTTATATTAAATAAGGTGTAAATATGAAAAAACAAATAAAAGTAGTCTATTGAAACTTTAATAAGCTTAAAAATAATGTAGTTGTCGCTGAAAACTTTTATTACTGTGACACGAAAGCTTTTTTGATATTTTTTCAGATTGTTTTTATAAATTTGCCCTATTTAAACTTTTTTATATATAGTCTATTATGTTCCGTATTTTTATCTAGTTTTAATTTTACCCTAACAAGTCAAATTAGCCGACGAAAATAACGCTTTTCCGCTAAGTGCTCGCCATAAGTATCCAATATGCATATTATATTTTTATGGTTTGTGTTCGACTCTTTCAACTTAATGTGCCAATCTTATACGTACACTTCAGTCTCTGTTTGGTTGGCAATACTTTCTATTTTCCATACAATTTCCAGTTTCAGCCTCCTCGTGCACCGCAGACTAAATTATATGTACGTACAACTGACTACACTGAAACTTACCCCAGACTATAACGATTAATTTGTTGGAGTTAACTACGGACTAAATCGCTTTTAACGGCAAACTATCTCTTATTATGCCTTGCGTTGCAAACAGTAACAATCAAAGTGTTAGTAATATTCTGAGTTAATCGTTTGCAATGTTATCAGTTCCTAATAGAGGAAATTCGATTTCCAATTACTAAGCGAACATGATTGTGACATTCTATACATATCTACACATATAATAAAGTCGTGTCTGTATATTAAAAATTTTTTCAAAAAAAAAAAAAACAATTTATACACGTCACAAAAAATAGTTTTCTATAATTTTGTCTGTATATCAATATTCATCTAACCGACATCTAACACACAAAAATTTGTAAAAACATTTTTTTTTACCTCGGTAACATAAGTAGGTACCGACTTCGTTCGTGCCCTTTCTCTTAGGGTTTTAAACATTTGTTCAATCTTTCCGTTTTGATACATATCTGATCTCACTTAAAATAACATAAAGAAAAATAACATAATGATTGGTTAAGTAGCTAAGGTGTGAAAGCGCATCAATTAAACAATCAAACTAACATACAAACGAACTTATTTTATAGACATTTATATTTATTTAATACATTTTTTCTGTTGATTATTTTCTGTAGCTAATTTACTGATTCACAATTATCTATTTGCATTTAATAAAGTTTTCCATTCAAAATTAATTAGAGTTCAAAATATATGAATTACATAAAATTCTATTGTCCCAAATACTGACCGTATTTCTAGGAAATATGCTTCCCGTTTGTTTCGAATGTGAATATATATTATCGGAAAAGCATAAAAGTTCAGCTTCGTAAATTTGAGATTTCATTCCCTCAAATACTGAAAGGAATTGTGAGTATTGTTATGAAACATAAACAATACCAAACAAAAATATTTTTAACATATATGTATACTACATCACAAAAATAAACACATAAGTGCATGACAGTTTTTTTATTTCGGTAGATTTTCTTGTAAATAAGAAATTATTTAATAGGTACCTAATATACGTCTAAGTCAAAGGCTTAATTTTTTTTATCAAACTTTTGCTTTAGAATTATGTCCATGTGTGTAAATATTTTTTAATATTATTTCTTTTTCGTTAAGAAAACAAATATTAAAAAGTGCAAAAAAAATTGCGGGAAATTCAAAATACTTGTAAAGGTCAGTTCGAATGTCAATTTCAATTTCATGTCAATTTCATGAATGGTTTGTAAATTTCATAATAAGCAGGTTTTTAGAGCAGTAATTTACACTACTCAGATACTATTAGCACAGTCTAACCATACCTACGTCATACAGTCGGGCAACGCTCAATGGTCGAGCCTGCAAACTGAAGCGAGTTCGCCGAACGTTGCTCTACGCAAGTACATTCGTTGCCTGACTGTATGACTTAAGTATGGTTAGACCGTGCTATTAGATTACCAATCTATTAGTTTAATACTACTACTATTAGTTAATATAGATTTTTTTCTCAGAAAACAAAATACAACTTTTTTGTACAATTTTTTTGTATTTTGTACAATTTTTTTACAAACAAAAATTTTTTTGTTCTCAGAAAATAAAATTTTGTATAAACCTGCCCGTTGCAAACTTTTTTAAATACAGTCTTTTATGCACTGTATTTTTTAATTCATTCTAAGAAATCAAACTCGCCGACATAATGTAACACTTTTTTGCTAAGCCCTCGCCTTAAAAATTAACTAGAGAAAGAGTAGAGTTTTTAAATAGTTACAAAGGGTTGGCAAAATATGAACTACTTTTTATAGAAATGGCCATTTAAAAAAAAATGGCTTCCCAGAGCAAAGAAAATTATTCAATAATTTTAATTTAAACCAAAATCCATCCAAAACTAGCCCAAAACTAAGCATTAGTTATATATTAAGCATAATATGTTAGTTATTATGAGTGCTAGACAACTGAGTATAATATGTTTACACTTACATAAAATAAAAATAAATTAAATTAAATTAAATTCTATTTATTTCAGGCATCTAAATTTTTTTATTGGATACAATAATAATATACATTTAATTATGTTATTTGTAATTATATACATAATTATATACATAATTACAAATATGTTATCTTGAGTTTTTGGTTTATTTAGAGAGTGTAATTATATTTTAGTGTTCTAATCCATTTATTGAGTAGAAAAAGGTTTAAAAAAAATCTAATTTGAGATAGATGATGTACTTGTTTATTGTGTACATACAAATCATCTTTCCGAATGATCTGACCGACCATCTAATTAGAATTGTCACAGACTTAACGTTTTATAAGAGGAAATGAACAGCGCGAAATGTCCCTTTGCCTGACGTTTCGCCCGTCGCGATATCATTAATTTGTGTTGTCATCACCCTGAGACCTTAATTAAACTTGGTGCAAAAATAAGCAATAAATATAGCGAGACAAAAGGAACCGAGACAGAAGTAGGGGACAAAGAGCTCAAATGAAAGTCAACTTCTAAACCCTGACCTAAGAACAAAGCTTTGGAAAGCTGCGGAGGAAAAATTCGAGTTGAAACTTCCGTCGCCAGGCAATAAGTAACAGGAGGGCTGGCAATAAATTCACCTAAGAAACCACTTTTTGTACTCAATATCCAGAACATTAATACAGATTTTCAACATTGTTGTCGATTTTTTTTTTTTTTTTTTTCAAATTATAACGGACGTTGCGTTGGAGATAGTCTCGTAATCGTTTCTATATATTTATTCATTCAAACCTAACAGCATAGTTACAATAGTTTACAAATACATTTTTAGAAAATTACAAAGCCTACCTTACTAGATTTGACAAATTACAATTTATAAGTACAAAAATAATTTAAAATAATAATAACACATACAAGTACAATATATAAGCGAAAAAGTATTTTCGCATATAGTATACATGTATAAACTTGTAATAAAATCTCTTCGGCTGTATTTGTATCTGACTGGTTTTGATGACATTAAAAAGGTTACATTTCAAAAAAAGAAACAAATTAGTTAAATTTTTTTAGCTGTTTTTCATTTGTTTTTCTTTCTGTCAAAATGAGTGAATCTAATGAAGAAATTCGATACATTTTAAAATTTTATTACAAAAAAGGAAAAATGCAACGTAAGCCGGGAATAAATTTGTAATGCAGTATCAGTAAGAGTAGCACAAAGTTTATTTAAGCGTTTTCAATCCGGAATTTTGATTGCAAATATCACACTTTTACTTACGAAAAAATGTCAAAAAATAAGTAATGATGTTTATAGAAGAATATTTTATGGCTAGTTTTTCTCAGAACAGTTTTTAATTTTTACCACAAGGTATTGTTTAACAAAGCACCACGCGCGCTCTTCTATGCTTCAATAGGTAGGCCGCCGGGCGTCTTCAAAATAGAAACCACTAGCATGTCGCTTTCGCTACGTTTCTTAAAAATGGAAAATGGTCCTGCATTAGCCAAAAACCTTCGGTAGCTTTGTTTGTATTTGGTATCGCTTCTGGCTGGCGCTAAGTACCTGTACTACTGTTACAATTTGTACTTTACCTACAGCCTACAGTTACCTACACTAGGGTTGATTCGAACTGCATGTACGTGCGACTCGGTGCGGACAAGATGAGGAAGCGCGAAATGCCTACTCATCATCATCATCATCATCTCAGGACGTCCACTATTGGACAAAGATCTCCCCCAAATTTTCCAAATTTTCCACCGCCGACCCGCAGCCCTTATCAGGTCGTCTGTCCACCTTGTGAGTGGATGTCCTACGTTACGCTTGCCGTGGTCTCCACTCGATAACCTTCCGGCCCCAGCGGCCGTCGGCACTCCGAACTATGTGTCCTGCCCACTGCCATTTCAACTTCTCTCTTCCTGGTTATGGCTAATCTATCTCGCAGTGTAACCCCGAGCATAGCGCTCTCCATAACTCGTTAAATGAGGTTGAGCTTTCTTACGAGGCCCATAATTAGATATCACGTTTCAGCGCCATGTGTCATCACTGGCAACACACATTGGTCGAAAACTTTTCTTTTAAGACACTGAGGAATTTTGGATCAGAGAATGTCTCGGAGCTTCCCAAACGTTGCCCATCCGAATTGCCTACTGCGCTAGAATATGTTAATGTGAATGAATGTGGAAAGTAGAGGACCGAGCATCGTAAGCCCATTTAAAAGGCCTGGATGTACTTGTGGGTGTGTGTAATATAAGTATTTAAACTCATAAAGATTCAGAATGAAAAACATAAACATCAAGATGAGATCCCAAAGGATTGTTTATATTTTATGTCTGTAAAAAGCACCATTAAGACAGAGTTATAGTCGGCTTGTCTGAAATTTTCAAATAAGTATAAACGAAATTCATATTTTTTCGTATTTTTATCTATAGAATAAATACATAAAAATACAAAGTGTTCTCAAAGTCGAGTCTGAGTTTATGCAAAAAAATATCTGTAAACTTATTCAGCTCATGCATAAAAATCGAGGTTAAACAGGCGAGTTCGGTAAACAATGATTTGAAAAGTGTAGATAATATTGATGCTTTTATATAGACGCGTTCATCGGATCATATTGAACAAAGGTTCATTTAAATTTTTTAGCAAATGAATATGCCGATTTATAGAATATATACATTTTTGACGTGTTGTGTATCGAACTAAACTGCTTTGTATTAAATAATTCGTTACCACACTTCAAGAAGGTACATATGTTCTTCAACTTTCATCCGCCAATGGAAACAGCACTATATGTAGTTATAATCGATTTTTATCTATCTATATTTATACATATAATAAAATGTATAAATATACAATAAACGAGTCGTGTCTCACTAAAATAAAATAAAGAATTCATTTAACACTCTGGTAAAGTTTCATCTTATCTTTAGGAACGGTGGCAGACCAATTAAAAGAGTCATACCCTTCTAAACACATCTGCACCTATCCAAATTGAAACTTCAGTAATGTCTGTGTGTGTGTGTATTATTTAGGTATATGTGTCGATAATTAAATATTTAAATCAGTGTCTATTACTTGTTGAAATTGAATTGAATAAACTAATTAAAGTATTGTTTCAAATCGAATTTAAATTCTTACTGACTTTTGACAGAGTAACTCGTTTAGAATTAAAACAACTTAAAAAGGTGAACTATGTCACTTAAAAACTATTCGTTTAGGAGTTTTGAAAAATTTCTGGGTTTCAAAAATGACATTAAATGGACTAACGTTATTTTAATCTCATTATATCACGTTATTGGTGTTTATTGGTGTTATTTCTATACGTTTCCAGTTAAATGGCAAACAGTTGTATTTGGTGAGTATTATGAGATAAAGTCCTGTTTCTCCGCTAACTTCTAAACCACCAAATGAATTTTTTGTACAGTTTTCACTAATGAATAGAACGATAGAGGAAGGTTTGTATACAAATTTCTATTAAAAATGCATCCATACAAAGCCGGGGGCGGTTGGTTAGTTATTAATATACCAATCAATTTTCACTTACTTTTTGTATACATTCCTAGTCCAGTACATACTTAAGATAAGTTAATATTATGTTTAGAAAGTAATTAATTCGTAAATTTCAATTTAAAAACAATCGAACAATCGCATTTCTAAGAAGAAAAAGCTTTCGTTCTAAGAATCCACGTTGGTTATTTTAGAGATATTTTTAGACTTTTAAAATAGTTGACAGTAGAAACCAGGTATTTTCTAAAAAAAAACACACACATATAAATTTTATATAAAAATATGGCCAATATTTAAAAGAAAATTGTATGTTTAATTATTGTAATTTCTAAAATCAATTACTTAATTGTTTAACTAAGAGTATATTCAAAATGGTAACCATCTTCTTAGGTACCTACAAACCTTATACAAATTTTCCTCCTGTCAACAGATAACTAGTTACTTATTTACTTTATATTATTTAGTTACATTCTGCATACTCAGATGTCATGTGTTCCAACAAAAGTTATGTCAGCAGTGAGCCCGTCGGAGCCGGGGGCCCTCTTCGGATTGAAGGAGCTCACCGCCATCTGGAGCTCAGTCAGAGTGAACGGAGGGTCGCAAGGGGAATCTTGTCCCCCAACGTTCACTCCGTCCGCCGCTTTCCTGATCTCACGGTGAACTTCTTCATCCGAAGCCGCGTGGTCTTTCGGGTAGAATACCTCCGCAAGCCACTCTACCGATCCCTTCGCATCTAAAATCCTACCATCCCGTTCCAGTGGCGGGTCCTCGTCTCTGACGGTTGTCCTGCCAATGACTCTATAGATGCCCTGCCACACATTTTCGCCATCCTGGCGTTCGCAGAAGTTCTTCCAGGAGTCCGTCTGAGCTTGCCTCGCTGCTTGCTCGTATTCCGCCTTTTTACTGAGATATTGCTCGACGACCCACGACCTCCTAACAGGCGCAGCGTTCCTGATTCTGTTTTTCCTGGTTTTGACCTCCTTCTTCATGGCCTCCAGGTCCTCGGACCACCACGGCAGCGCCAGTCTCTCCTTCATCGATCTCTTTGGAATGGAGTGTTCACACGCCTCCTCAATTAATTTTGTGTAATTTTGTATTGCCAATTCGGTTTCTTCCCTATTCAGTACAACACCTTCTTCCATTTTATTTTCAATGAGTTCTTTAATTTTGATGCCAAATTTATGCCAATCCGCCTTCTTGGTGTTGTACTTTCTTGTCGTTCTGACCACCTCCATTCCTCGAGAAGGTTTCAGGTTCAACTTAAGCGCAATGCCGTTGTGGTCCGAGCTCGTTAGACCAATCAAGACTTTCCAGTCATAAACCAGGTCCAACAGGTCATGTGAACACGCAGTTATGTCCACATAACTACAGAAACGCCGTCCCCCCCGGATCGTATCGTAGGTCGGAGTGTCTCCAGTATTAAGCACTTGGAGGCTGCCTGAAAGTTCCTCTCCCCTGCGATCTATTTTCTTGCTGCCCCACCACGAGCTCTTTGCATTTGCATCGCCTCCAACGAGCCACCTCCCAGCCCCCAGCTTGGCCTCCACTCCCTTCAGATGCCCGATGTAGGGCTCTATTGGTTTTTTCGGTTCGAAGTAGAAGGAGGTAAGCTTGGTAATCCAGGCCCCCGTTCGGATTCCCACCACCACGATGTTGTTGGTGGTGAGTTCCGGGTACTGTATTACCTTTAGGCTGCCATCGAATATTACGATAGCAGCCTTGACAGGACCCTCTCCCGGTGTAGAGTTCTGGAAAACTCGCATCCCCCTCCGACTCCGAACCGTTCCAACCGCACCCACATAGGGCTCCTGTAGGAGTGCGATGGCCACCCTCCTTTTTTCAGCTTCCACTAGGAGCTCGGAGGTAGCTAGTTTACAGCGCTGCAAATTGGCTTGCAAGAGCCCGTAAGTAGGGCTTACCGCAGGGGTGCCCTTAGCAATACTGTGTGGCAGAGCGTGCTATTGCATCCCATTTTCCTCTCACGGGACACACAGAACTTAGAGCATTGTGCTCACGATTCCCTAACTTGGCCACAGCGCAGTTCCGGCAAGACGGCGGCATCCCAGCACGCCATCGCGGGCACTCCGCCTTGAGGTGGGCGTCCCCGCAGTGGCCACATAGGTCCGCCGTACCCTCGCAGAACCTTTTGCTATGGCCATAGCCTAGGCACCGCGAACACTGGACCAAAGGCGACTGGTCTGCGACTTTTATGCGCTGCAAACCTACGTGCAAGAATCCCAGCCCAGTCGCCCTCCCCCAGACCTCCGGAGAGGTGCTCAGGACTATGTGTCCCGTGAGAGGGTTCCTAGCCCTCTTTCTATACTTGATTCTTATCCTACTTTGGTCCTCGCTGAGGCCTTCAAACAGAGACCCGCTTTGGCTCCGGATTGCTCTAATGACGTCCTCATCACTATTAACAAGCAGGACGTCATAGAGTATCAACAACGGGTCCCTGTTCTCGACCCCAGCGCAGGTAAGTGTCTTGTTCGATTTGTGGTCGGGCCATCGGCTGTGACCCTAAATTATTTTTAGGGCTCATAAATAGTTGTATGGCCCACCACATCTTTCCAAAGATATGGAAGGAAGCGGCAGTGATAGTCCTTCGGAAGCCGGGGAGGGATAGTTATACCACCCCCAAGTCATTCAGACCCATTGGTCTGCTGCCCGTGCTTGGCAAAGTGTTCGAAAAGATGCTCGTGGCTCGCCTGAAGTATTATATCTTGCCGGGCATAAGCGCCCGTCAGTATGGCTTTGTGCCCCAGAAGAGTACGGAAGATTCCCTCTATGACCTTATGTCACGGGTTCGCGGGAAACTTAGTGATAAGAAGCTCGTGACACTCGTGTCTCTGGACATAGAGGGAGCCTTCGATAGCGTCTGGTGGCCAAAAATCAGAGTCCGACTGGCGGAAGCGGGATGCCCGGTGAATATCAGGCGAGTCTTCGACAGCTACCTCACCGACAGGACGGTAAGCGTCAGATACTGCGGTGAGGTACACAACACGGCGACAAGCAGGGGTTGCATCCAGGGGTCTATAGCTGGCCCTTTGCTCTGGAATTTGACCCTCGATCCATTGCTGCGGGGCCTGGAGAGTAGAGGCGTCTACTGCCAGGCTTTCGCGGATGACGTGGTGCTCGTCTTTGACGGAAAAACAGCTCAGGACATAGAAAGTAGTGCCAATGTCACCCTCGCTTATGTTATGGCGTGGGGTGTCGAGAACAAGCTGAGGTTTGCACCGCACAAAACTTGTGCAATGGTGCTAACCAAAAAGCTTAAGTTCGACACGCCACGGCTTAGTATGGGCGGGGTTGACATTGACATGAAAGACGCAATTAAGTTGCTTGGCCTTACAATTGATAACAAGCTCACCTTCAACAGTCATGTGGACAGGGTGTGTCGCAAGGCGATCGGTGTCTACAAGCAGTTGGGGAAGGCTGCCAAGACTAGCTGGGGGTTGCACCCGGAAGTGATCCGCTCGATATACGTCGCCGCGGTGGAACCCATCATCACGTATGCAGCGAGTGCTTGGGCACCCGCTGCAGGGAAATTGGGGGTGGCCAAGCGTTTGAACGCTGTGCAGAGGGGTTTTGCTCTAAAGCTGTGTAAGGCCTATCGCACGGTGTCTTTGAACTCGGCCCTGCTATTGGCTGGGTTTCTCCCCCTTGACCTACGTGTATGCGAAGCAGCTTCGCTGTACGAGGCCAAGAGGGGAGTACCCTGGCCGGAGCTGAAGGACAGGGACGTCGAGCGGATGGGCCCGGCTATTGAGGCTCCCCATCCCGCCGAGCACATGAGTCTGGAGTTTGGAAGACTGATGGATGCGGAACAATTGAATGAAAATAGCGACTACCACCTGCGCATTTTCACGGACGGCAGCAAGATTGACGGCCGGGTTGGGGCCGCGCTATCCATATGGAATGGCGAGGCCGAAACATCGGCCGTCAAGCTTAGTCTGCCGTCCTACTGCACCGTCTATCAGGCCGAGCTCCTGGCGGTGTGCAAGGCGACTGGGGTGATCCTCAAACGAAGCGAAACTACCTCTGCAATTTACAGCGACTCAATGGCCGCCCTCCAAACCATCGCGGCGAACGGCTGTTTACACCCTCTAGCTACCGAGGCTAGAGATAATATTAGGAAAGCTTTTATAAGGAACAAGGTTGTAAAATTGTTTTGGATAAAAGCGCACGCGGGGCTAGAGGGCAACGAGCGAGCGGATCACCTGGCTAGGGAGGCAGCACTTAAATTAAAGACAAAACCGCATTATGACTTGTGCCCGGTCTCATTCGTCAGGCGAAGCATTCGTATGCGATCGCTTGAGGAATGGGATCGTAGGTACAGGACAAGCAGCACCGGAGAGGTTACTAAATTGTTCTTCCCCAATGCTATAGATTCATATAAAATCGTAAGGTCAATTGAACCCGATCGCTTCCTGACACAATTGTTCACGGGGCACGGTGGGTTCTCTGAATACTTGAACAGATTCAAGTGCAAAGAGAGCCCATCGTGCATCTGTGATCCTTCAGAAAAAGAGACAGTCCCGCACCTTGTATTAAATTGTCCCTCTTCGGAGGCGGATAGGCTAGATTTAGAAATTAGAATAGGAAAAATTACTAAAGACAATATTAGAGAAATAATGATAGATAAAAAGAGGAATGAGTTTTTAATGTATTGTATCAAAACGATAAAGAAAGCAATAGATAGAAATAAAAAATAGGCAAAATTATAAATCGTAATCTATAAAAATTTTAATGTAAGATATTTTAATTGTTTAACTGAATTTCATTAATTTTAAATGTAAATTATTTTTAAATTGTATTTATTTTATTATTGCAATCAATGTGTAAATATTTAATTATTGTAATTGGAATTATCTTATTAATTTTATGTACATTTAATAAATAAAACAGAAGTGTCAACTCATTCCCCCCTGAATAAAGAAATAGTTAGAATAGGAATAGACGGGAATCCCACCCGTATAGTAAGAAAGAGATGAATGCAAGAAAGAAATAGTATGAAGAATGGAAGTGCGAGAAGAATAAATGCGAGAACTAGTATGAAAGGATAGTAAACACAGGCTTCAGCGCATGATGCTGGAGGGATTTGTCATACAAAAAAAAAAAAAAAAAAAAAAAAAAGAACAAAAGTTATGTTAGTTACGTTCTGTAAACACACTACTTTTTATAAGTTCATTCGTAAAATAGTTCATTTTTCGACAACAGACGACGCTACGCCGCCAGCGGATTATACCGCGCTATTTTTTTCGTTCCTCAACGCGAACTACACTTTTCATTCAAGATTTCTAAGTTTGTTTTTATAAGCCCAAAGAAAACCTCTGGCGTT
Organism: Bembecia ichneumoniformis; assembly: GCA_910589475.2. Lineage (NCBI taxonomy): Eukaryota > Metazoa > Arthropoda > Insecta > Lepidoptera > Sesiidae > Bembecia > Bembecia ichneumoniformis. The sequence continues at coordinate 6,848,117 of OU342533.1, read as the reverse complement.
GCTTACTACAATAGAAAACATAAACACATGCGTCAGTTGTCGAACAAATGTCAAAGTGACAGATAACGTAACGCTTTTTAGTTAACGCTCGTATTAATTTTACTCATATAATTGTGAGTTTTATTTATATGAAAACCGATTTTTAAGCAGTAAACTCCAAAAATCTTTCAACTTTTTACACTTCCGTGTAGTCGTATCATAATATATGAAATTGTGTGCTATTAATTTTGACTTATCGGTGTCTCTCTCTCTCTCTCTCTCTCTCTCTCTCTATATATATATATATATATATATATATATATATATATATATATATATATATATATATATATATATATATATATATATATAACCACTGCTACCAAAGAGAGTCATACCTTTCAACCGCGAGATATTGAGACCGAGATAGTGAGCTTCAATTTGTAATATATTTTACAGCGGCAGTGATGTACGTAGCAAGTGGGTTTGGAGTAACGGGCGGAGCTCATAGACTATGGACACACAGAGCCTACAAAGCCAAGCTACCTTTAAAGATCTTCCTTTTAGTGTGCTTCTCTAGCGCCGGACAAGTGAGTTCATTTATTTGATTATAAATATCTATGTATAATCATATATAGATATGATTAATTCCTCTCGACAAGTTAGAAAATAGTACAGAAACTATGTATTAAAAATAATAATACAATATTCACGTTCTTACAACGATTTTAACATATCAAGCTGCCTACTGGCTGGTTCACTAGTTGAAATATACATATATATCTCCATAAATTGTCATAACATCTGTCTGAGTGGTTGTTTTTTAGGGTTCCGTACGTCCGAATAAAAAAACGGAACCCTTATAAGGATCACTCATGTGTCCGTCTGTCCGACCATTCCCCTCCCCTCTTATCTCCGAAACTACTGAACCTAAAATTTTGAAAAAAAAATACAGAAATTTGTTTTCTATTTATAAATTATAGGAAAACCTATAAGAAGTCCATGATATTAAAATAACATGGTAAATCACTCAATATTGTGCGGATAGGTAACATCGTACGGAACCCTCTTCACGTGAGTTCAACGCGCACTTGTCCCGTTTTTTTATTTATGTATAGGTAATCAGACCAGCTGAGGGTCCACTTGATGGTAGGTGGCTACCATGAAATAACAGCATGTTTGCTGTTATGTTTAGGTGAGTGAGTGAAGGATCCCAAAGCCCATTTTCATGTATTTTCTTAATCCCTAATCCTTAACCCCACTAAGGTCAGCAGCTCACTTGCAGTGGCGTTGCATTTGTTAATGGGCGACGGTAACCACTACCATGGATATTCAGCCTGTCTAACGACCTTTACATAAATAAGTACTTCCGATGAAACTTAAAACTTGAATTTGAAATAGCGTGAAGAGAAATATAATGAGCCATCGTGTCGCTTGTGCCTTATCCAACAGGGTTAGCAGTGCACTTGCGTCCTAGATGACGGTAGCATTAAGTAGAGATCTGACTTGCCGGTCTATACCTACCGTAAAATTATCGATTTACAGAATTCCCTAGAACAATGGGTACGAGATCATAGAGTCCACCACAAATATAGCGATACGAATTCAGATCCACACAACGCCAATCGCGGCTTGTTCTTTTCGCACATTGGATGGTTGATGATGAAGAAGAATGAAGACGTACTTCGAGCTGGAAAGCAAATTGACATGAGCGACATTTTCAATGATCCTCTGCTCAGATTTTATAATAGGTAAGTGAGTAATGTAAGTATTTATCTAATATTACATGGAATTTGTGATAACAAATGTAATGAAACATAATATGTTATACTTTTTTAATAAATAGCCTCCCAGAGAACTACTGTATCAAGTTACAAATTAGATACTATAGGAGTGTATCGCATGATTGAATATATATGAAAAAAGGCTATTTTTGTACATTTAACTCTAGAAAGACAACAGAAATTACCTCGACCGCGTTCTCATGGCGTGGACATAATAATATTTAAACAACAAAAATAAATTAATCCTTAATCCTACTATAGTCTGTAGCGCATTTGCAGCAGCTTTGGCGTTTCTTGTGTTATAGGCGACTGTAGACACCTACCATCAAGTGGACCGTCAGCCTGTCTGCCGATATTAACATGAAAAAAAATTGAACTTTTCAGCCAAAATTATTGTTTATTAAAAAATTAGTCATATATACCTGATCTGAAAATAACATTACTCACACATATATATTTCGTCCTACTGCTTGTCGTAGGCTTATTGCTAAATAAAAAGGGATAAGGAACTTTGTCCACCACGTTAACCCACTCACAGTTTTCGAAGATAGCTTGTCTTCTAGGTCATACAAGTTTCCAATCACCGTTAAGGCATGTGATCCTCTATGTATATGTATATAATTATAAAATAAAGTCGCTTTCCGCCTCAGTCAGTTTCTTAGCTAAATTCTTCTAAACAACCCAACGGATTTGATTTCATAAATTGAAAGAACGATAAACGAGTAATATAATTTTCCCAAAAAAATTGCATCCGTGCGAAACCTCTAGGAATTCTTAAACTACATATGAAATTTAAAAAAAAACTTAGATATATGCTGCGGGTACTTGAGAGGGCACCATTGTCGGTCGAACCTGCAAGCCTGACTGGAATTCGACCCTGTTCTGCTGTATTGGCACTTGGGCATAAACTCTGAGCTATCATTTTATTTAATTTTCTGGTGACCATTTGCCGTGTGCGTTCTTGTAACAGTTATGGAATAACTAATCAATATTACAGAATATTAAATTTTTGTAATATATATTTTTTCAGATATTTTAACTACTTTAAGCTCGCACTTTGTTATATACTACCGACCATGATTGGAGTGTGGTTTTGGGAGGAGAACTGGAGATGCGCAGTAGCCTGGCAATGTTTCATACGATTCCTGACTGTGTTCCACAGTGAACTGACTGTGAATAGCCTCGCCCATGCTTACGGTTACAAACCTTATCACAAGTAAGTTGTTTTTGTTCTCACTGTTTAGTGCTGGAAAACGAACTCCTTTTAAACATTAGAAAGAATTGCCTAAAATTTAAAAATCTTAATGTCGTTTAAATATAAAGTCAACCATAAACCATAGTAGGTAAGTCTGCCAATATCTTATATCTTATAATATGACCAATGATATTACTCTGTTCATTCATACTTTATTTTATATATCATTCGGTCACTTGAGTAAAGAGCGGTTAAAGAAATGGTTCCTTCGAGAAGGAGGTCAATCGTCGTTTCCAGCTCGCATGGGCAGCGATAGGGAACTTCTGGTCCAAAATTCCTCAGTGTCTTAAAATAAAAATTTTCGTGTCTCTAACTATGGGCCTCGTCAGAAAGCTCAACGTCGCTCAAAGGGTTACGCTTGGGGTTACACTACGAGATCGAATCAAGAATGAGGAGATCCGTAGACGAGTGAAAGCTATCGACATAACCCGGCGGATTAGTAAGTTAAAGTGGCAGTGGGCAGGACACATACATATTACGGAGAGCCAACGGCCTTTGGGACCGGAAGGTTCACGAGTGGAGGCCACGGATTCTCAAGTGCAGCGTAGGACGTCCACCCACAAGGTGCACAGACAACGCGATAAAGGCTGATTCTGTTCGACGACGACGATAAATGCTGATAAAGTCGACGGTGAATCCAAAAGGATCGATCCTTTTGGAGAATTAGGGGGCAGGCCTTTGTCCAGCAGTAGACGTCCTACGAATAAAATGAAAGAAATGGGTCCTGGTATAGAGGTGGTTAATGCCCCCATATATACAGGCACACAGTTTCTAACTGTGAGACCTAGTGCGCCCTGCTATCAGTAAATTTTTTAATTATATAATTATGGCGTCAGCTTTCATATGTTAATGTTAAGGTCGTCAGACGGGCTGACAGTCAACTTGATGATAGGTGGCTTCCGTCGCCTATCATCAAGTTGGCCTAACGCCACAGATGCTGCAACTGCGCCGCCGACAATAGTAGGATTAGGGGCAATGGTTTAGGAAGGGGTAAGGAAATGGGATCCGACATACTTTACTCATTTTCCGAAACACAACAGCAAACATGCTGTTATTTCAAGTGATTTTCTGTAAGGGGGTGGTATTGCCGCCAGACGGACTGCCCAAATTACTGCGAAACGCAGTGTGCCACCACTTGCCAGATTCATACTCCAGAATCCAGAATATAGCAATAAAATTAAAGTGCTTGCTTTAAGGCGACTCCAGTAGCAAAACTCGTCCCGCACTGAAGTGACGGGACTGCTGAGGGGGAGTCGCTACCCGCCGTACTTGCAAATCTCGGAAATATCTATTTAAAAATTAAATAAAGTATAATTCAAAAAGTGGATCTTAAAATTTATCTTAAAAATTAGCTATTTAAAATATTGATTATTAAGCAAATCGCACGGTTACAACATCGATATTAGATCGCAACTTAGTAATTTTTTTATAGGTATATATATATAATTAAATATAATTTAAAAAATAATTATGATGATCCCTTTCATATATCCTGCAGATGATTTGAGTATTTTTTAAATTATAATTATTATGATAATTTAAAAGGAAAACGGTTACAAATAAGTGGATTTTTTTGTCATTAGGGGCTAGCGTCGTCTTAATATTAATAATTTACCACACGACCAAGAGGCTCGTCAAAACAAAATTCTGTCCACCCGAAGACATTACACTTTTACTGACGTTAATGTGATGGGTGTGAGCTATCTGTTTTTTGCCCTTATTAACAAAATATGATAAAGCATGGCATTGTTTCAGAGATATAATGCCGTCAGAAAATCGTTTCGTGGCTACATGCACGTTCGGCGAGGGCTGGCACAACTATCACCACGTGTTTCCGTTCGACTACAAAGCGGCCGAACATTATGACGTTTTTAATTTATGCACCAAGTTCATAAGAGCCTTCGAGAAAATCGGCTGGGCCTACGACTTACGGGAACCTACACAGCAAATGATCAATTCTGCGGCCAAGCGAATGGGTGATGGCACTCCAGTACACTTTCCGGTTTCAGAAGCACACTGTGAAAAAGCTGTGTCGTAAAAAACGTGTTGCAATTTATAAGATCTAAGCTATCATTGTAAGTTCACAATATACACACTTAATAACTAAACGAGAAAATATGTATTTTTTGTATAAATATTTCTATTTATTTCTATTTTTACAACACGTAGTTCGTAACTTGTTTACGAATTCTTTAAAATCTCAGCTTTAGAGACTCCAGCAAGTCTCGTTAAAGTAACTTTTATATTGAAGAACTGTTCTTTCTTTTATTTATACATTTCGTCAAGTGTTATATAATATTCAATATAAAATTTAATTTTCTAATAAAAAACTATGAATATGACATCATATTCATAGTCCAGGAAAATTTACTAAGAATTTTAATTTACTAACTTAGCGAACGCCAAAAAGCTTATTATTGAATTCGTCACCTTACTAATAGAGAAATTACTTAATTACTCAAGTGGACCGTCAGCCTGTCTGGCGACCTTAACATAAAAAACATTATTATTGAATGTTAAAGATATTTTCAATGGTTCCATGGCATACAGGTAACCTATCTATGTAAGTAAGTCGATGCTTGAATTACTTAGCTCACTATTGTGTGTTATTTTCAAAATTAAAATACTATTTTTACATATACTAGACAGTGTCTTCCTTTAGTCGAAAATAACATTTTCCAAAAAGAAATATCATTGATAACACCAAAGCTAATGACGACAAAAAATAGCTACTAAACAAAAAAGATAAAATCAGTGCAAAAAAACAAGTTCGGAAAAGTGATCTGAAGATTTCGTTTCACTTATCAATAGGTATATGCTATAGAAAGTATTTTAAAAAATATAGCTAAATAAATAAAACTGAAATCAGGTAAACAGGCTTTCCTGCTGATCGTTAACATAAAGGAATGGAAATGATTTGAAACAAAAAAAGTCCAACGACCCGAAATCACTATCGCTTGGTTTCTGTAGACTGAGTGAGATTTTTGGCCTTGAAAAGTTTATCGCCACTGTCTAGACCTGTTCGGACAAGTCCTTGATCTCTACTGTGGATTTCAAACGAATCGTTTGGATTGCGAGGAAACCAGCATGTTAAAAAACTTCTATATAACATTAAAGTATTCTTGAATATAATTTATTTATACTCATCTTGTAATTTTCAACTTATGTTTTATAACTTTGAACAACCCTGAAAAAAAGTTTCAGAGCACAACTGTGTAATAATCCCCCCCCCCCCCCCTAATAGACATAATTTTTTTTTTTTTTTCCCAAAGATAAAGATAAAATTAAAGGGTAAACTTATCTCCACACACAATATTTCCTTAATAGAAAATGGGAAATGAAATATTTATATTTTTGGCATTGTGATCGTCTAATAGTGGCAGTACTCTACGCTGTGTTTAATAGTAACCCTTTAGTTCTTTATAGAGGTACGTAATGTCTTGTGCTAAACTGCTAAACTGATTACCAAATTAACTAGATGCTATCCTAACATGTTTACCTAAAGATTGATTGCTTAATTAAAATTATACTTTATTTTGTCAGTTATATGGAATTAAATTAACTATTTCTGGATTCTACTTAATCACTAGTGAATATTTTGCTGTCGTGTTTTTCATTATTATATTCCTTTACTAGCTTGGCCTGACTAACTTATTAATAAATTAACATAGATTAGGTCCCTATAACGCCCTGGTCAGGTGTTGTTCCTAATAGTCTTATAAGAATTAATATGTAGAACTAAACTAGGATGATTTTAAGCTGAGTTATAGTAATTTCAAATAGAGTGTGTTGTGCTAAAATTATTAATTTCCTAATTTGAATTTTATTTAGAACCTTTGTTCACAACCTAGAGAATATGACCATGCCCGATGAGTCTATTTATTTTTACGTAATCAAGTGACTTCGCGTATTCCTACTGAAGCTGTAATATATCAATCTACTGAATTATTATACAAATTTTATGGGATCCTACAAGTCTACAACTACCCCTATAACTAGATATTCCTATCCTATTCAGAGATGCTCACAACGCGAATGATGCACTCACAAACATTTAATATAATTGAATAATCATGACCTACCTCGATGCCCCGGCTTACGCTTTATTAGACCGACCAATCCGCCGCTCCGCAGCTCTCTCCTGCCACCGCCATACCCCGATCCATAGCCGGGTCCCCTGGAATTGTTTAAAATGCAGAGCAGTAATTAAATCTTGTATTAGGGATTGAATTAAGAATTAAAATTGTCATCAATAATTATTTCTTATAAACTAATATGCTAGACTAATTCTACCTTTACCTAATTTAGAACCTGCTATGTCTAGTCTAAATCAGAAGAGTTACTACTAATTTTTCTCTAGCTTATGATCTACCACTTACTTCCTAGATCCATCGTAGATTTTGTCTCGTCTCGTATGCTTTTAGGACTCCACTCTATACTCGCAGAAATCTTCTTAGTGAGGTACTGTTGGTAGGTAGGTATGCTAGTAACTCCCTAATGAATACTAATTATATTTTCGATATATATATATATATATATATATTTTTTTCTAGTGCAACGCTATTTTTACATATGATCTATACCTACTGCATTTATCTACTTATAATGTTAAACAAAGTGTAATTTGAATATGCCTAAAATGTAGAGTGTATGTGTATAGTGTAGATATAGATATAGTTCAGGACTTGGGTAAGGAAAAGGGTAGTGAACCGGCCCCACACCATCGCCGGGTCCCGTGACTTTCACCCTCGCTCCAAGCCTCCGTGACGGATTTAGGCTCACCGAGCTTAACCAACTGGAAGTCTATTACTTTAGGCAATTATAACTGATAGCAACTGTTCTGCCAAGGGTTAAATTGACTCAGAAGGTTGATGAAGAGTTGAGCTAATTCATAATCACGGACTATTTGTCAAATCAAAGCGTAGGGACTCAGGCCAGTCCGACACAGGTTTTAAGATCTGCGTGCCATTACAGCTCCGCCAGAATTAGGAACACTGCCGAGGCCGATAGTCCAGAGGTATGACGCATGATTGACTCAGTCAACGTGAACTTTCTCCGCCCGTAGGCCAGCCGTAGCTGCAAACTCCGATTAAAGTAATAGTGGGGCCTATAACCCCCAGCAGAATGTCTGCGATTAAAATCTTGATTTAACAGGCAAGACTCCTTTGGTTGAACTTGGCTTTAGGACGACTGTCCTTATCAAGACAGCCTTTAGGATTTGAGATGTGGCAGGAGTGCGTAAGCACGTGAAATAAAACTTCACCTCCTTTGATAATAATTTTAATAACATTCGCCTATCACATGCTGTAATGTAATATATACATGTGTGTATTTAAGACGTCTGTCACTATTGAAACAGCCCTTAGGCTTTGTAGTGTGTCAGGAGTGTGTATGCGTGTAAGATAAAACACCGCCTCCTTTGATTAATAAGATTTAATAGCCTTTTACCTCTTTAAAAACGTTACCTTATTAAATATTAGCTGAGAATGCCAATTATAGACTAGGTAAATAGATCGTTTCTAAATAAGTATAGCTATTATTCAAGATGTATTTACGGCTGCCCACTAAGTATACATGGTTCAAGGTCGCCTATCTTAGCGGCATTATATGCCCTTGGTATCGCCATCCACATGTATACACGTCCGGCCAAGCGTCACCAAGTCAGAAGTACATAGGATTGGCCTATCCATGTCCTCTGCCCGGCTTCTGTTAGAGTAATCAAAATTGATTACTCTAACAGAATTTTAGAAATAATCTACTATCCACGTAATATAATTATGCATTCATTAAGCGATTGCACGATCCATGCTAGAAACGCCACGGGAAGCTCCGCCATCGGATACCGACACGTAACGCTTCCAACTGTACTCAAAGACTACTAGGCAACTATGCAAGACTGAGTATCTGGATCAGCATCCACCATTTTCCTTCAGCTATTGATTAATGTCATGCAATTATCCGCCAGACATGCCCAGACCACCCGATCAGACAAAGTATTTAATTATCGTGTTCCGTCTCATATTAGATATTCTTGCGAAAGTCAAATAACGAGTAGATCCTCAATCTGACCCCCGCATCAATAACTAACGTGCGAAACCTGATCGTACTCATAACTTCGCCAAGTTCCTTCTGACTAGGAAATGAGTAGATCCGCGGCAAAATCTCTACTTCGTTTCCAGGAAGTCTAATGCTGTCTAACACACAATTACATAACTAGACAACCAATACCTTTTTACCTCGTAGCAGATAGCCATCCGCTACTACATATCTACCTTTTCAACCTTTACCTTTGTTAGTGTATGTGATGTAATCTATTAATACACATATAGGATAATATTAAAAGGTAAAATATATGTTTGTAGTGTATGTGTGTGTAATTTATTAGGCACATAATCGTGTATTAAAGATAGAAATACCCAATTATTTAGTAGGTAAAACCTATAACAATATTAGTTCGGTATTAAGCTAGTCTATATAATACCTACAGTTTCCCCTGAAATAGTCAAAACTGGTTATCGATAACCTCTATCGTTAAGAAATTCAGTTATCTAAACCGTCGTAATATTAGTCGATTAGACGAATAAACTCAGGTAAGTTATATAACAGGACTAGCTATTTACCTTGGTAATAATTTTCGCAAAGCTCTCTGCCTGCCACTGAAATTTAAATAATTCTTTCCCAATTCGATCGGGAGCCGCTATCAGGATCAGGTATATTTACTCACGTCAATTTCCTAAACCATCCGTTATAATTACTTAAATACATGGTAGGGCATATTCGATAATATCGGTAAATATTATTATTTCCCGAGTTGTATGGGATTTATTATTAATATGTGAATTACAAATTTATCATCATAATTATAAACGTCAGGTAAATTATATAACAGGACTAGCTATTTACCTTGGTAATAATTTTCGCAAAGCTCTCTGCCTGCCAAAGAGAATTAATAATAATAATAATAATAATAATAATAATAATAATAATATTTATTTTCGAGATCATGGGTATTGTACCTGAGATAACATTTTTATTGTCCCGCTCCTACATGACCTTACCGACAATCATTCGGTGTGAAAATTACCAATAACTTAAAACTATTTAAACTTACTATTAGCTATCTACACACAATAATAATATACAAAAATTACACCTTGCACAATGTATAATATTATTTTGTTTTCGAGGGAAATATCTAGTTTATTTCTTATATCTATTTACGATTATTATTTGAGATCGAATTGGTTTTATATTACTTTTATTTATTCATTTATAAGTTATTTATTTATAAAAGCAACCTGTCCTCGAGGAAATCACAAATTTTATAGTAACATTTGTCTAGTAGTATTTTTTTAAGTTTAGTTTTGAATAAATGTATAGGTAGATCTTTACAATTTTCAGGAATGTTATTATAAATCATGGGTGCCATGCATAGTATGCTGTTGCGGATTAATTTTGTTTTGGAAGGGTGTAAACAAAGTCTATCCCCGTTTCGTCGATTTCGAGATACTTTTTGGTTTAAGGTCGGAAATAAATGCATATTACTTTTAACAAATAAAGCTATTTCCAATATATAAAGAGAAGGGAGAGTCAAAATTTTATGTTTGATAAATAGAGGCTTACAGCTATCCATAGTTCTTAATTTAAACATAGCACGTATACACCGCTTTTGCATCTTAAATATTATATCATTATCTGTAGAATTACCCCAAAATATGACACCAAACCTAAGAACTGATTCTACCATACCATAATAAGCAGTAATTATAGCATCTGTATTTACTATTGGGGCCAGTTTATAAAGAGCATAAGCGGAACTGCTGATCCTTTTACTAAGTTCATTTATGTGGCTTTTCCAATTTAATTTTTTGTCTATTGATAAGCCAAGAAATTTGACAGTATCAACATCATTAATGATGCTGTTACCGTGAGCTATTGTAATATTGGTTGGATTTCGGGATCTTTGACTAAAATGCATAACATTAGTTTTATTTAGATTAATTTTTAAATTGTTATTTTCAAGCCATTTTATTATTAATGACAATGTATCATTTATGTCCGACTCATAAGAATTTTTATCATCACAGGTCACAGTTACTGTACAATCATCAGCAAACAGTGTCATAGGATGATTAATGACATTTGGCAAATCATTTATGTAAATAATAAAAAGAAGAGGACCAAGCACACTGCCTTGCGGGACACCATAAATATTATTACGTTCCTCTGATATGTATGTATTTTCACTTTTAGTTTTATAATTTATTGTTTTAATTTCTGTGATTTGACGGCGATCTTTTAAATACGACTGTATCAAATTTAATACATTGCCTCTTATACCATAGGCTTCTAACTTTTTTATTAAAATATCGTGACTTACATAATCGAACGCTTGTGACATATCACAATAAATAGCACAAACGGGTGATGATTTATCTACTTGATATAAAACATTTACTAAAAAATCACGCACAGCCATATTTATTGTTTTCTTCTGACGGAATCCTTTTTGCTCACAACAAAATATTTCATTTTTCTCTAAATAAGCATTAATTTCTTTATAGAAGTATTTTTCGAAAATTTTTGAAAATATTGATATCAAAGCAATAGGTCTATAGCACTCCATTAGTTCTCTATTAACTTTTTTGAATAAAGGTTTGACAATAGTTTTCTTAAGATCTCTAGGAAAGACACCCGCCTGTATGCAAAGATTAATAATATAACTTAGGTGATGACTTATATCTTTATTAACAGTTTTAATAATTTTAGTAGAAAAACCGTCAAATCCAACACTTTTAGTATTTTTCAGATTTTTTATTATGTTTTTAATATGTTGGGGAAGGCTTGGTGCCATGAACATAGACTGTAGTTTATGATCAAGGCACACATTAGCTTTTTCACCCATACCTTTGATTGGTTCGATTTTATCAATAAAATAATTATTGAATGAATTAGCTATCTCTGTAGGGTTATATATATAATCATTATCTCTTTTAATTAATGATATAGGTTCTCTTGGAACGTTCAGTCTAGACTTGTTAATGATTTGCCATGTAGTTTTTGATTTATTACTTGATGTTTTAATATTGAAATTATTTTGTGCATATTTTGTCAAATGTATTATTTTTTTTAATCGCTTTGAATAATTAAGAAATTTTAGTTTGTTGATTTTAGTTGGTTTTAATCTATAATTCCACAATAATTTTCGTTTCTTTTTGCTACATATTTGAATACCCCGTGATATCCATTTAGGTTTACTGTTGACCCTTATAAACATATTTTTCCAAGGGAAACATAAGTCGTAGAAAAGACTAAAATTTTCATGAAAAATACCGTATGCAACATTTGGATCATCGGTTTCATATATTTCAGAGAAAGATAAGTTTTTTATACAGGTTTTAAATTTATTTAAATTTTCCGGGTTATAATCACGGGCTTTCTTATACCAATATTTCAATTTTAAGGTTTTTTTAACAGGTACTTTTATTAATTGTGCAGTATGATCTGAAAGACCAAAGTCTATCACCTCAGTCTTACAGGTTTTTTTGTAATTATGTAAAAAATTATCAATACATGTTTTGCCGGCCAGTCTTGTTGGTTGTTTTATTGCAGCTTTCAAATTATAATTTAAAAGTAAACATTCTAACTCCAAAGTCGCATTATTACTTTTTAAAATATCTATATTAAAGTCGCCACCTATTATAATATTGTTATATTTTATTTTATTTATCTCTTTTAATAATACATCAAATTTTTTGAAAAACGCATTTAAATTATTTGATTTGGGTACTCTATATATACAAATTATTATAATGTTATAATCAACAAGCTCAATACCGCAACATTCCAGCACATTAGGTAAAGAGAGTTTGTTAATTTGTTGAAGTTCTCTCCATCTATGTTCGTTGTTTACCAGAATGCACGTTCCTCCCCTTCTATCATTGACTCTGCTGAAACATGCCGCCAATGTATAGTTTGGGAAATTAAGGAGAGCTTCATTTCCCGCCTTAATAAAATGCTCCGTTATGCACAGTACATCTGCGTTAATAGATTTTTCGGAAAGGTCCTCTAAACAGATTAACATTGCGTCAGACTTATTTAAAAGCCCCGCAATATTTTGGTGTAGTATGTGCAAGTAATTAATATCGAAAAAACATCGGATCATATTCAGATTCATTTAGTTCCTGTGGCATATCAGATATTACGTTGCTATTACATATTTCCTTATCTATATTATTATCTAGTATATTAACTATAAGTTGTTGGAGGTTTATAAATATAGTGCGCATTCCATAGTTATTAATACAACCAGAATGTTTCCGAAACATCTTGTAGCTATAGTCCAGTTTTTCGTTTGAGTCCAATATATATGCATGCTTATGTGTCAATATATCTAAGTACAATAAATTATTAAAGCTTTCCACTCTCCAATTAAATAAATTTGTAAAATTTATATATTTATAAGTTGGCAGACATATTATAATGTTAGTATGTTTGAGTAGCTTTAAAGTTTCTCTAATGTGAAGAACAAGACTACAGTAGTCACTGGTCGTTTTAAAATCTTCTTCTCCAATCATAATAATACAAAAGTCTCTCATTGTAAAATCCGAAAGTTTTATTTCTAATCCCTTCAATAATTCCTTTACTTTACTGTTTGGCTTAAGGTAATGAAGCATCTGTGAACGCTCTAGTGCGTTTTCAGCCATTTTAAGTATGTTGTTTTTTTTGTTTGTACTCAATATACATATTTTTTTTACTAAGTCCAGGTCTGGTGTATGACGTTTAACCGACTTCTGTGTTACATCATTCAATACTGTTTCTTTAATAACAGGGGTATTTTTTGTTTTAAGCGTCACATTCTTTTCTTCATTTAAACTGGTTTTTTTGTTTATTGGTTCTTTGCGTGTTTTTGAATCGCATTTAATTGTTTCTTTTCTAGACGTTCGTTTACATTTAGAGGGACTATCCATTATCACTTTAAAGATTTCATTTTTCTTTTGCAATTCCTCACTGTGGCGTTTTAAATTCCTATTTTCAAGGGATAAAGTGTCTATTTCTTTATGGGCACTGCTTAATTCCATCTCAAGCACTTCTATGCGCTGCTTTAATTTTTCTATTTGGTCTGCATCATCATCCGATATATCAGGTACACTAACACTAGTCATGTCTAATGTTTTAGATAAAGTGTCACTATCATTGTGTACAAAGGAATCTGAACCAACACGCTTACGACGGAAAGTTATATTTTCCGAAAAATTCATTTTATTTTATTTTTAGGAAATAAAAAACGATTGATTGTATGAGATACGAACTCAAGTCAGTCGAACATCGACCAGTCCACTCATCCACTACGCCAAATCAATATAATTAAACAATCTCGAAATTCATGTATACTATCAGCAATTGTGTTTAAGCAATTGTATAGTGTGGGTATCTACACATTTTGTTATTATCGGTTCACCAATTAAGTAGATTATTATCCTTGTTTTATTGTATTATTAATCTTGACTAATTTTAAGAATTCTTGTTGAAGAGTTTATTTTATTTTGAAACGACATTAGATCGAGACTGAGACCTTTTAGTATGTATTATTTTTGTTCTTATTCACCCAAAAGTCACTAACACATTTGTCACTTTTTATAACACTAATTCATAATATTTACAGTGAGTATCGCCACATGTATCACAATGAATAACTAGATCCAATTATTATCTAACGAACTGAATTAATTTGTTGTATGAATATTTAATTTTTATCAAAACATAAATTACAATTTACGGAACACATAAAACACGTCTGTATCGTAGGTATTAATTAAATAATTCTTTCCCAATTCGATCGGGAACCGTTATTAGAAACAGGTATACTCATGTCAATTTCTTATACCATCCGTTATAATAATTTAAACACATAGTAAAGCATATTTGATAATATCTGTAAACATAATTATTTCCCGAGTTGTATGGGATTTATTATTAATATGTGGATTATAAATTTATTATCATAATTATAAACGTCAGGTAAATTATATAACAGGACTAGCTATTTACCTTGGTAATAATTTTCGCAAATCTCTCTGCCTGCCACCGAAAATTAAATAATTCTTTCCCAATTCGATCGGGAGCCGTTATCAGAATCAAGTATACCCGTTATTTAATCACATAGTAAAGCATACTCGATAATATCGGTAGATATTATTATTTCCCGAGTTGTATGGGATTTATTATTAATATGTGGATTATAAATTTATTATCATAATAAAATTATAAACGTCAGGTAATTTAAAGATAGTGAAATCACTTACTTGTGATTGGTTTGGCTGTCGGGCTGCAGTGCTTGGACGGACCTCGGGTTTTCACCTCTGCTCACCTTGCCCAGGACGATGACTCCTTCTGCTCTGAAGATTGACTCGCGAATTCTTCGTCACCTAGACCTAGGATCCGCGTTCAACTAAGCTAGCCCTAACTGATTTCCTATTTATGGCGAGACCTACTGTAAAATATAACGAACCTCAAGGAAGGCGGCGCCCCCTCCTAAACCCTAATATTTTATATGCCCTACCACTATTACAATTTATTAGATTGATTTACTAGTCGGTATTACACGCGCGTACTATGTTTCTTTCGTGCATGCGACACGATCTCGACTATCGTGGAGCCCTATTACGAGTGTACGACCCCTATTCAATTTTAACCTGCCTATACTTCCTATCGACTTTCGCGATCACTTCGTCTGCAAATCTACACCTGCGTGTGCGCCCTCACAGGTCCTAATCTCAACTCTTCGCGTCCGATCTCTCCCAAAGTCTAGTCACCACTCTCTCGCGTCCGATCTCTCCCAAAGTCTAGTCCCGACTATCCCTTAGCTCTCCTTACCGTTACTTTTTAAACATTCTCCGAAATTCGATTTTAATACGCTCGCGGGTTCCGCATGTTTGTCGGTATTTATTTTCTGTTTGTATATACCTCTTCATCAACTCTTGTGTATAGTTAGGAATACTACAACGCGTAGTCTAAGCGTCCCTAACTCCCATGTGTTAATGTTTTGTGTGCCATTAAATTCCCTAATTCATCTGAACCACTACGTATCTAGACAATGGCTGTATCTATCTTGCCTAGCATATATTTATTTTTTAGCACTAATTAGCAACGCTAATAATTATTTTATAATTATATTTTATCGTTAATATTGAGATTTTATGATTATATTTTATCATTACGTTATTCTTTAATCGATCCCTACGCTAGCTATATCTCTCTGTGGAGAAGTCTAACTAGGCCCTGACAATCATAAAATATTTACTTAGTACTCTCCCCTGTGTTAGTCGACGTGTCTTAATATCATATAGTATCTTTTCATTCTAAATTGTGTGACCTAGTTTTATATAAATTCCTCTTTCTTTTTTTTTTTTTCAAAATGAGATGTTTTCATTCTAATAGTTTTATTTTTAAACTCCTTCAACTTGTCAGCCTGTCCGCATCATTGTTGTGAAAAACAATGATTCCTAATGCCGCACGGACCCCTAATTTCTCTTGGCCATTTTTTGTTTTATTTTTTTTTTTTTTCAAGTCTGCCTCTATGCAGTTGCACTCGTGCGTATTTTTCTGGGAAGGGACAGCTCTCTTCCCCCCGCACCCCTTGACTATTTATGCCACCCTAAGGTCCCTACAAACATTCTGGCAACTTATTTACCTAATTTAATTATAAACTGTAAATCGTCTTAGTACTAGCTTTCAATCTGATAACTAAATCCCCGTTTAAAATATTTATATTCCCATACCATAATTTGACAGATAATCTACCTAGCAACTCTATTCTCAAAAGGTGACTGTGGGGCCCTTTGAATTAATTGATTTAATTAATTGATTTAATTGATTGCCCTAGTTATATCGCTACTCTCATTGTTTAGTTGTTAACTCAGCTAGGGCATGGCCATCGTATCTACTAGGTCGTAATGATTTATTTATTTATTTATTTATTTAATAGTAAAGTACTGATTAACGGTTATGAAATCTTGTACTACTAACAGCTATACAACACAGCTATTGTCATCACTCCTTGGCCTACACTATTACTTATTTACTTATAGCAATTTATAACATACATAAGTTTTATATAGACATATTGTATTAAAGTTAATATTCCTCACTTCTATTTAAGAACAGTCGTGCCTAATTACAATTTCTGCAACCGTATTTACTAATTCATACATTACATATTTACATAAGGATTGTTATTTACTTTTAACTTATACCTAGTATGCTTCGTTCTCACGCCAAACCTTCATAAATAACCCTACTTGAAATACAAGTGGTGACCCATTGCATAGAGTAACACAGTTTTAGATTTCTTGGCCTGTCAACATTTCGTATAGTTTACGACAGGCGCACTTGTGTATTTCTGCCTTTGCCTTAAGGCGACGTACTCCCAGAAACGCTGCAAATCTACAGTAAAACGTCATTACTGTAAATAACCAAGCAAGACTGTTTTTATGGAGCCCACAATGTTAATTGCAAACAGCTAATAAGTCAAATCGGCAAACATTATCAAACTTTGTTAAATTATTTACCTAATTCCTTTATTGGTTCGGAATGCTAACGATTTTGTTTATAAGTGAGTAAGTGCAATGTTAAGGCTAACTAGGAATCCTTAACAATATTGGCTTGTTAGGTAATTACCAACCTTGCTTGTACATCTCTAAACAAGCCTCATTTAATATTAAATATTCTGTCTTTAGCCGAACCACAAGGTCCGCAGTTGAATTCAGTCTCTTTTTTTTTTCAGTGTATGAAGTTCAAAACATGATTTAATTGATTGATTCGATAAAATTAATTAGCGACAATAACCTAAAATTGACTATTCGAGTGTACTTTAACCTCTTAAACCTAGTTCTATTTCGCTACAATGAAACATATTCCACTGAATATTTTTCTTTCTTATCCCTTAGTAACAACGTAACCTCCGCACGCGCTTCGCCTTAACTGAGTACAGCGTTTTTGTGCTTAATTTTTTTTTCTTTCTCAAAACTGTTAACTTTTGTTCCCATGTACTTGTACTTAGGTATTTTAATGAACAAATCCTTGTTATCGACTCGACCCTAATTAATTGCCCTACAACTACACGTTTCGATAAATTCTAAATGAATTCGTTGAATATTTCGATAAAATTTAATGAAATGAAACTTCGATGAATACCAAATGACCACAATTTGGACATATCTGGACTTGGTGTTGGCATACAGACAGTCCTCTTGGCGTTGCGTCCCTCATTAAGTAGTTAATACCTACAATGTTTAGTCCGATTCGGTTGATTCCGTTACAACTGTGTGTTATCTATAAACTGCGTAGCCATTCTGGTGACAGTAACTATTCGCTTACTACAGTGGAATAAAATGACGCATGGTAAGTGACTAAAGAAACAAGATCTTATTCCCTATTTCGCCCCAGTCTTGCCATGTCTTGTCCTTATCCTTTATTATATGAAGTTCGGCAGTGACATTCCGCTTGTCGTCTGGTCCGTCCTATGCTGTCGATAACCTGCCGCTAATGAAGTGTCAACAGAATCAAAAAAAAAACTGAACAAGTGCGAGTTGAACTCGCCTGAAGAGGGCGCGTGTTACCTATCCGCACAATATTGAGTGATTTACCATGTTATTTTAATATCATGGACTTGTTTGCAACAATTGTTATTGCAATTGTGAATTCGGCAAATTTTTACGTGTATTTACTTGGTCTTATTTTAAATGTATGTTTATGTATACTATGTAGATCTAAATATTGCAAGGAATAAAGACACAACCTAAGTGAGCTATTGCACAAGCAGGTTCTATTTTGATATATATTTCTTTTTCCGTCTTTTTCCATTTTTTTTTAATTCAATATGTTCATAATAATTGAAATAAAAATTTGCTTCCATACCGTAAACGTACACCGTAATGCTTAGTCACTTTGTGCACTTGTTATCCCTTCTGTTAATCTGTTGTGTTTTCTGTTTATCCCAAAGGTTGACCGGTAGAGAGTGCTCTTAGCATTAAGTCCGCCTTTTATACCTACCAGAATGTACATAAAGTTTTTAATGAATTAATAAATGTTTTATTCTATCCCAGAGTACTTTTAATTCGTTTCCTTATATTTTGTAATTTATTAAATAAACTAGTATACATTTAATTACTTTTTCGTTTATCGCTCAATCAATTCCTTTAGTGAAAATCGTATCAGAATCTGTTGGGTCGTTTAGAAAAAGTTAGTGAAATGACAGACATAGGCGAACAGCGATTTTATTTAACTAGCTGTGCCCGTGACTTCGTACGCGTGGTATTCAAAATAACGCGTAGGTAACTTTTTTGTTTGTAAACCGATTGGAATGAAACAAACACTAAATGTTACGGAAAGCTTACTACAATACATCATTTCTATTATTAATTGTATTGCTACAATACGATACAGTCAATAATCAAGTTTGTTACGTATTGCGGTTACGTTAATTTAAAAAAATATATCTAAAAACTATTTTTTTGACCTCTGTAACATAAGTGCAACGTGTACAAATTTTTTTATTTAAAAAAATCCTTATGACTTGAAAGAGTCGAACACAAACAATAATTATATAATGTGGATATTGGACACTCTTAATGCAAGGCGATTTTTTTCCAAATTAAAGTAAGTAAGTTATTATAATAATAAGGTATTAAGTTATACATAATAATAATTAAGTAAGGTGAGGAAAACAGCCTGTTAGATCTCTACTCACCGACTGCTCAGAAGGTTCACACGGACTATGCCAAGGCGCGAGCTATCCGAATCACTTAACTCAACATTTTAATCATAATAACACGAGTTGAAGGGGCTACTACAATGAAATCTTCTTTTCTATATATATAAAAATGAATCCCTATTTCCCTTGGTCACGGCATCACGCGTGAACGGGTAGACCGATTTTTATTCGGTTTTCACTAATGGAAAGAAGGATAAACGGGAATGTTTATATATATAAAAAACTACACCCCGGGTGAAGCCGGGGGCGGGTCGCTAGTTATATTAATAAAATTGCACAAACATATTAAATACCCCGACTTGCTGTATTTGCTGAGACCCCTCAGCAAATACAGCAAGTCGGGGTTGCTGTATTCAATTCACCCTTCAATCTTCCGCAACGTAGGCAGAGGGTCAGCCCACGACATCCGATCTTTGCATATTATCTGGAGAAGCATGAGGCCGACCAACGCGCGTGAAGATTAGAAGCTAATCACCGGATCGGGCTTCTATTAGGCACGCGCCTGCCACGCGAAGCCGTCCTGTCGCCAGAAGCTGTATCCTATCCTCGTCGCCTCACTTGTCACTATCTTGGGGTGCGTCCAGCTGATCATCTTGGGTGAAGAACAGGAACTGATCATATGATCTAGCTTCCTCTCGACGCCCAACCGTACACCAAATCTTCGTCCAGCTTCCGCTGTGAAGGGATGGGACTTTTCCCCCGTCGGATTTTGTAGACTGCCCTCATATATTCACACGGTTTGTCCTGTTCAAATCTACCCATTTGCTACTAATCCCTCGGTAAGTCAGAGAGTAAACTAATAATGTTCTAGAAATTAAAAATCAGTACTAATAGTTCCCTGGAACGTATAAATGACGTCATGGAGTTTTATATAACTTAATAAGAAAGGTAGGTAAGAATTTTAATATTGTTGTTCACTGGTTCACTAAAAATATATATATATCCATAATTGTGAACATTCAAAAAATATGTAGGTATTCATTTATTCCCCGATTTTGTTTATTCTTTAAATTTGACTAAGTCATAAATACTGTCTGAATTGTTGTTTTTTCTAAGGCTACCAGGAAACAACAACATGTTTGCTGTTGTGTTTAGGTGAGTGAACGAAGAATGCCAGAGCTCGGTTTATATTTCTTTATTCTCATTAAAGCTTATAGGTAGCTTCTTATACATGAGGAATTCTGATAAATAACTTAAATAGGTAACGATACATTGAACAGAGAGACAAAAAAAAGGAAAATTAAATCAAAGATCACTGCTATCAAAACATGACATTCAAACACTTAACATAACATGTTTCAACAGCTTGGATATAAATTCTCCGAAAGATTTTGCCTGTTTTATATCTAAGGGTAATTCATTAAAAAGTTGTGCTCCCTCAAAAGTAAGAGCTCATTTTCGTATCCCTTCTTAATCCCTAATTCTTAACCCTACTAAGGTCAGCAGTGGACTTGCGGCACCTGTGACGTTGCTTGTGTTTATAGGCGACGGCTACCATCAAGTGGTCATTCAGCCTGTCTGACAACCTTTACATAAAAAAGACTTCCAATGAAACTCAAAACTTAAGCCAATCCCATAGCCTCATTTGTGTTGCTTATGCCTTATCCTACAGGGTCAGGTGATGCACTTTGATACCTGCGTTCCTAGGTGACGGTAGCCAATATCTACCATCAAGTAGAGCATCATCTGACCTACCGGTCTATTCTTTGAAATTATCGATTTACAGAACTCCCTAGAACAATGGGTCCGGGATCATAGAGTCCACTATAAATATAGCTATACAAATGCAGATACACGTAACAACCAATCGCAGCCTGTTCTTTTCGCACATCGGATGATGACGATGAAGAATGAAGACGTAATTAGAGCTGGAAAGCAAATTGACATAAGCGACATTGTTAATAATCCTCTGCTCAAATTTTATAATAGGTAAGTAAGTAATGTAATAATATTAGTAAGATTTACCTAATATTACATGTAATGGATAACAAGTGTAATGAAACATAATATTATATACTTAAATGACGGTCCAGAGAACCGCTGTACCAAGTTACAAATTGGATACCATACCAATGTATCCAATGTTTAAGGAATTTTCCGGTACTCTGAGGTTCGGTCATTACGTGTATTTACTTATCTATACAGTGGAGACTATTAACCGGACTAATTGTTGTCCGGAACAGTGACGTATCAAATAACTTTATAAACATCTTAGGTCCGTAAGGTATTCGGATAATCGAAAATTCAGATAATTAAATGTATGAAGAAATTGTTGTATAATTAATTAACTCTAGAAAGATAACTTACCTCGCCTGCGATCATAATTTAATTTATTTTTGTTGTTTATTCAAAACAACAAAAATAAATTAAACTTGTCAACTAAAATTATTGTCAACGCTCGTTTATTATAATACCTTATCCATAGATAAGCCCCCTGACGTTTACATATACGTACATATGTATATAATTCGTTCCATTACTTGTCGTAGACTCATGAGGGGGTAAGATATCCACCGCGTTAGCCCACTCTCATGTTTTCGAAAATAGCTAGTATCGAACATTATGCAATATCGCGAGGAAACCTCCATGAACTATCATACAGGTTTCCTCGCGATATTTTCGAATCACCGTTTGGGCATGTGATTGTGATTATCTATCTACCTATATTTACATAATCTATACATATAATAAAATCGTAAACGGATCTGTCTGCACATTAAATATTTTTTCAAAGTTTTTTTTCAAAAAACAAAAAAAAAGGATTTGTACACGTTGTACTTATGTTACCGAGGTCAAAAAAATAGTATATGCGTTTGTGCAAGCTAATCTCAGAAACGGCTTAACCGATTTGATTGCGGTTTTCACTGATGTATTGTAACAATTATAAAATAAATCAAATACACTCGCCAAACATTCATCGTTTCTTGTGACTACGAATGCGAATGCAAATATTCGTTACTTCACTAATATACATATATTCAGATAATTCAATATTAAGATTAATTATTCTTTAAAAGAAGACAACTCTAACGTCGTCAAAAGAGATAAGAGTACAAGTTAGAAACATAAGCAACTTCTAGATGAATATTATCATTATTGGATGTAGGCCTCTCCCAAGGCTCACCACCATGCACGGTCCTCTGTTCTTCGCATCCAGCCGCTTTCAGCGAAGCCTTTCAGGTCGCCTGTGTTCCTGGCTGCAGGGCGTCCCACGCGTGCTTTCCGCTCTGCGACAGATGTGACTAGGTGAATACAACTGTAGGTAGGTAATAAGCGCTGTGCGATCTGAATTGCACTCTATTGTGTCGAAGCAAGAGTCGATATTTATTTCAATATCGTGAATCTTCTGTACTTATTCTATTATATATTTTCTATGACAACACGCGCAGATATTATGGAATGGGCGAGAGGGGACAAAACTTTCATCATCTCCTCTCTGCCGCACGAAGTTGGCATTTAAAACTTTTATTTTAGTCTTAAGCTGTGTTGGTTGACAGTTTGCGGGTCTTGCCTAATACCCTAACTGCTCTGCAATTATCATTGTCCTACCTTAAGAATTAAAGCGCACCCTTAAATCGTTTTATATGCTTCCCCAAATAAAACTCGATGTTAACAAGAAAAAGCTCTTATAATTTAAATAATATATTATACGAGGAATCAATTCGATGCGATTTTAAGAATTTATGTACCAAGTTAAGGAGCAACTTTACTAGGTACTGTTCCCCAACAAACTTTGTTGAAGGTAGGTATTTTCAAAAAATAGGCGACAAATTAGTTATTATGTATTAGTGTATAGGTAATTGCAACCTGTTACCTTTAACAAAGAGCTATGATTTTCCTCTGAAAAGTGGAATCGTCTGAATTTAGTGAGCTATGAGCGTGTTTCATTTTGTCGCCATTCTGATAAATTGCAGTTCTCCTTTTCTTGCAAGGATAGCAGTCAATTCAGTGACACGTTCCATTAATCCATGCCTCCATGGTCATATTTTGTACCGCATTTACTTTCTTTCTACTTTATGGTACAGATATATATTGTGATCATGATCAATTTATTGACAACTATTATGAGTTTTAAGCTTTGCTCTGATGTTCTTATTTTGAGACCTTTCAAGAATTGTAATATTGCCGTTGCTGGCGATTCCTAAGAGTTAAATAACAGTTTCAGTGTGGATTTTCAGATGACCAGAATGGTCATCTGTAAATTTAAATATTTTTTTTTATTTTTTTGAGACAGTTGTGAATCTTTCCAACTAACCAGTATAAGCTACTTGCTCGCATGCATAACTGTTTCTTCTGTTAAACAATGTGTTTGTTCATGAAAGGTCTTAATAATTGATTCAACAAGACGTATACCTATATGAGAATTAAATTTAATTGATATTGACGATAACTTCAAAAATCGTACTCATTGTGGGGTTGTCAGAAATGGTCTCATCTAAGTTAGTGTTTTCAAATTAAAATGAAGTAGATTTCAGCCGAGTCAGGGCAAAGTAGGCGTCCCCTCTGGCGGTAATTATTATAGCAAATATTGCATATTACCTCTATTTCTTCATACCTCTGGGATCCGTTTAAAGGTGGATTTATATTACACCGGGCCGTGCCACGTCCGGGGCCCGGAGAAGATATTCATAGTATGCTTTTGTATGAACCAATTCATACTTCACCGGGCCGTGTCTGTGCTCCGGTGTTAAACAGGCTGCAGGTGCACTTTTGCGATCTATAGGGAAGGCTTTTGTCCAACAATTAGTGTCTGCAGAAGTTTGTTTTATTCTGCCATCTCTGTTCGGTGTGTGGTTCTGGGGCGAGAATTGGAAATGTGCCGTTTCCTGGCAAAGTTTCATACGATACCTCACCGTGTTTCACAGTGCATTAACTGTGATTGCCTATGGCTACAACCCATATAACAATAAGTCAAAAACAAGTCATTCCAATGGCAAGATACACTGCATACTGTGAAATAACAGCACGTGTGCTGTTGTATTTCGGTAAATTGGTAAGGGATACCAGAACCCAATACTTTGTTGCCTTATCCCATTAGTGTCAACAGTCCACTTGTTTCTCATTCTGGCATTGCCTATATTTAGCCGACGTTAGCCGCTTATCATGTAGCCTTCTGGCCCGTCCCATAATGAGGAGGTCAATGTCCATCAGTGGCTGTCACAAAAAAACTAACCGTCGGTGCTGGCTGAAAATTTTAATTTAGTCCTTATCAAGAGTTGTGAACAAGGAGGTACAATGCAATTTGCGATAATTTTAATCCAAAATAGATTTTTACCAGACTTATCACTCCGCCCTAGTAATTAACCAGCAGAAAGTTTTAAGAGATATGCACTTTTAAGTTAACTGGCAACACGAATTTACCTAAGCGGGACTTCCCATAATAGAAATATGTTAATACTATCTCGTCTCACCTTTTAAACCAATGTAGAATGATCGTTTATTATTCAACAATATTCATTCACTAGTTTCTCGCGCGGTCGCTGAGACAAACGGGTAAGAAATTTTATTATTTTGAAGGTTAATTCCAGTTTTGTGTAATGGGCGTGGCTTTAAAGAAGAAGACGTAATCCCAAAGGTACAGAACTGAGTGGGAACAGGAAGGAGAATTCAAAAATTGGCTAAAACCAACTTAATATAAGTGATTCGAATAAAGCTTTTTATTCGTATTATCAAGAATATTTTCAAGTGGTGATTTAAAGTGAAAAACCAGTGGCGTCTCGGTAACGAAGACCAGTGAGAAATCTACGCTTGCAAATGCACTTGCATTATCTACCTAAGATATAAAGCAGTTTAAATTAACAAACTTAATTTTCCGTAAACTTTTGATTCCACATTAACCGTCAATTGGTAAGTTATACAAATATATACTAAGCCTCACTTTTTAACTTCAGAGTTAATTTATTAAAATTTACTTTATTTTTCCAATTTACGAGCAAGCGCAACGTAAGACGGGTAAGTACTTTTTGGAAAATTAGGGGGGAGGCCAATGACCAGCAGTGGACTTCCTACTGCTGACATGAAGATGATGATATCTATACATTTAATAAAATCGTAAACGAGCCGTGTCTGTACATTAAATATTTTTTTCAAAAATGCAGTTTGGAGCCAACTGTGCCAAGAGCAAGACAATTATTGCCATTTCAATCGGACATTCTATGCGAGTTAAACGCGCAACACAAATTCAAATTTAAGTCGAGCGAAACCGCTGCGCATTATTAGTAATGAATAAAACAAATAAAATTACGAAAAAAAAAACTGTTTTTTAATATATATTTACAATACAATATTTACAAAGTCGGGATCAGTATGAGGCTTAAACGTTGTGCTTCCTCCTGGCCGAAGGTCGCTCGAAAACCTGCTTGACGGTTCCACGGCAGGTGTTGAGGCGACTGGCGGCCCCTTCGCTGCTCCAAGCAGAGTCAAACTCCGTCGTATCCTGGTCCACCAGGTGGGTGTACTTGGTGCGGCCAGACCGGCCGAACTTCTTCACTTGCATCACCTGCAACACATCACCGGTCAGACCCCAATCGCTTATTTTTAACGCCCGACGCAAAAGAACGGTGTTATAAGTTTGACCTGTGTAATACACAGTGTGTATGGGTGTCTGTCTGTGGCATCATAGGTCCTAAACGTATGGACCGACTTCGATACTATATTTCATTTCATGTTAGCATTATCAAAGTTAGATGGTGTCTAGATGTACTAAATGGCGCTAGTAGTACGTTTTGTGAAATGACCACCCCAGAAAGCAAGTTGTAACTAGCCGCTTTACATGATTTGAACTCGATGTCATTGGGTATTTTGTTTTTCAGATATATTCCCCGTGTAGGAAACGATAAATTTAACTGAGGTCCATCATGAGATCTGAAATCTCATTGAGATCTGAAATTTGTGACAGGAACTGTCACAAAAAACTCAGTGATTTTAATCAGTGGTATTAGTATCGTTTAGTGCGAGCCGTGTCTGTACATTAAAGATTTAAAAAAAACATTTGTACATGTTGTTATACTTACGTTAGCGGTGTCAAAAAATAGTTTTTAGAGATTTTGTCAGTTTGTCTGTATGTTTGTGCATGCTAATCTTTGAAACGGCTTAACCAATTTGAATGCCATTTTCACTGATGTATTGTAGCAAGCTTCCCGTGCAAGCACAATAGTAAGAACTAAAGTAAAACATTTAGTGTTTGTTTCATTTCAATCAGTTTACAAATAAAAAAGTTACTTGCTATACCGAATACCACGCATTCAAATTATACCGAATACCACGTTCAGCTAGTTGTACAATAAGTTTTTAAAAATCTAATTGGAGGAAAAAATTACCTTTGGCAAGACAGTCTTGTCGAAATGATCGTCCAATGTCGCCCCGGAGAAATCTTGCTTGAAGACCTCATCTTCTTTATCCAGATAGAATGCACCTCTGCAATTAATATTTTTTTGAAACTATAGTATGTATTTTATTTAAGACAAACACCACAACACAAAATGAGCCTTGTTGTTTCCAAACTAACGAATCAGTGTAATTTTCTAATTGAAATGTATTAAAACAATATATAGGTTTAAAATTTATTTTTGTCATGAAAATATGAAATAAAAAAAAAGTAGAGCGTAAGGGAGTAACTACATTACATGCTTTTGTCCATACAAAACCGGTATTTTCTTTGGACAAAAGCTGAATTGAGCTAAATTAAATTGTAATTTGGTAACATATGAATTTCAATTCAAAGTAA
Source organism: Bembecia ichneumoniformis (assembly GCA_910589475.2). NCBI lineage: Eukaryota > Metazoa > Arthropoda > Insecta > Lepidoptera > Sesiidae > Bembecia > Bembecia ichneumoniformis. Next base: position 6,820,599 of record OU342533.1, on the reverse strand, counting down.
ATTTAATCTTTCGTCAATTTCATATTTTCATTGCAAACAATTAATTTCAATCTTATTTAAACGTTAATATGATCATACTAGCAACCCGCTTCCGGCTTCGCACGGGTGCAATTTTTTTCTGCATTTTTTCCGCGCGTTGAAACTCGTTAAATTTTCTGGTGAGACGATTTCTTAAGAGTCACAAAAATAACGTATATAACATATATAACGGCGCGAGCTCGTTATAAAATTGTCTATAGAATTTCTTAATCTCAACGATTATATTGTTTTAAAGCATTATATATATCTGTGATAATATTTACCTGTGATAATATTTTTGCAAAAACTTGTATTTCCCTTTGACTGATTTGTTTGTAACGACTTTAGGGTTGATGCGTTGTTCCACGCGTCTCTCCTCTTCAGTCATGTTGCGAACTCTCTCTATCGCCAGCAACTCCTTCTCCACCCTGTAATGTTTTCAATGCACATTTCTAATTTTTTATTAATTACGTCTGTATGTCTGTTCCAGGGTTCCCGGGTTTGATACCCGGCAAGGTCAAATTTGGAAATGAACTTCCAAAGTTGACTCTGGTCTGGATCTGGAAAGTAGTGGCAGGGCATACTGCGTTTCGCAGTCATTTGGGCAGCCGTCGGGCAGCTGTAACCACCCTCTTACAGAAGACCACTATGAAATAACAGCATGTGTGCTGTTATATTTCAGGCAGGCCAGAGCCCATTGCCTTATCCTTTCCTAATCCCTTATCCTTAATCCTGTTACGGTCGGCAGCACACTTGCAGCACCTGTGGCGTTGCTTGTGTTACAGGCGACGGTAGCCACCCACAATCAAGTGGATCGTCAGCCTGTCTATCGACTTTAAAAGAAAAAAAACTTACGCTTCTCGCTCCTCCTTGTCTCGTTTTATTCTCTTCATTTCCCTCAATTTCCACGCTTCGTACTCAAACTCGTCATTCTCATCGTCAGTGCACACGTCATTTATGTGTCCCTCCTTTTGTTCTCCCTACAAATTAACAAAAACATTATTGTTTAATAGTTCATAGAAGCTAGTTATGCATCCTAAGCATCGAACGAGTGAATGTACGTCAACTGTCTTTACTATTGAAAAGTTTGACTTTTTTTAACATCAATTATTATTTGAACGCGTTTTGTGTTGTCTAGTGACTTGAAAAAAAAAATCGACGACAAAATGGAATTTTCGTGCGATGATTTTTTACGACTTTTTCGTGGATTGTCAAGACAAGAGCGCTTTGATCAATTTATTTCGACTTTTGTCGATTAAGGCTCGATCCTCACTATAAAGCCGTTCACAGTTCGTTCTCGGTCCAATCTCGGTTTGATAAAATATAATGAAGTAAAAAATATATGTGTGCATTCATACTATCCGTAACAGTCAAGTTTCGCTCGAATCCCAGTCCAATCACGATCAGGTTCGAAGAAATTTTTCTTTGAGTGAGATCGAACTTGTCACGACATGTACCGATAGTGTGAATATTCGGATCAGTCAGCTGAAGCGATAAGTACATCAAATGCAACAATACTTCAAGTATATTTTACTTTTAATTAAATTTTAATTGTATTTGAATTATATTGTAGTTAAAATAATCCTGAGTGATAAAAATGACTAAACAAATGTGGACTTTCGAAAGACTTTCGAAGCTATAGTCGCTAATTCTTCAATCGAAAAGTTCAATGACATTTACAATAATTTTAATTATCTACGAGCCAAATACATCCGACTTTGATTATTGACAATTCAAGACTGAATCGTGAATTGAGTCAGATTGTATAATGTGAACATGATACGACTTTACCAGACCGAAATCGGATCGAGAACGAATTGTGAACGGCTTTATAGTGAGGATCGAGCCTAAAGAGTTAATTGTGGTCGGCTTTCCTTCCAGGATGTACCCAAAGAAGGTCGTCCAAAATCAGTTGTGCCAGAAAACATCGATGCTGTCAGTGAACTGATAATGCAAGGCCGACAAGTGACATACCGCGAGATAGAGACAACTCTGGGCATTAGTATGACTAGCATCAATAAGATATTGCATGAATATTTGTCCGTAAAAAATATTTGTACTCATTGGGTTCTGTATAATTTGACAAACGCTCCAAAACAGCAATCAAATGTATGGGTCTTCCAAAACGAGCAAATACGTAGATAAGAGACAAGGAGACAAGACAAGGAACAACTACCATGACACAAGATAAGAGATAAGGAGGTGCCCTACCTCACTTCCACATCCTCTCATGTATTAAAAGCTTAGCTGTGTTTATAATAATTAGCACTAAGCTCAAGCCATATCTTAGATCCTACTAAAATTTGTGAGGATGTATGGATGTTTGTTACTCTTTCACGTAAAAACGGTTAATGAATTTGGATAAAATTTGGCTATACTTTTTTACTGGAAAAAGTTACGTTCCCGAGCGATCATTTAAAAATATAAATAATTGGGCACCACTGTCGCCGTGGAGGCGCCATCTTCGTCACATCGTCTTCAACGTGCACGAAGTTGCGGTCACCAGCTAGTTAATTTATATAACTCGCTGTTTCTTTCTTTGTATATTTATTACGATAAGGCATAACAAAAGCTTTATTATTATAACAATTTTTAAATGTGGTGTATTGAGAATTTATACCACAAAAAATTTTTACAAGAAAAAAGTTTATAAAATAATGTTTACCTGTGTGTTCCTTTGCTCGGCGCGAATCGTTTCCTCAACTAACTTTAAAGCCTCCCGTCTCCGTTCCTCCTTCTCTTTCCTGGCTTCCGCTTCTTCTTTTTTCTGCTGTTTCATTTTCTTCTCCCTCTCAGCAACTGTCATTCTCTCCGACGCTCTAACAAATACTGGCTTAACTCTGGGCCCTGATGTAATAAAGAAAATAGATTATGTTGAATGACTGCAAGATTAAAAAATTATAAAATTTTTGAAACTGGCATGCATTGATTTTATTTAACTGTTCAGTGTTTACTGTCTTTGTGACTGTTGAAGAATGACTTTTCAGTTTGACTATTTATTAAATTCATATGTGCAATAGATATAATCAAATATCTTGAGAAAATTTGCATGTCGGAAAAGATCTTGTGTATTCATTACTTGTTAATAATTTTTTTAATTAATTTAATTTAAATTAATTTATATTTATTTTGGCGCGTTAGGGTAAAAAGTACATTTATATTTGGTATGTTATGTAAGTTGCGCGCGTCGATGTAAGACACCATGAAGTTAATGCTGAATGAGTTTATCAAATACTGCATGATGGATATTTTTAACTTTTATAAATCTTCATACATTTATTTTCTTAGTGTTAAAATTGTGAATAAGTTTTTTAAGTTACATTTATGTATTTTTTATGGCGGTATGTTTATATAAGAACTTATACAAAGAAGTATAACTTCTTATAAAGTATATTTATTTGTAAATAAGTTATAAAAAACAAAAAAAAATTCTATCTTAGTTCACATACTGTGCACAAAGGAAAGAGTCCGGAAAAATTGTCAGGCTTCTCAAGAAAATTATTCAATATACACATATATATTAAAAGACATATAGGCCGACAAAGAACCAACCTGTGTCTTCTTCGCTGTCTGTATATTCAGTATCTGAAGAGCCACTTTCTTCCTTAACATAATCCAACATTTCCTCATCATCATCTCTACCAAGTACTTCCTTTTCTGCTTCCCTGTAAATTAAAGCAAACAGCCATGTCACAGTTATAACCATTTCTCATCGAAGTGAAACTTATTTGTGCGCGATGAGACATCTAATCTAGCCCTTACACGCCAAACAAGTTTTACTTTTGACACGCGTACACTGTACGTACATTAGTTATCGAAATATTTAATGTAATAAGCATACCTAGCAGCTAGTTTAGCTTTTACAGCTTGTCGTCTCTTCTCAATTTCTTCCTCATCGAGTTCATCTTCACTCTCCGAACTGTCCTTGGCCTCGTTGGCACTAGACTCGGACTCTTGTTCCGGCTCCGCATCAATGATCTCGGGTTTATGTTCTGATCGGCGAGGAGGCGACTGGGCAGCTTGTCGTAAACGACGAAGACGAGGATCATCGGTCTGTGAAGATTTTATATATTTCACCTTGTGAAAGAAACAGTGACAATCTTTTGCAATCAATAACTGGACAGTTCATTGGTCGCAATAACCGATCCCTTACAAAGGACTTCATGAAATAACAGCCTATATGCATAACACTTATTTAGAATAATTACTCAAGAGACTTTAAGCTGTAGGCTGCCAATGATATCTTGCTTTAGTTCGGAGATTTTAAAATCGCACGTCCTTAGCGACAAATGACCAGCGTAAAATCTTGGTCTATGTGTCCTGCGCGCATGTATGCTAAGAATTATATGGAGGGAAGGGAAGCCATATAATTCTTGGTGTCATAAAAAGCATATGAAGCCAAATTTTACCAATAACAATAATTTTAATTTTATTTCTTTTAATAAGTAATTAAACAGCTCTTGGCGTGTGGTGGAATCATCTTCATTTAACAATAAACAAGCACTTGATGCCGATGGTTCAGAATCGTCCACTTGATCATCTTTTTCATAATTTTGTTCGTCCTTACTTTTTGTCACTGAATCAACAATGTCTTCTTTCATTTATTCATTTATTTATTTAATTAAGTAAACAAACAACTACAAAAATGGAACATTAACCAAAACAGTTTTCAATGATAGGTAGTGAATTACATAAGACGTTTATAGTGAAAATTATGGAAAATAAATAAATAAAGAAAATATAAAAGTATATAAATAAAGGATTCCTTAACACTGTAGTTGCGTATTATATGTGACTTCTAAGTAAATCAATGTATTATTATTATAATATAAATATTAGAATAATAATAAATTTAAAAAAAATTGTATGTACTCACTTCTGGTTCCGATTCACTGCCCTCGTCCCTTCTACCAATAAGTTGTGGAAGGGTTTGTTGCTTACGATCAGGTTTCTGTTGTTCAATAAAGTCCTCATTCTCAGACTCATCAGACGAAGAAGCACCTCTTGCATAATCTGGTTTCTTTCCCGATATGTACCTCTGCACCTTTACTTTTTGCATAGATATTTCACCTAAAATAAAAATTAATATATAACTTTAATTACATACTCATACAACTCAAGGTAAATAATGTTATTGCATTCTTCCCCAATGCTTACTATGATTACTAGTAATAATAGTAATAGACAGTAATAGATATAAATTAAAGATAGTCAGTCTCAGTCGCATTTCTCAGTCATTTGGGCAAAGACTATTTATTCTTGAAATCAAAGACTATTTATTGCACTAAGATTTTAGAGTATATTAAATCTTAAATACAATAGGGGATCGGACAAATTTTCAGAAAGTGTTTTAAATTAATCTTCATGGATATTTATTCCCATAAAAAATACTATTTTATTTATTTATAGCCTTTTAGGTACTCAAAATCATGTTTTAATATTGTTTGTTTGAAAATGCCGCCAAAACGCCACGATAGTTCATCTGAGAGCGTGTAACGTCATTTGTGGTCATATCATAACAAAACAGCTGCATTGGCATAAGACAATGATTGCCCACAAATGACGTCACGCACTATGATTGGTGTTTCAGTATAGATTAAAAATATTGTAAATAATAAAATTTTATTTCTTCATTTAAAAATATTTAAATGAATTATATTACATTATTATTCGATAAATAATCGTAAAAAATTATATATTTTCTTTCTAAGTACATTTTAGATTTTAATCTGATTACTGTCCAATCCCCTACCGCCTAGTTTGATTTCTTAGAGTAAAATTATAAGTATGATAAAAATACAGTCCATAACAAACCATAATTATAAAGTTTGATACATGCAGGTTTATGTAAAATATTATATTTTTGAGAAAAAAAAAAGTAAAATACTGTGCAAATGGTTCAACTTTTAAAAGAGCTAACAAAAGAAGATAAATGTGAATGCAAAATCCTTAGAAGGATGTCAATGGATCAATTTAGTGTTTTATTACAAAAAGTTGCACAGGCAATTCAGTGATTACACTAATATGAGAGGTATAATACCAGCAAAAATAAAATTAAAGCTTTAAAGCAGAAAAGCAAAAATAAATTTGTCATTTTGGCAACAGGAAAAAGCTCCTTTCAATTTGTCACTAAGCACAACTCCGCAAGTTGCAAGTGCTTAGTGAATTGTGGTGGGGGTAGTATTCTTGTCGCTTAATAAATAAGATGGGCTTCTTCACTCCCACTGGAAGGCCACTTATACTAAGTACTTATTCAACCTGTTACACTGTACAAGCGACAAATACCAAGCATTACAGAAGACCACAGTGAAATAACAGCATGTATGCTGTTGTTTTTCAGTGAGTAAGAGATGTCAAAGCACATTGCCCCATCCCAATGTCTCATCCACTTGCATCTATTATGCCACTTATTATTGTCTCATCTATTATGCCACTTGCAGCACCTGTGGTGTTGCTTGTGTTATAGGATGGTTATAGGCAACGATAGCCATCTCACATCAAGTGGACCGACATAAAAAAATACTAATGACACAATTGAAGTACGCTAAAAATTACACAAAATTACGTACATAAAAAACAAAAACATACCTTTTTCATTTCGAACAGGAACAGCTCCTGCTGTACTCTGGATGCCTATGGGTTGTGCGGGTAACACGCTCATTTTGATGAAGTCTCAGCTAAGTAATAATATCAAAATTGAATTATTATTATTAGCTATAAAATATAAAAGCAAAAAAATTATTAGCTTGATGAGTAAAAATCTGTTGGCACTTGCAGATTGTATTTCATGTTTCAATAAAATTAAAATTATATGAACTATATCATCTATACAACACAAAAACAAATTCTGTATGAACTATGCAAGAAAGAATATTATGAATTATGAATGAATGAATGAATAATGATATGCTATGAAGCTATGAAGTATGCTACACAGTACAGCCAACTGCCCAAACTGCCCAACTGCTTGGGGGTATATAGTGTTCTTTATATTACAGATCATGGAAAAGAACACTATATTAGTATCTCTACATAGAGCACTATAAACTCACAAGTACTCTGTGGTCATTGCTTCCAAATCACATTTCACAATAGATTTACGAAAAGAAACCAAAATTCAAAATATATTGTACTTTGAATCGTGATTTATTCCTTTATAGTAAAACTCAGTCTTAAAAATACAATCTTCAAATCACATTTTTGTTAATAATTATTATTAACAAGTTTTATATAATTGAAATTAACGCCTCAAAATTACTTTTATCTAATAACAAAAATAAATAATCACACTCCTCGAGATGGGTCTGGTTCTAGTCCATATGGGGCCTTTGTAACCGTCAGTTTTTAAAAGGGGGTCTATATTGTTTTGTCACAGATTATAAATCTAATCTAGTTTGATTACAACTTTACCGATTATCATCACTTATATGTCATAATGACACTAACTATTTAAATGTCATATCCCAATCCCATATTATTATAGTTATTCTTGGTCTATGGGTAGGTAATTGTGTACTGGGTATTATATAAATAAATAATATATTGGAACAAAAACGATAATTTGACAAAGAATGAATGAATACAAAGACATAAAATTCAGTAATGTTTTGTAAATAACAAATTTACTCTGAGATAACAATAAGGTCTTATCAATACGTCAACATGAATATGAAATGAACCTATAACTTTACGCAAACCAAGGTCAAATGATAAGTACAGAATAAAAGACTTCATAATTTAGTTTGTTCATAATTTAGGCGCTTACTTTAGTAATGCGCAAAAAAATACGTGAAATTTATAAATGGTGTAAATTTAATCGGATTTAGCTGTTCAATTGCCGTATTAGGTCATCCTATTTGAAATAAGACATGGCGAGTTCTTCTGAATTGCCCAGTTTAGATAATTTAATAGCAAGTGTTTTAAGTCCCGAGGAACTGCAGGAGTACAATAGAATCTACTATGGTAGGACAGATCATCATGTTCTTAATATCGAAGAGAAAAGCATTGCTTTTGCAAACAAAAACAATTTCGAAGTCACTGCTTATGAATTCTCTGCGAAGAAAGAAGATACTAGAGAACCTCGTTTAGTAAAAATAGGAATAATTCAAAATTCTATTTCTACTTCTACCGATAAACCTATATCTGTCCAACGACAAGGCATTTTTGAAAAACTTAGTAAGATTATCCATACTGCTGGGCAAGAAAGGGTCAATATTCTCTGCTTACAAGAAGCCTGGTGTATGCCATTTGCTTTTTGTACAAGAGAAAAACAGCCTTGGTGCGAGTTTGCCGAGTCTGCAAAAGATGGTCCTAGCACTCAATTCTTGAAAGAGTTTGCTCTGAAATATAACATGGTAATTATATCTCCAATATTGGAAAGAGACGAAACACATGGAGACACAATTTGGAATACAGCCGTGATTATAAATGAATTAGGACTTGTGATTGGTAAACACAGGAAAAACCATATACCAAGGGTTGGCGACTTCAATGAATCAACTTATTACTTCGAAGGAAACACAGGGCACCCTGTATTTGAAACAAAGTATGGCAAAATTGCTGTGAACATTTGTTACGGGAGACACCACCCTCAAAACTGGTTAATGTTTGGCATTAATGGAGCAGAGATTGTTTTTAACCCATCAGCTACTGTCGCTGGGTTGAGTGAACATTTATGGGCTGTTGAAGCCCGTAATGCCGCCATTGCTAATAGCTACTTCACATGTGCTATAAACAGAGTTGGGACTGAAAAGTTCCCTAATGAATTTACATCGGGTGATGGAAAACCAGCACATAAGGAGTTTGGTCATTTCTACGGTTCAAGTTATATTACAGCCCCAGATGGCTCCAGGACACCTGGATTGTCGAGAGTGAATGATGGATTGCTTATAGGACAACTGGATTTAAATTTATGTCGCCAAATTAAAGATAAATGGGGCTTTACAATGACACAAAGACTCGACCTATATGCTGAAAGTCTTTCTAAAGCAGTGAAACATGATTATGAACCGCAAATTATTCGTTACTGAGTCAATGCTACAAATTTATAACTTTAATCATAAATATAAAATATGATTGAATGTAAATACATTTGGAAATTGAAAATTGTTGCATTTTATACATGGTGTACATGGTTAAATAAAGTTTTTAAAAATAGTAATTATATTTTTATATAAGTCACTAGTAAAATTATATTTTTTATTCATTTTTTTTATGTCTCCTTTAATATCTTTAATTTACAAAATTAATTTTATATAAGACAGGCAATATGTATGTATATTTATCTACATCATTATTTGCTCTCCATTTATTTATATCAGTAAAATTTAAGTAGATTCAGAGTATGTACATGGTAATGGGAATATGTCACCTCTAGTGGCTATTTCAACTAATAGCAAATGAGAATAATCTTTTGTAATATGATTATAAAACTATTTGTTATAAATATTAATTCAAAATTCAACACTATTTAAAAGAGTCCATAAATAAAGGCGTCAATTTATATAATTTAATAAATAAATTTTCACCCTGATACTTGACACTTGCGACATTTAACCAGTCACTAAGAAAGTCGCCACTTTGTATATTTTTTCAAGTATTTTTTGTTGTCAAGTTTCAAGGCAGGTGGAACCTTGGGGCACAGCCAGTTTTATGTAAAAAAAAAAACACCAAAAAAAATGTTAGTAAGTGTAATGAGAACAGTACAAATGTGGACTATAATAAAATTTAAAACATTAGAATCGGGTACATTCGGAAAATCAAAATAAGTTCATTATAATTATACTAGAAAGGCTTAACCACTTCATGGATTAAAGCAACAATGGCAAAAGCGAAACAAACATGCAAACTGCTAGATACATACAACAGTATGACACTTTCTGCTGCTAATACCTTTTAAATAACTACAATGGGGATTGCACTTTGTTTGGAACACATAAAAAAATCGAGCACCAGTTTTGCAGGTGTTAGCAAGTCAACTTTTAAGAGGTTACCTCCCTAAAATAAAAATAAAAACTTTAGGCCAAGGGACCACAGCATAACAGACTGTTCATAGATTATCATCATGGCATAAAAATTCTGGGGGTTAAATTATTTTAAGGTAACTGTACATCCTAATGGGAAGAGAAGGGTTACAGGAGCAATCAAGAAAGCACTTGCTATTACTCCATGTATCTGAAACCCTAATGTAATGTAGAATTTGGAATGCCATCTTTCAAATTGTCATTTGAGAGCAAATTAGCAGCATTATGATTATAGTGAGACCTAGTAAGGCAAATTGAATGAGGAAAGTGAACTTCAATTAAGTATCACCTATTTGGTAATTTATAAAAAAAAGAAAATTTGATTGTAACCATTTTCTTCTAATTTGGAGCATAATGTAAAAAAAGGAAAATGTGATAAGAGCAAAAGGTATTTATATTTTACGATCCAAGACAAACAACTTTTTGGCTTTGCCAAACATTTCCACATCAAGAAAACTCTCTCCAGCTCTCACACTATTACATAAAATATGTATAGTTAATTTATTTCAATGTTTTGTGACCATGCTGTGCTACATTACAATTCTTTGACATTCTGTTAGTGTTGACATTTTACTTTATTGATCATTTGCTTTACTGATTCTCTGGAGAGTGAATGTTCTAAACTCCCTGTTCTGATCTTTATATTTTGTCTAATGTTCAATTTAAAAAAAAAAAAACAAGAGTTTTTATGAGGTAACCACTTAACCACATTACCATATTAACTGTGTATGTACCCCTATCTGTCTTTTATACACTAGATTTATTCTATGCAGTCTTTGCACGAATGGCTGCACGTTTGCCAGTAACAGCCTGGAAACCAGATTTAATACTAGCAACAGAGCAGCGAGAGCCACAGGTTTCACACTGAAGGAAGAATAGTCGGGTGTCTTTCTGCAAGATAGTGTCTGGTGAGCGACATGTATGGCAGGTAACATATTCCTTTATATACCGACGTAATACATTCTCTATTTGTTTCTGTTGGAAGCGTCCTTTTATAATGAGCTGACTGTTTCCGTCTACGGAGCCGCTTGTACCTAATTCAGCCAATAAGAAATCGAGTAAATGTTTAGGCTGTCTATGTAAGGTTTTGCAAATTTCAGTGAAATTTGCGAATGAGGTTTTTTTAGTACCAATTCTTACAACTTGAGGTGGTCTCATGATGAATTTTTGTTTCTTGCCAGACACCATGCTGGGGTTCTTTTCGCGCATGATATCAAACACACGCTCTAAAAGTTCATCATAGGTATAATCGCGATCAGTGCCCACCCAGTCGCCATTAAGGTCTTCAACGTTCTCTTGATCTTCACCCTTAGTTTCGTCCTCAATTATAGCTTCATCGATGTTCTTCTTCTTCTTCTTCTTTTTCGTTTTTGAAAAGTCTATGTCTAAATCTAAATCATCAATAATTTCCTCTTCCTGATGCTCCGGCTCTTCTACAGGCGGCCGATCATTATTTGTTTCTGGTAAGGCATTTTCCATTTCGTCTAAATTGAAGAAGTTCTTCTTTTTCTTCTTTTTTTTCTTACCAAAATTATCCAAGTCAAGGTTATCATCATCGGCGATGTCTACGTCACCTGCTTCAGTGGGTGCATCCATGCTTGTGCTCTCGCCTTGTTCTCCAGCCAATGCTGCATCAATATCGAAACCAGTCTTCTTTTTCTTCTTCTTCTTCAAAGAAGGATCAAAAATCATGTCGTCGTCCATGGTTTTCATAAATTTTTAGAAAAATGTTTGGTTATGCACGATTAGCAACGAAATAAAATTAATTTTTGTGACAGAACTGAGCGAGCACTTTTCTAATAAAATAATCTCGTGGCTCGTCGTACCTCGCGTCAAAATGTTGCATCAGATTCCCACAGAACAAATAAATATATGTAAAACCAAAAACCTTTGAGCTAGAACACTGTTTATAATAATAGTCTGTTTATAATAATAAACAACTCCGGGTGAATTATCATACCATTTATTCTTCAAAAACATTATTACTGCAGTTTTTTAGCTTAGAAATTAGTAAAAAATGTGAATAATACAATACTAAAATTGTAACCTCGTGGGAAGGCCGGAAACATCATTTTAATAATAAATTTTAAAAAAAAACTATTGTTTTTGTCAATAACTAAGTAAAAAATGCGTATAATTAATATGAAGTATTCTAATTGATTATTTTTCGTATTTCCGTTTCTGGAATAATTTTTGATAGTAGTTATAGAAGTAAACTTCAAGTCTTATAGCTTTAACTGGTAGCTAAAAGTCTCAAGGTTCTTTTAGGTAATGCTTTCATACATTAAAGTGTCTTCTTTGTTTAGAAAGGGAATTAATAATGACCGTAATTTTTGTAAGCACTCTGAATCCATTCTTAAAAAAATGCGATAGTTTTCCGATTCTGAGTAAAATATTAAAAAATGCTATTTTTTCATCCAATATCTTTTTTCTATCTTTCTTTTTTTGTATTATTTATGCAATACCTAAAGCAATTCTCGCTTTTTGATCTTTTGAAAGAACCATGGTGCTCTTAACGCGTGCTTGCCCTTCTATCAAAATGAAATTGTTAGCAGGATTGATACGTGAGTTAGTACGGTCAATTTCGACATCAATAGATTGAATATGAAAATGAGAAGGCCCTCAAAGTATCATATTGTAATAGTCAGTATACTAGAATGAAAACTGTATTAACTGAATATATTTAATAGTAGGAGTATTGCTAGTCCCCGTAAGTGGCAGCGTTCCCGAGCAAGAGAGACGTCAACTACATATTTTCTCTCACTCGTTGATACTTGACGAGTTATTTATGCGCATGCGTGGGAGAAGCCCTCACCTCTCGGACATGCGCATTGCGCACAACGTTCGAAGTATTCTTGAGGGAGACAGACATATATATGTCTACACCGTTCGTCGTCATCTTTTTTAAGATCCCTACTAGGAATATTAAGTATAATACGATTAACTGTATTGCTTGTCTATTTTCTATGATACATTCAATATAATTATTTATGCTACGAAACATTCCATAATCTGTTATTCTGTGTCTGTTCTATTATCACCGTTATCACTCTCTCTCGCTCATCTTTCGCTAGCACAGAACATATATATTCCATATATACCAAAGATGTTGTATTAGTCTATATATACTCTCTCTCTAGCGAGAGAATATATTATGTTGTTATGTCTGTGTTTATTATGGTACATAAAAAATAAGACTCTCGCTAGAGAGTCAGCGTGACCACTTTTAGTAGATTTCTACTTTTTTAGTAGATTTAAGGGCAAGGGAACAAAGATTTAGTAGTGTAAAATTGCATAGTAGATTTTAGTAGAAATTCGGTATTTAAGAAAATTTGGTGAAAAATATATGAATCCAGGCCAAAACAAAACGATCTAAGCTTGATCTAAGCATTAATGGAAGAGGATTCCCCCTACTTCTATTAAGGTTTTAGAAAATTAACTTTATTGAGTAATTCCTGAGGTTGTTTTATCGAATTAGTTATGGCACTTAAAACATTTTATTCTTAGGTATAGTCATGTAAGTTGTTGACTGTTGTTGGTAAGATTGTTTTATTTATTTCATTAGTCGTTTGTTTGATCATTGCGTAGTTTTTTTATTTGATAATTGCGCATAGATTCTGTAATCAAATTGTGCGGACAATTTTACACCTCAAGGAGGGTGTAAAAGAGACAGAAAACTGCACTCATTTTAAATCCGAATCATTCATGATAGGTACAAGTTATGAAAAACTATATAAAAATGTTAAAAAAAAGTGGATGATGAATATTGATATTAAAATATAAAAACAAAGATATGTGCTGTTTATAAACTATTTTATCTAGAACGACTTAAATATCATTGGTAGAATTTTAAATTGGACTTAGTAGATTTTGGTAGATTTTAGCAGTGATTTTGGTAGATTATCTTACGAAAAAGTGGTCACGCTGCCGCTGTAGAGAGTATATTATATATTATATATTCTTTGATTGAAATAAGATGGAGTGATGTTATTTTTCATTATTTTGTACCTAACCTAAAATTATATACCTATTGATAAAAATAAAATAAAAAGGGAATTTATTAATGTGATGTAATTAGATCCATTAGAATAAGTTACAAAATGTATCTTATAAATCTTCGAAGCTGTTTAGCAAAATGGAATTTAAGAACCTTTCGACATTACTCACAAGCACTATTGTTAGATCAAAATGAATATACCGATTCACCTGAATATCCTCCGATTTTGGATTTATCGATAGCAGGAAGAAAAAAACGAGAAAGAGAAGCACTTCATGAAAAAATAAAAAAAATAAACACAGTAGAAGAGAAACAGATTGCCTTAAACATGCCGCGTTATTACGGTTTTAACTGTGTGATGTTGAATGAAAATGAAGTTCCTTATAACGCTATGCCCATGGTGCAATATTATACCCGAACCCACTTTGTACCCGTGGACAAACTACCAGATATATATACTAGTTCAGAAGCCTTAGCAAATTCAGTTGTAAAAGAAATTAAAACTTACATTGAAGATGCTATTTCTATTGAACAAGAAGGCATAGAGTACGTAATTACACTTATTATTTTTTATGTTACGGTTGTCAGACAGGCTGACAGTCCACTTGATCTTAGTTGGCTATCATCACTTATAACATAAGCAATGCCACAGGTGTTGCAGGTGTGCTGCCAATCATAGGAGGATTAACAATAAGGGATGGGATAATCGCCTCTTGGCATTCCTTACCCACTCACTAAAACAATAGTACACATGCTGTTATTTCATGGTGGTCTTCTGTACTGGGATGGTTGCTTCTGCAAGACTGCCCAAATGACTGCAAATTTAAGCAACTAAAGTATTTATTGTTATTAAGTACATTATGTACTTATTTCAATACTTTTTAAGAAGATGATATTAAAATTTAATGGTTTTAAGCACAAGATGAGACAATACTTCATAGGTAACTCAGATAAAAAACATACTACTAGTAAAAATACATGTTAACTATTTGTTTTATTAAAAAAATGTTATGAACCTCTAAAAGTTTGTTTACATTGTTTGTATCATTTCTGTGGCATTACTTTAGATAGATTAAAACACCATCCATTTATTTGTTTTAGATACAATGTACAACCGATTTACAAGAAAACGGAGGCACAAGTGAGAGAAGACTTCCTAGCTAAATGCATATTGAAACAAATCAATAGAATTGTCACCAACAATTTATCCGACAAAGTACCTCATATTTTATCAGCACAGGTGTGTACCAAATTATTTACAGCTGTATTCAGCTGAATACGATCATGAAAAAAATATGTCAAATATACCGAATAGGAATATTCGGCCGAACTTTCAGCGCATCACTACTGAAAAGGTACTTGTGCAAAAAAGTTAATCTTAATTATATCAAATTAAGATTATTAATTGTATAAAACTCTAAGTGGCTTATAATAGAATAGAAAGTCACTGCAAATGCTGTAAAACATGCTGTAATTTAATACACAGCCTAAGGTTATTATTGTGTTGGCTTGTACCAAAATGATTTACTTAGGTTATTTTAGGTTGTGTTAGTGTAAATAATTTAAAAACAAAATTTATACAGCCCTTTTTGAAAAGAAACAAACAAAAAAATACTTATTTTAGTCAAGATTGATTAAAATCAAGATTTTAATGCTAAAGATTATTTAGCAGATAAAAATGTATGGAATTAAAAAGAGCGATTGCTGGAGAGTTTCTTTCTTCGTAGTTTCTTCTCTTCCAGAATGCCATTTTGTTTCCAAATCAGCAGTAGTGTTTTGACTTCAAAAGAGTGATCTTGTTAGAACTGAGATAAACTAACTATTCTGAACAGTCTATATAATAAGTTTGTAATAAATTAATAACACTTATATTAATTCAATTCACATTCAGTCATAAATACTATCGAAAATGGATATATTTCTAAATAATTTCTTATTTTGAGTGATTTCTTTACTGTTTTCAGGGTTCCGTACGTCCGAATAAAAAAAACGGAATCCTTATATGATCACTCGTGTGTGTCTGTCCGACCATCCCCCCCCCCCCCCCCCAATCTCCGAAACTACTGAACCAAAATTTTTGAAAAAAATACAAAAATTAGTTTTCTACTTAAGAAGGCCATGATATTAAAATAACATGGTAAATCACTCAATATTGTGCAGATAGGTAACATGGTACGGAACCCTCTTCACGCGAATTCAACTCACACTTGTCCTGTTTTTTTGTATAAATTCTAGCAGAGTCCACTTTAATGATAGGTGATTGGGTTGCCTACATAAAACACAAATATATTCTCAGTTCTCCTATCTTATCCTTAATCCTTGATGAGGGATAGCGGAACAGCCTTTGGGATCTCTTGCTCACTTACTGAAACAACATTAGTGCAAGCAATTTGCTGCCAAATAAGACTGCGGAATGCACACTGCAAAATAAATTAGATTATAAAAATATAGATTTATAGTTGCCCTGTTTAGGGTTGCCAAGCCTCAAAATCGAAAATCCGGACACAGAAACATATTTAGCCGGACAATTTGCCAAAAAGCCTGACACACGGGTTTTTAAAAGTAATTTGTAAGATCGCGAATCATGTATGTCCGTGTGATTCTGGCCGCTGTGGGGTTGACCAAATCCTAACAAAAGCCGGAAGGGCCGGACTTGAAACTAAAGCAATTCTCGCTTTTTGATCTTTTGAAAGAACCATAGTGCTCTTAACGCGTGCTTGCCCTGCTATCAAAATGAAATTGTTAGCAGGATTGATACGTTAGTGAGTACGGTCAATTTCGACATCAATAATAATAATAATAAGAATTTATTTGCGATGACCATGGGTAACTGATACCAGAGATGACATTTAGTTTTCTTATTCCTTCATGACCAACCGATATTTGGTGTGCAAATCTTGACATCTTGATGCTGTAAATCTCGATTATTGTGTTATTACAATACCATTCCTTATTGACGAAGGAATTAGGTCGAATTTAGGTACATTATTTCATTATTATTATTTTGACTTTCATAATTTCTTAAATTTTAAGTGATGTTTTGCTTCTCGCCCTTTTCTGTACTTTCATTTGTAGTTGTTGACTTATTCTTGTAATCACTCACAATTTTTTTTAATTACAAACTATTTTTTAAATACTAGCAATTAAAATGATAAAATGTAATAGATTGAATATGAAAATGAGAAGGCCCTCAAAGTATCATATTGTAATAGTCAGTATACTAGAAAACTGTAAAAAGCCGGACACCTGGCAACCCTGGCCCTGGTACAACTATAAATCTATTTTTATTAGTTCCATCAATATTCCCATTGCTATAAAAACAATTAAAAAAGTTTATTCTCATTGCAGGTTGATTATGAGCCCCGTCATGAAGCATTTTGGTTTCTAGGTGGTATTGATATACCAAATAGTGTGCACAGATGGAGAGAATCTAAATTCTTCTATAAAGACCGCATGGATGAACCAATTAACAGGCCTGTTCAGTATTTAGGTATTTTTTACTATTTCTCTAATTATAAACCAACCCCCAACATTCTATTGAGTCTAAACATGCTATATATGCTATGAGTTACTGAGGAGTTGGGTGTCCCGCAGACTACTTGATGCTGCAGCATCAGGTCAAGGTTAGGTCAAAGTAACAGTAGGTACACTAAATTTCAAATAAATCAAACTTATAGAAGTTAGTGAGATCCCTTCGTCAACTAGAAAATTATAATCACGTCGGCTTTCAAACAAACAAAAACTTTGCTACAATTGGGAGCTTCGATGTCACAGACACACAGGTCAAATTTATAACACCACTCTTTTTCGGGCATCGGTGGAGGGTAAAAAATATAAAAAAAATAATTCAAAATTTTGCCAAGAATGATGGGCACTTTTGTATGAATCTTAGCCTGGGTGACTGTGTTACCTGAAAACAAAATTCTCTACAATATTACAGTTGTACTCTACAATTGTATAATTTGGAAAACCTATATTTTCATGTTTTTTCGTACTTTTACAGGATGGAATCTAAAATTTCTTTCACCCATCAATACTTCATATCTTTTAGAAACTTATATCAAAAATGCCCCTTGGGAACTCAAATTTGTTTTCAGATAACATCTGAAAACAAAAAAAAAATCTTGTTTGTTCGATGGCTAATTCGCTACTCAATTTCACAAGTTCACCCACTGGGCTAATCTGAAGATTATCTAAAAATTTCATCATAATCGGTTGAATTTTGCATTCCATAGTTAACATATGTGAAAAATGATTTTTATATATGTATATATACTTATACTAAATAAGCATTTACAGTAGTGGTATTATGCTTTACATAATAATGGTTAACACTTTTTTCCTAATGCAGGTTCACCATTCATGGCTCTGAGAAGTCATCTTCCACTGAAACCCATCATGTCCCACAGTGAATCGGAAAATCCTGATTTTAAAGTGCCGAAATTCTCAACTGTACCGCAGGCCGTTGGTTATTTTGGAGAACACAGACACGGCACTAACGTACCAGGTAATTTCTTTTATGTTACGGTCATCACACAGGCTGAGTGTCCACTTGATGATTACCGTCGCTTTAACACAAGCAACACCACAGATGCTGTAAGTGCGCTGCAGACCATAGTCGGATTAAGGATAAGGAATTAGGAAGGTAAAGGGAAATGAAATCTGGCATCCCTGACTCACTCACTGAAACATAAGGGTACATATGCTTTTATTTCATGGTGGTCTTATGTAAGGGGGTAGTTACTGCCACCAGACATAAGTTAAAAGTATTTGTGATATTTTTTTACATTGGTCATAATCCTTAATTTACCAATTTAGAGTCAATGCCAGTCTTCCAAACTGCGAGTCAACCTCCATTATTCTTTTATTTCTCATTTAATGTTTGTTTCTTGTGAGTTTCTCTCAATAAAAAATTTTGCTTTTTGTCATTCCTTCTGATTGCTTTGAACAAAAACTTCAGCCACAATCGTCTTAAAGGTGCCTCCAGATCTGCTCGATTGAGATTACTGATTGGCCATGACTATTTAGTGTGGATGCTCAAAATATGCATTTGCCCGAATGAAACCAATTAGGTGTTGTGTCTCCTGACCTACACGGTTGGCTTCGATCGATTTTAGCACCAATCCTTAATAACATAGTTTAACATAGTTAAACAACATTAACATAGTTAGCCGATTAACATAGTTTTTCGGAATAGTCGTCGCACGAATCGACCACGCTACAAACTTTGCTCCTTAATTAAGGACACATGCAACTTTTTCGACGGTGTTGACATCCACAAATCAGTTTGCGTCACTGTCATCCCACATTTTAGGACAAACTGTAATTGTAAGAGACCACCCAAATGATCGATTCAATCGAACAAGTCTGGAGGCACTTGCGATGGGTAAAATTTTAATGTCAATCAACATGAATAAATGAACAGGATTGGTCGACGGACAGGCAGAACATGCATGTCTGGAGGCACCTTAAGAATTTGCATAAACTTCACAGTTGAAGTAATAATCCAGTTAGATACACGCACGCTGTTGATGAATCTGTCAACACGCCAGACACAAACGAGGTTTTTGGTATTTCAGATTTCCAGGTGCAGACTAGAAAAAATATTCTCCTTGCTGTAACTGTGAAAGGCACCCCAAAAAGCAAGTTTTTTGGGGATGCCTTTTTGAAGATATGTCGTAATAACCTACTAGTTGCCAGGCGATATTCATGCACAAAGATAGCAGAGTTGTTTTATTGTTATTCAATAAAAACTCTATTGTTGTTATTCTGTATTCTTTCAGGCTTTTGGACAGGTGATGTAGATGAGTTTGGCTTATTATCTTACCACAGCCGTAGCCACATTTTATTAAGAAAGGAGTCATATGGGCCACAGGATAATCTGGAAGCTTTACACTGTCAAGCGATGAAAGCTGGTTTCGGTTGGTTACTGGCACAAGCAAGTTACCAAGGATTTACTACTTACAACGACGTGACATATCCTCTGGTCACCCAAACTGTTATAAGCAACGGTCAATTTTGGTCGTTTTATGTTTACCAGTTGAACACGATTGAAATGCATAACGAGAAGGCAGCTGAAAATCCAAAACACAATGTCTGCTTTGGTATGAAACCACTACAGTTATACGAGACGATAGAAAACGGGAAAGTCAAAGGCTTGAACGAGGACGTACTAAAGATACTTGTGCAGTTTTATTTGAACGCGCCCGAGAAACGCGATCACGAAATGAAACCCTATCTCGGAAAAGAGGAACAATTTATAGCGGACATAGAAGATGATAAGAGAAGAAGCTGGTTAGAAAACACTTACAAACATATAGTTTCAAATCGACCTAAACATAATTTACTGCCTGAAATATATCTATGGGAAAGGATATATAAGATACAGCACAAAACCAGGCCAATGGAAGCAAGGAGAAGACCATTCGAGTTAGGCATTAATCCGTTTAAGAGGAGATTGGATGAACATTTACCGCCATATATTCCCAAGGCTTTACGGCCGTATCCGAAACACCGTAAGAAGTTTGAGACTACTTATTATCCTGACGTGTAGTTTTTGAATATGTGAATTTAAAGGGATACGCTAGCACTGAGTACTGTTAATATACAAACTTTGTTGAGCTTATTCTTAAGAAATTCTTAACTAGAACATCAACTGGGTTATTTAAAAAAACTTGCGCGATCTCAGCCAAACTATGCTCAATAAAGACTGTAATGGTAAAGTGGTTCGCGCATATCCTCATTTATTAATTTTGTCCCAAAAAGATGTGCATAAAAGTTCAATTTGTTGCTTCTACCACTTCACTTTTTAGGTTTTTACTATGAAAACCCCTACTCCTGAAATCCATAAAACTCATAAATATCACGAGACTCGTAAAAATTGCCAATCCTAATAATATTATAAATGCGAACGTTTGTATGTTTGGACATTTGTTCCTCAATAACGCAAAAACGGGTGAACGGATTTGGATGAATTTGGCACTCAGATAGTTTACCTACTGGTTTAACAGGATACTTTTTATACTGTAAAAATGTTAGGATTGTCTAAAAGTATAAAAAATTCGGTCCCACTGTCAACAGTGGCGGCGCCACCTTCGTCACAGCGATAAAGATGTCACGCTTTTTTTCTCATGTATTTTTATTTTTCGACGCGTATGAGGAAGACTCTTAGGAAGGGAAAAATTGGATAAATTGATCGAAAAATTGCATCCGTGCGAAGCCGAGGCGGGTCTCTGGTATTAAATAATTTTAGTATGATTCGAGAACTTGCCCATGTACTATATTTCTTTTATGGTAACCGTGACATATTACCAGTGTAAGGGTCTAGGGCCTCCATTTTGTCATCACTTCAGTCTGTTTCATTATATATTAAATAGACCTGCAAGGGTCAATGGGAAATTCAAAATAATTTATTCATATACTTAAGCATAGGTACAAAAAGAACTTTTATATACATCTATTTGGCACGGACCATAATGCTATTTCACATATTGTTGTAGTGTGAGAATCTTTTAGAAATATACTGTTTGGATTATAAAATTTAATCTTTGTTTTTATTTAGACAATAAACTCTTAAACAATTTTCTGTAACTGCAGCCGGCATCTTGATAATTGTCTGAGAAAAGGGCACCCGAAATGGATTTAAATTAAGGTTTTCGCTCGAGATTTCACTGGTTGAAAAAAAAAACCGTTTTTTACTCAATGCCCGTGCGCATTTCTATGTAAAGCAAGGAATAATATATATACTCTGGCTGGCAGTGAAATAGTCGGGACACTCAAACTACCGAACTAAGTAAAATGCCGATAAAAAATTTCATAATGTTGTATAATTAAGAATTTTAGAATTTCGAATAATAAAAATTCTAAAAATTTCGATTATTCTATAAAATATAAATTTCGAATAATAAAAATTATTCGGTGCTATATTGTAATATAAAAAGGAGATCTTTAATAATATTTATTTGTAATAGAAAAAAAAGAGGTCATTTATTGATAAAGTAAAAGGAATTGATCAAGTTCACGAGATAATTATTCACTTATCTCGTGAACTATGAGTACTACTATAACAATTTTTTAGAAAACTTTTTTTTAGATAAAAATATTATCTATACAACTTTTTCTTATGATTCTAACATTTATAAATTAAATGCGCTATAAATTTTTTACAAAATCAATCGTCAATACTAAATATAAATAATTTATCTTCGTTTCCTCCAACCAAAGATGCTGTTCAGCAACATTCTTTGAGACTATACCATCAAATCCAGACTTGGCTTGGACGATTGAAAGATTCGGTATATATTGCCATATACACAAGCAACACCAAGGGAAGAACCAAGTGTGTTGGGGACTTCGTTTCTGACTGCAAAAGGAACTATGCTCTACCTCTACCTAACGCTCATGATACCACTTTACACATAAAATAGGCAAATGCGAATTTCGGTTGAATTAAAAAAAGTTCGCGCCGCTCAACGCGCTCCTTCCCTTGGGTCGTTCATGTCCTGATTGCTGTTCTATTCATCAAATAGGATATAATCACTGTTTATGTCATACAGCGTGCGGTCTGCGTTCAGTTTACTTCATTCATTAATTGCTGTCGTTGGATATGAATGCCATCCATCGACAGGATTGCATTAAAAAGTTGGATAAGGAAAGCACGCACGCATCGTTTTCTCTGTTATAATTTAAGGCTTTGTGTATAGTCGTGCTAATCCGATACTTTATTTAAACCCTATTACATTGATATATCCTATTCACTGAATTTTGACTTTTGAGTGGTTGCAAAGAAACCAGAGCCTGGATTTTATGTACAACAAGCGCTAAAAAGAAACTAAAACTTGAAAATATGTGGTTATTTAAGTTTTCGTCGCTCCATGGCCAATGTATATACAAAAAAATTCTCCTTTATTAATTGATTATCCCACCTAAAAATTACCCTCATCAATCGCCAAATGCAAAAAATCGTTTTTCATTGTATTTACCTACATTTCCGATTCCCGTTGTCTTTATAAAAGCACTTTTCTATGTTCTGTGTTTTGATGAGTAATAAATTGCTTTCATGTTATTTATTCTGTGGTAGGTACACCTAAGCGCGCGCTTTGTGAAGTATGACAGTTAACAAAATAAGTTTTACTGATTTATTTACTAATATTAACTTAATTCTCCCATACTCAGTTTTGATGTTTTGATTGAAAAAGAGTTTCAGGCGTTTATTTATTTATTTTTTTACTTTTTAAATATATGGAAAATGAAATTACAGTGTCAAGTCGAAGTAGTAAATAGATTGCATAATTTGAAATTAAATAAAAAATGTTTAAAATCTACTTTGGCCTTGTGTAAAGATCCAAAGAATGGAACGGAGTATTGTATATTGCATTTTTCATCTGCTAATAAAACTGGTGCAAAGTATTTAGTAAAGACCATAAAACAAGTTTTCGTAAAATGTGTAAACGAAGGCAAGGCTACAATAAGATTTGAGGACCCACCTTATGATATGTTAATTAAAAGTGAGCCAATACAACTTAAATCTTTCCTTAAGTTATTAAAGTCGTGTATTACAGGCGATACGAAAGATTTAAAACTTTCTGCAGTGTCTAGTATAAGTGTTACTCCCAAAGACAATGCACCAACAAAGTTAGTAATTAAAGATAGAAGTGAGTTTCCTATGAAAGGTTTTCCACGGACCTTGAAATATCTTTGCATGAAAGGTTTAGGGGTGTGTAATTTTCGAAGAGGAATATTATTACTCAAACATCTCACAGTGCTTGATATGAGTGATAACGAAATTGAATTGATACCACCTGAATTTGGTAAGGATTAAATTAAGGTTTGGAAATTTTGAGTAAATGGCGTTTTTTTTTTTTTTAATTTTTATCTTTTACTTTTACAGGCACTTTGCCTAATCTGAGTGAATTATATTTAAATAATAATCGTCTTGGTGCCAATGGTGAAGTCGACTGGAGGTGGCTTCTGGGACCACAGGTATTGTTTTGTTTACTTTTTGAACATGTACCCAAAGCAAGGTCATGGACACAATTGAAACAATGTAAATCCAAAACACAATTGACATAGGTACCTAAAAAAAATAGTTTTTACTAGTCGTTTGAGTTTTATCTAGTAGCTGCAGCCAGTAATAAAAAAGTATTATAAAAAGGTGACCATGTGTTGTCAAGATCACTTTCCTGTACCATGAAACAGATAGTGCAAGTCACTTCTGACATTTTTAAATGTAAGTGAAAAGGACAGATACAAAATCACTATGCGTTTAGTAAAAGTACCTAGGTAGCTCGGCGGGGCACACTGTGCTATTCAGTCAGAGTTCTGATGGCAATAACTACCCCATTTAATAGAACACTGTGAAATAACAGTATGTTTGCTGTTGTGTATATGTATTCATTCTCATTAAAATGAAAAAAAAAAAAAATAGCAATATTTTGTCTTTAATGTTTACAGATTACGGAAGCGCTTAAACTCTTGGACTTAAGTGGTAACCAATTAGGATATTTGCCGAAAGCAATATGGAAATTGCAGAAGTTGGTCACTTTAAAACTAAGTAATAACCGTCTCGTTAAACTACCTCCTACAATTGGACGAATAAATACTTTGAGGTGGGTGTTGCTATTGTGTGTATAAGTGGGTGTTAATATCATTTCATAGGCAACCATGGTGACAAACCGAATGGTGTTCTTTAGTCAGATGCCAGTTACAACCCTATTTTACAAAAGACCATAGGTGAAGAAATAAAAGTATGTATTCCATTGTGGTTCGGTGGATAAAAGGCCCAGTGGTTTCAGAATACCACCGCAAAATAAGTGTGCTTGCTATCAGCAGATGGCCTGCCCAGCTTACGTTATAATTATTTATAACAATTTCTACAAATATTTCAATAGCCTTGTGATATATTGGTTGTGTATGTTGGTGAATAACAGGCTAAAAATACAATCAAGTTAGTTAATACTTCTAAAAAATTATTCTACCTGGATTCTTTTTCATTCGCATCACAACTATACTTCCATCATAATAATATAACAAGATACTGGCGCCCCAAAAAAATCATCAAATCTGAAACTTCAACAAGTATCCTATAAGTTAAGGGATTTTTTTTTGTAAGGCACAACTTATAATACAACTTTAATAATAATAACTGAACTAACTGTGTATTTAAATAGTTTATACGCTTCACAGAGCAAGGACTCTTCGCGACGCCTTTAGAGACGGCAGTAATATTAGTATTCGTGCCGGGCAATAGGGAATATGCGTCTAATTCAAAAAAGGCTTAAATATATTTTTTTATCAACATTTCTGCTTTAGAATTATGTCTATGTAAATATTTTTTAATATTATTTCTTTTTCGTTAAGGAAATAATTATTAAAAAGTGCATAAAAATGTGGGAAATTCAAAATACTTGAAACGGTCAGATCGAATGTGACGTCAGTCTATGGAATGTGACGTCAACGTCTATGAAATGTCAACAAGCGTGTAGATGTTTGTGATTTTTAACATTTGATTGTATTGTAGACTTTGACGTCACGACAAGTGCGCCAAAAGGTTGTCGTGACGTGAAAAACAGAATTTTTTGTTACCAAATTTCTGTTTTTTGGCGCTGAATATTTTTTAAGGTTATATAACGATATAACCTATCGTATGAAAATATAAAAAATATGTGCATATTCCTTATTGCGCTGAGCTCATCTCAGGGCCTTGGTTTTGGCCTTTGTGGAGTAAACAATATCCAAATAAAAAAAAAACGGGACAAGTGCGCGCTGAACTCGCGTGAAGAGGGTTCCGTACGATCTGCACAATATTGAGTGATTTACCATGTTATTTCAATATCATGGACTTCTTATAGGTTTTCCTATAATCTATAAGTAGATAGCTAATTTCTGTATTTTTTTCAAAATTTTAGGTTCAGTAGTTTCGGAGATAGGGGGGGGAATGGTCAATTTTCGTCTATTTTCTTGAATAACTTGAAAACTATGTATTTGTTTTAAAATTACAAAAAAATGCATTTAAGATCTTCACAACAAGACCTTCCATTTGATATGTCACACGACAGTTTTGAAAAAATTCTTTTTTAATTTTCCATATTCCCCCCAAAAATAACTTCCCATATGAAGATTTCATCTATTCACTTCACACCTCTGCGTTTGGGTTACATAAACAGACGGACACATGAGTGATCCTATAAGGGTTCCGTTTTTTTATTCGGATGTACGGAATCCTAAAAAGCGATAGAAATGCCTCATTGTGCTGTGATTTGGTGTAATAATCAAAATAAAAATTGTTTTGGAACACAAAACCTAAAGAATGCTTAAGCCCTGAGTCGATAGTGCGTGTACTGGTGTGAATAATTGGTAACGCCACCTGACACGCTGGATTTGTATGGATTGTGTTGACCATGCCGTCTCTAGTAGCGAGCGGCGCGGCGATTCCTTGCTCTGTGGTATGGGCTCAGAAAGATAGAACCACAATTTAACGTTTTCTATTTCATTTTGTATTCTTTGTGTTCAGGTACTTGATAATCTCTCAAAACTCCTTAGAGACCCTACCAAGAAGTCTCCTAAGGTGTAAATTGGCGCTCATTGATCTGTCTTCAAATAAATTCCACAACAGAACAGATGAGAGACCAAAACCTGCGGCACTTTGGAAATTTAACAAATGGAATTTAGTACAGCTTGCGTCAAAAGCAGTTCTTACACACAGATTGTTTTATGCTTCAAATATTATACCTTGGACTTTAGTTGAATTTTTAGATAATGCAAATGTGTGCAATTGTGGTTCGCCTGTAGTAAATAACACTTTGAGTTTAGTTAAGGAATATAAACTGAAAGAATACTTTGGCACTGTTATATTTGACAATAATAGCGTAACAACAGTTGGCTTTGAATGTTTTTGCTGTTCCGCTAAATGTTACATGAAAAACCAATCATCTCTCTTCGCATTTGTCTAATAATTTGTATAAAAAATAATATTTTTGAATTTTTATAATAGTAAGGAATTGTGTGTGTGTGAAAATAAAACAAAGCAATTGCAAGTAAAACATGTATTTAATCACCTTGTTTTAAGAAAATATTATTTATAGATCTAAACATAGGTGGGTGCTTCTCCCGTTTCGTGCAAATTGTCTTTAAAACTCAATAGTAAAAAAAGTACGTTGTTTTTGCTATTGACACCAATGAACAAATTTTCTATTTATATGTCAAGATAATGTCCCTGTAATAATAATAAGAGTAAAATTAACCTATTATTAATAAATGTCAAAAAACATGCATATTTCATTCCACTCTGTATTTAATACATAAAACTTATTTTTCCGTAATATGCCATGACTTACTCTGTGGAGATGTAACTGTCTAAATTAATTGTATCGAAGGATTATTCAATAGAAACCATAATAATTAAAAATTATTCGTTTTAGTCGCTCCTAAAAAAAACCTGGCTCCTGTTATTATTTGGTACTCGAAAATTGTTCATTACCCGCGCGAGAATTATATCAAAGAAATTGAAGACACACCTACTTCAATGCACGGTACCTACAGCTGTGCGCGCTGCCTATTGGTCAGTAGTTCGCGATACTTCTCGGAGAAGACGCCTGTGCCGCACATGTAACAAAATAATTTCATTCCCGTGTCTACGAAACAGCTTTGTCACGCATTAGTGTTCATCACATTCCACCGAGCCAAACGATAAGTATTCAAGTTAGAAATAATATTTATACTTATTTTGGTGTAAATTTGTATTGTCTTTCGGTCAGTTGATTTCAAAAATTCAGGGCCAAATACGTTACAAATTATTTTAAAAAAAACATCTGATACTTCATTCCTCTCCTTTTCATTACCCTCTTTTCCTTCCAAATTTTATGTGGATGGTAATGATACACTGTGGATGGTAATGAAAGTTATTTGGATTACTACAGGATGTTGATGGAGACAGAGTGAAGGAAATAAAAAAGAAGCTACTCTTTGAAGAGAACGTCTCAAAAATCCTGAAGGAGGAGTATGAATCTCTTGCCAAACAAATAAAAGGCCAAAATCTTAAAAAACAGGATTCTCAGTAAACTTCCATTTGCTTAGAGAACAAAGGTGCAGAAATCAAAAAGCCATAATTTCTTGCCTGATAAAATTCGTTACTTTTTAGAAGATGACGCTAACAGTTCTCAAGCAATTGGTAAAAAAGAATTTGTTAAGAGCAATGGACTCAAAAAACAGAATTGTGAAATTTACATGAAAAATTTTGTGAACATGAGTTCAAAGTAGGATATTCAACTTATTGTATTAGGGGCAACTATCGGGCCTTCTTGGATAGTTGCCCCTAATACAAGAGAGACATGTGGATGCAAATTATATACCAAATCTCTTAAACAAGCAAAAAATACCAATTAAGGTTCACAAAATGAACTCTTGAAAAGTATTTGTTGCAATAGAACTGATGAGAATTGTTTACTGTTGCTTTGTATTATATTAATAGCCAAACGGGACTCGTCACAAGACAATCGTTTTGTTCTATTAACAAGTGTACCCAACACGATGCAGCATTGATATGGGAACATTTAGAGCCAATATTGGACCTGGCTAAAGAGCACGTACCCGCCGTAAGAGTGATCTATTTCTTGTCTGACTCACCCACAAGTCAATATCGTAACAAATATATTTTTTACATGATAACGAAGCTGCATGAAAAGATGGCAAGTATTGATACTATAACATGGAATTATGGAGAAGCGGGTCATGGAAATGGAGCTCCAGATGGAATAGGTGCTACTGTAAAAAGAGCAGCCGATGACTTTGTGAAGTATGGCGGAGCTGTCGTAACTGTTAAAGTCGTAACTGAAAATACCGAAAACGTCAAAATTAAGGTTGTGGAGGAAGAAAAAATCTTAAAAATGAAGTTTCTCAGTAATATTCCATCTTTCAAAGGAACCATGAATGTGCATCAGGTAAAGAAAACATTCTTATTTGTTAATATTGATATATTTTGCTACGATACTTACCCAATTTTTTGTATAGGTAATTTGGTAGGTAAGCTGCGGAAACTCAGCTGTTTCATTTGCCGGAAAAGTTACGTATCTTGCTTTCATAAAAGAAATTTAGGAGATTTGAATTTGGGATTGATGGCGAGACTTGTCAGCCAAATCAAGATAATCATGAAAACTCCTGACCACTGGATACATCTACATCCAATATTCTATGTTCACAACATGCTGTTGTCAGTGATGAGATGAACCACACCGTAATTAAGGATTCGGCTGGTGTAATAAACTACACAAGTGCGGATTTTGAACTACCTACATTTGAGACTCCTCTCACTTAAATAATGACTCCAACTATTCAAAACAATATTACTAATATCGATGGTTCTGGTCTTTTGAATGAAATCGACGACCAAGCATTTCTAAGGGACAGCAAAAATTCTTCACCATTACCAAATAATAACAAAGTAACTGACATAACAAAATCATCAAAAGTTAAAATCTTGTCTAATGTCCCCTTTGATTGGCAGCGTTAGTTTCTATAACAAAAAGTATAGAGCATTTTATCAACATGACCAGGAATACAAGAAAATTTGTACCACGTCTAATGAACCGAAAAATGAAACTGAGGAACCAATTATGATGGATATTGACAGCACAGGTGATGTTGTTGATGAAAATGTAGGTAAATATACAACTAACGAGGATTCAAAACAAAGTAACAAGTAACGGAAATCTGACACAAAAGAACGAAACAGCTATGCGTGATGATATCGGTCCCAAGACTACAACATTAACTATACGCATACATAGCAAAAATCACGGAATATTCGAATTGCACTTGCACCATACTGGTATAGTATCTTCTATGTAGTTTGTGCTTGCACCGTCATCTTTTTGAAAAATTCATCATCCTCTAATTTATTTTCTTGGCCAACAATAGAAGATGAAGACTAATATTGCAGAGTCGCACATTTTATGCGTTTTGTCCATTCCCGAGATTAAAAGACTGGTTCATAACTGGCTAGTTCTAATAATTGTGATTAATAATGTTAGAAATATTAAAAATATTCAAGATGTTGCTATTTTATTTGCTAAGTTAAGTTTTAAATTATCATTACCATCCTATACATAAATTACCTTCCATGTCAGTTATCATGCCATTCCCTAATGTTACATTACCATCCAGGGCTTCATTACCAGCAGTCTTTTTTCTATAAATCTATTAGTGATAGAAAGGTGCCTTATTAATAACACCGCTAATTGTGCAGCTGAGAATTAAATTCAGTTTTAAAACAGAAGATATTATTATTATTATTACACTTTAAAATGATGATTTTGTTTTCACTTAGCTTCACCAGAAAGCTGTAGTTTGGATGGAGCCACAAACTTTAATCTCATTGTTTTCCCTTCGTTTAGCGGGAATTTCTTAAATTTTAGATGTTAATTTTATTTTGATAAAATGGGTATACATACATGAACACACAGAATGGGTAGGCGAGAGACATTTTGGATTTGTAAATTTTGGTAATGATTTGGCTGTTGATGGTGCTGAAATTGCGAACCAGGTTTTAGTTTTTATGGTGATGTCATTAAATGCGTTTTGATAAATTCCTGTAGGCTACTTTCCGGGCTCTCAAAAAGTAAATCTTGTAAAAATATGTCTGGATTTGTTACATATTAAAGAATTTTAGATTATTTCCATAACATTTGATGGTATTGCATCAAATCTAAATATAGCCCCTTACAGAACCGGTCAATACAAATGTGCGGTTCATAGAGTTCATTTTTTCTCCAAAATTATTTGAATTATCGCCGGGCCCGCAGCCCGGCGTCACACGATTGCGCGTGAACCGTGCATTGATCTTTTACATAAATTTCGCGCGGCAGTCAGTTGCGGAGCAAGTGTCAACGTGTCGAGTTCAGTGTATTTTCACGGTGGCGCCTTTGACGAATGTAAGTATAAAATTGTTGATTCTTTTTTAATAGATCAGTGTTTATTACTGAAAAACATAATAACAAATTAATTATCGACGCGTTTAGTAAATAAGTGCATTGAAATAGCTTTTACCGACGCCGCCAACCGTTAACGAACCTTACTAAAACAATTGTATCAATTAGGACTGTGCAAGTTGTTTTAGTTTTTTTTTCTAATGTGTGTTTTTTATTGATGTTTCCACAGGAATACACATAATGCCGCGTGTTTTATCAGAGAAGGATATTACAGACCTATTGAAGGCTCTTTGAGCTCTTCATCGTCAGATTCTACGCACTCAACTTCAGAAGATGATTAATGACGACTCAACTTCAGGATGACGACGTTCCGTTGAGCAGGTTCAAGAGGAAAATAAATAAATTTAGTAGCAAAGAAATACCGACGGAAACACCTCCCGAGCCAAACCCAGTGCGAAGCCCTGCTGAGTACTTTCAAAATTATTTTCCAGAAGCAATATTCGAAAACTTCGCTCTGTGTACAAGCCAATATGATATGACAACAAATGGCGGTAAGGCAATGAAGCCGGGCTCCCGGAGAGATCAAAAATTTCTTTGGCATTTATGGCATGATGGGATGTTTCAGTTACCCAAGGGTAAAATTAATCTGGAACCAACGGTATAAGTTTTAATCCCATAGCCTCTGCTATGTCAAGAGATAGATTCTTTCTTCTACGAGTTAATCTTCATGTATTAGACGTTCATAACGTAAACCAAGAAGAGGAACAGAGCAAAAATAGATTGGCGTATTCAGCCCCTAATTGATGCTGTAAGAAATCGCTGTCTGCAGTCTGCAATAAGCTAAAGAAGAAATAAATGCAACACCGGTAGAAATCTCAATTCTACCGGTGTTGCAATGTTTCCAGTTCAAGCAGATGCCTGCTGGAGTAAACGCTCCTACAAAAAAAAACTATTCTGTACTTTCTGGAGTGGCAGCTATAATTGGCGAACATAGCGGGAAAAAGTTTTACATGTTGGAGTACGTAATAAATACTGCGTCATTTTTAGTCGACCCAACAAAAAATGTGAACCGACAAAAACTCACAATTGTAGAAAAAAATCTTACACGATCCTCCACCAGTATGGAGAAAGACATAATAGTCGAAGGTTTCAAGAATTTAATAAATGACAGAAATTTGATATATAAAACTTGATGGGGTTCCAGTACTTACAGAAGTATACTGGAAAGCACACCCTATCCACATGTATCTATTCAAAAAATAGAATGCACAAACTACCTTTTAAGGAATTACAATGGTAAAATTTATTACTTCTGAAAGACACAAGCATACCGCTAATGAAACGCAAACTTTTGACCAATGACCGTTTGACATGGCTTCAAAGTGCCATTCGATCTACTGTTAAATATAGAAAAAAAGAAACATTTTCAGATTCCAACCAAATTCAAAATCTGTAAAAAGATATTACAAATAGTCCTCGGCATATCATTGGTGACGTAAGAAAAAAAGAATCAGACCTAACTTCATTTGCTCCAACTCTAATGTTAAATAGTAGAATGTAGGTTTTCTCGGCCGGCGGAGATGCATATTAACTGCGTCAACTTTTGACAAAATATGTAAAAGAAGACCTAACAAAAACTCAACTTCTTTAGTTAAATCTTTGTTATATAACTTTTCGAGTGAGACTGCTACAGGGTCGCGTATTGATGTCCATGTTTGTGTGATGATGAGTTGCTGGATGCAAACGCTCGGCATTCGGTTTTCTTCACACAGATACCATCTGCTCGTCTTTGGGAATTCGGTGGTTATGTACTTGATATCTTTCTCGTGAATGGTAAGGAATTGGAATGGGGGTTTCATGATTTCTATTGGATTCTATTGGGTTTAATGGATAACTATTCGATTTCCTACGTAGTATTAGCCTAATTTTATTATGTCATTATATTCCCTAATATCTAAATCGACTGCACCGTCCATACTATATAAATTTGTATAGTCTGGACAATATATTAGGTCAAACATGGTAGAGAAAACGTATCAACGCTTTAGCCCAGCTTAGTCAGCAAGAAAATATCACCATAAAGAATTGTGGTCTTTTCATTAATGAAAAACATTGTTTTTTGGGTGCAACACCAGATGGTTTGTGCGAAGAAGGTTTAGTGAAGATAAAATGCCCGAGCTCTGTCTTTGGAATGAACTCAGATATTGCAATTGCTGAAAAAAGAATTAAAAAAAAAAAAACAAACTAAAAACAAATCATGATTGGTTCTATCAGATTCAAGGACAATTGAATTTTGAGAACAAAAATTTTTGTATACCTATTTGCAGTTAATCAGTTTGGATGGGTACGGAATTTCCCCTTAGTTATAAGTCTTAGGATATCTTGAACGAAAATGTTACCAAAATTAACGCTGTTTTATCACATGTACATTTTACCAAAGGTCATAGATCCGAGAAAGGCCCGATCAATGCCTTTGAAATAATTATATAAGTGTAGGAAAATAAAGTATGTACTGGCAAAATCTTTCTCTTTTATTTTATTCTTCTAACACGTGGCGTTACCCGCCACCGAGATATTTGTGATATGCAGATTAACAGAATAATCTAGAAGCACCGGTGAAACAAAGACGTGAAGCTACTTTTTGTCTTCCATTGATTTTCGAGTACGTAAAAACACTAGGTTCCAATATAGTATTTTAATTCTCTATAAACTGTGCAAAATTAAAGAATTGTTATTTTGTAAGTTGTTTTTACGACCTCGACAATCAAAGAAATAAAAAAAAAGTATTCTCTTAGTTCGACAGGTGCCATCTAGTTTATTAGAACTAGTTTATATCAACTTTAATAGAACTACGCATGAAAGATTAGCGAAAAACAATGCTTCAGGCCTACCTAGTAGGTACTTACCGTTTATTTCTAAGCTATAACCATCGACTAGGTTCCTTATTATGTTAAAGTAGGAAATGAATATGGTTAATAAAAGGGATCAAGATTTTTTTCTGCATAGTCGCTCTATACACATACACGCCGGATACCCAAGCGCAAGAATTTACCTAAACTTGCGGAGCGTGATTTTGTGAAATGGCTCTTAATTATTATCTTTACCTACATTTTAACTTGGAAAAACAACTGAATTGATATGATTCTTAATTTAAAAAAAGTATAAAAATAAAACATTTCCCCGTGAATATACTTATTTCAAAATTTGAATAAAAAAGAAGTAATTTAAAACAGTAACTCCATCTGTATTCTCTCAATTCAAACCCAAGTGGAGATTTCCAATTGATCAAAAAACAACCAAATTTTATTTCAATCCATCTAGTTTCCAACTTATATCTTGAATCACTGGCGCTATCCTTAAATGGGGCTCTGAAATAAATAATACATTAGTAACAATTATTATTTACACACTTTTGCTGCTCTTAAATAGAATGAAATTTACAAGTAAACACTTACCTAATGATGCCATTCCCTGGGGCAACAAATTGCCCGTTTCAAGCAGATCTTGAGCAGCGATAGCCGCATTTGTCGCTTCTAACAACAAATCATTTGTCCAAATTTCATTGAAACTATCCTTCATTTCCTTTAGCAACTTGTCCAAACTGGTCTAAAAGTAGTAAGTTTTGTCACAATCGTTACACTGAGCAACTGTACTAGTTAAAAAGCAATTTAAAGAAGCAATACATTATTCGTCTTAAATTGCTAATTATTTTGAACGTACTAATAAACTTTCTTAAACTTAATATAATAGTATAATGCTGGATGTTGTTCAGCACCTAAATATTTCTAATGTTTAAGTTAAGAGATTTTTTCAATATGTAGTCACTGATGTATGCTGGAGGTTGAACTTTAGTCAAATCCCAATGTTTTCAATGTCCAATAAGTACTTTACTATTGAATGAATATTGCATTTAGTTGGATTGAATCCTTATATTTTATTGCGTTCTCGCAATTATAAAAATAAATTATACAAAAATCCCAACCATTAAAAAACGACATAACACCCAAAAATATCACATATAAGCTAAAACAATACTTTTACAATTAACTACAGATAAATATACTTTTTAACAACAACACATAAATAGCAATATTAAATTAGTATTGTACACGTCTCAATAGGGACATGACACAATAATTAGATATTATTCTTAATAATAATAAAAAACACCCTATACACGTAAAGTAATTGAACAGTTAAAAGTGTGCCTAAGAACGTTTTCAGTATCATGGGTTTTTGGTATAATTCCCGGCACCTAACCTAAGTTGGCAAGAATGGCGAGATGCGCAGAAGTCGCTTTTTAGATCTAATCGGGTATCAAGCGGGACGAGGGGGGCGGGATAACATAGTACGGAGCACGTGATTGGTTCGTCAGTCGATCCTTGCCTCCCGCACTTTGCACACGTCCCGCTCACTCCCTCGTACACTTGGGCCCATAAAAATTCTACCGGTTGTTTTTGTTAAAAAGTGATTCTACTGTTGTTTAATGTTTAATAATAATTTAAGTATTTCATTTTATAACAAATTTCTTAATTAATTTTAACTAATTGTTTGCTATACCTCACCCTAAACATTAATTTAAAATATTATGAAAGCAACAGTGACCATTTTTATTGTAAGTAAGTGTAGGATGCGCAAACTTTCCCCCACTACGTTAAACTCTTGCCAAGTTATGTGCCGGTTTAGCCGGTTACTATACTATATCCACGGAAACGAGTTAGTAGAGCGCTTTCTCTGTCTGAATTTTTCATACAAATGACAAGGACAGGAAATGAACAGTGGGCGTAAACAAATCCGTAGAAAAGTAAAGGCGCGTTCACAGAGCGACTTATTTTAGACTACTTTTTTTAACACAATTGCGCATTTAAAATAATTTTGCTTTTTGTATTACTCGTTTTTATACATACGTTTTTACATTGTTTTCTTTGTAAAAAATATTTATGAAGGAAATAAAAATTACAGTTTAATATCATACTTATTTATTGTGATTGTGCCCAAAGTACCATCATCATTTATTTTCTTTAAAATCTTGTCCAATGTAGGTATTTCATTCTGCGCGAAGAAACCATGCACTATACATCGGATAGCAGTCTTTGTAAAGTCATCGATCTTATCGACGATTGGCACGCGTATCTTCGACTTTTTGGGCGATTTAAGCACACCACACTCCTTCTTTTCTTTAACAATTCTATGGACCGACATCCAGTGCACACCTACTTCCAATGCAACAGTTTTTAAAATTTGACCGGTCGAGGCCAAAGGGTTTTCATTCCTCTTGGAATGAAAACTATGCAATATCAGAGCTTTTTCGTTTGACGAAAAAGCTCGCCGTTTTCTTTTTTCAATAGATCCATTATCCGACAGATCCGCCATTGTCACTACGCAAAGTACGCAATCAAATGTCCGTTATACAAGTCGCCGAGTCGTCACAAAGCAATCGAGCACAAAGTCCATAAACAAGCCGAGTCACAGGTAGAGGAAATTTATTGAGCAAATATTGCAAGAAAGAACACGTCTGCACAGTACGGACAGCACGAGTAGACTAAAAAAGTTTCGCTCTGTGTACACTGCCTTAGTGTAAATCGCCGACCAATCACAGTTAAAATTTTGTGCAAGAGAGATAGTGCTCTACTAACTCGTTTCCGTGGATATAGTATATACGAATACGCATTGCATACAGCATACGTCGGTAAACTGACCTCAGGATCGGACAAGATTTCAGTATCGTGGAGATACGTACGTGTACGGTCGAGTTCAGAATGGTTAGTGATCCAAAGAAATAATATATTATAACGAGAAAATAAGAAGATATCATGTGATTCCATACATTGAAAACCGGATGCTAACCGGAACAAATTACCTTACTTTGTAGTAGAGAAAAATTCTTTAATTATTTTCATATGTCCACACATTCTTTCGATAAATTAGACTCGAATTATATGCGTCCACACGACCAAGCGGCCGGGCTGCTTCGCTGTTTTGAAATTGTATAAAACTGTTCCTGTCGAACTATGTATACCTATGCGCTGCGGCGCGGTCTCTCGGCGCGCGCGACACGTACATTTTCATACAACCTCGTGGCGGAGCGGCCCGGCCGATTGGTCGCGCGGACGCATATCATTCGAACCTAGTGGCAAAAATTGAAAATAAAATTAACTAATGTTACAAATCGTGACTTTTATCCCACAACATCTCTTGAGCTTCAATTACGTCGCGTTCTGTATTTACGTCTTATCACTGTACGAGAATTGCCTACGATCTACATGACATATGAAATGAAACTGAGCACAGGTCGGGATGCGCACGGGGTTTTTGCGTGTTCATTAGCGAACGCAACCGATCGCTTAGGATGCGCACGGGCTCTTGCGTGTGCATTAGTGAACGCAACAACCGATCAGTGTGGGATGCTCACGGGCTCTAGCATGTGCATTAACGAACGCAACTGATCACTGTCGGTACGCGGACGGGCTCTTGCGTGTGCATAGCGAACTCAACCGATCACTGTCAGGATGCGGACGGACTTTTGCGTGTGCCTTAGCGAACGCAATCACTGTCGGGATGCGGACCGTACGCATGACAATGAAAACACACAAAAGGGAGGGAAGCGGACTTACGTAACGCGTTTGCGTACGAAAAACGCATGATACTGAAAACGCTCTAAGCGTCAACAGAAGATTTACCTATTTAGTTACTCTGTTATATCTTAAAACTTCAATGATTTTGGGTTCATACCAATATTAAGTTAAACGACATTATACTCTATTAATAAAAAAAAAAGTGAAATTACCTGTAGAATTAAAGCTTCCATATCTTTTGCGAGGTTAAATAACACTATAACAACGTCCTTCACTTGTAATCTCAATTCAAATGTGGACGTTACTAAACTGTGAAGGGCCATGACCAAAGCTATGTCCTCGAACTGTGAACCTTCTTTCAGTGAAGCAACTTTGCGTTCGTGTTTCCTTCTATTCTTACTTGATCGAAACGATCGACTGAAATTTAATTATAATTAATTTGGCCTAAATTTTCAAACAAAGATTTTCAACAAAGATGCTATAGGGATTCAAGCAAATTAAAATTGACATAGATATGCAC
The DNA here is from genome assembly GCA_910589475.2 of Bembecia ichneumoniformis. Taxonomy (NCBI): domain Eukaryota; kingdom Metazoa; phylum Arthropoda; class Insecta; order Lepidoptera; family Sesiidae; genus Bembecia; species Bembecia ichneumoniformis. The sequence continues at coordinate 6,782,545 of OU342533.1, read as the reverse complement.
ATTTCGCGTTCTCTCCGACTTTTTTTTCTCTTTCTAAGGGTCATCATAGCATTATAAGCCTATACATAATCCTCAACAATTGGGCTATCTTCCAAATATTGTCTTACAAATTCCTATTTTGTTTTAATAAAAATTATTTTAGTATTATAATATTTTGTTATAAACTTTATAAAATGATAACAGAAATTAAATTATTAAAATTTAAAATAAAATAATTATAAAAAGCTAAGTTTTGTAAGCTCTGATGTCCCCCCCCCCCCATGTGAACAGATATTGAATTGACTTGAGATTGAAAAATAAAGGTCTTTACTGAGAATGTAGTCTAATAAAATTTATAACAGGATATGTTATCAATTAAATTCAAAAATTTGAAATAAAAAGTTACTTTAACAAAGTTGAGTCGTGGAATCCAGCTACTCTTTGTATGAAAAACTGTAAAGGATTTTTGTGTCAATGAGGTTATCTGTTACCTTGAACCCCTTGAAGTTGAAGATGCTATTGTACTCCCCGCGTCAGAATATAAATCACTATCTTTATTGAAATAAGATAAATCTTGAAATTGTGATTGATTTTTTATTTTATTCTTTCTTACTAGAATGAGTCTAGTCCTGTGTCTTATAAACATATTCCAATTGTTCTCAATCAACTCCTGAAGGTTTTTATATTCCCCCATTACGCCTTCTGTTAGGCGTTCTTCTGAAAAATAAATGCAGATTATAATTATATGAGCAATGATATTACTTATATGTAAATCAAATCGAACCAAATGATATTATATGAGCGTTTACAAATAATGACAAAACTTACTTTGAATTTCAACCTTATCACACTGGGCACAAAGTCGAAGTGCAGTCTTGTATTGGCAATTTTCAATTGCATAGTTAATAGACTCTTCATTGCCATAAAATTGTTCCAAAATGATTAGAGCTTCTTTGTGTCGTTTTTCTTCTTTTAATAATTGTACCAAATCCCTGAAAATTAAATCAATTTTTAAAAGAAGACCTACAGTTTAATGACAAAAGAAAAATCATAAAACTTTAATAATACCAACATGCACAACTCTTTGAGCTGACTTTCGGACCATTTATGTGCTAATTTTAATGCCATCTCCCATTCCAAAGCGTCTTTATAACAACTGACTGCTTTGTCTGAGTTACCAGCTCTTTCGTATACAACTCCAGCCTCGATGAAATGTTTTTTCAGGCACAAATACAGACCAAAATCATTAGATATTTGCTTAAAAATTTCATCTTTCGGTTGAAACAGCCTTAGAGCTTCTCTATATAGACTATGATATTTAACAAACGTCCTTAATTCCTCATGTTTGTCTTCTCCGCAGTTTGCTAGACACTCAACCGCCTTATCAAATCTTTTCAAATGTTTATTAATTGTAAACTTTTGGTAATTCCCATCCATTTCATTAAATTCGTTTAACATTGGTATGTACTCTTTAGGGTCCTTTTGCGATTTATTAGCAACTAGTAGAACTAAATCAAAATCGTACATTCCAAGGGCAACATCGAACAGTTTATTTACATCCACCATATACAATAAATATTTTAAAGCCTCATCAGATCCTACCGGCAATTTGGTCCCGAGAAGCTCTTGCGATTTCAAATCCTTTATAACAGTTAAAGCAGTTTCCAAATCTGCTACTGTGTCTTTTTTAACATAAGACGTCAATATAGGTAAGACTTTACTGTTACTATCTGACCTTTTTGATATATGTGATCGTAAGATATCACAAATTCTGTCCACTTTGCAACTATTCTCTTCTATTGAAATTTTATTTACATAACTACTCGAATACATAGTTTTTGTAACATCAATATTTTCCAGATCAGATAAAAACAGACAAAGCCAATTGTTGTTCTTTATAGTTTCCAAAAATGTATCAATATTTGAAAGGAATTTTGTAGGATTGTGATCATATATCAAATTCAAATTTATCCTCTGTTTTCTCATTAAATCAAAAGCTTCGTAATATTTAAGCGAGTCTAAATATTCTCCTACAATCTTTAAAGATAGAGGTCTAGGTTGTATTGCTTCTAAATTACCTCTTGGCATTTGAAGTACTGTTCTAGTATCGTAGGGAACAGCTACAACCAATTTCGCACCTCTTTCAATTTTTCTCTTATACACATTACTAGATTCACTCCGTCTGTAATTCATAATATCACCAATACCTCCCTTGGTTAGTTCCACACATAAAAGAAAATGTTGCAGTGTCGTTATCAAGAGGAAATAAGTATGAACATAGAATGAACTGACACTGCTCATAATTGCTTCATCATTAACATATAGAATGCCCTTGTGTGAAAGTCCTATAAAGTATAGATCATTATTTATAAATAATACATTGAATTTGAAGCAAGGGTCACCAAAAGAAACATCCTGTGGCTCCAAAGTACCACCTTTAGTATATTTCATTATATCCCCACTGATCAATTCTAGGAAAACTGAGGATGAATCACTGGGATCCAATTGTGTTCTTGCAACTGCAGCTGGTAAACTTTCTGTATTCACTTTAATGATCGAATCTGTATTGATTTTATATTCAGTTAAATCATAATAATTCCCATTAAATGAAACACATATTATGGAATCACTACTCAACCAATGCCAAGCATAGTTTTGAAACGGGATTACATCTTTTTCTATATGTATGACTTTAGCCTGTTTATATTGAAGAGGCACTTTCTGAACTTGTTCAAAGAACACTAACTTAGAATCAGATGTAGATACAAAAAAATTGTTACAATTCTCTTTATTGTTTGAAGAAAAATGGATTGAATTGATAAAGGAATCAAGTTCAATTTCCAATGAAGCCATAGGCGGAGGAACAACTGTTTGTCTGAATCCCGTAATTAGAATCTTTTTTCCATCTATAACGGAAACTACAGCATCGTCACTCATATCATTCCCCACACTATGATCCACATTCCATATCCAAGAATAACAAATATGTTGACCACTATTAAGGATTACATGTAATTTTTTGTTATTCATAGCATCAAAATCATTATCCCATAAAATTTTACTTATGATTTGCTGTTTAGAAAACGCCAAAGTCTGCTTGAGATACCAATGATAGTTACTGATTGTAAAAAGGAGTAAAATTTGGGTATTTGTGTTCAAATCTTTACACTGTAAGATTAAAATCTCCGAGTCACTACTCCAAACAATGTCTTCCACACAGGTATTTGAATCAACCGGGATAACAAAGTCTCCATGTTTTAAACCATTCTTTTCAAAGAAAGATACCACATATTTATCTTGTAGTTTTTGAGTGGTAGCAATGACATTACCGCTTGGACGCCACGAAAGATTTGCTTCTAAACCTTGTTGTTTTTCACTTGTATATTGAAGATTGCCCTCTCTATCAAATACTTTGAACCTTCTTATTCCATCTACAGTAAATGCTGTTGCAAATAAGTGAGCATCGCCTCTCCATGATATTTTCACCATTTCTTTAACATTGCTATCCAGAACTGCAAACAAAATTATACAAATAATGACTTCAACGGCCCAATAAAAAGTCTTTGAAGACTATGGACGTAAAGACCATGAAATAGAGAACATTGAAAGTCTTATGTGACATTTATTAATCTATTTTGTGGTGCAAAGGTTCTCACACGGACAACTGTGAGCCTGCCTGCCACCCTATAAAATACTATAAAAAGAAAACATACTGACCACATTTTACTTCATCTTTCACTTTTGCTGCTTGCTTTCCTGCAGAGCCATGAAACTGTGTTTCTTTCTTCCCCCAACCAACAGTAATAAACTGTTTTTCTCCAAATTCATCGCTTAGAAGATTTTGTTCATTAATAGGATCAAATGTGCATGACATCAAAATAGTGTTCAATTCCTTGGTAACCAAAACAAGCAGTTCTTGATCGGGGCTCCACTCCATTGTCTGTAAATAGTACATTCTAATAATTCTAATACTTCAGATCACATATATCATTAAAATATATTGGAATATGATTTTAGTGCAATTAACACTTAAAGAACAATACCCAATTATGCCTCTATTGGTCACAGAATAACGTCTATGTTCAAAAAACATGCTTGAATGTTTGAATGTAAAGTCTAGTTCGCATTATGCTAGTATTTTAGTCTAGTAGTGAGTAATTTAGTAGCTAAATGTGTCCGAACACTAAAAATTTAGTTGAGTAGTTTAGTAAGGAATAGGGGATCGGACAAATTTTCAGAAAGTGTTTTAAATTAATCTTCATGGATATTTATTCCCATAAAAAATACTATTTTATTTATTTATAGCCTTTTAGGTACTCAAAATCATGTTTTAATATTGTTTGTTTGAAAATGCCGCCAAAACGCCACGATAGTTCATCTGAGAGTGCGTAACGTCATTTGTGGTCATATCGTAACAAAACAGCTGCATTGGCATAAGACAATGATTGCCCACAGATGACGTCACGCACTGTGATTGGTGTTTCAGTATAGATTAAAAATATTGTAAATAATAAAATTTTATTTCTTCATTTAAAAATATTTAAATTATTATTCGATAAATAATTGTAAAAAAATATATATTTTCTTTCTAAGTACATTTTCGATTTTAATCTCATTACTGTCCGATCCCCTATTAAGTCGAGCCGATCCATTTTCTTCTATTTTTACCGACCGTAAAAACTTGCGATTCATAGATTGCTTGAGTGTGTAAGTGTCCTTAAACTACATCCAGTAGCAAGAAAGTATTTTGTAATTGCAGGAATCACACTTCTTAAAGGGATCTTTACGCTGAATTTGAGAGTGTATTTTCATTAACAGAAAACTTAAACAACTTTCAGACATTCTCAAACTATCGAAGTATTCTTTAGGATCTTCCAGTGCTAATTCCTTCAGAAGACAATTAATAGCTCCTAGTTTATCCCTTCTATCGATCCATTTTCGTATCCATAGCTTCTTTTTATTAATCACACAAATTTGCTCATCTACCTCTTCTAAAATCGCCGTTAAGATTAATCAGTTTATTTACTTTATTACGCTGTAGGCTGTTCATCTTACAAAATACCACTCACTTGTAAACTGTACTCGAACGAAGTACGAACGATTTTGGTGCAGAAGCGAGTATTTTAGCTACTGAATTACTTGCTACTAGACTAAAATACTAGCATAATGCGAACTAGGCTTAAGGGAGCGAAAACAGATATGAAAATAAAAAGTAATTTGGCATTTGCCATATGGCCAGACAGGTGAAGGGATAAGCGGTTTGATATTTTTTTTTTTATTAAGACTTACCACGAGCCCATGATCACATTTTCCTACTACTTCGGCATTGCTACCACAATCACTTATGGTGTAAATATCTCCATTTGAAAGTCCCACACAAAGTAATTTTGGTAGAGTTAGAAAGCAGACGTTTACAGGCACACATTCTTGCTCTGATAACTTTATCTTCCACTTAGTTTCACCATCTTCACCAATTTTACTGACGAAAAGGTTATCTGAGCAAATATACAGTTCGCCACAACCGCTATCGTCATTACTGTAACATAATATCGAACTTTTATCAAAGTTTAAATGTGTATTTTTCACAGAGACATCCCACAAACTTAAGTTTTTCATAGTTAATAATAAAAAACAAATTGTGTTGTGAATAACAAATACGCCGAATATTCGTGAAAACAAAACCTATAAAAGTAAACCACATGCATGAAATGAATCTGTGACTCACTCAACTGGGACTGGGACTGATGCAGACTGCAGCAGTGCTGCCAGGTCCATTTGAGTGTTGGGCGCCAGATCAGTTAAAAAAAGCGCTAGATTCCGCTTAACAAGCGTGATTAAAAAAAGCGCTAAATCTTAATGCTATTTTTAAATTAGGGAGTTAAATAGATGCGTTCCAGATAACAACCATATTGTTTGATTGACCAAAAAAAATGTGCTTGTAGGTATAGATTTTTCTTTTCAAGTACCTATCGTTTTCGTTCTGAACAAAAATTTCTTTAACCACGACTTGAAGTTGGGATTACATTCCCATTCAGTTTTATAGTGTTGTTTGTAAAATGTTTTCTTTTTAATGGCACGTCTATGATGTCAATCACATCGATGTATCAATCACATCTATCAAACTTGAAAAACTTAAATATAACTTTAAAAACACGATAAATAAACACCGGCACGTTAGAAGAGTACGATCACACACAATGAATGTATGAGAGCAATTGTTTAATTAATAATAGTTTATAAATATGAGACGGTATTCAAGTTTCAACCTGTTAATGCGATGCGAGTCCGCTCCGGGAACCCCGCAATAAGTTTAAAAGTTCAATTACCCAGAATAAGTTTAAAAGCATTCAGTGGAAATAAAGTTCGTTTTGAAATGATTATAAATAATAAGTATGGTATAATATAACAATCATTTCGATAAAGCGCTAGATTTTCCGCTAAGAGTCAACTGCTATTATTGGGAGTTGATTACACTAAAATTCCGCTAGATCTGGAAAGCGCTAAAATGGCAGCACTGGACTGATGTGACTGTCTGTCTGTGAGTCATCAATTTATGTCACAGTGTGTCACAGACTGTAACATGCTGACATTGTGAAACAACATAGTCTTTATAATCTGTGTGCTGACATGAATGAAGGAAACCATGAAAGAAAAACCAATGAGTAATTTGAGCACATATCTTGCACACACATTCAGTGGCTCTAGCATGAGTTTACGATACTACACTCGCTAGCGAGAGCGTAAAACATTTATATGGAAAATTGCCAATTTGACATTGACAGTTCACGATTTTCCATACAAAAGTTTTACGTTCTCGCTAGCGAGCATGGAAGTAGCATGTACTTACTTAGTACTTACGTAGTACATGCTACTTCCATGCTAGCGAGTGTAGCCTATATATATAATGTACTCTTTGGAGTGTAGTATCGTCAAGGAAATTATATAGTACATGCTACTTCCATGTTATATACTAACGTATAGTACGGTCATTCTATGAATGCGTTTTTGACATTTCTTTATGTCCATTGCATAAAGTTCATTTCCGAATAAACGATACAGAAAATGTATGGAATTGACTCCTGTCAGAACAGTGGCTCTAGCATGAGTTTACGATACTACACTCGCTAGCGAGAGCGTAAAACATTTATATGGAAAATTGATAATTTGACATTGACAGTTCACGATTTCCCATACAAAAGTTTTACGTTCTCGCTATTGTAAAACTGTGCTAGCGAGTGAAGTATTGGTGTAGTATCATAAACTCATACTAGAGCCTCAGCACTCTTATAGTGGCTGGAGTATAGTTGGAAGAATCAGTACGATTTAAATGAAGAATGAATTTGAGAATTATTGCAAGGGAATAGAATAGTATTTTTAATAAAATTCACTAGTACGGAAAAACGGTCTAGACAGAGACTTACTTCTAAGGCGCTTTGTATCTCTCTCTCTCTCTCAGTTGCCAGCTTCAAACTACCACATTCTAGTAGAAATTATTAAGGACATCGAGAAAAAAAAAACAATTTTATTTAACCTTGCCAAAGATAGTTTTATGGACTTCTTTGAAAATAAAAAACAAACAAATATTTTTTTTAAAGTTTCGTAGTATTACGGTGTGTATATTTTTTGTTTTTGGACAACATTATGGAGATGGTATTATTGTACAACCTCATACCTGACAACACTTGATTTGATTATGATTATCCAAAGATAATTGTATAGGTACAGACTAATGCAACATCTTTGTGATTATCTAATGCAACATCTTTGTAATGATTAGCATATGATTAGTACAGGGCGAACGCATTCAGACAACACGTTAGCGAAATAGATATTATATAATTCCACGCCCGGTGTAATGTTCGAGCAGTAACAAAAACGTAGTGATTACATTCTCTTTGGCAGGGCAGTAACGACAAGATCTGTGACCCGTGAACATCTCTGCGTTCGCTTACTAAAATTCTATTACTGGTTGCAATGGTAGCATAAAATGGTGTGGCAAGGACAGCATATGATTACATTCCTTTCTTCCTTGATATGGCACGTGTAACTAGTGATGTACAGTACCGGATACCGTGTTAGTGGTCGAATATCGATATCAGAATATCGATAACAGTTTCGTAATTGCATTTAAATCAATTCCTAGTATGGAACGAAATAGGCGGAAAATATATGGCTTTTTCAACTAATTTCCACAAACAAGGAGGTTTTCAATTTGGATGGGTTTTTTTTTGTATGTGTGTTACGTGATATCTTCGCCAATTGTAAACCGATTTTCGAAATTCTTTTTGGTTCATATAGGGTACGTTGAACGGATGGCTTAGTGTTGGGCAATCAATTAAAATTTTAATTGATTATTAAATTGATTAAAAATTCAATTGCGTATAATTTAATTGCAATTAAATTTTACTTTTGGGGCTCCATATACATGGTCCCCCCTCAAGCAACTCAAATAGTATTGTGTGATTCTGTGTCCGCAACTAAACACACACAAGTGTGGCAGGCTAGGTACACATTTGAACATTGAACGCTTTGATGTACGCTCCAAAAACCGTCACCGCATGGAAAAGTGCAAAATAATGTTTGAGTAAACATTTTCCCGTACCCGTACCAGATATGTGTTCAAATATTTTTACTATGTCTGGCGCCGGCTTAGAATAAGTAATATTTAAAATCATATATTATGATTATATTAATGAAATAGAATATTTATAAATAATTACTTCAATTTATTTACATATTAATAGCGACGCAACTAAAAGTTGGCTGCATATTCTTCACAAACAAAAATATTAACGGCCTGGCCACGGGTAACTGTCGTAATTCATGCGGCGCAATAGGCCGCGGGCAGAAGCATTTGCCACCACGACCAGAATACACAGAGAGGGAAATGTCTTTATCATTTATCTCGATATTTCTTAAAAAGTAAGTAGGTAGTTTTTAGTTCGACATAAAAATTGCAAGAAATTATGGGTACAGTACAGACATTGTGGGTACAACTAAAGTGATTAGGATTCTCCGCGTCTACTGCTCGCCACCTTGGCATACGCCGTACTGTTTCATATATTTGTTTCCGTCAAGGGCCACGCTGCCCGTCGAGCGTGCGATTCGCTCTGATTCGATTGTGATGATTAAATCAGATGGTGTGGATGCTACTTTGGTTGGCTTTTTAGTCGCTCTGTTACCATCAAAGCGTGTACTGAAGGTGTTTGTTCCACTCGTTGTATTCACAAGTATGAATTTTGGGCTGTGAAATTCAATTCACTGAATTTATCATTATTTAACTAACTGGAATGGAAATATTTAGGTCGGGGAAACAGTCTTTTCGCATATAGTATGTATAAACTTATAATAAAATCTCTTTGGTTTTATTTGAATCTGGCTGGTTTTTGATGACATTAAAAAGGTTAGATTTCAAAAGAGAAACAAATTAGTAAAATGTTGTTTCCAGCTATTTTTCATTTGTTTTTCTTTCTGCCAAAATGAGTGAATCTAATGAAAAAATTCGATACATTTTAAATTTTTATTAGAAAACAGGAAAAAATGCAATAAGGTGATGCTGGTATGGTGGTACTGGAACTACTGGAAGGGCATTGTTCATTATGTGATTTTACCGCCGGTCAGAACCATCGATTGAGATCTCTACTGCCAACAACTGATGAGATTAAAGCAAGAAGTTGAAAGAAAGCGGCCGATTTTGATCAATAAAAAGAGTGTGGTCTTTCATTACGACAACGCTAGACCACACACATATTTAGCCACTCAGCAAAAATTAACAGAGTTTGGCTGGGAGGTGTTAATGCATCCGCTATATAGGCCTGACCTTGCACCTTCAGATTTCAACCAGTTTCGGTCTCATCAGAATTCTTTAGACAGTGTCAGGTTAACATCAAGGGAGGACTGCCAAAACTATTTGTCGAGTTTTTTTGATCAGAAGTCTCAAAATTTCTATAGCAATGGGATCATGTCACTATCTACAATATGACAAAAAGTCATCGAACAAAATGGCACATACTTATATATTGTAATTAAATGTAAATAAACTTAAAAAAAATGTCTTGAGTTTTCATATATAATGCTAAGAAACTTTTACCCCAGGTTTTCGTAAGGGCCGGGCGCTTCTCGCCCCCCCCGACGCCCGGTGACGGTTCCAAAGTCCCCTATGGACTAGAACCACACCCATTTCGAGGTGAGTTTTAGTGCGGTAAGAGTCCCACATAACCTCTATGGGCATTTGCATTGCATGCGGCATTTGAGCATAAGGTATCTTTTGAAAGTTTCTCTCCTCGTGAAAAAAAAACCCAGGCTATTATTTCACTTCTAGTGAGTATATAGTGTTCTGTGCTCCGCTAGGAGTAATAGTGTTCTGTCTGTGGTTCTGTGTACACTTGTCTTGTCTTGTTCAATGTATCAATATATTGGTTTACTTTGGGTTTACTTACAATTTATATGGAATAGTTCTCCGTTCCGTACTATACTGAACTCTTTTCCTGTTTTAAATAATATAAATATTAAATTAGAGGCTACTGTCAGATTTCTTGAATTTAGCTCGTAATTTTATAAAGAGTATTTTATAATTTATAACTTTACTTATTTAAAGCAAGTAAGTAAGTAATTGTTATTATTTTCTTTATGTCAATTAGACAAGAATTAACACTACTAATGCATTATAATATTTTGTATCCCTAAAAACAATGAATCAGTTATCGACTCCGGTTATATACCAAACAATGTTGCCCAGTGTATTAATATTCAGTGTTTATTTCTCTTAGCAGGCACCTATGGACATGTATGCATTAGTTCAACAATCTCGCTTCGCTGGCCTGAAGATCGAGGATGATGACTATCCTTCCAGCGATAGTCAAAAGTCGCAAAAGAAAAACAATGTCAAAAAGCCGGAGGTGCAGAAAAAACCACCGAAAACTAGCAATACTAAATCTCAGGTGAGTTTTTCTTTTACCTTCAGAAATAAATAAATGAATTTTTTAAAATGTTAGGTTCAACAGAGAGACTGATGGTCCACTTGATGGTAAGTGGACACAGTCATCTATAACACAAGCAAAACCACAGGCAATGCAAGTGTGCTGTCAATCATTGTAGGATTAAGGATAAGGGAGAGAGAGAAATGGGCTCTGGCTTCCCATACTCACTCAGCGAAAACACAACAGCACACATGCTGTCATTTCGCAGTTTTCTTCTGTAAGGGCTTGGTCACTGCCTCCAGAAGGGCTGCCCAAATGACTCCAATATGAGGTGTACCCTGCCACTACTTTCCAGATCCAGACCAAAGCCAATTTCGAAAAGTTCAATTCAAAAAGTTGACCCTGCCTGCAATTCAACCCAGTACCCCTGAGACAGAGTGTTAAAGCAAACACCCTAGCCAATGGACTTGTCAAATGTGTAAATTTCGTTTCTTTTCTTAGGCTATTAGTAAGAAGAAGAAGAATAAGCAGAATTCTACCTCCGAACAATGGGAAATGTGGAAAATTAAGGATGAAGAAATGGTTCATGGAAATTATGAGACAGAATTGCAAGAGGTATGCCAAAGATAAAATAAGCTTATTTTTGTGGCGCTTTCATCATAATTCAATACATGTATTGTGTTATTTATAAAGGCATCATTTGCAGTTATGATTGACTTGCAATTACAAATTGCAACTAACTTCCTCTGATGCAACAAGGGTCTATAAATTTCAGGAGCTTTAAAACCATTGTTTTTTTTTAAATCTAACTTAATATACATTATTACAACTTTGTAGTATCATTTAGCATTACTTTATAATTGGCAAATTAAAGCATTTAACTTTTACAAATGGCTAAAGAATTCATCCAAAAATAGTCTTGTTCTATTTTGAAAATTCACTAAATATCATGACATATTAGAATAACTTTTATTACAATTTATCTTGATTTATTCAAAGTTTAGCGTCAAACAAGATTCTTGTAAGAATAATATTATGTTTTTAAACATATTTAAAAATAATAATATCAAAAAGTAACTTAAGAGATTCTTTTAAGCATCAATTGTATTAGTTCTTTTATAGAGTCTTCTAAAAATTCTCATACAGTAAAGGTCGATGGCTACACAAGCAAGATCACTTGAAGAGCCTCACATTGTGGCATAACACACCTCAGCAGGGTGTTTAAAGCATAATTTTTTCATGTGCAGCATAAAATTTCTTTCCCATTTGCAATGTGTGCTTGGTTTATTGAATATCTTTAATCCATCTTAACTGGAGAATCCATTTTTGTGCCTACATGATGTGCTTTTAAATAGTTTCTGTGCTTCTTTCACTTTATTATTTCTTATTAGGCACTGTATCTTTCAAAATTGGATTATGAGGAAAAGAAAGATGTATATAAAAAGGTGAAGCAAGATGGGGAAAACGAGAAGCAACAAATGGAACAGGCTGCACGAAGCACAAAGAAACAGAAAAAGAAAAATGTAATGAGTCTCAACCAGTTTAATGACTTGATGAATGACACAGCCAAAAGTAAGCTAAACTATTCTTCTATTCTATTCTTATTCTTTAATTGTAACATCAATATGTTACAATTATTTTAATATAAATGCACTCGGAGGACTTTTAAGTACGTCACAATAATTGCATTGCAACTGGAAACCGTTGTTTAGTTACTATTGGATGTAAGCCAGACATCTCACAAAATTTTGAGGTATCATCCACCGGCAACAATATATGTACCTACCACAGATTGAGCTCTAATAAATAATTATAAACTTTTTTGTGTAAATTGCATTTTTACAAAAATACAACTATATAGAATATAGGTAGACTTAAAAAGCAAAACCTTAAATAAATACAAAATTTCATTAAATTTTTTTTAATGTTAAGATTAACAGACAGGTCCACTGGATGGTAGGTGGCTACCGTCGCCTATAACACAAGCGACGCCAAAGCTACTGCAAGTGCGCTGCCCCCTACAGTAGGATTAAGGATAAGGGATTAGGAGGGGATAGGGAAATGGGCTCTGGCATACTCACTTACCGAAACAACAGCACACGTTATTTCACAGTGGTCTTCTGTAAGGGGGTAGTTACTGTCGCCAGACGGGCTGCCCAAATGACTGCGAAATGCAGTGTGCCCTGCTACTACTAAAATTCAAATTGTTAGAGCCGTTTTCGATACGCGAAATATAATATAAAAGATTTGCTCTTTTAAAGTTATTAGGCATATAAATCTTAATCCTTAAATAAATCTTAATCTTAATCCTGCACCAGGTGATAAGAAATAAACAAAACAAAAAAATATATACTCTGCAAGTCTACATACAATTTGCAATTTTCAATATAATAGAGATTATGGGATAAATTTTTAAAGTAGTCTTTTTTACAAAGTAAACTTATTTTTTCCTCTATGTAAATAGCCCGTAGTACATAGACAGGTATACGTGGGTGTTGCAGTCCTCGCATTAACTTAAGAAGGCCACTACGTGTTCACTTGTATTCTGCTTGAGGGTTGTAATGTCACCTATAGAATAGTACGAAGATATAGGGAGTAAATAGTAGTGGACAAAACGAGTTCAGGAAATAAGGCAGCGTTAGATAACTAAAATAGATAAATTAGAATACTCTGCTTTTACGTTTTCAGGTCCACCTGAAGAGAATAAAGACACAGCCGTTGAAGAGAATAAACCGTCTAAAAAAAATAAAGAATTCTTTGAAAGGGTAACCGATGAAACAAAAGATGAACTCTTGAAAGCAAAAATAAATGATAGAGTTATGAACAGACAGACAGTTCCTGATGATATAATAACAAAGATTCAGTATGTAGAGGCTTTAGCTAGAAAAGATAAGGAGTTAGCGGCTCTAAGACAAGAAGTAGAAAGGTTAAATCAAGAACTCATGACGGTTAAGTGTAGAAATAAAAAGTTGTGCCATATTCTTGGTCAGGGCGAAAGTGAGTATCTTTGTGTTCTTTAAAATTATCAAAATATTAATTTTGTTCTTGAAAGTAAGTCAACACAAGGAGTTTTGTAAGTGAACTCATGGCAACACCTATTTTATTTAGGCACCATAGCATTGGTTCTTTATAATAATTTTTCTTTTTGTTCTTTTATACAACTGTGCGAGAAACAATGAGCCATTGCTTTGCCTAAAAATAATTTTCAGTTAGCCGTCATGTGTTAGTTGGTTCAGTTACATAAAACTCTGGAGAATCGGTTTTTCAAAATTGAAGTCTTGCATATTGCAAATTTCTGTCTTAGCTTTTACTTTCTGCTATTTGGTTTACAAACAAGGCTATTTGGTCTCTTGATAAATAATTGATAGTAATTCCCCTTTTATTGTGATCACTTATAAATAACGTAAGAGGCCATCAGTGTACATGTAACAAAGAAGTTAATATGAGTTTGCTCTTACTCAGCAGTGAGCTCACCCAGAAGATGCCTATTTACTCAAACCATGAAAATATTTGGGTTGTAGGTACTCAATAGTCAAACTCTGAAATACAGGGAGTTTCAATCATGCAGTATGCACTATAAAAGATGTTTATAGTGCAGTACACACTCAGTCTAAAGTACTTAATTCATGTTAATTTCAATGTGTGCCTCTGTATGAATAATGTCTTCTGGCAAGAATCTGAAACTGTAAATTTTGAGTCGGTCACTTTAAAAACTTTTTCTCCATTTCAGATCCAATAATTGTATTAAAAATATTATGAAAGATTATAAAGACAGTTTTGTTTACACTATGATAACTAACCAAATGACCCCAAATCAATTTCAGTGAAAGACAAAGCCGAAGTGTTGGAGGAAGTGGAGCGCCTGCGCACCGTGCAGACCGAGATGAGTAACCAAATCACCACACTTCACTCCGACCTCGAGAGGGAGCGCTCCAAGAACACCGATCCACGGGCTAAGGACAAGGTAAAAACATCTACCTATTGTCAATTTCTAGTTGTTATTATAATTAGCCGACGCCCGCGACTTCGTTCGCGTGGACTTCATTTATATATAATTTATATAATTTTATAAACAAAAAATTAAAATGTGTAGGAAACTAATAGACTAAGCGGTTCATTGTATTGAGGCCCATTTACGGGGATTCCCCGACACGGGGTGACCAATTATTATTTATTTTTGGTGAGAATATTTCTGTTTTTAATTATATAATTTACATAAACGTGATCAGTAACCGTAACAGATAACCCAATTTTTCTTTCTGGCATGATTAAAAAATAACATAGATAATTAATTGTTGACTAATTTAGCAGACAAAGGGGATAATTATTGCTTGATTCCAGATAGGTCTAAACAATCTGACTGAATATTAATAGAATTGTTCTTACGTTTTTTAGTCTAGTGGTGTACGGTTAGTGCAAAATATTGCACTGCTGCTGCCCCTTAGTATAACAACAGGAATAAGTTACGACGTAGTATGATCCTCTTTTTGAGTTGTGCCGTAATTCTTCTCTGCGTTAAGAGACCTGGTTGACGTGGACTTTTTTTTAAGCCGACGTGGACTTAGGCGCGTTTATATGACACGCATTATTTTGTCAGCCAGATAAGAATCTTCATCCGGAATATTTGAACGGGAGAGCGCGCCGACCGATAGTGTTGACATCGCGCGGTTGAGTTATTGCGAAGAATGAATGTTTATGCCGAGACATTAGAGTTTAAATTTGCTGAGAATGAACTTGCGCACCCACTGCGCGGCGGCCGCAAGAAATTTTTCGTTTACGTGTATCTGCAACCTAAAGATCGTCATAATAATTGCATTACAACCGACGCCGGTTACCACTATAATTACATTGTAACTATTGGATGTATTCATATAGCGCTATCTCACAAAAAATTTAGGTTACATTTGATTATAATTCATTGGCAACAACACAAGATTACTTTACCACAAACGGATGGCGCTTTAATAAATGGTTATAATTTTTTTTTGTGTAAAATTACGTTTTTACAAGAAAATATAATTATATGGGTACACTTAATACAAAAATAATAAAAAAATTCAAACATTTCGCTTCGGAGATACGCGAAATATAGGTTTACGAAAATTATTCTTGACACGGAAAGATAATATAAGATTAATATTACAAAAAACGAGTCTTAGATCATTAATATAAACATAGCAAAGCTATGTCTACTCATTATCTTCTTTATAAATAAAAATCGATAAGTGTAATGTTCCCCTATGGACTCCAAAACCGTTCAACCTATTTTGATTCGGTTTTCACTTATAAACGAGGTACGTGTATATAATTTGTAGAAAAAATTTGCATCCGTGCGAAGCCGGAAGTGGGTCCCTAGTTTAAAATAAAATGTTTTTATAGTAGGTTAAGTTTTTTAATTGTGTCATTTTTGTTTTTCAGAGAAAAAAAGCTGCCAACGGCGACAAGGATAAATAGCCACCGATTATATTTGTTTACTTTTAAACAAAAAGTTGATTGTATGATTATAACACAGTTATTTAAGAAAGGTAATTTTTTATATACTATTTGTTTTGAGAAGAGGTAAAATTGTAGATTTTTTTTCTGTTCCCTGATCTCGGAATTTGTAGATCTCTTTCAAGTTTTTATTTAAAATGTGTTTTGTTCACAAATTGTATTTGTATATTATTTTTTAAACACTACCTGTAGTAATAATTTAAAGTTAGGTAATATATAATTTGATTGAAAGACGGAACCTAATTGATTTTTAATATCTGACGATGAAAAGGTTACTCGTCGAAGGTTACCGAGCATGTTTCATTACTTGCAAGGATCGCAAATAACATATTTTCGAATTGTTCACATTGCAAAATGCTATCTATCTATTTAATTTTGAAACTATATTTTACGATAGTTTGATAAAAATTGATTTGTTTTTTAATTTTTTTTAGATAAGTAATTACTCGCTTTGTGCAATTTTGTAGCACAGAATTAGAGAAATTTGCGGCCGTTCCATTCAAATAGAAGCAGCAGATACGAGCGCAGAAATAAACGTGCACGTCCTAAAAGTTACAAATTTCTATGTTCGCAATTGTTTCCATCCATAGCCAATTGTTCTCTGATTAAAGACACTACAGTAGATATTCCTATCCTTGATCCTAGATTCCTTGATATCCAGAACAAAAATTTACAGCTATATAAGAAACACTGGTTCTTATATAGCGGTAAATTTTTGTTCTAATTTCTATTGCACTTGAAATCCTTATGGCGTCACTTGTATTTATTAGGCGACATTAAAAAAATAACAATTTTTATTGGCTATCGAGCTGCTCGGATAAAATAAGAACTATAGATAGAGCCCCGTGGAGAACAGAGTGAAGCCGGTAAAACTATGCCTCGCCGTGTAAATATACACGGTTACACGAACATAAATGCTATCGAATTATGTCTCGCTTTATTAGTTTAGTAGTGAAAATATTGAATTGCATAGTGAAAGGGTGTGAAAACCAGTCATCAAAAATAAAGCAGGATGCAACCAAATTTCACAAGTAAGTAAACTTTGAAACCAATATTTTATCAATAAAAATAAATAAACATTGAGGTTATTATAGCTTGGAAAACAAAACTCAATATTGTGTTGCCATTATTAAGTGTTATTTACCCTATTATTTTTTTAGTTGTATGATTATAATTTTTTTTTATTTAATTATTCGTTTGTTTGTTTGTTTGCTTGCGTGTTTGTTCGTTCATTAGGTAAAAGTAAAAGGCAATCTCAAAAGAAATTGGTTCAACCAAAATTTTTTTCAATAAATACACGAAAAATATTACCCAATCATTTTATTTGATCGACGAATATTGGGGTACTGTGAATTATTACGTTAACACACATGTTTATAAAACCGGCTTCACTATTCACGATTGGAATTTAAAAATCAACCACAAAAGTTGGCAATGTATCCATGTATCGCAGCATCTATATGTACTCAACAACGGCTGTCCCTAATTCTGTGTGCTGTGGTGACTTAAAGTCCTATCAATTAAAATTTTTACATATATAACATGTTGTTTTATTGTCGGTTTAAGGGAAAGGTTTACAAAATAATAGAAGCATATTAATAGGCATGTTTTATTGCCAAATCTAATTACATACACAATTATAATCAAATTATATGACACTGTATTTTAAAATATATAAAAAAATTGCTGTACATACATGGAGTGTTTTTGGTGGAAATTAAAATTGTGTATCAATTGAATGACAAATGTTTTCTGATGATTCTTAGAACTGAAACATCAGAAAACCGTTTACAAAAGTATGAGTATAAAAATAGAATTGGTATGACATAAATTAGAAAAATATGTTATGTACCTACTACAAGAATTATAATAACGTAGGCCACTTTAAAAATTAAAAGGTATATAAATAATATTCAGCATGGTCTATAAGTAAGAACTGTGACTGCAACAAGCAACACCTGAATGCTCTGTTCTATGTACATTACATAATTAACTACTCAAATTTTATTATTTATTCTGTGGTACTGTCATTGTAGGCTTTGAACAGAGCACTCTTAAGTGTCACGTAATCTAATCTAATTTTTTAGGTAGGCACCCTGATATTTGAAAATTGAAATTAATGTAAAACTTAAAACGTAACTCAATTTTCATCTGAATAAATTGCAGGTCAAGTGAGCCACAATTTGTGTGTGTGTGTGTGTGTGTGTATATATATATATATATATATATATATATATATATATATATATATATATATATATATATATATATATATTCCAACAATGGCTTATAAACTCTGTTGTCTGCATAGTTTCTACTGATTAAATTATATGTAACAATTTTTGTTATGCGTCATACTTTACCAGCCATTAACCAGCCCTATTTGTGGCTCACTGTACATAGGTAACATTTTCGAAACATAAATACCTACATTTTTATGGTTATCGACTTCGTTGAAATATACTGGTGGATGTACATGATATTTTTATCCCTGCGTCAAAACTTATCCATGTGGATTTATGCTTCAGTTTCTAAGGAATAGACCTAATTGTTTGGAATGAGAGCGGAATAAGGCATATTGTCTTATTTTCATTGTCAATTTGAGCGGAAACCGCCGCCAGTATAGGTAGGTATTTTTAAATATGATCGAAGTTCACCATTATATCGATAACCAGCCATGTTCTTCAGACGCCTTATTTCTTCCGCATCTCACGGTTCTTACTTAAGAGATTTCTTTTCTATAACACAGGCCATATCGCATCTATCGTAACAATTTATTGCTTTCTGGGTCGATTCGATGTGTCTGGTAAATGTCACCATTTACCATCTGGTAAATTATATCAATCCAAGTAACAAACTAATAATTCTAATAAGAATCTAAAAATTCGATCCCGGACATGTAAAATATTTTCAGAAGTATATTAATTGGGCATATATAGAAAAAAAGTATATACAAATTCGAACGTCATTTGGGTATAGCAGACATTTTTATAGACGCGATCGCAAGAAACAATATTCCCCTTGCCTCAATGTTTCTATTTATCTAGACATGTCTGGAGCCGATTTAAACTTACGTATGTTCAGAATACGTTTTCTTATATACACGTAAATTCTTATAGACCCGTTTTGACAACAAAAGTAACTAGGGCTGCAAGATTGTACCGCCTGTTCGAGAGACACGACTAAACCCTATATTTGATAGTTAATGATAATGATGTATAATGACTTATCACTCTCTTTGATGTATAACAAAGATTTTCAATTGTATAGATAGGGAAAGACGAAAGAATTCGTAATGTGACATTTAGAACCACGTGGTACAAAATCGCTCAGTCCATCGCCAACTTTACAAGGTTATTTAGCTACGCCATGGCCCTCCTGATTACGGCGATCAGGGCCAATGTTTTTGTAGTAAAAAATTCCCAATGTCTTCTCTATAATATTCTATAATATATTTAATCTTTTTGATGTATAATGACACATTGATTGCTCTCTATTAGTTCAATATAAATAAATAATTATATAAAATAAATAAATATTTAAAATAAATAATTTTAAATGAAATTTGCAAAATATAAACAATCATAAAATAATCGAGGAATTTAAACTATTAATACAGTTATAATCGCTTGAAATTTTATTTTTACCCAATTAACCTCCTGAGTAATTATTTTAGACGAGTAGGTACCGATTCCAATCCAAAGGTAGCAATTGGTATCTACTTATCTAAATTACAGCTGTCAAAACGGGTTTGTCAGCGCAGATAATTAAAATAACCTCCTAACATTAAAATAACATCTTAACATCATTTTGGAAATAAACTTTATTGCCCCATGATAAAGCGTAAAAATAATTACATGTTTCGAGCGATAGAATCGCGGCCTGTTTTTCACGTGCGTTGCGTTTTGATAAATATAAGTTCAATATATT
Organism: Bembecia ichneumoniformis; assembly: GCA_910589475.2. Taxonomy (NCBI): domain Eukaryota; kingdom Metazoa; phylum Arthropoda; class Insecta; order Lepidoptera; family Sesiidae; genus Bembecia; species Bembecia ichneumoniformis. Next base: position 6,762,224 of record OU342533.1, on the reverse strand, counting down.
CCATGTCTAAAATTCTTTAAGCGCTTCTTTCGCTTTATTAGGTATAATACATTTTAAAAGTGCAGGCATTGTGACATAAAATATGCAGTACGTATACTTTCGAAGATAAATACTATAAGAGTTATATAGTCCGTTATATAATACTAATCTGTGTTATACTAAACATGTCGCTAGCGATACTTTGCCTTTGAAAAAAAAATAAAAAAAATAAAGGCGTTTACACATTATACGACTGGCGGTTGAGCGATGTCAAATGTCACCAGTGTTGCTATAAATCATTCTGCAAACTCGAACCTTTATTGAATTAATGATATAGAAATTATGTTTTTCTAGCGCTCTATATGCGATTTAATAAAACACTAATTTAGTATTTATATATTCCATATATATACAATTGCTTATGAGTTTAAAGGCATCGTATCCCTCTGTGAAACAGTTGTTTAAGATTTTGACTAGTTGTTTAAATTTTCTACAAATATGTCATAAACAACCATTTAACTTTACACGACAACGATGATTCGAATTTCAATTTGAAATGAAATATCAAGTTTCATTATAAACGGCAGTGAAAATTTCAATTAAAAAAAAAGTATTGAATAACTGTGTCTATTGAAAGTCAAATTGAAATTCGTTCATTAATACATCTTCTAACTACTTACAATAAAGAATAAAATAATAATAATAATAGTTTACCTCACACATGTAAAAAAAAGTTCTTAAAATTACTTACAAAACAAGTGTCATAATAGGCAGTAACCGTGTTTATGGCAACGCGAATTTGATTTTAAATAAATAAACAAAAATAATCATTTTTTGGTCCAAAAATGTAAAAAAGGTACTTAAAACATTTTCACATTTGCTTGCATGTTCAAGAATTACATACACCACTTTTAATACTGATGTTATGAATTTATACGTTAATAGTTAATCTAAGCGGGATTATGTTAAGTTAAAACTATGTCTATACTTATATAATATGGCAGTAAAGTGGTATTATAGAGCATATTTATATTTATCGTGTACTTGCGAGATTCGTTCACCACACCGAACACTTAAGTGTAATGGAATACGTCTATACGATGGGTTATTTTTATTATTAAAAAATATTTGTAATAAAACAAGTACACATTCCAGATCCGACCAATTTTTATACATCACAATAAATTCATTGAAATTTTTGACACAGAAATGAAGACAGTTTCAAAATAAAAAAAAATTCAAAATACACAGACCTATTGTTAAATCTGATTTAAAAAAATTATATAAAAAGTTTGATTTTTCTACTAGCTTTTAACGCGACTTTGTTTAAGTCTCTCGGGAACAGAGGTGCGATGAAATTATATAATGCAATTGGTTCTCAGCTGCCGCAAAAGATGTTTCACATCAAAAATGTAACGCCCGACAAAATAATAGGAGCAATAATTTATTCAATGTTTATTGCTGTTATAGTTTTGTCAGGCCTAGGAATTTTATTTTTATGATCTTACTTTTTTCTGGATGAAAGATATCCTATGTTCTTTTCTGTACCCTTTACAATGTGTATGCGTAATTTCATGAGTAGTTAAGGCGTGAAAGCTTAATAAACTCACTTTCGCATTTATGATGTTAGAATATATCACGGAGCATATACAAAGAGGAGATGGCCTAAACAACTGTGCACTGATTTCAAACTAGGTCCTGACGTCATTTTTTGTGGGCGTGGTCTTGGTCAGTCTGCTGTCGGCACTGGTCACGGTGTGGCGGCGCTTGTTTGTTGTAGACTACAGTCAATTTTCATTGGCAATTTAAGATAATTGGGCGGGGTCTAACTTCCTCCTTGCCCCGCGCAGTAGTCACGCGCCGCTCTATAGAAAAATTCAATAACAACATCTCCTCTTTGTATATGCTCCGTGGAATATATACATATCTAGACGTGCCCGCCATAATGGATCAAATTATGCTCCGGTAACGAAATCTATATAAACTATAACTATAGAGTTGAATTATAAAACCGTTCTTGCGTATCAAATATGCTAAGAAAAGGTATTTTGGTCCATCTCTGAAACTGCAGCTTTCAAATATACAAAAACCGCATCAGAGTAGGATCAAATTGAAGGCAAAAACATTTAATTACAACGACTTTTTGTGATGTACAAAATCAAACCGGATCCTAATCTAGCTCGTGTGTTTCCAATAACTCCACATACTAATTCGCATTCGTACAAAATTGATAAAGATTAATATTTCCACCATCTTCATCAAGTGTCAGTTGAAACGCTTATTTACACTTCACTTTTAGTCACTCCGTCTGATCACTCAATTTGTACACTTTACGACATAAAGGTCAATCTTCAACCAATCTCTTGCTATTAGCACGCCGGCACATCAGCACAGATGATCGTGTTAATCGGTTTGCTTGCAAGATCGCATTCTGTGTCGTTGACAACTTGATTTGTAGTCTTCTCTACGCAGTAAACGCTTCGTTGTTTCGTCGCTTCTTGGCCCTGTCAAAATAATAATTAACAATTAAGGAAATATTGTTTTGCTGAGACAGTGGCTTGGTCACATCTTAGATGAGTTCTCGAATGGAGGCCGCGAATTGGAAAACGGAGCGCGGGCGATCTGCGGGCAGGTGGACAGTAGACGACCTGAAAGACATCGCTTGAAGGCTGGTTGCGAAGCGCAGAAGACCGTGCGTTGTGGCGAGCCTTACGAGAGGCTTATATGAAACAGTGTAGAGACACAGGCGGATAATGATGATGATTTTGAAATATTATTTTATAAAAAAAGCCAAAAGCCAGACTGACGCTTCACTTAATTAGTTTTTAAAAAGAAATCAGTGAAATAGCTTAAAAATATTTATCAAATTGGAATAGGGGAGTGGTTTCACTGCTGAAAAACAATAAGTTTTTCCGCAACAGTGCAAAAAAACTGCTAAGCACTCAAACGTTTCTTACAAAATATGGTCTTTTTGGACAAATAAGGTTACATTAATAAATAATATATTTTCAGCATTTATTTTCGCATTCCAGCGAGGTGCAGAGATAATGTGACCGAGTTGTACTATGTATGGTACGTACCGGCATTCGACAGGGTTTGGAGCAGGCCTTCCACGCGCCGACCCACCAGTGGGTGCGCGCGGAGGTGACGGTGGCCGGTGCGGGGGACGCGAGGGCCCCGGGGGCGGGAGGCGCGGGGCACGCCGGCATCCGACACTGCTGCATCACCGCTTCGTGACGCGGCGCCTCGATATGGTAGCACTGACGCTGCTCCACTATGCCTACAATACCAAATTAAAATTTAGCGACAACTAAATCTTCACATTGCGATTGTAAGCACCATCTTATAAATGTATTATATAATAACTCGAGTCGAGTATACCAATATATTCATATGGAATGAGCGATGGAACTATTCAGACTATTCAAGAACAATGAAACGCCTGACGTTGTGCGCGGTTCATTTATAAATAAGATGATTATTAGAAGAATAATCTTGTCTTCTTGTGAATCATTAGTGACCCGTCCCTGGAGTGCTGGAACACATCCCTGGCTTCGCAAGGATGCAAATTATATACACAAACCTTCCTAGTGTATCGCTCTTTTAATTAGTGAAAACCTGTGTTTGATTAGCGTCAATTGTCACAGATTAAAATGAGATGATATATATTAGACTTACGGCCCTGCGTGTCGACGCACTCGTGGTAGCGCAGCATATGCCCGAGTCCGCAGGTGACGGAGCAGGGCGTCCACTCGGACAACCGGTACTGGAAGTGTTGCTTCGCCCGTTGCCGATCAACCGTGTATTGGTACGTCACGCCCGGGTTTCGGTGCTTACCGCGGTATATTCGTTGCTGAACAATAATTTACACAATTTTACCAAGTTTTATATATGCTCAGGTTTATATATACACAACTATTCCTGACGCTTTACTGAAAATGTAGGCTCAAACTTTGTTATGGAAAGAGCTACGAGATACGTACTAGTTTTCCCTGCGACCCAGAATTTATAACTGAGTGGTATCTTAGATGAAAAAGTAACAAAAACACTTGAGACTCTTCTTCAAATGTAACAATGCAAGTCAATGATGATTGTAAATTAAGATTTACGAACGCCTACGATTTGACTTTGACAAGTACGAAACGTAAGAGAAATTAGTTTTTTTTTTTTCGAGTTGTCGAGCCATGTACGTGCTTGTGGTCTACGGGGATGTCTAGTTTATGCCCAACAATAGGCTCCAGTCAGCTGTCGATGATATTTACCTATAACATCAATGTTATTCAAGTGAAGAACCGATAACAGCCCATTTAACATCAATAAGTACCTACGTATTGTTTTAAGTAGGTCGTGAGAATGTTATGAGATTTATTAACATGTTGTTTTTATTTTGTGGCGAAAAGGTTTTTATTTTTCTAACTAATGGATGTAGTAGATATATGGATGACTACATAAAATAAAGGAATAGGTAAGGAAAACCCATTTGGATATTTAATCGTGAGAAATATTTTAGTATTTTTAAATTGTTAAATTTCGCAAAAAAAAATTGTCTAAAATTGAGCAAATATCTTTTTTAAAAATTTACTCCTTGAGAATCGATTATCATATAAGGCCCCCGGTATGGAAATTTTATGAGGAGTAAAATTAATACAAGCGTTAACTAAAAAGCGTTATGTTCTCTTTTAAAGTCCGCCGTCGCTTCACCTTGTTCTATTGTACCTAAGTAATAGATGGCGCCATCAATAGTGTTTTTGGAGTTCACTAAGCAGTCTGCCCAAATCTGACAAATCCGCCTCTTCACCTAATACTATTGTAGTATAATTAATGGCGTGTTTATTTACGCTCTTTTCCTATGGCATAGTCAAAGACAATCGTACTTAAGGAGTAAACTCCAGTCGTACGTTGGAGCTGACACACACACTTTTTTAAATCATGTTTTTACTCACATATACTTTAATATCTTCAGCAATCGGCCCTGGAATTCTCACTTTCTCCCAATCCCGATCCCTCTCATAGATAGCTTGTGAACCAGCTACGAAGTATTCCGTCAACGTAGCGTTACTGAAATGTAAAACATAGTTACACTTAGAAATTTCTAGGTATTACAGTAGGTGAAGGTCGGCAGGCAGGCTGACAGTCCACTTGTTTGTAGGCGTAGAACGTCGCCAACCTTATTAGGACCTTAGGCAAAGGTCCTAATAAGGTTGTACCGATAGGATATACAATAGGATCGTACCGAGCTCCATTGAGATAGACTCTTTTCGTTCTCGCACTTCCGATAGAAATAAAGTTTCCCGGACTGACTTTCTCTTGAATCTTCACGTTCCTTGATCCCGCTGGAATCACTGCTACCTGTAAAACGAAACGCTTAATTGGAGCCAGTCTTTTTTACAATCTAAGGTTCTTTGAATTTCCTGTGAAGTAGATTGTTATGGTACTTAACCATAAAATAAACTGAATTTTTAATTATTTTAAACAGACGAACTTTATCATTTTTAATAGGATTCTTTTTATATTTAATCAAATTTTATACTACTAAACACAAACTAATATAATATAAACTAACCAAAAAAAAAATGTGTAGGTAAGTAAGCGTAGGGCTATTCGCTCACACCATGGCATTTTTATATCCGTTATAACTCCTATAAACGTCCGATTCAAATAACTTAAAGATGAATTTACATGTACATAATCAACCTTGATTATGAAACTAGTTGGATAAGGATTAATATCATGATACAATATTAAATTATAATTTAGATTCAACCCGTATTTTTATTGACTAATTTGAACAAAGAAAGGTTATTGTCACTTAACTACAATATTTAAGACATACAACCTCGCAAACTTTTTTTGTGGATAATGGTGAGTAGGTACTACACACATTTAGGTATAGTACATTATTTTATGTGTCATCAATAGTTTTCGCAAGGAACGCCAAATAATTACTTTTATAAGCAAATTTTCGATACCTTGGGTTACTCTTACATTATTATACAGAAAATAATACACAGCCCATGTTTTTAAAATCAGTTAAGCAAGTAGTTTTTTTTTGTAATGGATTTGAGTTTATCCATTACAAAAAAAAACTTTTTTTTATAATATTAGTCTTATAATTTTTATAATGTTCAAATCAAAATAATATTTAAATAATATATATAATAATATAATATGTGTAGGTATCTATGTACACGATTTGACTCTTATTTCACTCGTACCAAACTTAATGTTGTTATTCAATTTTAAGTTATAAAAATTGTTTTTGTTTAATCCGTCTTAGGCATATTTAGAATCGTCGATATATTAATATACTCACCTCACTGAATCCGGACTGTTTAGTGGTACCTTTAGTGTAGATACCTTTGACAGTCTTACAATCGGAGCCGTTCCCGCCGCAAACGCCGCATGCGTCTTCCACCATATCGGAGTCCACTATCCAATCGCAACCCACTCTGTAGCACACACCTGCGTAAAACGAGTAGGTATATGCAAAATTCAATACCGTAGTAAAGCAACGAGCCTGCAATCACAACGGGGATCAGTTAACCTTCAAATACCAGTATTTAATGTAGGATCGTCTAAACTAAATCATGATATTGTTGGTGCTTAAGGTCTCACTCATATAGGATATACTTACGCTTACACTTACGCTTAGGTAACCATAATTGTTATACTCCAAATATAGATATATTCTGTCCCTGAAATGTAATCAAAAACTTTTTTTCTGCTTCATGTGTTTATCGCTATACTAATTGCCGCTTTTCCGTTACGCCTTTATCCACCTTGCTGAATACGTTAGTCACGAAATTTAATAATTGTTTCGATCCATTTATTTTCTTTATAAATTTAAAACATTAAATAATTTCTATAATGCAGGTTTTAGTGAATATCGGTGGCTAATTTGTATGTTTGACTGATATAGTAATTAATAAATAATCTATGTAAGGGGCAATTTTCTTTAGAATAAGTCAAACGAAGTTTGTTGAGAACTATGTGGCAACATACAACATACAACATTTATGTCTACGCATAACAGTAGACATAAATGTTGCATAATTTACATTTATGTCTACTGTTATGCGAATTTATGCCTTAGTTACTCATTTCGTTAATTGACACGCCATATAGATACAAAAAATTACTTCATACTTAGTTGTTAACAAGTTTGTTATTTCCGAATTGCCACCAATTGACCTTAAAAAATATTTTTAGATAGGCTTCATGTCGACTTCAAGCTAGCTGCAAAATTGTAGTTTATTTGCAGTTGTTATAAGATGGACTGACGCCCCAATAGCACCTGCAGGTTGACGCTGAATCCAGGTTGTTTCTGATCGGTCTTATTGGAAAATTATGGGAGAGGCCTGGCTGGCAGTGAATTTTCTACCCTAAGGCCGTGATAAAAATATAATTTAAAAATCAAAAGATAAGAACTTATAAAGATTCATTGAAACTACAGTGTAATCGCATTTAAACTATATAATTCGGCAGCTACCTTGCAGTTTAAATATAGTCAATCTGAAAAGACTAAAAAAAGTACAAGCAAATGTCATACCTGCGATGCACATATCTCTGGCGCCAACACTTTGCCTGCATGGTGTGCCATCCGCAACGAAACCGTCACTAATTTCTATGTCATTGCCATTTCGCGGAACGCATTGCAGATCGCAAGGTTTATCTATAAATAAAAAATAAAAAAATTATTGTCCCCACAATTTAATCAATAAGAAAACCGGCCTATAATATGATCTTTGTAGGCTGATAAAACATATCCCTTATCTGATTTGCTTCATACGCATGTATGTCAATCTGATATTGTTTAAGTTAAGAGACGGTCAGTTTAACTGATCATTTAAAACGGATTACGGTGTGCTCGAAATAATGAAAAACAATTAAAAGGTTTTCAAAATCCCGTTGTTCAAACAGGCAACTCACAAATTCTGAACAAGCCGTCATTAATTTACCCAAGCTTGATTTGATGGGCAGGTTGTCGGGACGTCTTTTGGCCGTATGCTCCGGAATTACGTCTAATCTGTCTAATGACATACTCTAGTTGAGAAACACGAGGATTAAAGACGCCTGGGATTGAATGTCTGAATTAAGCCCTTTCAAAAGGTTACATTGCAAAATATGGATGCATTTTTAGAAAGTTTTAAACATTGATAATTTGTTTGACTTCGTGTTTCTACATACCTACTGCATTGAAAACGATTGACACGGAAACCGCCCGCACATTTGAAATGATCAAGAAGAATACAAATGTGCCGATCTATAATGATCTAGTTAAATTCTTACGCAAACAGTCTAAAATTATGGATTGCGCGACTGAGACACGAACAAGGAAATCGAAACAACTATAGAACAGAAGTTACGCATTCGTTCTACCGCGACAAATTAATATAACTACTCGTACTTGTGTTCTGTTTTAAAACATCTTGTTCTATTTTCTTGTTTACTTTCAATCCTAAGATCACAACGTAAATACATGAAAAATAATTTATGAGAAAGAAGTAAGCTGCATTGATTTTTTTTGTATACGCAATAGACGACTTTTTTTATGTTAAGACAGGCTGACGGTCCACTTGATGGTAGGTCCGTCGCTTATAACACAAGTCTGCTTGGTTTCGGTTGGTTAGTGAGGGATGCCAGCGCCCTTTCCCCTATCCTCACCTTGTCGCTTATCTCTTGTTCTATCACAGTCAGAATATCACTAAGAAATTTAAACTTGTGGTTGAATGCAAAAATAAAATACTTTCAACAGATTTTCATCTTACCTTGATCGAAATAAGGTATCCATTCTTCTACTGTTTCGTTGTTGATCGTAAAATTGTTGTACTTAGCGCACTGTAGTTCCCTGAAGCTAGGCTCGTTCTTGGGGCACGGGTCTGTGTTGCAAACTTTGTACCTGAAATTATAGGGACAATCGTTTTAGTCGTTTTCATTTCTATCTTAACTATTTTATTGAATACTAGTTGGTGACCGCGACTTTGTCCGAGTTGAAAATGAAAGCTCCCAGACGGCGTGATTTTTTCCGACATATTTAACAATCATCATCATATTTCAACTAATTTATAAGAAACCTCAACGAATTATACACCTATACCTTCCTCAGAAATTACTCCTTTGATTGATGAAAACCGCATGAAAGTCCGTTTCGTATTTTTTGAGATAATCGCGAACATACACACAGAAAGACGCGGCGGGGGACTTTATTTTATAAATCTCTATATATAAAAATGAATCCACATTTCCCTTGGTCACGGCATCACGCGTGAACGGGTAGACCGATTTTAATTCGGTTTTCACTAATGGAAAGAGGGATAAAGGGGGAATGTTTTAGTATATAAAAATTGCACCACGGGCGAAGCCGGGGACGGGCCGCTAGCCTCTATATATAAAAATGAATCCACATTTCCCTTGGTCACGGCATCACGCGTGAACGGGTAGACCGATTTTAATTCGGTTTTCACTAATGGAAAGAGGGATAAACGGGGAATGTTTTAGTATATAAAAATTGCACCACGGGCGAAGCCGGGGACGGGCCGCTAGCCTCTATATATAAAAATGAATCCACATTTCCCTTGGTCACGGCATCACGCGTGAACGGGTAGACCGATTTTAATTCGGTTTTCACTAATGGAAAGAGGGATAAACGGGGAATGTTTTAGTATATAAAAATTGCACCACGGGCGAAGCCGGGGACGGGCCGCTAGCCTCTATATATAAAAATGAATCCACATTTCCCTTGGTCACGGCATCACGCGTGAACGGGTAGACCGATTTTAATTCGGTTTTCACTAATGGAAAGAGGGATAAACGGGGAATGTTTTAGTATATAAAAATTGCACCACGGGCGAAGCCGGGGACGGGCCGCTAGCCTCTATATATAAAAATGAATCCACATTTCCCTTGGTCACGGCATCACGCGTGAACGGGTAGACCGATTTTAATTCGGTTTTCACTAATGGAAAGAGGGATAAACGGGGAATGTTTTAGTATATAAAAATTGCACCACGGGCGAAGCCGGGGACGGGCCGCTAGCCTCTATATATAAAAATGAATCCACATTTCCCTTGGTCACGGCATCACGCGTGAACGGGTAGACCGATTTTAATTCGGTTTTCACTAATGGAAAGAGGGATAAACGGGGAATGTTTTAGTATATAAAAATTGCACCACGGGCGAAGCCGGGGACGGGCCGCTAGCCTCTATATATAAAAATGAATCCACATTTCCCTTGGTCACGGCATCACGCGTGAACGGGTAGACCGATTTTAATTCGGTTTTCACTAATGGAAAGAGGGATAAACGGGGAATGTTTTAGTATATAAAAATTGCACCACGGGCGAAGCCGGGGACGGGCCGCTAGCCTCTATATATAAAAATGAATCCACATTTCCCTTGGTCACGGCATCACGCGTGAACGGGTAGACCGATTTTAATTCGGTTTTCACTAATGGAAAGAGGGATAAACGGGGAATGTTTTAGTATATAAAAATTGCACCACGGGCGAAGCCGGGGACGGGCCGCTAGCCTCTATATATAAAAATGAATCCACATTTCCCTTGGTCACGGCATCACGCGTGAACGGGTAGACCGATTTTAATTCGGTTTTCACTAATGGAAAGAGGGATAAACGGGGAATGTTTTAGTATATAAAAATTGCACCACGGGCGAAGCCGGGGACGGGCCGCTAGCCTCTATATATAAAAATGAATCCACATTTCCCTTGGTCACGGCATCACGCGTGAACGGGTAGACCGATTTTAATTCGGTTTTCACTAATGGAAAGAGGGATAAACGGGGAATGTTTTAGTATATAAAAATTGCACCACGGGCGAAGCCGGGGACGGGCCGCTAGCCTCTATATATAAAAATGAATCCACATTTCCCTTGGTCACGGCATCACGCGTGAACGGGTAGACCGATTTTAATTCGGTTTTCGCTAATGGAAAGAGCGATAAACGGGGAATGTTCATATATATAAAAATTGCACACCGAGCGAAGCCGGGGGCGGGTCGCTAGTATATTATAAGTTTTACAATTCTGACGCTATCGTAGGTCCGTTTTGGCTTAGATATTACCATTACCATTTTGGAATAAGTATTTTACTGTATATAGCTTTGTATTATTACTCAGTATATACGTGTAATAATATAATTTTTATTGCCGTTTTCTTACATTTATACATACAATGGTTAGGCTTAAACATCTTGTTTTAGAGAATGAATTGACACATAAAATATTTACTGATTTTAATAAGCCCTGTTTCGTCTTAGCAATTATCGAGCTTGATACAATATTGGGTTTTAAATTTTTTATTTTCTGTTTAATCTTTTTGACAACACCATTTTTCGAGTGGTTGAGGTGCTTGCCTTAGCGTTTTGTCTCAAAGGTTCCGGGTTCAATTCCTAAGTGTTCAAAGCAAAATTGGTCTTGATCTAGGTGCATGACTCCGTCTGCCTCCATGACTTTGCTTTAGTCTGCATTGACTTAAACTATAAAACCAAGTAAATGATTCTGATAACTCACCGGCTTCTGTCTCCGATGCAGTAGTTGCCGTTGTTGTTGGGTTCGGGGTTGTTGCATTCGCGTGACTGGGTGGAGACGCCGGCTCCGCACGAACGAGAGCATTCGCTCCATTCTGTCCACGGGCCCCAGCCCCCGTTGCGGGGCAGGGGCGACGGTGCGCGGGGCACGCACTTCAGGTTCTGACACCACTGCGGAACAGGAAATTTGTGAACTCGTTTCGATAACTAAACGTTCGCAAGAAAAGATCGTGTTAAGCGGCTCCGTATCCAGGTTCTTAGTTACTTCCGTATCTCAGCACGACAAAAGACCACAGTGAAATAATGTGTGTGCTGTTGTATTCCGGTGAGTGAGTAAGGGAATACCAAAGCCCATTTTCCTTATCTATTTTCCTAATCATTCCTCTTTTATAAAATATATACAGGGGACTAATTCTCTCCTAAATTTATACGATCAGGACCGCCTTTAACCTATTTGGGGCCCTGGGCCTTAAAATAATAGGGTTCTTATGACTATGATAGAGGAATATTTTATTAAAATAGGCAAAAAAAAAAAATCTCCATCCATTACTGCTCCACATATCATTTTCAAAACAAAACTTATCGGCAATATTGGTTATCGAATGATGATCTGACAAGAACTAGGAGACCACATCGATGGCGGAGCCCTGGGGCACTTGCGCAGAGTGCCAATTGGAAAAGAGGGGCCTGATTACAATGCGTAAGCGATGTCGCATTCTTCCTGTAGTTATCCTTTATCCCATCAAGGATTCAGCGCAATTGCAGTCCTTACGGCGTTACAATAGCCTACTACCATTAAGTGGATCGTCAGCTTGTTCGTTGACTTTATCTTCCTTTATTTCCTGAACTTATATCTTCAGGAAACGTGAGCGGTTAGTAAGATTACCTAGCACAGTTAGAAGACATCTCAAGTCTTGCTAATCCGCAGTGGGCAGACTAAATTTTATATCTACTGACACAGAGAAGTATAAGTATATAAGTACAGACAGATGATGGTGTGGGTAGACTGCTTATAAAAGAAAACATTTAGGTGTTCTCACCATGTCAGGACCGCAAGTAGTGCCAGGTGCAGCTGGTCGAAGCATAGTTTTGCAGGTGTTATTTACGTTACACCACAGGCGTTCGCACAATTCTGCCAAAGGAGAACAAACCGCAGCTTCGGCTCCGAACTGCAGATGGCATTGGGTTGACGCGTCAAATGTTACACCTGTCAACATAAGAAGTAAGAAATGATTTTCATGTGAACTTCACTTAATGCGAGGTATATTCTAAATTCTTATTTTTCCTTGAAGTGATCATGTGACAATTATTATCAGTACCTACCCACACATCACACATTGTAAACGAGAAAAAATATAATGTACTTGTCATTTGATTGATTTCACTTTTTTATTTTTAGATGATCCCTCGAGAACTGTAGGTCCTTTTGTTCTGGATGAAAACCCTATGTAAACAAATTCACTTTTGCATTTATAATAATAGATAAGATTAGAATAGAAACTTAGTCAACTAAAGTGTAATTAAATTGTTTAGCTAGATTTATTAAAATAAATCTATACTAACATTATAAAGAGGTAAACTTTGAATGTTTGTATGTAGGGGGTAATCTTTGAAACTATTTATCCAATTTAAAAAATCTTTCACCAATGGTTAGAATAGAATTTCAGGATGGACATAGGTTATATATTATCCTGTAAAATGAAAAGGCTTTTTCGTGCTAATCGAATTTGCAAAGTAAGTCGACCAAAAAAACAATCGAATGAAAACGTTTCTTTCGAATGCTGCTTTAACGGTGAGAGATCTATGATTGATTTCTACAATGCCTACAAAAATTCAATGACATCATATGTCTAACGTTTATATTAAAGCCACAAAAACTACTCTTTGTATTAAAAAAGAATTACCTAAAATCTTAGTTTATTGGTTATATATAATATCAACAAAATTATTAACCCTTTTCAAAATCAGCAATATTAACGTCACAAGTATTTAATAAACGTGATTTTTGCTTTTCACTGCATATGTTTTGGACGTATGGTGAAAGATATAATAGGATATATGAAAAGCGCGACTGCGCCGTGAAACGATAGAGGTAATAATGCAAAATCAAGACGCGTACGGTACGACTGCAAGGTAGGTAATTGTTTTTTTTTCTGATACCGAGAAACAATCTGAATTCCACGCGGGCGAAGCGCGGGCACAGCTAGTCACAAAATATAATAGAAATAACAATTAAAGTTTCAAAGTAGTCGAAATTTAATAATATTAATGGCAGGAACTAGTAAATATGGTTACTACAAACTATCTATTATCCAGTTTACCACATACGTATTTATTTTAAATTAATAATATAAAATCTAAATATCAATCTAAGTAAACATTAACATAATAATATAGGCAGGTAATATTATTATTTTTTTATAACAAATAGAAAGGATCTTATGAATTAAAGACATAGTTACAATGATTGCAAGATATTGCTGTAATTTTCTTTAAATTATATAAAATCTTAACGTTCCCAATGGCAAATATAACGTCCATATTTTCCTTAGATGAGATTCAACTATAATCAAATACATTATAGTTGAATATTCTAATTTTTCAAGGGTTTTGTTGGGCGACGTCAGCAACCGTAGGTTTACATAGCTGATTTGTATTAATAAGAAAAAAAAAAAGAATTCAAAATTGAATTCGAAACAATTTTCGTTTAAAAACACCAATTAAATATTCGCAATTAAATGTAAAACCCGGGTAGTTTCGAAATCAAGTCCTCCTATTAAAACATTTATGGTTTAATGGTCAAATATTGATTTTATTATACATACACACATTCCGGCCAAACAAGAATTCGTAAAAACAAGAAACTGGTGAGAAAGAAACGAATTCAAGTTTAAATTCAATTATCAATAGGTACAGCCCAGGTATTTATAGAAAGTAAAATAATAATTTTATTTTTGTTACGATTTTTAAAACTAACTTATTTTTACAATACACTTAAAACCATCTCGCACCAACGAATGGGTTAACCAAAGTCATTGCGGTATCGAAGTATAAATAAAAAATGATTATTAAAGTAAATCATAGTTTGAACAAATTTGCATTGAGTGGATACGCGTGGTATTCAATATAGCGCGTAACTTTTTTGTTTTATAAACCGATTGAAATTAAAGAATCAGTAAATGTTACGGGAAGCTTGCTACAATACATAAGTGAAAACTGAATTCAAATCCGATACTTAAGTCTTTACTGAGATTAATCTGCACAAACGCACAGAGAATGAGACATGGCTCGTTTACGATTTTATTATTTATAGATAAATAATCTACGAGTATATCTTTGGGTATAGTAAACTTTTATATTATATCTTTTGAGTAATTTTAGAGTTTCACTTTCATTAAAGTTTCTATCTTTACTCATAACATACAACTAAGCTCAGTATTGCAATACTGAGCTAGATTTTTAGATTTCTTGTTATTTTTTATTGTTCCTGCATTTGAAATATTTTATCACGGGGTAAATAAAACTTGAAGTTCGAAGTTCTAATTCGAAAATACGTATTAAAATATTATTTTTAAAATAACCTAAATCAGTAGAAAACATAAAAAAGGCAGTATTAAAGAGTATGTAAGCTTTTCTTTATGTAAAGGTCTTTTATGGTAGGTGGTTTCCGTCCCCTATTACCAACAACGCCACAGGTGCTGCAAGTACGCTGCCGACCTTAGCAGGATAAGAACAGGATAGGGAAATTGGCTCTGACATCTCTTATTTACTCACGGAAACATAGTAGTGGTCTTCTGTAAAAGGGTGGTTTTACTGCGTCCAGATGGGCTGCCGAATTTATGAATGCAAAACGCAGTGTGCCCTGCCACTACTAAAACGCCCAGAACAAAGCCAATTTTGAAAAGTTCATGTCTAAAGTTGGCCTTTTTGGGCGTCGAACCTGAGATTCTTGAGTTAGAACGCTAAGGTACACCTTAACCATTCGAAGGGTTCGTTAAAAACAACAATAAAATTGCACGAAAAAATTGACCAACCTCTTCTTATATTGACTTTATATTTATAATTATACAAACGGTTATAGTATTGAAATGGTGGGTAATGTCTTAAACCCTTGATAGGGTTTTCTAGACCATGAGTTATCGTTAAGTATGTACTAAGTTATATAAACATAAATCGTAGACAAAACATAGTGTCTTTTTAGTATATTTTATTTCTATAGGCAGTTTATTAATTAGATTGGGCATTAAGTATTGTGATGTCCTTTTACCATATTTATTATTAAATTTTAGTTCGTTAAATTTTTTGGAAGTGATGCTTCTGGTAGTAATTATATGATATTTCGGGAATTGAATTTCATCACGAAAATACTGTTCAACAAGTAGGTTGTATTCAATTTTTTATAAATGGGAAGTTCACCGCAGTATTTAAGTAAGTCAAGAGTGGTATCAGTATATTTGAATTTGATTTTTGGTGGTACAATTACTTTCAGTAAGTAATCTATTGTATGTAATATATTTGATCTAACTATGTTTTGTTTGTACGACCGTAACTGCTAAGACCATATGAAAATATGTTTTCTGTAAGTAATCTATGTATGTAAACGTATTTTATCTTTTATAATGTAAAATTTTGAACTAATAACTCAAATTTTATTAAATATTTTGTTTATGTGGTTTCCCCACTTAAATCTATTATCTAAGACTAATTCTAGGTGGGTAGGTATGTTCAAAAGCTTATTTTAATGTTACATGTACCTATAGATACAGATTTACTGTGTATTTGCTGGCTAGATAGATGGATATTTCCAGGCAATCTCTAAAAGAGTTTGAGAAATTACATTTTGACGAGTGGTGTAGATGCTTGCTTTAACGCTTTGCCTCTGGGGTCTTCGGTTTGATTCTCGGCACGACTAAGTTTGGAAATAAACTTTGATCTGGTTAGTAGTGGCGGTACACTGCGTTTTGGAGTCATTTCAGCAGCTCGTCTTACGGCAGTAACAGGCACGTATCCAGACTTTTGGTTCGGGGGGGGGGACAAACATTGAAACAACCATGTGAACTGTGTAAAAATCGCTGTAATCACTGTACTATATAATTTTTAATATAAGTATTTTATATAAGTATTTTTTTGTTTCCGCTGGCAGCCATTACGTCTAGTACCATATCAGGATCTGGCCGCATAGCGGGATGATTAGACAATAGAGCGAGACCA
This sequence comes from Bembecia ichneumoniformis, assembly GCA_910589475.2. Classification (NCBI taxonomy): domain Eukaryota; kingdom Metazoa; phylum Arthropoda; class Insecta; order Lepidoptera; family Sesiidae; genus Bembecia; species Bembecia ichneumoniformis. Next base: position 6,745,491 of record OU342533.1, on the reverse strand, counting down.
GTAAGCTTCTCGCCCGCCATTCTATTCCTTAGGAAGGATTTTATTCTCTTTAGGCATGAAAATGACCGTTCCACAGAGCGAATTTGTATTTTACCTACTTATTGAAAGAACACGCAAGCGAATAAATAAACAGACGGCTAAAAACGTTTTTTTTTCAGTCAGATTTCGGGGGGGGGATAAATCCCAACTATCCCCCCTCTGTATACGTGCTTGGGCAGTAACCAACCGTGAAATAACGATATTTGTGCTGTTGCGTTTCGGTGAGTGAATATGGGATCCCTGAGCCAATTTCCCTATCCCTTGCTAATCCCTTATCCTTAACTCTATTATGATCGGCAGCACATTTGCAGCACCCGTGACGTTGTTTGTGTTATAGGCAACGGTACAGCCACCTACCAACAAGTAGACTGACAGCCAGTTCGACGAGCTTATATATAAAAAAAATATTACGTACCAGCTGGAACTTCTGGATAGACGTATTCATCTTGCGAAGGCCTGTCTCCCAAGCATTCGCCCAAACCAGCACTGTGAAACACAATAAAAATACACATAAATTGACGTCTAAATTATTTCAAACTTCAAACAGGTAGCAGTAAGCTAATCTATAAGAAAAGGATTATCTCATTTGTCATCATACCTAATTATAATTTAAAATGAGCCTAACAACTATTTTTTTTTATAAATTGTGACGACGAGAACATTATTTATTGGTCGTCAATCGATAAGGAATGTATAAAGATATCACACGAACATATTAATATAATATTAATTCTTAACAAACCTTGGTTTGCTTCGAAAATTAAATTAAAAATTCAAAGGTTTTTATCATAATTATCTATTAAAACAAGACGCGTTAAAACGTGTTTAATGTATTTTTATGCAAACATTTTGTTTGTATTAGAAACTTATGTAAATATATCTCTTTGCTTTGCTAACGATTAAACAAATTAATTAGACGGTCTTGCTTAACTGTCAAGAAATGTAAATATTTACAAGGAACCGTTTTAGTTCCAGGATTTGTATGTCAATTTTCGATTTTATTGTAAAAGACTAAAGAGATTGCTCTTAAAATAGATATTTATTAGGCGAGTAACTTTAACCTTAACCGTGTGAAAAAATCTTTACATATATTATGAATATAAATGAGCCTTTCTTTATTTAAGAATTATATTTTTTATATAAAATATAAGACTAATAAGTAATTTTATTTACATATAGCCAATAAGCAATTATACTTAAGTATAGCACTCTGTTCGTGTGTTTAATAAATAGTACTGTCACAATTTACGCCACTTTTGATTTGTTATATTACACTAAACTAACTCAAAAGGTTTTGTCTTATTTAGTCTTCTCTCTAAATCCGTCTTTTCGAGCACCCGGATTTGTGATCAAGCATTTGTGGTAGTGAGCTTTGACAAATTTCATATAATATTTTATTTAGAAATTTAATTTGCGTATCCGATGGAAATCATCCTGTCTTATGTACCAGGGAGCGTTAACAATATCGCTGAGCACTTTATTTTGGAAACTTTGAATAATTAAGATATTTGGTACAGTATTTTCATCAGGCACTAAAAATAATATAAAAACAGGAAATTTCATCATACGAGTAGGTATAGGTAAAATCATAGCTCAGACCACCTGGAGAGCATTGTATCTCCCAGATTATAAGCTACTCATCTGCTAAATAGGTATCCAATTTGACTAATCATACTAATATCTTGCTCTTATTTATTCTTATGCTAATATTACAATTATTGTTTGTTAACAAGCTTTTGACGAAACTTTGTAGTAATTTATTTACTACATTAGAATAACACATATAACGCTATAATTGATGAATATAAGCGGACGAAGTCGCAGACAAAAGTCAGTAAATTATAAAGTAGTTGATAATACCTCTGGCATTTCATTCACTTATTAAATCATGTCGGTATGTAGGTATATTTTCTTTCCTTTTCTTAGGGAAGTTAAATGTAAAAATATCAGGTATTATTAGATAACAATGCAGCTGCCGACATAAGAGTAGGTAAACATCTTTCCTTCGAAAAGGATTTTTGAGCATTACAAGTAAATTATGAATCATTAATTTAATCATAAAGTAGACAAAACAAAAAAGAATTTTTTTTTAAATTTATATACTCCTGTGAAAATTTTAAATAACAATATTTAAGTAACTTACTTATTGTAACTCGTGTTATTTTTAAAAATTATTTATATAATCACTAAAGAAGTGAAAAAACTTCCATAGAGAACAGAAAAAATACATTAGCTATTGTGGCCTATCGCATCCTTAATATTTATAAATCCATTTGCTTACGCAATTAAACGGATACTCGTAGATACTATTTCATTACGAGCATTTGGATAATGGAGAGACAATGAATTACGCTGATCTTTGTTACAAGATGACAAATAACACAAGTGCCGGAACATTTGCGGCTTTTATCGTATTAATGATACCTAATGGAACAACTACATTAACCCTGGTATTTAGTTTTTAATTGACGGACGGTAGTTTGATGCAATGACTGTTTCGAGGACAAAGTTGCTGGGAAGTGTCTAATGACAATTATGATTGTTATTATTATTTTAGATCAACTGGTAAGAATAAATAGACTATGGTTAGAAGATGATGTACCATTCGCGCTTATATTGCTCTACCGATAGAGATAAATAACCAAATAAATAACAAGACGAATGACATCGATAAGGAAACAATGGTAAACTCCACTGACAATGACAGGGTAATCGGTCTGTTATCTGATGAGATTTTAATGCTATAATATCAATATCTAAAGAGGTTCTCTGTTATCACCATGAGAATCTATTTTAAGGTTACGTATAAAGAAAATAAATTACCGTCTTGGGGATATCTCTATATAAAATACAATCCCTCGTTTGAACTAGCATCGTACAAGACAAAAAAATCTTTGCTCGTAAGCAGTTACGAAAGGATAACCGCGATTTCGTAAGAGTACAAAAAATATTTAACCGCAACTGGTTTCGTACAAGTAGAAAAAAGGTTTTCGTAGAACCTTCGGTTCCGTACGCGGCCGAAGGGAATATAAACTATTTGAAAAACGCATTAGAGGCAAAACTTCGTACACTCAGACTTGTATCAACTTTAAAAGATTATTCGCTCGCCAGCCAAGCAGTAGCACAAGTGATAATTGATTATTTCGTCGTTTAAATATCTTAATTTTTTTTAAATTAAGTACCTAATAGCGTATAACCATAGATAAAATACTACTTAACCAGTAATTTTATCTATGGTATAACGCAAATAAAAATTCGGATTCGTATATAGAAAAATTTCTTGTCAGCGTTCAGAGTTAGAATGATTTAATACTGCAACAAAAATAATATACACTAGCGATCTGCCCCCAGCTTCGCACAGATAAAATTTCCTTTTGCAAATTATTTACACAAACTTGTACACGTGGTATACACATAACTTTTTTGTTTGTAAACCGATTGGAATGAAACAAACACTAAATGTTACGGGTTACGGGAAGCTTGCTACAATACATCACTGAAAACCGCATTCAAATCGGTTAAGCCGTTACCGAGATTAACGTGCACAAACGCACAGACAAACAGACAAAAATTCTAAAAACTATTTTTTTGACTTCTGTAACGTGTACAAATTGTTTTTTTTTTTCTTTGAAAAAATATTTAATGTACAGACACGGCTCGTTTACAGGAAGATGTATGAATATAAAATATAATATGGCAGTAACCACCCCCTTACAGAAGACCACCGTGAAATAACAGCACGTGTGCTGTGTTTCGGTGAGTGAGTAAGGGATGCCAGGCCCATTTCCCTATCCCCCCTTATCCTTAATCCTACTGCAGTCGGCGGCGCACTTGCAGCAGTTTAGGCGTTGCTTGTGTTATAGGCGACGGTAGCCACATACCATCAAGTGGACCGTCTGCCTGTCTGCCGACCTTAACAAAAAATATATTTTTGTATCTATATAAATTTATAGATATGATTCAGTTTGAATAAGTACTTCAATGTTATTTTAAATAACATACCAAAAGTTTTGATTTTAGCCGGATTTAGAGATCTGGACCGAGACGCTGCCCTTTAATAATGATTTAAATAATCGTTGGCTACCGACAGGCATTATAGTCAGTGTATGGAACATGTATTTACGACTGCCTGATAATGCTGATTCATTACAATACAGCTTAAAAAGTCCACCACATTATAACAAAAAGAACATAGGAAAGAATCCACTTACTCCAAGAAGTTGGTAACGTCTCGTTTACTGCACCGTGACCACGCCACGTGCACAGTATCAGCTTCAAAGATGGGTGTCATTATATGCAGAGTCGAACCCTCGCGACGGTGACATCCTATCTTCTCTGTGTCATGATATAAGCCGAAACTGAAAAAAATAAATGATTAATAATTACAATTAATTAATAATTAAGGCGAAGACTTAGCAGAAAAGCGTTATTTTCGTCGCCTAATTTGACTTCTTAGACTAAAATTAAAACTTATATAAAAATACACTTCATAATAAACTGTATTTAAAAACAGTTTGGGTCTATGTTATGACAAAAAAAAAAACTAGTAAATTTCTGCCCAAAAAAAACTTTTTCTGTCAAAGTAATTAAAATTCTTCAGCGACATTTGCTTTTAAGGCTTATTAATTAATTCTATACTAGTTTTAATTTGCTAATACTATTTAATTTTTCATATTTTATAGAATATTTAAGAAAACCCTTCCAATTTTAAATCTGTTCGGTTATCTCCGAGAAACTACAAAAAATTGTTGTGCAATATTACACCTTATTCGTAGGTTGCTAGGTTGCGCTTATTATGTTAACAATTATGTTCAGTCTGATGTTAGTCCTAAAAAATATATATAATATACATATAACGACGGTGTAGCCACACGGCTCCTAAGTCACATTTTTTGAGAAATTAACATTTTTTATATGAAAAGAAGATAGATTTTTGCGTATTTTGGTGAAACCATGGATATAAAATTTAAAGTGCTACTTCCATGTTATTCTACTTTCTATATAAATTGATTTATTAATTTTAAAGTTGTAATAAAACTAAATTTATTTTTTCATTTTGTGTAATATTTTGTTTAATGTTAAATACTCGTAGAAGATATTGGCACTTCACTTAAAATGTAAACAATATTATCTGTCACTAAATTGTATCCCCAAATCATATTATCTATAGCCAGCCAACATTTTTGTTATTAAACCCTATGGCTTTCCTTATCCTTCATCCTACCAAGGCTTGTTTTAATAAGTGACGGTAGCCACCTACCATCAAGTTGACCGTCAACCTGTCTGCGGATCTTTACATTTATATACTTTTCATCATCATAATCACAACCCCACTGCAGGAGCACAGGAGTACCATTTCAACAAGGGCGTATAGGTTATACGGTCCACCACGCCTCCGCCGCCGCCCGCCGGCCGAGTGCGGGTTGGTGGAATTCACATGCGCATTAGAAGATTTTTTCTTTGGCGTATGCAGGTTTCCTCGCGATGTTTTCCTTCACCGTTTGGAGCAATATTAGTATATTGCACTTGTGACAGGTACCCTATGTCCTTTCCTGCATCCCTGACAACGTGTATGCAAAATTTCATTCAGACGTGAAAAGGTAACAGACAGACAGACAGAGTTACTTTCACATTCATAATATTAGTATGGATACTTTCGGAGTATGGATACAAATTATTAAAATTAAACAATTAGTTACCTATGCTCTATAAATATAACACCATATTTTTTTATCACATGTTAAAGGTACATACACTCTAAGGTCATTGCAAACAAAGAATAATGACCATTTATCGGACAACATTACCCACACTGCAATGAGAATGCGTCTATGTAAAATATCATCAATAACAATAAACAGCTGGTTATAATAGTCCATAAATTCTCGCTATTTTAATAAAGCAACGAGCGGCTGTTTATCCGAGTGTTGTAACGTGGCTAATCTTAATGGCTCTATTAGATTGACGGTAATTGAAGTATTACAATATAAACTACTGCCTACTAGTATACCTACTACTGACCGGTGGCGATCATACGCTATCTTGAGAGTCTACATGGATGTACTCTCATATAATCCTAACATGATTTCCCACCGTAAAATTCTGCACCTATCTGTTATTTCATCGAAATATTATTTAAATTAAAGGTTACACGTGGGGTCAAAATCTTGCCAAAAGTACCTACCTACCTTTTCTGCCATAAATATTTTTGATATTATACTATATGAAGTGCCATAGAAAAGAAACCGTAGATCGATCAGACATGTTATTTCCGGTTGTGCTCATCTTTCTAAAGGCGAGTATTTGCATAGACATAACCAAGTAGCCAGGATCATTCATCAGCAACTCGCCCTTCGATACGGGCTTATCGAGTTTGAGATGCCATACTTACAAGTACGTTCCTACGCCCGTTCTCGAAAATGGTTATACTTCGCTCTACTGGGATCGTTCCATAATCACGGACAGGACTACTGTCGCCAATAAGCCTGACATCGTGGTTATTGACCGATCCCAACGCCGGACGAAACCTCGTGAAAGCAGAAAAAGAAAAGCTTACCAAGTATACTTATGTACATTGACTTGGCTCACGAGGTGACCGCCATGTGGGACGTAGATTCGACAATTATCGTCCCGATAGTCGTCTTGGCGCACGGTCTTACAGCGAAGAGCCTCGTCCAACATCTCAAGAGGCTCTCGCTAGATGGCTGGGTCAAGGGACACATACAGAAGGCGGTACTTCTTGACACGGCACGAATTGTCAGGAGATTCCTCACCCTGCAGTCCTAAGCACCGGTAGCTTGGGCCTTGCCCCGGTACCTGCGGCAAACTAGATCGATCTCTTTTCTATGGCAACCTTCCTCGTTTATCGTTTGTTCAACGAAAACTGCATAAAAATCCGTTGGGTGGTTTAGAAGTTAGCGGAGAAACAGAGGCAGAGGTGGATAGCAACTTTATTTTATAATATGCGCTATCGTTTGATCGCGAGTTCGTCCGTACTCCTTTTTAAAACATTTTTCAATCTTTTAATGCTCAATGATTTTTGTAAGGTGTTGATTTTTTTATTTTCATTTTTAGATAGGAACAATATCTATTTTTTCTGGGAGAAAAATACCTATGTATCCCTGACAACGTGTATCATGTAAAATTTCAAGACGATCGGTCGAGTAGTTAAGAAATTAGTCACTGAAAAGGTAACAAACAAACAAACGAACTCATTTTCTCATCTCTATATATTAAAAATGTATTAAAATTTTTATATATTAAAAATGTATCCCCATTTCCCTTGGTCACGGCATCACGCGTGAACGGGTAGACCGATTTTAATTCGGTTTTCACTAATGGAAAGAGGGGTAAACGGGGAATGTTCATATATAAATATCAGTGTAATGTTTTATTTTATAAAATTAGAAGTCAGTGAAGTTTAGTGGTTGTGTTCCCCTAAAATTACTAATATTATAAAGTCGAAAGTTTGTGAGGATGTATTCCGATGTATGGATGTTTGTTACTCTTTTACGCAAAAACGGCTTAACGGTGAAATTTGGCACGCAGATAGTTTATTTCCTGGATTAACACATAGGACATAGGATACTTTTTATTTGGAAAAATATTAGGTTCCCGAGGTATCATCTAAAAATATAAAAAAATTGGGCACCACCGTCCTCACGACTCACGACTATAAAGATAAACTAGACAAATAAATGTAGATTCTGTAGTCGTTTGTGAAACTTAACAACTACTGGTTTATTGCAAAGGAAGTATACAATAAATTAATAAACAATTATCCTCATACTAGGGATAAAATATCAATCTTATCCGACTGTTGTTTCTGTCTTCAAAACTCATTTGCATTAAATAAATATGACCAAGTAATGTGCGTTTATCTCCTTAAATGGATGTAATAGTTAAAACCATTGCGTACAATAGATTAATAACTGCAATAAATTACAGGTATTAAATGTTTACCTACTACTGTAGAATGAACTAACTATAGTTTCATAGTTAATATATTTTCTTATTTATAAGCGGTAAAGTGTTAAAAAAATAGAGCGACTGTGTGGGCCGATAGTGAGGCGTCAATGCACCGAGTGCATTGTACATTCATGTTGGAGTTGGGAGGGTCATTGCCTGTTTGCGTAGCCGCATGAACAAAACATCCATATAGAATAAAAGGCAGCTTCATGGAACAGCAAGGACAATGGGTACTTAATATGAAACTAAAAAGACTTGTACGGAATGTTACAACACTGGCATACTTAGTTAACAAAAAAAAAAAGGAAAAATTAAAAGTTGGATTTATATAGATCGCGATTATGTTTCAATTAAAGAAAAAAAAACTTTTCATTGGTACCATACCCAACCTTGGAAATGAACTTTTCAAAAAGTTGACTCTGATTTGGATCGGGCAAGTAATGGCGGGGTACACTGCGTTTCGCAGTCATTTGAGCAGTCCGTTTGGCTGCCATATATATTTTTTCTGCAAATTATATACATATACTAATTTTCTTCGTTTATCGCTCTTTCCACTAGTGAAAACCGTATCAAAATCCACTATCGCTGGAGACGGATGATGAATGGGAGCCAGAAGCGCCGTCACAGCCAACGCTTAGGAATTTCATTGATTTTCGACGAGTGTTGTCTCGCGTTGGTGGTGCAAAATTTTATATTAGTCAGTAGGCGGCCCATATTTATATTGTCGCATGGCTGCGGAGTGGGTGCGCGGGGATACCAGTAAAAATTGCAAACATTACGCACACACCGCGGTTTTGCTGTCTCAGGCAACAGGCATACGTCGTCACATACCTAATATCTATTAGTTATACCATTGTAAATACTGTATATAAATAGGGTAATCTTAAAATTAAGGACATTCCTGTGCATACTACCTACCTATGGAGTATTATTTATTACAACCACATAATCGCCATATATGTATATATATAAGTAGATGCATGAATATCGGAAAACAAAATCTTGAATTTACTATTGCATTCCCAGACAGTATTTGATAAAGAGGGATCCCCTTGTGTTGCTTGAGTAGGTATATAAACCACGTTTGCTAAGTACTAAACAAATTACTATTATTACATATTTTTAAATGAATATACATATACATATTGCATGATTTATTATAAACGAACAGTCGCGCCCTTGAATCGAACGATATTGGCTTAGTAACCCAGAGAACGCTCCCAAATCGAACCAGCGAAACGTTAGTCTCGAACTAAAACAAACAATTCAAACGCAATGTTGCGTTACTAACGTACTTTGTAATACAATGAGTATCCATTGCCGATTATAAATAACAATTTAGAGATCTTATTTAAGAAATTCTTCTTTTGTTGGTTCTTGTTATATGATACCGGGGCACGACAATCATAGTAGGTGTTAACCAATACATTTGTATGAAAACTTAGAAAAAAGGATATGTATACTGGTTAATGAAAAAATATTTGGTTATACATAGTTTCAAATTTCAAAAGTAGATCATGTTAAATCGACATCTCGTTGAAATGCGAACCCCTCCCAACAATCCTATATGAATGACGTCAAAATGCGCAAAGTGCCGTGTAAAATTTGATTACCATAATGTTTACCATAAGTATTACTATAATGTTTTATTGGTCGACTTTTGCCCGCGATTTCATTCGCTGCCTTTTTTCTTAGGTATTAAAAACATTTATTCAATCTTGTTTTGCTCATATGTTTTTTTCGGTCGTTGAAATTTTTATTTATATTTTTGGATGTTTCCTCGGGAACTGTACTTTTTTTCTGGATGAAAAGTACCCTATATATATATATATAATATCTTATCAGAATATATGTATATAAACTTATAACTATACAAACTTACTATATAACGCCATGGAATTATTCTCCATAATAAACGAACGAAAGTATAGATACGAGTTTTAGAGTCTGTTGGTATTTGAACAGCTCCTGAATATTTAATATTGATTTTGTAATACTGCTGGGGCACAGTAGATATGATAACGCAACAGTCTGCTCGTAAATCTTATTTATGGTCTAAATCATTTTCCCTTATCTAATCACGCATTAAATTCTTTATGGGATAGTAAAACATTCAATATTACTGAACGCAGATTCATTATAGTCTCGCCAAGTTCAAGAGGTCTAATTACGAAGTTGTGGCTCGAAAATACGAAGCGAACTTTAAGGAATGGAAAAAATGTTTCAGCCGACAGACGGTTGGAGGAGAACTAATTAATACAGCCTTTTTTTATCCGAAGATTTCTCCAGATTTTTCCTATCGCATTTATAAGATTTCATAAGTTCTAATAGAATCTGATAATATAACTCTAATATTTTGCCATAAATTTTGTTAACTGGACTTCTGTGGTCTTGCTAAAGATATGAAGAGACAACACTGAGAGATTCAAGTTTCCAAAAAGTAGTTTTTTGCTCCGAAATATATTACTAAGCCTACACTCCATTTTCAAATCAGTTAGCTTAAATGTACACATTTCTAGAATTGGAGAAAACGATATCAGATTAAGCCACCTAGACTCTTCTAAGCGATTTATGTACGTCTACTCTAGCTAGATTCGTCTACCTAAGGTAAAATTTTAAACTAAATACTGCTATCACTAAAATAATTTATGATTAATGTTTTTTTTAATGTTAAGATTGGTAGACAGGCTGACAGTCCACTGCTGACAATGGTAAGTGGCTATCGTCGCCTATAACACAAGCAACGCCACAGGTGCTGCAAGTGGGCCGATGACTACAGTGGGATTAAGTTGGGAAGGGTTAGGGAAATGGGCTTTGGCATCCCTTACTCACTCACTGAAACACAACAGCATACGTGCTGTTACTTCACGGTGATCTTCTGTAAGGGGTTAGTTATTGCCGCCAAACGGGCTGCCCAAATGACTGCGAAACGCAGTGTGCCCTGCCACTACTTTTCACATCCAGACCAGAGCCAACTTTAAAAAGTTCATTCTGCCGGGAATCGACCCCGGGAACCTTAGAACAGAGGGTTAAGGCAAACACCCCAACCGCTCATCCAACGGGCTCGACAAATTAATTAAAATTCATTAACATCACCAGCCCATAAGTATCCTTGGTCAGTCGATAACATGGATTGTTTTGACCTTTGATTATCATCACTTTTATGTAAAATGAAAATTACTATTACGTTTCTAATTTTTCTCACTGTTCTCGGGGCTTATAAGAATTATCGGATAATCCTCTTCCGCACCCACGTTTCGATGAGAATATTCTTCTGTCTATTTCACGGTAGACCTCTACTGGCAAAAACAGGCCTTATTTCTCTGCGAGAAACATCAATGTGAAATCGAATTACAATTCGTTTCACTTATCACTATTTTAAATTAGATGTCTTTTCTCTCAAAATAATACGTATCAGAGGTATTATCTTTACAACGGCTTATTATCCAAACGTACGGTTCGCGTCATGCTCGACGCTTTAGTTCCAAGATAGTTTCCTTGGAAAGTCCACGTTTATAGCTTTGTAAGTGGCGATAAAGAAGAGTCGAACAGTCTTGACTGTCTATGATTACAATAATATTGCTTTATGGAAAAAAACAATTGACGTTTTTACCTACATTTGCATAGGTGGGTAACGAAATAATGCGTTAGCGAAGATAGTTAACGGATATTTTTACATTTTTTATTTATTTAATATTGCTAAAAACAGCGACACGGTTTTATTGGAGCTAAAATTGTCTATAGACGTTTTGAATAATGTATAATTTAACCGTTAAAACAACACATGCTTCTCAATACCCTTACTGACAAAATATGGGGGTCGCACATTAATAAAATCTTCGATGAGCGGATAATTTTGTAGTCTTCATCCAGACCGCTTATTTAGTGACTGAGTTTCTAGGGAGCTCTTTATTCTTCTATTTTTTTTATATTTTTTATTTTTATGTTAAGATCGGCAGACAGGCTGACGGTCCACTTGATGGTAGGTGGCTACTGTCGCCTATAACACAAGCAACGCCAAAGCTGCTGCAAGTGCGCTGCTGACTACAATAGGATTAATGGTAAGGAATTGGGAAGGGATAGGGAAATGGGCTCTGGCATCCCTTACTTCACTCACCGAAACACAACAGCACACGTGCTGTTATTTCACGGTGGTTTTCTGTAAGGGGGTGGTTACTGCCGCCATTAACTAACATAGATAATTGTTGATTGCTTCCTATTTTTTAATATTTACCTACATTTCAAACATCTTTATTAAAAACCTATTCAATTTTATCATTGGGATCAGTAACTTAGAAGATTTCCCTATCACTTCCCAATCCCTTATGCTCAATCTCTCTATGGTCGGCAGCGCATTTGCAGCCTATAGGCATAAGTTATATGTAGAAACTTGTGTTATAGGCGACGGTAGCCACCTACCATCAAGTGGACCGTCAGCCTATCTGGCAACCTTAACATAAAAAGATGAATAAAAAAAGATTAATTTTCGTCTGTGTGAAGTACCTACTAGCATTCGCCCGCGATTTCGTCCGCGTGGAAAAAATAAATAATATAACGACTGACAAAATATATGACTGTTTTGTTATAGTTTTGCCCGGCATTGGATTTTTATGATTACATCATCCCTCGAGAACAATACTATTTTTCTAGATGAAAAGTACCCTATGTCCTTTTGTGTATCCCTGACAATATGTAAGCAACATTTCATTATGATTGCTTGAGTAACTAAGGTTTGAAAAGGTAACAGACAGACATACAAGCAGAGTTACTTTCATATTTAAATATTAAGTATGGATGATGTGAGGTTCGTTTCTTCTAACTGACTAAACCAAATATTCTGTTATATTTATAAATGGTATGAAGTAGGTATCAAAACCGTTCCTAGAATCTCCACAAACTTTATGACAACTATGGCATTCATTCAGGTAGCAAATAATTTTATTTTTTACCTGTTATAGCAGTATTTTGGTTGTTTATAGCTTTTGTTAAAGTGTGTTCCTTACTTTTAAAATTTTCAAACTATAATAGTACTTCACTTGTAAATACGACACGAAGGTTTATTTCCTCGTGAAGTTTTCCTCCACTGTTGAGCAAGTGATAATTATGTCTAATCCACACGAATAATGCCCCCCGTTTTGGTGCCTTCTTAATGATGTGGGTGGTTCAAAGTTATAAGATAAAAAGTACAACATACTTGTGTCCCAGCTCATGCGTGATGGTGTGCGCCAGCATAATTCCATTGTCCTCATTGACTGAGCAACTGCGGTCCGGTTTGCACATGCCGGCAACGTGCGCCACGCCCAATGTACTGAAAATTATTAAATGCGTTGAATGTATTTTCATTCTACAAATTATAATAGATACACCTCACAAAATTTATAAATAATTAAATATTCGAGCGCAATAAGTAGTGGCAGGGCGCACTGAGTTTTGCAGTCATTTGGTAAGTCCGTCTGGCAACAGTAACCACCCCCTTACAGAAAACAACCGTGAAATAATAGCATGTGTTCGGTTGTGTTTCGGTGAGCGAGTAAGGGATGCCATCAGAGCCCTATCCTCGTTATAATTCCTTATCCTTAACGTACTGTAGCCGGCAGCGCACTTGCAGCACCTGTGGCGTTGCTTGTGTTAAGGCGACAGTAGCCACCTACCATCAAGTATTAATTTGTTCTTAGAGCAATTATATAAAAGACTAGCCGTGTCCCGCAGTTTCACCCGCCTCGGCTTTTGAGGGTCATAGTGTGATGATTAAGAGCCTCAAGAACTTTCTCAAGAATTGGGCTATCAAATGCAAATCAGAATTTCTAAAATTTAAAAGTTATAAGTGTTATTATAAATTTGATTTTCAAACTTTCGGTCATATTTTGTATGTAAGGTTTTTATATGTAAGGTGGTAGGCAGGCTAACGGTCACTTGATGGTAGGCTTTGTGCGCTGTCGACCTGGATAGGATAAATGATAAGGAATGTGGAGGTAGGAAACAAGAGCGTCGCCAGCCGATGGCCCAGTGGGGCAAGTTGATATGGAGAATGAGAAAAGTTTTTTGAATTGTAGGTAAAGTCGTGAGCACATGAAGCTTTTCACTTGTAGTACGAGCTTTACATCTACGGCGATTGTAATAATAACGACAAGACTTAGGACTTTGGTTGCTTTACAACATTTGGCAACTTTTTTTTTAGAATCTCTATAATCTGCCCCTCCCTGCTCTCCCTTGGCGACGACCCTAGTACGGAAATAGTCTATGTCATACTTAAACGAAACACAACAAAACAAGTGATGTTGTTTTGCTGTAGTTTTTTGTAGTTTGATCACTGCCACCAGAGGGACTAAAATTCTTATAACTGAGGTTTTTTATGCCTAAATAAAAGAAAATTACTTACGTAGGCAAGTAAAATATACTCGAGCTTTGAAACCCGTTTGAATTGTTTTCAAATTAATTAATGCCTAATTTCATGTGTAACATTAGATTTATATTTGTAAAACACTAAACTTAAAACACGAGCTCCTAAATACGATCGTTTACACTAACAACAATATAGTAAAATCTCGTACGATTTTAGCACGCGTATAGTAAATATTTACGCCCTACGGACAGAATTTAGCAACGTTTTAAGGATGATTCATATTACACCTGCCGTCACCAGGCCGTGCGCGAACCGTGTTTTTCTGTTATTCATCACCGTGCCGCCGCCGGGCTATGCCCGTGCCTTGTCATTTCCAATTGTGCCCACCGTGCCAGACATTTTAATTATTACTATATATACTTATATAGTATTATATTCCTATCATACCTCGCGCGGCAGCCTCGGGTAAATTCTAGTACTCCGAGGCGGGCCTCGGAATTAGTCGCGAAATGAATAATGTTCCACTTGAAGAGTTCAACTGTAGGCGGATCAGTGTGGATCGGATGGAGTGTGTTGCAGTAGCGCGGCAGGATCGCAAGAAAATTCAAGCTCTCGACCAGTACGATCCATGATACATGTTCCCGGATCGCGGATCGATGGATCGGCGATCCAAAATTGGATCGTCTAATGTAGATCCGGTTATTAACCCGAGCGGGGCTCGCGAGTCATGGCTCGCGCGGCAGTCTCTGATAAATACTAATACCCCGAGGCGAGGGTTTTTTTGCAATTTTCTGGCACGTTTTCCCTACAAGTTAATTACATTAGATTTTTTTCTAATGGAAAGACAGCAATAAATATTAAATCAATGTTTCAACATCTAAGAAAAGGAGGCGCGGACAAAAGCTAGTATTTTATATATAACATATACATATTACGTTGATAATTGTGTATAAGAGCCGCAGACGCATGAGTACGGGAATAGTCTTCTAATAATAAGTCCGAGAGGTGACTCACTGCCACGCGGAAGCCGGCGAAAACTATAAATTCCATGTAATAAATTCACACACCAACTGCTTACACTGCGAGAACGCCCTGAAGCTTTTCATTTACGATACGGTGATGAGGGCTTTCAATTTATATTTTAACTTCAACGTCTAGCACATTACACACTAAATATTTATTTCTCAAAATGTAGAACTTTGAGAAGTATTTTGTACAAGTCAAATTAACACTTCATTTTAAACGCAGGAATTGTTCAAATAATGTCACGCGTTGATATCTTTTGTATGGACGGCGCAATAAAAACAAACTTCAAATTTTTCTGTGGCAGACTTTTAATTTAGCTTAATTTAATTTAGACATTTAATAATTAATTCTTTGTGAAACAGATTTCATATATTTTTTTATAGACCATACGTATTTACTTTTCATGTTAAGTGTCAAAATAATAATACTCATAAATTTGTGTTAATAAAATAATAAAGATATTTCGTATATATATGTTAATAAAACCCCGGTATGATTGCAGACCTGGCTATAAAAATAATTAAAAGTGCAATCGAAACAAATCTCTGTTCGAAAGATTAATTATGGAATCGCTAATTATATTTAAGCGATTATGAAGCTTATACGTATATTTAAGCTATTCTGAGCTTATACTATTATTATATATTCAATATTATATTCTTTAGATATTATAAAACAAAATTCCACGCAGCGTCTGTCTGGGTGTATTTTCGTGATAATCCCAAAAACTACTGAACGGATTTTCATGCGATTTTCATCTATCTACAGAGTGATTCAGGAGAAATCTACAGGTATAAAATTCAGGTGCATCACCAAGTAGTTCGCCGCTTGAATTCTATTGTACTTAATAATAGATGGCGCCATCAAAAGTGTTATATTTTTCATTTTTCAACGCGGATGAAGTCGCGGGCACCAGTTAGTATGCTACATAGTATTTGTGTAATTATAGTTTTAAGTTAAATTTAAGTTAATATTTTACTTTAAAAATGACAAAAAGAAATTGTATGCTGTGTTTTTTACGTTCCTTCTCAAGATTGTCGTTTTTTTTTTTTTTTTTTTTTTTTTTTTTTTTCGAAAAATATAGAAATATTGATTGCGATTAAAAGTGTTTTCTATGAAAGTAAAATAATCAATTACTATTAATTTAATGAAAAAATGAGGGAATATTAACAAAATAAAAATAATTCTAACTTAGAAAAATATAAATATCATTTGTCCCCTAAATGTTCATTTTAGCTAATATATAATATTGATTCTATAATTTTTAAGCATTTTTTTATTTAAAGTCCTTTACAGCTCCTGAACTTTGATTATGCAATTTTAACATAAGTTAGTTTTAACAGTACTTATCTATCATTAGTTCATTATGTAACTAGCGTAATTGATTTGCCACGGTCACCATACTTGTTTAAAAGTGTGACGTTACGAGTTATTTACTAGTGTATTCAACTGTATTCAGTAAGGTCGATGCGCTTATTAAGTTTATATGTATAGATTAGGCAACCGCCATACAGGTTTCCTAATCTATATCTCATCATCAACAGCCTATTATGTTTCCACAGCAGGTGCACAGGCGTACTCTCTCGACAAGGGCGTATAGGCTAGGCTATATGGGCCACCACGCTGGCCCAGTGTGGGTTGGTAGACTTCACATGCGCCTTAGAATTTCTTCTTTGGCGTATGTAGGTTTCCTCGCGAGTTTTCCTTCACAATTTGAGAGCAGTCAGTAAATGCACTTAAGTTTTTAGAAAAAAACCAATTGGTACATGGCATTACCGGGGATCGAACTCGGAGCCACGTTTTTCCTAATGCGCCACCGACGCTCTTTATATCTATGTATGTCTATACAAATTCCAAAAGAAGTCCGCTTCTATATGTTTCTCTGCTAACTTCTCTTAAACCACACAACGGATTTTGATATGGTTGTTACTAATGGATAGAGCAATAAAAGAGAAAGGTTTGTACATATAATTTGCTGAAAAAAGTATAAAGTCGGGAACGAGTCTCTAGTACTGTGTCATACCACTATTAAAAAATTTAAAGACCTTCCTCAAACTCATTACTTTTTTTAAATAAGGTCGGCAGACAGGCTGATGGTCCACTTGATGATAGGTGGCTACCGTCGCCTATAACATAAGAAGCGCCATAGGTGCTGCAAGTGCGCTGCCGACTACAATAGGACAATAGGATAAGACAAGCAACCTAACCACTCATCCAACGGGCTCGTCAAATAAAATAAAATCCATTAATTACGTTTTGGGGATCAAATTAAAAAACCTAATATTTATGAATACTAACTCCTTTAAATTTTTACATACACTTTTTTAATAACAGTAAGTCGTGGTATTGTAATATTTAGTTTCGGGCGTAATTTCAATCTTCTCAATAATTTAAATTGAGCAATTAATAATTACACTTCACAATTTTCGTATTAAAGTGTACATTGATTATATCGAGTCGTAATTGCATTTTAATGATATTATCTCTCGAAATGACCGTTTTTAAGAAAGACATACCGTAAATCATGAGCGGTGCACATTAAAAGTACTTTTAAAAGTATGACATTTGGTGGTCTCGGCTCATACGCGGTTGAAATTCAAATTAGTTCCGTAAAACGCGTTACAAAATACAAATTAGGTGCGCGACTGATGTGCGCAAGAGTTTGCGAGTAACTCGTGATACAGAATTTAAGTGAAAAATTTTAATTGACGACATACATGACGCCTGACCGCTACTTAAGAGTCCTCGGTATCACTCCTTTGATCTCGATTTATGTAGCGCTTAAATGTCTCCAGTAAATAACTCCATAATTAGTACAAGTTAAATAGTATTTAAGTGTGTGCTCTTTATGTAAAGGTCGTCAGACAGGCTGACGATACATTTGATGGTAAGTGGCTGACTATCTTCGCATTTAAGTAAATAACACAATGCCATGGTTCTGCAAGTGTGTCGCCGACCATAGGATTAAGGATTAAGAAGGGATAGAAAAATGGTTTTTTTTTTTTTTTATGTTATGTCGACAGACAGGCTGACGGTCCACTTGATGGTAGGTGGCTACCGTCGCCTATAGCACAAGCAACGCTACAGGTGCTGCAAGTTCGCTGCCGACTACAGTAGGATTAAGGATAAGGGATTAGAAGGGGATAAGGAAATGGGCTAAAATATTGTGATTAATGGCGGTATTTCCTATGAAGCTTTTTGCATTTTAATTAAAGTTTAAGTTCAAAAATTATTAAAAAAAAATCATAATACTATTTGTTTTTATTTTTATTTTAATAGTTAAATACGTTTTGATTATTTTTGAAAAATAATTTTTGACCTTTAATTAGTTGCAGTCTCAATATTTGGTAAAGTTTTCACGCTAAAGATATAAATAAGTAAGTGATTTTGATGAATAATAAGCGCTAGAATGGTTATAATAGTAATTTTTTGCTACATAGTGACTCCCTAAAATTACTGCATCGCGTTTTTCACCTATCAACTTTAAGTAAATACTTATAAAACATAAACATAGCTCTTTTTTCAAATTTTTGTCAATATCTATGCTAATGAAGTTTTTATTTTAATGGAAATCTATGCGTCTAATCGACATGAATCGACCTACTTACTAATCGAATATGTTCCTTATAAAATTTCACTCATAGAATATTGCGAAAATCGCAAAAAAAATATTGCAAAGTTAGCCTTGAACGTAAAAAAAAATAAAAATATTCAAAATAAGATACATCAGCCCATTTTCAATTTTCAAGAAAATAAATGAAACTTCTGCAAAATGTAGATGTTGGGGACCAAAGCCGGACTCCAGTAAACAATATGCAGTAAATCTATTACAGTAAACCTATTGCAAACTTGTTAATTTGTTAACTGTTAAACGCGATCGTGTATAACTGGAAAAGATATCGACATGGGACAAAAAGTAATCGAAAGGTAATACCTTCATTTTGTGAAAATTTCAGATGCTAATTCACCCTG
Source organism: Bembecia ichneumoniformis (assembly GCA_910589475.2). Classification (NCBI taxonomy): domain Eukaryota; kingdom Metazoa; phylum Arthropoda; class Insecta; order Lepidoptera; family Sesiidae; genus Bembecia; species Bembecia ichneumoniformis. The sequence continues at coordinate 6,726,143 of OU342533.1, read as the reverse complement.
ACTAAAAAGATAGGGTAGAAATATCTACGGTTGAATTTCTCCTTTAGTCACTGACTGCTATGAGTTTTAATTTCATTAAATTAATAGCGAGCCATTAAATACACGTCAGTATAGACTTTTTCTTTCCAGCCTTTACTTATGAAGCACTGGCTAGTTACCTAAGCAAATATCGGTTTCGCTCTAGTGAAAAGTAAGCTACTTCCACACCAAATTGTATTAAAAGACATAAGTATACAAGTGTATATCCGCTTCAACAAATTGACGAACAGATTCAGATCTGTCTTATTAGTATGTATATGAGCAGGTAAGTGCTAGATAGAGTAGAGATAATACGCGGGATGTTTACGGTGGACGGTCGCAGAGACGGCTTGGCGTCGGCGACTTTACAAGAGTAATGAAATAAATTTATTCGGCTAAATTATTTTAAACGATCGTTCTTTGTGCATACCGGACACCGGTCGGCAGACTTGACTGTTGAAAAAATAAACTCAATGCACACCTCGACGCAACGCCATTACATACAAGCGACAGATAAGATAAGAGGGTTAATAAACTGGAGTTATCGCACCTTGTTTCATTTAACAAATATTAGGTGTTAAGATTTACTGGTCGGTACACCTTTAATTTTTAATGAACTTGGCCGTTTTGATGTGTTAAATGTATACTGATTAAATAAGTTTGTTTTTACAGTTTCCGGGCTAACACTCAACCGATCATCAGGAATTTTTGTATACACGTTGTCAGGAGTGCAGAAAAAGAAAAAGGTAGTTATTATGCAAAAAAAGTGGTGTTCCCGAGGGATCAGTAAGAATATTTAAAACAAATGAGCGGTAACTTTAAATTTAATCTAATAGTGTACGATCCCACTATAACTATGACGCAGATAAAGTCGCGCCAGCTTGTATTATGTAAATCTGTTTACTCATTACTATACTACAAAGTCGATTTAAGTGGAATTGATTTAAGCCAGTTGGATGGGGTGCTCAGGGGTCCCGGGTTCGATTCCCGGCGAGGTCAACTATGGAAATGAAATTTTACAAAGTTAACTCTGGTCTGGATCTGGAAAGTAGTGGCAGGGCATAGCGCGTTTCGAAGCACTTGTAGCGTTGCTTGTATTATAGGCGACGGTAGTCACCTACCATCAAATGGACCGTCAGCATGTCTGTCGACCTTACCATAACAAAGAAAATATCATCCGTTTCAAGCTTGAGTAAAACCTTTGACTTTTCTGGCGGCAAAAGTTGTCATATTATAACGATAAGCACTGATCATCGAAAACCTGTCATTACAAAATGACATTTTAATACTTTGATTAAATATATATCTTATATATAAAAATGAATCCCTATTTCTCCTGGTCACGGCATCACGCGTGAACGGGTAGACCGATTTTAATTCGGTTTTCGCTAATGGAAAGAGGGATAAACGGGGAATGTTTTAGGGTATATAAAAATTGCACGCCGGGCGAAGCTGGGGGCGGGCCGCTAGTTTACTTATATAAATCAAATTGAAATATCTGTCTGCAATTTCGGAATAAAGGCTTCTTCTTTAGCAATTTTGTGCACGTAGCAAATACACAAACATATTTTTAATTATTAAAAAAAACTGATTAAATTTATTGAATTTATTGGTAGATAGATAGATAGACCATTTAAGAGAGTAATCTTTAATCAATATAATAAGGCTCTAAATACTGTGTACAAGTCTATACTGATATAATAAAGAGGATTCTGTACCCACATAATCTCCGGAATTGCGCCTACTTGAAAAATTCTTTCCCCATTTGAAAGATACAGTATTCCAAATGGACATAGGGTATATATTATTTGTACTAATGCCCCCAATTGATCCCGGACGAAGTCGGGGGCTCAGTCTAGTTGAAAATAAAGTAGGTGAAAGTTTATAAACGCGTCGGTGACAAAGGTGAGAATAAAGTTGACGAGTGTTTACATATTAATGATTGCAAGTTTTTACGCAGTCGGATGCATAATGCATGGATGCAAGTCCCGACCACCGCCCACGGGCTCGACACCGTTATATATGCGAACACTCATTGTCTTTTGATTGCCGCCTTCCGAGAACATTCGACTTCTTGTTTGTACCGTTTGCCGAACGCACTGAGATTCCTTATTGCTCATTATGCCGAGACACTGGTTTCGAGTGTGTACCGGCCTCGGGATATATTTATAATAAAAAAAAGTCTGTGCGGTATCAAAGAAATAACGAAAGATATTTTTTTTAATATATACTAAACTTAAGAATTTATGTGTTGGCCATTCTATAATATTATGCCACTTTCGGGTAGTTTTAGAGTCCATCCTTTGATTAAGTTAGATCCATGTATACTGTGATAGTTTTATCTTTGACATTTGTCTTAAAAAAAGTCAAATGTCTAAAATTAAACCCATTACCTAATATTTAAGCATTAGGTATTTTAGCATTGGAATTTTCTTTCGAACTATGTTTTTAATAAAAAAATAAAACAAAGATTCTATTAGGTCGGGGGAAAAGTCTTTTCCAGCTATTTTTAATTTGTTTTTCTTTCTATCAAAATGAGTGAATCTAATGAATTTTATTACAAAAATGTTAAGATCGGCAGACAGGCTGACGGTCCACTTGATGGTAGCTTGGTACCGTCACCTTATAAACACAAGCAACGCCAAAGCTGCTGCAAGTGCGCTACCGACTACAGTAGGATTAAGGATGGATTAGAAGGGGATAGGGATATGGGCTCTGGCATCCCTTACTCATTCACCTAAACACAACAGCACACGTGCTGATTTCACGGTGGTTTTCTGTAAAGGGGTGGTTACTGCCGCCAGACGGGCTGCCCAAATGACTGCAAAACGCAGTTTGTCCTGCCACTTCCAGATCCAGACTAGAGCCAAATTTGAAAAGTTCATTTTTCAAAGTTGACCCTGCCGGGAATCATATTTAGAGCGTTAAATGAATTACTAGGCGCAATACTCGAGAACGGCTGTACCAATTAGGGCAATTTTTTTCTTCAAATATTCGTTGAATTCCGAGGAACCTTCCTCGGAATTGTATCGGAAGAGAAAAATTGTGTCTCCACGAAGGCGGGGGCGGGTGGCTAGTATATGTTATTTAAAAAGTAAAGGGTTTTTGTTTTCTTTTATAAATACACAAATGGCAAAAACCTCACGAATATATGTATTTAGTTTCCTACTAGAGCAAATGATAATACATAGTTTCTAATCCTTACATGATTATAAGACTTAAAAGTGAAAACGTAATTTGAATTTTTGTACTATTGTCACTTCTATTATATACAGAAACATGTACATATATTATATACTATGTCACTTATAACACAGAGCACAGGTCTAGTTACATTAATTGGTCAATTAGTTACATTAAGCAGTTGTTAAGTAAGAACATTGCATAACTGTGATGGTTGATGCATTTCATCACCTCCATCTGTTCCAGGTCTTTGAAGAAACAGTCTAAACGATTTGATGAAATTAACACATATCTATTGGGTTAACTGCATTCACTTATGCTTCTGGCTTTCGATGTTGGATTGAAATATTTAAGTTTCAATAAACATCGTCTGCGGTTCGTATAAACTCAGTTGCGTAATACGCAAATATTTTTGTTGGCAAACCAAGAAAATTTATGTACCTCTATGTAATTATATAATGCTATATGGTAGGTAGGCTTTTGTTAATATAATGAATGCGAAAATTGTACACACCTAGCATCCTTGGCCTTAATGCCGGCGTCTTTGATGCCATCGTTCGGCTCGGTCGCATTGCCATTAGCAATTCGCAAATATACGCCAAAAAAAATAAATCGATTATGATGTAAACGGTAATTTGTTGGAGATGATGCATTTTGGCAATGAAGAACTTTTTTTATCGTTGCATAACTTTGAAAAATATTAATTATTGTGTGTATTTAAAAAATTTACATGGTCTGCAGATGCAGTCATTCACAAATGCATTTTTGTGGCAGGGCACACTACGTTTCGCAGTCACTTGGGCAGCCCGTCTGACGGAAGTAACCTACCCCTTACAGAAGACCATCGTGAAATAACAGCACGTGTGCTGTTGTGTTTCGGTGTAAGGGATGTGGCGTTACTTGTGTTATGGACGACGGTAGCCTATAACGGTAGCGACCATCAAGGGGACGGTCAGTCTGTCTGTCGATTTTAACATAAAAAAAAGTTAATTGGTAGGTATTACGAGTCCAAGTATACATAGAAAAGTGTATACATGTGTATTCAAAACGTTTTTAAATAATCAAAGAGATTGATTTTGATGTTTTCTGAAGCACATCAGAGCTGTTGACTTTCTCCATGTATTAACCTATTTATCTATAACGATTTTAGTCTTAGAAACAGACATACAAGGAGCACTTTTGCATTATATGCTTTCAAGTACATTAAATAATATTTAATGTTAATAGTTAAATTATCTAAATTAAAAAAGCAGGAAATTAAAAAAAATAACATTTATGAGTTATGTTGAAAACCCAGGCAGGCCATTTTTTAAATTTACACTTTCTGTAGAGATTTCTGTAAAAAAAAGTCATTCTTAATTTCAGTAATTTTCTGTGAATATTTCAGATTTTGTAAAAGGGGATAACAATGGAAAACTTTCCATTCCAAAAGTAGCTAATCCTAGATTTGAATTTTATCTAAGTATATGAAGTCCAAATAAGAAAATATTTATCTATATGTGTATATATAAAAATGAATCCTCATTTCCCTTGGTCACGGCATCACGCGTGAACGGGTAGACCGATTTTAATTCCGTTTTCACTAATGGAAAGCGGGATAAACGGGGAATGTTCTTATATATAAAAATTGCACCACGGGCGAAGCCGGGGGCGGACCGCTAGTACATTATAAATTAAAGTGAAATGTTATCAGAAAATATTATACAATGAAATTTTCTCGATAGAACAAAATCACCAAGTTACCTCTCATTTTTATAGTTTTTTGTTTTATTTTCAAAATGACACTTAATATTACAAACCTAAAAATTATCAGTAATATAGTTTACGAGTAATTAATATTTAATAATTTTGGCAATTATAACATTTTTATTCGGCGAAATGACCTATCTTCTGTCTCATGTCATGCATATTTCAATGTGCACTGTTTGGAACTGTTTCACATGATCAGTCACAATCGCTCCACTGAGACGGGAAGACTATGTTTCTGTGTGCAAGAATATTTAGATGTATTTTTTTTAATAAGACTGGTTTGTGAGGAGATTATGTAGACTGTTTATAAATTGTTTAATATTATTTTAACAAGATTGTGTAAATATATGACAAAAAATGGAACTGTGTTGTATTGGTATGGGGCCACGCGGGTGAAATTAGATTTTTTTTTGCTTTGTACGCCCCTTTAACATTCTTTATTTTTCGTGTTGAATTATTATCATTATTTTTTAATACCGCACAAATCGTCGCACATTTCTTAAACCTGACACCTATCTGAACTCAATAAAAGACAGATTACCAAAGTGTTTACACACTCATCGCGATGTTTACTTTAGTTGCCGTTTGCTTATTTTAGATATTGCAACGTTGATTTATTCATGGTGCAAAATAAACTGTTCCTAACACCGAAATTGCGTAACGCGGCACCTGTTACGGAATCGTATTTTTAGTTTTAATAAGTGAGTTGTGTATTGCAATTATTAATATTTTTTGTGATGTAATCGGCCAGATGTGTCGACACATCTGTTTCCAGGTGGCTATACCTGTTCTCAGGTGGTCACCGCCGAAATTAATTTGGAAAGTAGTTCTATTTTTGTATCCCTTACTCATAGGCGTCTATTTACTTTGCGAACAGACGCCTGCTCCTGCCATTGACCTTGTCTCGATTCGAGTGCTAAGAATATATATATATATGTTAATGGTTACGTCATTTGCGAATGTTATAATTTTTAAGTTTTTTTTAAAATAAAATAGAACGTAACAGATACGTTTTGGTCTCAATAACCGGACTCCAAATTGATTTGTTAAGGTGTTTTTATCATCGAAACCTCAGATAAGTTTAGTCGATGACATAAGCTATGACGATTCTATTGAGCAATAAAAATGGGAATAAATAGTTCATACCTACAAGGAGCCGTAGATTGACTGCAAATATCTTGCCTGGTGACCAAAATTGCCACGTCGTGATGGTGTGGGTTATCGTCGTTGTCAGGATTCAATTGATGTTGCCACCGGCAAAACGACTCGAGAGTTGTATCAGCATTTGTCGACACCTCCAATTCTGGAGCCGATTTCGATTCTTCAACAAGAATAATTTTCACAACCACCACTTTTATGTAATTACCAATCGATGGATCCATATACAACGACGACACCTGCAACGAGTAATCATTAATAACAGTTTCACTTTCGTTTAGGCTCCAAGAGTTTACTTCTCCTTAACGTAACTTACCATGTTCATAATGGTTAGAAGGTATGTTTCCAAGTTTCCCTGGTTGTGGAATTCCGTCATCGATTTGTCCGCGACCAATAAAACCTCAACATGACGCGGTCTGCTAACTGAGCGCGGCGAACGTTTCGATGTGTCAAGATCGTTGCGATGTTTATAGTGCGACTGACGATTAATCTGGATAAAACATGTTAACAAAACGATAAACATTTTGTAAAATAACTATCAAATTCTCCACCAATACATAATTGTTATCATCAGCATCATCGTCGTCGTAACTCCTACTGAAGCAAGATAATAGGGACAACGGAATGGGTCGGGTTTGTTTACATTGTTTGCGTTTTTTAGGGATTTAGGCTTTACTTATATTTTAGCTAGCAAATTTTTATAAAAAAATAATCAAATACCAGTAAACAATAAATATACATTAACAAAAATAAATTTAATTACCCATTTGTTTCTGAATTGTTTTTTTTCGCTGGATTCACCGCTCGATAAATTTTTATTCTTCCATTGATAGGGTGGTTGTTTCGTTGCGCAATTCTTGGCTCGTCTTCTCCTTCTTCTTCGTGGCCCTATACGACGAGGTTTCACATCATAATTTAATCTACTTCGCATTCTATTTCTGCTATACATAGTATTTTCTATCGATTTACTATTTTCCATGGAACTGCTTTTGGAATTGTGTTGTCTATGTTCCATTCGTAATCTCATCTGATGCCTCCTATATTCAGTGGGATTTCGCCTTAAAGCTTCTAATCGTTTTCGTCTTTCCTCTAAATATTCCCTTCTCCGTTTATCCATGGTCTCTTTGCTGTTATAGTTTCTTCTAGTATCCATGCCTTTTCTTGCAGAATCTTGTCTATGACCTCTATAGTCTCTGTGAGGTGTATTGTTATTGTTTAAAGCTCTCTTCGCCCTATGATAAGCTTGAACTTTATCTACAGCTGACCGTTTAAATACAACATGTTGACGACCATTTTTATTGTCTCCGGGAATCTGGTTAGAAGGTTCGATCCAGTACTCTCCATGTTCTGTTCGTAGAAGACCTGCCTGTTGACAAACAAAAACACAATATTAGGATAAGTTCGTAGTGAGAGAGCACACGGTCTACTATAGTCATCCGTCTGACGACAGAAAAAAAGTACCTTTTTTGTATAATTGTGTGTGTTTGTTTGTTTGTGTGTCGATTAATTATTGCTGTAAGTAGATGAAGTAGAACCTATGCCTGCAGGAATTTGTTTATAGTACCTACTCCTGAAGAAGGTATTGAAGGTACTCCTGAAGGGGTACTGCAGCTATGCGGACACACTGTTATGTTTCGGTGCAAGAGTAAGGAATCTCCCACCGAAAAATAACAATAATGAAAATAACAGTAAGTAAACGGAGTAATGGATACGGGTACGGTACAAAATAAAAAAGAAATGTAAATACAAAAAAGGAATCTTCTATCATTATTTTATTCCGTACCTTTTATCCTATCAGGGCCAAGGCCAATAGTGTACAAACCGTAAAAAATTTTCTTGCGTTTTCATACGGCGACTGTAGCCAAATAGCATCAAGTGGAATTTCAGTCTGCCTGACATTTTTTATCCCAAAAAAAAAATATTTGTTGCAAATAGACCAGCGAGTATGTGTAAAAGTAGTTGCAAAACTAAACGTTTCTAAATGATTATTGAATGGCGTATCGTTCATTGAGAGTGTGAAACCGGTCCTGTGCGAGTACTTGAGTGGGTCAACAAATCAAGAATATATTTGCTAGTAACGGTAGATAAATTGATTGATAACAAAACTGACGGGGTCCAGTGCGATAATGAAAATTATTGCGCCGGGACAGCTCACACAATTAGCGTTATTAGATTGCGTGATTATGAATGGACTAAACAACGATTGCTATCACGACACGGCGATTTCTTAACATGTTTTAGAAATTTACAAATAATCCTCACTAATAAAATGTAGGCGTAATTTGTTAAGCAAATTCGTAGGTTTCGGTGCAATATTGAAATAAGTGTCCGTGGACGCCTACGTATTTATGGAGATAACAAAGAAATTGATTAAGCTACTTGTACGTACATAGAAATACTACCGTTTCAAACATTAATCTTATCGTATCTAGCGTAGCCATTTATCTTCCGAGGCCTTTTGGATTTGTCATATTTTTATCTGGGATATTATTTCAAGTATCTGTGACGCTCAACGTTTTCGCTTTCAAATTAGCTTTATATCTATGACGTGCGTTTGTGTGTATCGAGCAGGCTAGCCTGTATGTCGCCTTCGTCGGCCTTGCGAGGTGGAAGGCCGTTCGCCGTCACTGCACAACATCGATGTTGTTTAATTATCATATATTATAGACGTTATTTGAAAATTTTGCGGTTTAAAGTTTTAAGAATCAATATTTTGCGGTTTTGTGGTCACAGAAAATCTCTTTGGAATGTCTGTTTAAAGGAATCCAAATTTTTTTTCTGAATTTTGTGGTAGAGCTCGGCTAATTAAACATTAAATTAATTACATTAAAGGTGTACTGGTAGCATATATATAATAATAATGTTAATAATGTAGTTTTTAATTGTATATATTGTTATTAAATGTGCCTTATGTCCAATTTTGTACTATATAACAGACTAGTTGTTGCACGCGTCTTCGTCCGCGTCTCTTTATAAAATATTATTCGTGGAAAACAGCCATTTTGTATGGAGGGAGGATGAGTAGTCTATGGTACTCGCTGATAATGTAGCTTTCTATAAGTGAAAGAATTTTTAAAATCGGTCCAGTAGTTTTTGAGTTTATTCATTACAAATATACAAAAATATATACATACAAATCTTTTCTCTTTATTATAATATTAAGTATAGAAGTATATACTAATCTATTAATACACAGGCTAATTTACTAAGTTTAAAAAGTGAATAAATAGTTAATGAAATATTGAATGTTGTGCACAACAAAATAAAACACCTTGCAAATCAAAACTGTTTTTTTTTAGACAGAAATTAATATTTTGTGAGCGAGATTTTTTTCTAATGGTGGTGCTTTACCTGAGTATTCATTTATGTCTTTTTTTAATTTTTTAGGATTTAGGATCAACCAAAGTGCATACATGTATTTTTCTCTTCACCATCTTTACTTTAAAACAGGTGAACTAGAAACTTTCTCTGCTAAGAAAAAAAAATCGTTAGCAAATAATTGATCTTGGCATTGTAGATAAAACGATTTGGCAGTAGTTACAACATATGTAAGCACTGTAACAAACTAATCTACTCTTCGATGAATCGACAGAGCGTTTCAATTGGTTTTACATTCACTGAAAGGATTTAATTAATGATGTTATCGACCATTCATATTTTTTGTATTGGTCAATGTTAGAGATGCGATATAGAATAGTTTGTAGGCTTGAAGGTGAATACGAGTTTGTTTAAGTGTGCTTTTATAAAGAGGGAAAGTTTGATGGTTGTTTAAATTAATTTAACTTTTTTTGCTTTAAAAAATTTTCTAACAGTGATACTTGACATAACAATTCCTGTTCTTTTTTCTTTTTTTTTTTAATAAAGATCGGCAGACAGGCTGACGGTCCACTTGATGGTAGGTGGCTACTATCGCCTATAACACAAGCAACGCCACAGGTGCTGCAAGTGCGCTGCCGGCTACAGTAGGATTAAGGATTGGTAAGGGATAGGTAAATGGGCTCTGTCATCCCTTACTCACTCACCAAAACACAATAGCACACATGCTATTATTTCACGGTGGTCTTCTGTACCACCCCCTTACACCCCGGGGCACGGCGTAACCATCCCCTTACATATTTTAATTTATTTTAATGTTTTAGTTAGCATATTATTAGCACGAATATGTAGTGACATCAGCTATTCAGCTGAATAGATTGTTTGTTTGTTCGTTTTAACGAGTTAATCTGTAACTACCAGTCATCATCATAATCATCTCAACCGTAGGACATCCACTGCTGGAAAATTCTCCAAAAGGACCGATCAGAAGCAACCTGGATCTACCGTCGACCTGCGGCCTTTATCAGAACATTTGTCCACTTCGTAGGTGGACGTCCTTCGCGGCGCTTGCGAAGGATAATTAATGTTTGAAAAAATAACAAACATTAATTATCCTCAAAAACTTTTGATATTTTGATATTACTAAAAACAAAAATAAATTTTCAGTAATAAGATATTAAATTCAATGTAGAGAAATTCAGTAATATAGTTAAAATGAATTGATAATAAATATTAAACTTATTTCATATACAAAAGTTGTCGCTTTCAAGCAGTTGATTCTATCTTGATAGTTTTAAAATAAACAAAAAAAAAGAAGCTTATCTTAATTCCACTTTGTGAATAATAGCAAGAGAAAGTAAAAGTAAGAGTGAGTGAAAAGTAAAATAGACAATAACGAGGAGACCATAGCCGTAGAACTGATAGTACACAATGAGGCGGATACGACTACTCATGTCTTGAAGTTAAAAGCTTCTAGTGAAGTGGTTCAAACATAATCATATTTCGAGGAGAGATCTAATTTTGAAAGCAAATAATGAACATAAAGGTTAATTTAAAAATTCAAAAGTGAAAGGAGACCTAAGGAGTCTTGCAGTCTTCGTATGGATCGTTTAAGCGACAGTGCGTGCTGAGCTGACTTCATAATTACCCGTCGCTTATTAGTAAATACGCCCGATTTATTTCGAACTTCATAGAAACTATGTATTTGTCAACTAGTTGTATTAACTTTTAGTAGACTTTATTCACTTGGATGCAGTGTGAAAACCTTTATAGCCATTTATTTCATACTAGGACCCGTTCCTGGATTTGCACGGGTGCAATTGTTTTCTGAAAATGATATATAAAAAATTTCCTCGTTTAACGCTCTTTTAGTTTGTGAAAACCGCATAAAAATCTTTTGCGTGGTTTAGAAGGAGTTAATATTATACTATTTAAGGATAAGGAGGGATACTTTTTATCACTGAAACACATGTCACTGGGATATATATATTTTAGCCGATTACAACCCCAAGGATGGCATGAGAATCATATTGTTTGCTTCAACAAAAAAAAAAAAAAAAAAAAAAACGGGACAAGTGCGAGTTGAACTCGCGTGAAGAGGATTCCGTACGATGTTACCTATCCGCACAATATTGAGTGATTTACCATGTTATTTTAATATCATGGACTTCTTATAGGTTTTCCTATAATCTATAAGTACAAAACTAATTTCTGTATTTTTTTTTTCAAAATTTTAGGTTCAGTAGTTTCGGAGAGACGCACACACGAGTGATCGTATAAGGGTTCCGTTTTTTCATTCGGACGTACGGAACCCTAAAAAGCATACAATGAATGAAAACAATGCATGATTTTTTTATTCACGACGGGACATGAAAAATGTATTTTTATTTTTAGTCAAATATATAACGTTTGTCCGGCCCAATCAAAGGATGAGATTAATAAAAGATTATTAAGAGATTAATAAAATAAGATGGGATTAAGTATTATCCCACTAAGCGATCTAGAGAAGTAACGCAGACACCAAGCCAGCATCTTTTCACTTGGACGGCTCCAATTTTTCTTGCTTTCATAAATCTTGAGTGTTTGTTCTTTCGTATTAATTTTAATAGTTTTCAGTGTACATTTAAGTAAGCAGTATAAATAAAAGTTTAAACAATAATGTTGTACTTACAGCAAATGAATAAAATATTTTCGAAGTAAAGTAAAAAGTTGATAATGAATTGAAAATATCTAATCAATTGTATAAGCTTACAAAATTATGTAACAATTCAGGCCTATCACATGATATCCAACTAATATTATAAGTGCGTAAGGGAGTTTGTTTATTTGTTATGCATTCACGCCTAATTACTTAACCGTTCATCATGAAATTTTGCATACACGTTGCAGGGATACAAAGAAGGACATAAGGTACGATCCATCCAGAAATAAAGCCCTGATCATATAAAAATGAGGATAAAAATTCAATGTCTGACAAAAATATATGATTAATAAAGATTAATAAGATTTTCCATCTAAGAAAAAGGAGAGCGAACTATAGGTACACGGCGTTTCGCAGGTATAAACAGGACGCCCGTTTGGAGGTAATTCCTAGCCACAGCATTACAGAAGACCACCGGAAAATAACAGCATACGTATAAGTGATGTTGTGTTTCGGTGAGTAAGTAAGGGATGCCAGACACCATTTTCCTATTATTTCTTATACTTTTCTTTAACCCAACCAAGATTGGCAGCGCAAATGCAACTGCAACTTTGTATCTATGTGTCTTTAGGTGACTGTAGCCACCTACCATCAAGTCAACTGTCAGCTTGCCTGTTAATCTTTACATAAAAGAAAAAAATAGTCAAATAAAAAGCATTAAAGATAATGTAACTACTTATTTTTAATGGAAACGTCCTACACGCAAGGTGTTTTTTTACTAATGATCTAATAATAATGAGGGATATAAGGTAATATTACATTATCGAAGTCGTACTGTGATCGATCACTAGCGTCTTTGTGAATGCCACGTACTAATTAGTACTTAGAAACCAAAACAAGAAACTCAAATGTCGAACAATCCATAAGTTACGCCCACTTTTGTTTGATTTCATAGTAAGTTATCTAATTTATGTAAATTTTTGCAATAGTATCACACCTATCATTCATATCAAGGTTGCATTTGTTACTGCCATTGATGGCTATAACCATGTAGACACAAATGGATATAGGAATGCATTAAATATTCAGTCAGAAGATTATTAAATACATAAATAGGAAACGGCTGTTAATTTAATTCAGCTAATTAAAAAAAAATTTTTTTTTGAAGGTGCATTATTATTTTTATGCGAATTTTAAAAAAGAACCCAATTTTTTCTCTTAAAAGAAAAAATCTCAATATTCTTGGGGCCACACTGCGTTTCGCATTCAGTAGAACAGTAACCACCCTTTTACAGAAGATCACGGTAGAGATCTACCGTCAGCCTGTCTGACGAATTTTACTTAAAAAAAAGATCTATTGTTTTAACAAGAAAGTGGAAATCTGTGGCTCGTCGATTTCTTTTAATTTAGAAATACTCATATTTTATTTGCCTTTTAACAATAGCAACTGGGCGGATGGTAGAGACGACAGCAGACGCGCCATAAATCAATTAAACATACATTTGTGTATATTGCAATTCTCTCTACGAGTTTATGGTGTATGGTTAAAATTTCACATAGTCTCGTCTCATTGTCGAACTTATTTTGGCATATAAAAAAATGCTCAATTTTAATAGTGGATAAACAGGTTCAACAAGATGTTAGTATGATACTTGAATAGGAATGATACAAGTTAACCCATTGAGTTCTACTCTAAATCAGTACAATAAATTTAAAAGGCTAAAAGGTCTGGCTCAGGACTTAAGTATTGGCAGGCCATTGCGTTTCGCAGTCATTTGTGAAGCCCGTCGGCGACAGTAACCACCCCCTTACAGAAATCCACCGTAAAATAACAACATGTGTAAATTTATGTTCCGGTGAGTGAGTAAGGGATGCCAGAACAAAAAAAGTGTGTGTGTCGGATCTCGACGTTGACTATGCAGTAAGAAAAGAGGGTAAATAAACGCGCCATCTACAATAGAATTAGGTGAAGCGACGACATCTAGCGGATTTTGGTAGAACTGCTTGATGAACTCCAGAAATATTACACTATTGATGGCGCTATATCTTATACTACAATATAATTAGGTGAAACGGTGGCGGTTTTGGTAGAACTACTTAGAAGAACATAACGCTTTTTGTTAACAATTAATTGTATTAATTTTACTCCTCATAAAATTTCCATACTGGGGGCCTTATATGGAAATTGATTCTTAAGGAGTAAACTTAAAAAAATCTACTATGGTAGGCAACGCACTAGTAGCACCTGTGACGTTGCTTGTGTCATAGGCGGCAGTAGCCAATTACCATCAAATGGACCGTTAGCCTGTCCAACGACCTTAACATAAAAAAGTTTTCAGAGGTGACAGCCAACCTCCAGTGTTGGAGAAGCACTTTAAGAAGAAAACATTTAGACACAGCTTGGAAATAAATTGAGCTTGGCATCCAATCCGAGCTTTCGTTTCACTGTTTTAAAAATTCGTTCTACTAAAGCGTCAACAATCTATTAAATTATAAATAATAGAAACTAAAGGCATTCTGTTAATAGTTACACAGAAAATGTTATCTTTCATCTACGAATTCTTAAGACAGAACTATTTTGCATAAAGAGATATATAAAAGTTTCGCAAATATCTGATAACAAATTATGCAGCGGTCACTAAAAAATAACTTAATGATCTTTTAATGGCATCAGTAAACAGAGATGAGGAACAATTAACCTTTTTGCACAATCATAAACACTGCAGATTTAATTAACATGTTCATGCCCGTTGTTTTTCAATAAAAAAAAAACCATGCCTTCTTTTGTTTTTATTAGACGGTAATGATCTGCGTTAATTGTTTTGACTCTAAAATAAAACGACATTTTGAGTTCTGAGATATTATTAAGGCGTCAGAAATGTTTTAGGAGTTATTTTTTTGATCACGCCTCAAAAAATTTGATTAAAGTTTGTTGGTGCAGAAATCATTTCATGCGAAAGCTTTGAGGATATGAATTTCAAAATGCATGTGACCTTACTATTTTTTCCTCTGGAAGCCTAAAGGTTAACACTTCTATCATATATTAAAAAAGATATCGGTTGTGATTGTATTTATTTTTATGTGGAATACAAAACTTTGCTATTCCATCCAATATAATCCCGCCAAAAATTCGTCATATAATAAGATCATGTTTTTCTAAGAAACGATAATATTTGTAGGCGTAAATATTGAGGTTATCATCTGTAAAAAGACAGCTTTCGATACACGATTTATAATACTTCATTCGACATAATTAAATCCTAAATTAACCTCTAACACGTAATTTAAACAAATTATGCTCTTATTTTTGACGAGGCCGTTGGATGAGTGGTTAGGGTGTTTACGCTCTGTTCTAGGGTTCCCGGGTTCGATTCCCGGCAGGGTCAACTTTGAAAAAAAATTAAGGTTATTGTTGAAAAATGAACTTTTCAAATTTGGCTCTGATCTGGATCTGGAAAGTAGTGGCAGGGGGGCACTGCGTTTGCAGTCATTTGGGCAGCCCGTCTGGCGGCAATAACCACCACCTTACAGAAGACCATCGTGAAATAACAGCACGTGTGCTGTTGTGTTTCGGTGAGTGAGTAAGGGATGCCAGAGCCCATTTCCCTAACCCCTCCTAATCCTTTATCTTTAATCTTACTGTAGTCGGCAGCGCACTTGCAGCAGCTTTGGCGTTACTTGTGTTATAGGCGACGGTAAACACTTACCATCAAGTGGACCGTCAGCCTGTCTGCCGATCTTAACATTAAAAAAATGAAACTTCACAGAACTAATATACTGAAATATAGATAATGAACGTAAAAATATTTTGATAGCTTTAGAATTTAGATACTATTAATTATAAATAAATCAAAAGCCATAAAAAATTGTCACAATTGGACGCTTAGATTGGACGTTTCAAAACGATACGCTTTTATGCCTTCTCATTCAACTCGCAAAATATGAGAGCTGAGCGATCGTGCTAGCTAGACGAACGGCCTTAGTTTGATTTATTAGATGAGTTTTACAACTCCTTCTATTTTTCTTTATATCTTCTGTTTCCCTCTGTTTGTATCAGTGTATCACCTTTACAAAAACACTAATCAATTAGGACAATTCATATTAAAACACCTGACTAAGCCTCTTTTGTACTCTTTTGCCAGCGACTTGGCCACTGATACCTTGATATATTATAACCAACTTTCTCACGAATGAGGCTATCAAATTCAAAAAGATTTTTTTAAATTCAACTGGTAATACCAGAATTACTATATTAGTGTAAATAGAATATAACTTACGATTCCATCACAGGCTGACAGCGCGATGCTTGATGCTGGCTGTCCCTGCACTGAACCTGTGTAATGGCATGCGGTAGCCCGAGGTTGTGGCCGATCTCTTGTGCGCTCTCCAGCTCTGTGTCGCTCCACCACCATCGCCGGCGTTATGAATGTCACTGATGGCCTATAACAATTATATACACACTCATATCATAAATGCGATGTCAGGGGCGATGTCATAATTGTTAATTGGCTGACTTAAAAAGGTTTAATATTCAAACAGGGAAAAGAAAAAGTATAATTTTATGTTTTGACGAGAAAAAAAAAACAGTGTGTTTATTACAGAGATACATCTGATAGTTGTGAAACATTTTATATATGTTATTTTAGATGTTTTGAAGTAATTAAGAAATAAACAAGATGTGTGCACCATCCAAATAAGTAATTTTAATTACATCAAATAAAATCAGAGAAAATGAAGTAATCGGAAGAAGTGAAATCTACAATAATAATGACGTTGTCAGGGATACAGAAAAGGACGGAATGGGAAGGTTCATCGCCGCCGATTCACCGCCGGCCATTTCATCGCCGTTCGTTGTGGGCTATTGTTTATCATGTGACTTTTACTACCAGAAAGCCAGAAAAGACGTAAATTTTCATAAAATCTGATGTATTTTAGTTTTCTTTTAGCAAATTACATACTTAATTTGAAATCACATTAATTTTAATAAATGTGATTTTGGATTAAACGGAATACTGGTTTTGGTAAAAAGACTGTTTATTACAAAATGTGTTATAAGACTTATTGTACTGGAAACGTGTGAGACATTGATTTTTTTAAGTGATGCTAATGCTAATATTTTAATTAAACGGCGATGAAATGGAGGCGGTGATGAATGGGTGGCGGTGAATTGTCCTAGATCTAGAAAAGGATATAGGACAAAAACTTGCATCCAGAAACAAATTACTGTTCCCGAGGGATCATATAAACAATAAAGACTGAATAAATTATTATCGCTCATATATTTTGTCAGGCGTTATATTTTTTATTTTTCGACGCGGACCAAGTCGCGGGCAACAGCTTTATAATTTGTAATCCAAGATACTTTTTTAACTCATGTGCCTTATCATTTGGGAAGTGTCTATGCGAACATTTTGTATCATTTAATTCAAAAATGTTGGTGCCTATACATAGAATCCCTCTAGGGATTTAAAAAAAAAACAGCTACATTATACGGGGGCCGGAGAAAAACAATATATACCTACACACACAAGGAACCATTACAGGATAATACGAAACGTTTTCAATGTTCAATGTTGATCTTATCAGAAATATGCGTCTGGAGACGGTTTTAACATTCTCGCTGTGAGACATTATAAATCTTAAATTGCTAAATCTTAAAAGTTTGTAAATCGTAGAATGAATGGAATCTACAAATTTAAGTGAGATTTAATTAAATTTAGACTGGATATTCTAATCTTCACTAAATTTTATGCAGATTCAGTAAATAAATGCTAAAACGAGATTCGACCTGATCTCATTATTGTAATGTCAATTTTAATGTCGTGACTCCAGGAAATCCAACAAGGAAAATAGATATTATAGAAATAGTCCAAAGAGCTGTCGAATTTCAATTCATGTCGGTGGATTGCCATAAATTCAATTTGTGGCTTAAGTCCATATCGGCGGAGGAATCTGTCCACTATGGCGACGACCATAAAAAGTGCAAGCCGATTTGTGCACGGTCGAGATTTATCGTATGCCAACCGGTCTTAGAGAGTGAACACAAACCATGGAATATGCCCATTTATTAAGTGTAACAGAAAAGGATATACTGCACTCTGATTGCTAGCAACCGACTCGTTTACGCAACCGGTCCCAATTCTTCAAACGCAACGAATATTTTGCAAATTTATTGCAATGTCTTTACTGTTTATTCAGCCTTGAGTAGGGCACGCAAACAGATCGGTGGCTATTAAATACTAGGCGAAGCTTATTACTTCTATTGGCAATTAGCGAAGGTAAACATTCCGTCCAGTTACGTGCTGACGCGAAGACGTGTTGACACAAATGCGCTTATGGCGTACTAGTATTTAAGCCGGCCACCGATACTTTCATGGGAATATATAATATATCGGTGAAAGGGCCTAATGTATAAACTAAATTAATAAATTGACGAGAGCGTTCAGTCGAATTAGGTCAAAATTATTGGAAATAGTATTTATGCCGGAAGTAAGTACTGGCCGATAATCACATAACGTAAATGCAGTTACCATAGTAACGGAATGTTGTTAAATAGATTCATTGTGCTTTGGAAATATATAATTATACTCTGTTAAATAAATAAAAAAAAATAAAGGTAGGTACATGAGATCAAAATTGACGACAAGTATGAGACCTTAGGTGTGTATTTTATGTCTGAGATACACTAAGATATACAGTACACCGTTTCATTTTTAAAAAACAGGTTTTCGAGCACACTTGCTCATCATTATGGCTAATTAGAGGTGCAGGTCCGATTGAGATTCGTATCTGCATAAGCATATTTATTATTTCCGTCCATAGTTATTTGGGTAAACTCCTGCAGCGCTGTGGCTTCCCTGCCTTCTCACAGCTCCATGGATAACAGCCTATTTAAAAAGGACTGTTTGCTTGCCCGCCGTGCATTGTCATAAAGATGGTCTTATGACTTACTATAGCGGCATGCTATAAAAACACATCTTCGTTTTATTAAAACTTTTTAAATAGCCTACTACTTACAATAATATTTATAATTGCAAAAACGTATATGCGACTCGCATTTATTTGTATTTTATTTTCAATAATATATATTAACGTGACTATTTGTAATGTGTCACAACGGCCGTCATAGCGTGTCGCTTATGCACATAAGTGTTTGAGAACTTTAATTTCGATTTTTGACAATTCATAAAAGGCTCTATTATACGGAGTTTTATTTTCCTTATTATGTTTCTTATTGTTATGTTCCTTATTATTTTCATTATGTTCCTTATTTAATATTGAGTTTTAAATAAGGGACCCACGTATAGAAAAGAGTAGGTCTAAGTAACAAAATAACAAAATGCACAAAATAATCATTATTGTGTTGGTATTATAATATTAATAAAAAGAAAATTAAGAAAAAATTAAGAATTTCTTAATTAAATTAAGAAAAGAAAAAGAAAAGAAGTCAGTGTACTTGGCTCACGAGGTGACCGCCATGTGAGACGTCGATTCGACAATTATCTTCCCAATAGTCGTTTCGGTGAACAGTCTTACAGCGAAGAGCCTCGACCAACATTTCAAGAGGCTCTCGCTAGATGGCTGGATCAAGGGATAGATATAGAAGACGGTACTTCTGGACACGGCACGAATTGTCAGGAGGTTCCTCACTCTGCAGTCCTAACCACCGGTAGCTTGGGCCTTGCCCCGCTACCTGCGCTTTTTTATTATATATATAGTTGTTATACTTATATTATAAAAATGTAAAACTAAGGAAAATAAATAAAATATGCAGTATAATAATAATAATAATATTGATTAGTTCAAGTTACATAGACTCGTTTTTTTAAACTATCAAATTAATTAATTATAGAAAAAAAATATTTCAAATTAAATTAAAAATTATTTGACGATACCGCTGGATTTGACACAGCAGTGATTAATGTGCCTACAATCCAGCCTGTTACTCTTTCTCTTTCTCTCACGACGCGCCCCATTAATAAACTTTTGATTATATGCGAATTCTTTAATAAAGCTTCGTTGCGTATTCTATATAATGGCTTCAGATGTAAACAAATAAAGATACACATATACATAACGCATGATTAGTAAAAAAATTACAAACAGTTAACAATTTATTTCATCTATACATATAATAAAATCGTAAACGAGCCGTGTCTATACATTAAATATTAAAAACAAAACAATTTGTACATTTGTAATTATGTTACCGAGGTCAAAAAAATAGCTTTTAGAATTTTTGTCTGTTTATCTAAGCTTGTGCAAGCTAATCTCAAAAATGGCTTAACCGATTTGAATGCGGGTTTCACTGATGTATTGTAGCAAGCTTCCCGTAACATTTAGTGTTGTTTCATTCCAATCGCCATGCGTACCGTACGCAAGCTCAGCTAGTTTTCAATAAATTTATACTCATGAAATCGTTTAAACTAACCTATTTAAACTAATTTCATCTAGTTAACTTAGCCAAAACTACTATAAGTCTAGAAAACTACATTTGGAATATAGGTTAATTTTATAACGTAAGGATTTTTGAAAATTAAAACTCCCTGCGAAACCGAGTTAAATTAAATCTCTAATCTAAATCTATAATTATTATAAAGTTAATTAAATCTATATAAACAAAAATGAATTGCTAAATGTGATTCTAAGCGCAAAACTAGAAAACAGCTGGACCAGTTCACTTCATTAAAAAAAAAATTTTTTTTGAAGTCTAAGGAAGGTACCTATGAAAAGGAAAATTGGAAAACTGCCCATAAAATTGCATCCATGGTAAAATTCTTTAATAAACTAACGCCATAAATTTTAACGTAGGTTAGAACTATTACACTAATAACTGTGGGTGTAACTTTTATAGTCAATAATCTAGCGACAGTTAGGCGAGATCTTGCCACATGTCCAAGATTAATATGGACTGTTATTAAACGTTATTAACGTGACGTTATTGTTATATGACATGAATTAATATTGTTAGCAAATTGTATTTATGAAGGTATAGGCGAAGGTTTATCTTTTCATTATTCAGTTTTATCGTGAATTCGTTTCACCAGTCGCTAGAATTGCTTCGAGGACTTGTATTAAATTGGATAGACGTCATAGGTGTAGGGACATAGGGTACCTTTCATCAGCAACGAATACGCGGGCAAAAACATAACTACAGGCAACTTCTTTACTCCATTACATAACTTCAACGAGTGTTCTAAACCACGTGGGCGTTCAGAAAAAACTTTTGAATCTATAAAAAAATTAATAAGTAACTATTTCGTAATATTTATACAAGTGTTAATTGTTATTTGGTTAAACAATTATCGAATGTGTATAGCTTGACACGAATAACCTATACGTTTGCTGTCTTTTGTCGATGTTAAAACACTTGAGAGAATTTATTATGCATGGCACCAATTTGCGTGCGAAATACATTTACATTTTCTGAGCATCTAATTGGGGAGGAACCTCGAAGTTATGAAGATTCTAGAAGTCGTAATGCTAGAAATGATGGCTACATGAATTGTATTTTCTATATCCATATAGATAGCTAAGCTGCCTATAAAACAAGGTTTATTGATAAAAGTTACATATTAAAGATTTATATATTAGATAAAGCCTTTTAGGGTTTTCACCAAAGGCAAGAGATGTTGCATGTGAAGCCGGGGGCGGGTCGCTAGTAAATAACATAAATTTATCCGAACTATTATTATTGCAAAAGTAGCTTTGTCTGTCTGACTGTTACTTTTTCACGTCTAAAGCGTTCAAACAATTTTAATGAGTTTTTGTATTAAGATAGATGAAGCTCTGGAGGACATAGGCCACTTTTTGTAGCAATAAAACTTGGCGGCGTGAAATAGGGGTTGAAAGTTTATAACAATCAGATTTATATAAAATAAGGGATGAATTCTTTTTTATATAGTCATACAAAATTTGTAATTAAGTAATAAATTTTAATGAAAACTAAGTTTTATCCATTTAAGTTAAAAAATTGCTTTTTTTTATTGTAAAATACAAGCATTTTTTATATTTTATAAGTGGTTATTCAGAAACATGTTTAAAAAAAAGTAAGTTTGACGAGCCTGTTGGATGAGTGGTTAGAGTGCTTACCTTAACGCTCTGTTCCAGGGTACCAGCGTTCGATTGCCGGCAGGGTCAACTTTGAAAAAAAATTAACTTTTCAAATTTTGCTCTGCTTTGGATCTGGAAAGTAGTGGCAGGGCACACTGCGTCGCAGTCATTTGGGGAGCCCGTCTAGCAGCAGACCCCGTTACAGAGAACCACCGAAACACAACAGCTTGTGTTTCGGTGAGTGAGTGAGGGATGCCAGAGCCCATTTTCCTATCCAATCCCTTATCCTTAATCCCACTGTAGGCGGCAGCGCACTTGCAGCAGCTGTGGCGTTGCTTGTGTTATAGGCGACGGTAGCCACCTACCATTAAGTGCAGCGTCAAACTGTCTGCCGTATTTTTAAAAGAGTAATGTAAATATTTTATGATAATATACCAATCATTGACCTATTTATCTAAATTTTGATATGTAAATATTACATTTTCACCTCTAAACTACTAAGTTTTTATTTATTTAATTAATTAGTGTGGAGATTTATGAAAACATGGAGAAAAACATCGGCCAGGTTACCACGGGCATCAACTAGTCATTTATAAAGTCGTAAATTTAATTTGTAAATTAAAAGTATCAAAATATTTGAAATAACTTTTGATAAAACTTTTGATAGCAAAAGTCGTTAGCACGTTTTCTTGATTCGATTGTCAATCGGTATCATCAGTAAACCTCCTTTTTCCCTGTCTGTCCGTATGTGTGCGCTAATCTCGGAAAGTTGTGAACGGATTTTGTTTCTGATTGTATTGATGGAAAGAGAAATTTGTAAGGATAGTTTATATGCATAACTTATGAATACCTTACTTATATTTGGCGAATTATCATAGTTTTTCTCAAAGAAGGCGGGCGCCACGCGCGTACGCCTTAGCGAAGCTTGGATCGTAGTATAATATTTTTTGATTGAATGAAACAAAAATCGAATATATAAAAAATAACGGTGTTGTTATTGAAGCTCTCCTTAAAGCAAAGCTGATCGCTTTGCGATCAGCCGACAACTGCTTATTAAGAAAAATTATGGGCGATTATCACTCTCGAGCGTTATCCGCCAACTGTAGTTGTTATGGCACAGTCGTAACCATAAAAAATACATTTTGATATGGAATCGAACGAGATAAGCATAAATGTTGTGAATATAAATTAAAAATTAAGATGACCATTAATAAAAAACACATTTTATTTGCCGCTAAGCCTTTGTTAATTTCTTTATAAGAGCTACACCCAAGTACAACCTTTCTCACCCGGTTTCTTACCTCAAAAATAAAATTAATTGGAAGTCACTACTCTTAAGAACTCCTATGGCACCAGGATGATTTCACCATTAATACCGTTAATACATTTAATACCAAGTCTGGTGAATTTAGTCACTAAATTAAGAAATTCAATTAATCAAAATAATTTAAAATCCACATTAACATCTGTCACAGTTGTTGGTCGCAGTTTATTAAATGCTAGCGACCCGCCTCTGCCTTTACCCAGGGTGCAATTTTTAAATATATAAACATTCCCCGTTTATCCCTATTTCCATTAGTGAAAACCGAATTAAAATCGGTCTACCCGTTCACGCGTGATGCCGTGACCAAGGAAAATAGATTCATTTTTTTCATCATTTTTGTAGATAGAAGATTACATTAAGAAATAACATATTATACAATAACAAAAAATACATCAGATAAAAATAAATTTATTACAATAATATACAATTATTGTAAATACAAACAATTTTATTGATAATAAAAAATTAGAAGTTTTGAATGTTTTGAATGTTTTGTATTTTAACAAGGCCTAAGTGGCCTTAGAAATACTGTTTTAATTTTGTAATAATAAATTACGTATTACTATAGTTATAAATAAAAAGTTACAAGTACATAGTTACAATATTTAAATTTATGTATATATTTTTGTTTCCTTTCAAAAATCCTTCCTTCACGTTTTAGAGTAATGATGTTAATATCGGTGCAACCAGTTGTGTTTTGGCAATTTATTTATTTACTGTTTTATGGCCATGGTATGTTCATGGTATAGGGCGTGTGAGTGTTGAACTAAGGTTTCCTATGGAAAATTAGTGCTGACCTAAGCCAGTAAAATGCTGAGTAGGTCTTTTTTGTTACTTTTATACTTGCTGTTATCATTTTAACAGTTTTTTAAGTTACAAATAAATATTTATTGATAAATTGATTGATTTAACGCTTCGGAAATAAGCATCCGCAAAATGTTTCCTTAGGGAATGAGAGAGCCTTGTATTTTAAGTTCAAAACCACGTATTAGTTTATATAAAGGCTCTTTCACACATCTACGACAAAACTCTCTTTTTTACAGAATCTAATAAAAAAAAATCTAAAATTAGTGAAAAGTCAAAATAACTTTGCACATTTATGCAAATCATAAAATATCCTTAGATGTGCAAAGTCTGTTTCTTCGCTGCTTTTAAACCACCTGACGGAATTTGATGCGGTTTACACCAGTGTAAAGAGTGATAAAAAAGGAAGGTTTGTGTGTATAATTTGCAGAAATTTGCATCCGTACGAAGCCGGGGCGGGTCGTTAGTTAAGTATAAAAACAAGTTCCTGTCCTCCTTCGTCTGTTTAAGCTTCTAATACAAATAAGAGCGTTAAATGTGGAAGGTTGTATACCTATAACTTACAAAAATTAATGGCATCCCTCCGAAGCTGGAGGTTATATATTATTTTCATAACATTATGAAATAATTTAAATAGAATTGCGATTGCATAATGTATCAGACACCAGACAGCATGTTTATATTTAACATAAATCAGTATATTTTTAACGTTGGGTCGTTGAATGCATAAACAGTTTTCGGCCTTGTCCTTCGCTTCGCAAAAAATTAAATCAAGTTCGTATGGATTTCTCACAGCGACCGAGGATATATAGTTATTATTCATTTATTACTGTCACCTCGCAACAGAAAATCTATGATAAATCATAAGGCTTTTTCACATTAGACCACTACCATATGCGTGGTATTCGGTATAGCGAGTAACTTTTTTGTTTGTAAACCGATTGGAATGAAATAAACACTAAATGTTACGGGAAGCTTGTTAAAATACATCAGTGAAGATCGGATTCGAATCGGTTGAGCCGTTTCTGCGATTAGCGTGCACAAACGCACAGACAAACAGACAAAAATTCTAAAAACTATTTTTTTGACCTCGGTAATATAAATATAAAACGTGTACAAACTGTTTTTTGAAAAAATATTTAATGTACAGACACGGCTCGTTTACGATTTTATTATATGTATTATATGTAGATATTGTCACGAATGGTAAACACGCGATATGTGCAATAATATTTAATAATAATTCCAAACTGTAAAGTTTATTTATTTGATTGAACGCACTACACTCTGGGACTACCAGTCAGATTTTAAGAAAACCTTTATGAATTTGATAGTCCAATTCTTGATGAAGGTTATAGGATGCCCATCATCACGTTATGGCTCTTATAAGCCGAACAAAAAAAATGTCAGAGCGAACGCTAAACATAGACGAAGTAATAGTGCATCGATGAGATGCGACGTGTTGGTACAGGAGCCCTCCTAGGTGTGCCAGGACCTTGTCGTGGTAACCTTAACCCTCGGCAATTCGGTCGGTTACAGTCACCGGACTTCGCTTGGCTAATCGGATTGTCGTTGGGGAACAAAGAAGGCACACTCGTGAGCGGGCTCCGAACATCGGAGCTCGTGGCGTAGCAAACGTTGGGAGCCTCCAGTTGCCAGGTGGAGCTTCGCCGGTCACCGCTCGCTGGACCGAGGATCCATACTCGGGTCAAGCGGGTGTTGGCCGGTGATCCCGGTACGTGTGCGTCGGATCGAGGTACGGATCTCGGTTCTGCGAGATGAGGACCGGCGCGGGTCGCAGCGGGCGGATTCTCTCGGTTGGCTCTGTCGCTCAGTAGTAGTTGGGCAACGCACGCGAAGACGAAGCTCTTCGGTAGAGAAAGACCGTCTGGCAAAGTACCGCAATCGTGGCTTTGTAGGTGTTGGTGAAGACCCGGTTGAAAGGGACCGGCCTAGTAACCACCTTCCGCAGTCGTCCGGAAGAGCGAACACCCGGATTCGCGATCCGGCCTAGTAACTCTTCCGCGACAACAACACGAGGTGGAGCCCGTCTCTGGGGCTGTATTCCTCCAAAGGGTATGCAAAATTTCATGATGATCGGTTGAGTAGCGAAGGCGTTAAAGCGTAACAAACAAACAAACGAACCCACTTAAACATTTATAATATGAGTTAGGATGTATACATTTATCATTTATCACTTTAGCGCAATATGAATAAGGCAATAACTGCTTGTTAATTGTCTAATAATTAACAAAGAAATTTTTTATCGAAAAACTTATGTACACCTTCTGTGTGTTCATTATGTCTTTCGGGTTATCTTCAGAGGTCAGACAAACGACAAACGTGCGCAAGGGTAAAATGACATAAAATGACATGTCAATTTCTTTTCAACAGTAAGTACTTATAACAAATGTTACCTTTATTTTATTCAAACATACAGCTAGCTCATTTGTGTATCAATGAGACTTTACGGCTATTATCTGAATTTTTGTATATATAATGTTTTCAATAATAATACATTGATAACAATTTCACAAAATCTGTTCCGACCCCATTTATTTGACGTTTACCATAGATAAAATACTACTTAACCAGTAAGTAGTATTTTATCTATGCGTTTACCCATGTTTAGAATTTGATCTATACTCGTATTTCGGCATAAATAAAAATGAATTGTCAATTTTGTTGCTGACCGCAAACTCAAGAAAGGCTGGACCAATTCGGCTTCTTTTCTCTTTTCAAAAATTCCTTGAAGTCCAAGGAAGTTTCTTATGAAGAGAAAAATTTGAAAAATTGCCCGGAATAACCTTAAAACCCCATTTTTCCTATTCCCATTTTAACAGAACTACGTCACTACGTCTGTCGAGTTAGCTAGTACGTATTTATATAAAAGAAGTTTTACGAGTAATAATACATCTCAAGCAGTGATCACTTATAATAAAAGAAACTCTATGTGAAGCATTGCAAGTAATGTTATACTCTATATTTTGTTTACAATAAAGACTAGTAGGTAGGCCTACGGTTCACTTGATGGTAAGTGTCTACCGTCGCCTATAACACAAGAAACGGCATAGGAGTTGCAAGTAGGTTGTCGACCTATGACTGAACTTGTATTAGTATAGTATAGTTATAGTATTAATTAAACGAATCAACCTGTATTGATATTATTTATTCATGTATTATTTATTAAAAACTTTATGTACATTCTGATACAAAAGGCGGACTTAATGCTGAGAGCATTCTGTACCAGTCAACCTTTGGGATAAACAGAAAACACAACATTTAACAGAATCAAGTGGATCGTCAGCCTGTCTGTCGAACTTAACGTTAAAAAAATCTACATCATCTAAGCTTTAAAACGTCCACTGCTAGGGATATAGGCCTCCTCCATAATTTTCCAATAAGACCGATCAGTCAGAAGCAGCCTCGATCCACCGTCGACCCGCGGCCCTTATCAGATCGTCTGATAAGGGCTGATAAGTCTGATAACTTATCAGATAGTTGGAATCCTATGGAATACTATTTTTACTTTTTGCTCAAGCAAAGTCGCTAGCAAAAGCTAACTTAACTTGTCCTCGCAAACATGCTAGTAATTTCAGTTTAATTACGTTGTGATTTTTTTCGATCAAATATCCGACTATGGTGCCTCGACATCATTGACGACCTCGTTACGCAATCCTTGCAATATTCATCGTTCATTGTATGACAATAAATTGCTACATAAATATGTATGAACTGAATCTCAGAGGACCATGCAGCGGCTTTCAAATTGTCAGCTTTTTGTTTCTCTTCCATTAAAAATGCATAAGACTCACCAAAACGAAGCTTCGCAAGCGGCACGACTGTGTGGGTAATTGTATGTTATCTTTCAAAATAATCATTACATAACCCATGGAAATTATATTGCGAACCATTATTATCAGTGTCAACGCCTACAGACACTTGTATGTTATATTTATGAAGTTCCACGTCGCGTGCAATAATAATTACTTTAAATGTTGTGTGGCGCAAATACGCTGTTTAGCTCTGTTTAATTAGCCCACTAAACAACCGATGTGGTAGTGATTATAATATATATCTATACTTATAATAAAGTCGTAAAGAAGCCGTGTCTGTACATTAAAATAAAAAAAAATTGTACACTTTGTATTTATGTTACCGAGATCAAAAAAATAGTTTTTAGAATTTTTGTATGTTTGTCTGCGCATGCGCATTGGTTTGCGTTAATCAAAGAAACGGCAGAAATGCGGTTTTCGCTTATGTATTGTAGGAAGTATCCCATAACATTTAGTGTTTGTTTCATTCCAATCGGTTTACAATAATAATAAAAAAAAACTTTAAGTGCGAGTTGAACTCGCGTGAAGAGGATTCCGTACGATGTTACCTATCCGTACCATATAGAGTGATTTACCATGTTATTTTAATATCATGAACTTCTTATAGGTTTTCCTATAATCTATAAGTATAAAACAAATTTCTGTATTTTTTTTTTCAAAATTTTAGGTTCAGAAGTTTCATAGATAAGGGGGAATGGTCAATTTTCGTCTATTTTCTTGAATAACTTGGAAACTATTGATTTTAAAATTACAAAAAAAATACATTCAAGATCTTCACAACAAGACCTTCCATTTGATATGTCACACGATGCAGTTTTCAAAAATTTTTATTTTAATTTTCCACCTTCCCCCCAAAAATGACCTCCCATATACAGATTTCATCTATTCACGTCACACCTCTGTGTTTGGGTCACAGAAATTAATATGTGTACCAAATTTCAACTTAATCGGTCTAGTAGATTGGGAGATAATTGACTGTGACGGACGGACAGACATACACACGAGTAATCCTATAAGGGTTCCGTTTTTTTATTCGGACGAACGGAACCCTAAAAATTACGCGCTATACCTAATATTATTTTTACTACTTATAAAATTTCCATTTTATATGAAAATCGATTAGGAGTGAACTCCAAAAAACAGATTTTTTATCCAAATCCCTGATTTCAAAACAACTCTGACTCAAGACTGCGTATGCTGTGTTAATAGCGGACTATTCATAATTATCATTGAACTATCCACTGTCACATATTGTTGTTCTTCTGTGGTGTGTGTACGCTAGTTACACTTTTTTTTTAAATCACACGCACGCATAAAAAGTGTACGAGTACGGCTTCTGAGTAGTGCGTTCCGTTCACACGAGTGATAGCGGGCTTTCTGGGAACCGATTGCAAAGCGAAAACGCGTCGCATTTCCGCGGCGCTGTTTGATCACTGCATTCACTTACCGAACCCAACACACACAGACGCAACTTACAATTTGTCTGCATAGCATTAACTTACATTTTTGTAGGTAAGGAAATTTCATGTTGTAATTTTTTTATTAATAACTAGCTGACTCGGCGAACTTGGTAGCGCCTCAAACACGTTCCATGCAAAATTTATGAGAAATTATCTTTCATGAATATTTCTGATGTTTTAATAGTTATTCGGGGCGGAGACAAATTCAACAAATCAAAGATCATAAAAATCGATCCAGCCGTTCTCGAGTTATAAATGTATGTATTATTAACGAGAGAGACTTACACAGATTTTTAGACGTTAAGTTTTATGATAGAATAATAATAAGTATAAGCAAAGAAATCACACACACACAAACACACATACAGACATTAAGAAATAATTTAAAAGCGCCATAAAGAATAGTTAATTTTTCTGCTTGTATATGAACCTAAATATGTCGAAATAATATACTTCGCCCATAAGACAAGCTAAGCCTATCTTATGGGAGATATCTTTTTGACGAGCCCGTTGGATGAGTGGTTAGGGTGCTTGCCTTAACGTTCTGTTGTAGGGTTCCCGGGTTTGATTCCCGGCAGGGTATACTTGGAAAAATCAACTTTTCAAATTTGGCTCTGGTCTGGATTTAGAAAGTAGTGGCAGAGGGCGTTTTCGCAGTCATTTGGGCAGCCCGTCTGGCGGCAGTAACCACCCTCTTACAGAAGACCACCGTGAAATAACAGCACGTGTGCTGTTGTGTTTCGGTGAGTGAGTAAGGGATGCCAGAGCCCATTTTCCTATCCCCCTCCTAATCCCTTATCCTTAATCCTACTGCAGTCGGCAGCGCACTTGCAGCAGCTTTGGCGTTGCTTGTGTTATAGGCGACGGTAGCCACCTACTATCAAGTGGACCGTCAGCCTGTCTATCGACCTTAACATAAACAAAAAAGAAATGAGCAATATAACGACTGACATCGACGCCAGACGTTGAATTTTTATTTTTAGATGATCCCTCAGGAACAGTACCTTTGGATGATAGGTATCTACGTCCTTTTCTATATACTTGACAATGTATAATTGTATATGTATACAAAATTTCATGATGATCAGTAGTCTGCCGACCTTAACATAAAAAAAGATATGCAGTATCATCCCATATTCATTATTGTACAATTATAAAAATGTTTTTCGAAAGAAATATCTTTCTTTCATTTTTCTCTAATCCCTGTTAGATTTTTTGAGGCTGAAATATTTTATATGAAATTGTATTGCAACACAAGGTTGATTGTCAAACGGGAAATTATTAAAAAAATAACATTTTCCTGGCAACAGAGCTTAAGAATTAGTGTCAAAGGGGAACAAATTATTTGTGGCAACGGAGCACAAGCTGCAATCGCGTTTATGGTGGAAAAATAAACAGCACACGTGCTGCTTCTTTCGTATTGATCTTCTCTAAGGCTGCAAGGCAGTGGTTTATGAATGCAGAATGCAATATCCTCAGCTAATCTACAGCACAACATCTAATGAAATATTTATTCAAATTTCTTTTCATCTACCGCATTCTCACAAACTTATCCTCTCCCGGTCCCTTATCCTTTATCCTTTACGACGACGGTAGCTGTTGGAATATATCTAAATAATCTGTCTCACTTTAACAAGTGGATTGATAATCTTTCTCCTTCACACATATGTATAAACATTAAG
This sequence comes from Bembecia ichneumoniformis, assembly GCA_910589475.2. NCBI lineage: Eukaryota > Metazoa > Arthropoda > Insecta > Lepidoptera > Sesiidae > Bembecia > Bembecia ichneumoniformis. Next base: position 6,694,920 of record OU342533.1, on the reverse strand, counting down.
TTCATTTTAGCAGCTATTTGCTTCATACAAGAGTTTTATGAATTTGACTTTGTGATATTTAGTCTTCTCATAACCTAAAAGTAGCCACCTACTACCACGCAAGTGGACCGTTAGCCTGCCGATTTGTCATCATCATCAATATGTCCCCACTGTAGAGGCACAAACCTACAACACCCTTGTGACTCAAGCTACATGGGCGTGTGATATGGTATACCGCGCTGGCCCAATGCGGGTTGGTGGACTTCATGCGCCTTAGAATTTCTTCTTTGGGGTATACAGGTAGAATCACGATGTTTTGAGAGTAGTCAGTAAATGCACTTAAGTTTTAGATAAAAACCATTGGTACATGGCATAACCGGGGATCGAACTTAGACTTCTCGACATGATAGGCCGCGTCGTTCCCACTGCGCCACGCTTGTGCCGCTTATGCCGACTTGTACAATATGTAAAAAAATCTTCTGTATTACCAAATCACTAAATTTTACTTTTTATTTGCATCTACAATCAAATAATGTTTCAAAAGGAAGTCTAGAAATTTTAACAAACAAAATAGGTTTAATTTGACCCAGTAATATAATTGATTTTAATGGTCCATTTCGTTCTTGTTTCACGTTAACATATTTTATTAGCAATAACTGATAGTTGATTCCGTATTGTACCTTAATTGTTTATTGGGTGATTAGAGCCTGGAATGCTGTACGGTTGTCGTGTCCAAACTCGGAATTCACTGCATTGGGAAATATCTCATGTCTGCGTATTTGCTTACAACATAATGGACTAAGTCAGGTTACATGGGAGAATATTTATTTCATTTGTTTTTTATTCAGAAAGGGTTGCTGGATTAGCAGAAAAAAGTAAGATTTAAATTTAGATAAATATTTAAAAAAGTCTGAATCGGACAGATTAAAAATAAAATAAAATATTTTATGAGAAAACAATAGTAAATTACTGCCAAAAAAATCTTTCTCCTCACAGTAATAAAAATTTTCAGCGACTATTCTTCTTTTTTGAGCTCATTAATTAATTTAAGTTCTTTGTTTTACACTTTTTTCATATTTTACATAACATTTAAAAAAACCTTTAAATTTTAAATCTGTTAGGTTACTTCCGTGAAGCTACAATAATGCGTTGTGCACTATTGCAACTTACTTCATAGCTTATTAGGTTGCGCTCATTTTTGTAAAATACGAGTATGTGTTTGGTTTAATGTTAGTTCTTCAGCCACTGAAACACAACTGAAAACGTGCTGTTATCAAAAGAAAGAAATAAATAGTGGTGGCAGGTGATTCACAGTTTTCTGGGCAGCCCGTCTATTAAGCCTTTTACAGAATAACACCATGAAATAAGAGCATCTGTGTTTCGGTGAGTGAGTAAGAAATGCCAGTCTCTGTCAAAGACCGTCAGCTTGTCTGATGACCTTCACATAAGAATAACCACTATTATTAGAATATTAACGAATTTACATAGTGTAGATACAAAGTGTTCGCGTGGCCTGACGATAGACTTCTCTTAAAAATATTTACACTTAACAGAGACTGCAACATTGAACGATGAAATATTTTGTAAAAAAAAAGCTTTAAACAACTATTTAAAATTTATAATAAATAAATCAATCTAGCGCTGCTATATAAACAAAGCCTAAGTCTAGACTAAACTTTTTTAAACCAGACGTCCAACGGTCGGGTTTGATCATTCGCTATAATAATTTGTATCCAAGAGAGGCTGATTGATAAGAAGTACTGCATTGGATCAAGCGTTAAAGCTGGAAATACTGGACCCGAAATAACTGGAGATTTATTAGCAACAGCAAATAGTACGCCCGATGTGCCAGGCGTCTGGCCAACGGCTTGTCCGAGATTAATATCTTCTTTAATCTAACACGAACACAAATAATGAACGACATAATTATACCGTTTTACTGGCTATTGTATAATCTCACCGCAAAATTACAAGCAACATCTAAATTTTAGAAGTTTGTTTTGATCTTGTAGTTTATAAATGTAAACTGGCGATCCGCCTGCGAGTTAAATTATTTCTTGTCCGATAATAACTTTTCAAGTTAGCTAAATTATGGTTAAACGTAAACACCGATAGTGGTTGTTTTTCTTAAAGAAACAACCACAATTAAAACGAACTTATAAATATTTATCATCATCATCTCAGCCGTAGGACGTCCACTGCTTGACAAAGGCCTCACCCTAATTTTCAAAAAGGACCGTGTAAGATTCATCATCATTCGCTTTTCTCATTCATTATACGAGTAAACCTTTTTGTTTCCTGTTTATAATGTGACCTTTTTATTTACTTATATTACATATATACTGGCCCTGGATTTCAAATGAAAAAGGGAAAAGAAAAAGAAAAAGGGAGATTGACAGGGTTTTTTTCAAGAGAGAGGATATTCTACAGATAGAGCCTTAAAGAGAAGGTGTACGGAATATACATATATATAATAAAAGAGATTCAAATTTTTTTTATAAGTAATCAAAAAAGGCGATCGAGCTGACGATTTTATGATTATCACATCCAGACTGAACGAATCCAACTCTTATTTTTATTAAGTCGACGAGATCTTTACCTGTGATCCTGTCGAAAAAAGGAATAAAGCTACTCCAACAGAAGACGTAATCAACGGAAGATAAAAATATTTATATATAAATATATAAGGACTATAGTGAAATTAAAGTGGAGTGTTACCTTAAAATCTCCATGTTTTCTTATAAACCGCCGCCACAACAGTGATTCAGAATTGTTACACTACAACCGGTCAGAAGCAACCTGGATCCACCGTCCACCCGCGCCCCTTATCAGGTCGTCTGTCCACCAATGGGGGTGGACGTCCTACGCTGCGTTTGCCAATCCGTGGCCTCCACTCGAAAACCTTCTGGCCCCAGTGGTCTCGGCTCTCCGTACTTGGTATTCTGCCCACTGCCACTTCAAGTTACTTATCCTCCGGGTTATGTTGCTAATTTTCGTTCGTCTACGGATCATCTCATTCCTGATTGGATCTCGCAGTGTAACCCCAAGCGGTAGCCCTCTCCGTTGAGCGACGTTGAGCTTTCATACGAGGCCCATAATTAGAGACCACGTTTCAGCATGGTCGTCACTGATAAGACACTGAGGAATTTTGGACGAGAAGATATCTCGGAGTTGCCCGAACGCTGCCCACCCGAGCTGGATTCGAAGTTTGACCTCCTTCTCGAAGTTGGCTCTACCTAATTGGACTGTTTGTCTCAAGAAGATGTAGTCGTCAACAACTTCGAGAGTTGAAATTTCAACTGCAAGGTGGTGGGGTGGGCACAACAAGGACATTAGACATAACTTTCGTCCTGTCTCATCTTAATGCCCACCCTTTGGGAAACTCAGTTGAGGCCATCGAGCATAAATATTAATTGCGCATTGAATTTAAGCATAAATATTAATTGAGTATAATATTTTTTTTTATTATTCTTAGGTATAATAATTTATTTTAATCATTTAACACAAAATGTGAATAGACAATTAGAATAAAATGAAATTAACAACAATCAAAACTTATTATGATAAGTTTAATATATTTGGACTTTTTCCACCTACTGTAAATATCTTGTCGTGAATGCGCTGGAGGACAGAATAGTTAACACATGCGCACACACTTACAAAAACATGCGCACACATACGCAAACATACACAAAACACACAACATACACACCGCGCACACGCAACCAAACTCCTTATGCGTTTTCTTTTGCGTTTTTATTCAAAATAAAAAAGAAATTAAAATATAATAAGATCAAGTCTCTGTGGAAATGTGTCCAGCTGCTATATTTTATGGATATATGTATAATATTGGCCAAATTTTATCGTTAAACTTAGGGTCAATTTCTAACTTCTAATCCTAGTCAAGTTAATCGTTCTTTCACTTGATACTAAGTTGCAACAGATGAGCCTAGTTTATCTGACTTAATTTTTTTTTTTTTGGCTACGTGCCCTATTAACACAAGTAATGGGATAATAATAACTATACGTATAAGGTAAGTAATAAGAACCATAGGAGCTGCAAGTGTGCTGCTGATCTAATTACCTAAAGAATAATTGATTAGAAGGGAATGGCAACCCTTTCTCACTCACCGAAACACAACAGCACACATGCTGTTATTTCACGGCGGTTCTTATGTAACACTAGTCGAAAGAATACATGAAATGCCAATAAATGTCGCTCGCAAACGACGGTCATCTCGATTTTATGTCGGCGAAACACTAGACGGAATTAAAAGATTTATATGAGTTTACTTTTAGTGTAACGTCTGTCACAAGTTTGACGAATTTTATTCGTGCCACAAGCCAGTGAAATACGAATAATTCTTTTGAAAAGCATTCAATTTAAATGAACCGAACGCGACGTTTACCTCAACTTATATGGTACTATACATCATCACAATAAAAAAGAGGTGACGTAAAATCAAAATTTATCTTCACAGTTAACTAATCAACTGATGTCACAGTTATAAAAAATGTTATATTGGGGTACCCATGTGTTATGTTTATATTATAATGGTAAATATTATATTAAATCACTATTTGTCTGCGATTTCATCGCCCACCCAAACGTTTATTCAATCTTTATTGCTCATACATATATACGTATTTTTGTCAAATATTAATTTGTATACAAAATATTTAGCAATTATTAAAAGTAATTTGCAGGTTTTTTATAATTAAAATAAGATTACAAAGTAATTTGTAATCTAAATAGCTGAATTATTAATTACTGAATGTCCATAATTGATAATTAAAAATGTCCATAATTAATAATGCCCATAATCAACAATATTATAAATGCGGAAGTTTGTATGTTTGGATGTTTGTGTGTTTGTTACTCAAACACGCCAAAACGGCTAAACGGATTTCGATGAAATTTGGCACACATATAGTTTATTACCACGAATAACACATAGGATACTTTTTATCTTGCTAGTTGGTATGTTAGGCTAGGTTCCCGAGGGGTCATATAAAAACTTAAAAAAATCGGCGCCACTGTCGTCACGGCGATAAAGATGTCAGGCATTATAATTACTCATTATCTTTTCTCATGTGTTATATTTCTCATTTATCAACGCGGACGAAGTCGCACGCACCAGCTTGTTATTAATATAAATCTATACAATATAATAAAATAGTAATCGAGCGGTGAAATATTTGAATTTGTACGTTAAATATTTAAAAAAAAAATAATAATTGTATACTTTGTACTTATGTTACCGAGGTAAAACAAAATATTTCTAGAATTTTTGTCTGTTTCTTTGTTTGTGCGTTTGTGCACGCTAATCTCAGTAACGGTTTAACCGATTTGAATGCGGTTTTCCGCTAACCTAACATTCATTCCAATCAAGTTACGTGTTATACCGAATACCACGCGTAGGTACGAAGTTGCGGGCTCAGCTAGTTATTAATAAAGGGACAAACAAAACATTGACTAATTCTCTTCTATTTATAAATTTAACTATACTCAAGAATGGTTAACAGTTGAATTGAACGGATTTGATGAAATTCGGTGTACAGATAGTCTATATCCTGTGGGATAATTAGTATTATTATACAAAAAGCTACAGCCATTTGGTTCAGAATAATATAATTTCATAAGAAATTCAATATATAACAGTGAAAATTGAATCATAATCCGATACAACAACTAACTAAACAAAATCCGAACTAATAGCTATATATAATAGTACTGAGATTAGAGACTTGGGATATATTTTACAATGTCATCGCTATCAATGATAAATGATCTATGTAGATCTCTGAACGATAATGACATAATAAACGATTATATACGAGTTTAACTACATCCTTTGACTCTTTCGCCTCTGCTCGTCTTTATACTGTGCTCTTAGAAGCCAGTTCTTACTGCTAACCTTTTGACATCGCCAATCCACCTCATTTGGCATGCATTACAAGTTATAACCAAACTGATTATATAATAAAAGCGAAAGAGAGTTTGTATATTGTTACTATTTCACGCCTTAAATACACAGCCTTAATTATTATGAGTTTGGTTACGTTGTCAGAGATAGAGAAAATAATATAGGGTACTTTTTATACAGAAAAAAGTACTATTCCCAAAGGAAGCGGACGAATACACGGTCAAAAGCTAGTACCTACTTAATATATGTACATAAAACTAAAGGCAAATGTTATCCATTATATAATCTCAACGAATGTTGGAAATCATGTGGGAGTTTATAAAAAAAACTTATTAATCAATAATAATGAGTATAATAATGAGTATATACCTATTTCGTAATATTTATACAAGTGTCAATTGTTATTTGGTTAAGGAAAGCGAAAGAAGTCGCGGGCAATCGCTAGTAGCAAAAAAGAATGAACGAATGACACAATTCAATCAAATATGATGTCAGTAAAACGTCAAATTTATTTTTATTCGTTCCTACGTTTCGTTCATCAACTAATATGTAATATCGTTACGCGCGACTGAGTATAATTAGATGTGATCGATTATAACAACTTGATATTTTTTGCTTAAGCACGTTGACCTGTGTGGGTGTAAGTAAAGAAAAAATATACTTAACGTGTGGGTTGTTACACTTAAATATATTAATTTAAGTTTCAATTAATGAAAAATAACTTTTCACTATTTACAACAATCGTAGACATTAACCTTTCTCTTTTATCCAACTGAGTTTGGGTCAAGGTTGAATACTTTGATAGTAGGGGATATAAAATAGGCATAATACGCATATTAAGATTGCCTTTTTTAAGTATTGGTTATTCACTAGATTTTTTAAATGTAGATAAAGGTTGTTAGGCTGCCGGTCCACTTGATGGTATGTGGCTACAGTAGCCATTAACCAAATGCAAAATCCTGCCCAAATGACTGCCAATAGTAGTGTCTCCTGCCACTACTTGCCAGATTCAGACCAGAACCAATTATGAAAAGTTCTTTTCCAAAGTTGGCCCTGCTGGGAATCGAACCCGGGACCCTTGAGAGAGCGCGTTAAAGCAACCACCTTAATCACTCGACCAAGGAACTCGTCAATATATTATATAGAAAATTGCCTTAAATTTCTCATATGCTCGTTGTAACTGCTTATTCTAGATAATTTTTAAAAGTACCTACTTAATGGAAAAAATCTGCAGACGGCTAAGATTGGTTTCTTATTGTTTTAGAATATAAAGACTAAATAAAAAATTTTTTAGCGTTTGCATATCTGTTTTAAGGTGGTAATTCATGTGAGACGGTTCGTATTTCATTCATGTGAGGCTTTCAATAAACTATAACCAAATTGTGTTTTAAGCGTCATGTTTAAAACACATCAGGGCTGCAGAATGAGGAACTGTATCTGCCCCTTGATCCAGCCATTTAGCGAAAGCCATTCGCCGAGACGACTATCGGGACGATAACTGTCGAATCGACATCCTACATGGCGGTCACCTCGGGAGTCAAATCAGTGTACTTGGTAAGCTTTTCTTTTTCGGCTTTCACGAGGTTCAGCGATGTCAACAAGCATCGTCCGGCGCTGGGATCACTTTACCGAGAGATGGTGGTAGTGGATGGATGCGGAGAGAGGACCGAATGTGTTAGCGATCAATTACAAAGTGGGCGCCTATGGTCTATGGTGATGAACTTAGACGAAATAATCATCACAACCCTCAATATACGCTTCAAGAAAAGTGTAAACGTAACACGATCATAACGGCAGTTGAAATGAAGATATTATCTCACCGCAGAACTCTATTCCCAATGAATAACGTATTTACGCACGAGCAACGTAAAATACAAGTAAAAGTGACGTATAAATTTAATGCGACAATAGATTACGGAGTTTGCCACATCTGTAAATAATGGTTACACCGCTTATCTGATGCACCTTGAAGATAGTGAGATTTTTTATAATCGGCGAATTAGGCTGGCGAAAGTTTGAAGGTTATATAGGGAATTAAGAAAATTTAGTTACATTAACACTTTATCGGTTTTATCTAATAGGTACTAGCTTTTGCTCGCGGCTTCGTGCGAAGAAATTATTTATTATTACTCGCTGATAATGTAGCTTTTTTTGAATTTATTCATTACAATACAAACATACAAAAATATTTACATACAAATATCTTCTCTTTATTTTTTATTTTTTTTTTTTTTATGAAATCGAGGTAGCGCTTGACCACTATCTCACCTGATGTGAGGTGCAGATGTGGCCGAAGGTGGACCACGCTTACCTAGTAAATGCCCATTTACCCTAGTTTTGAAGACCCCGAGTATTATATTAGTATAGTTTCTAGTACGATGGTTTTCTAGTATGAAACCATAGTAATAATCACCGTAAAAGAAAAAAATATTATTGGTACTACATACCTACTCGTATGATTAATCTATACATATTATAAAACTAACTGAGCGAACTTCAAACGCGTGGTATTCGGAATAGCGCGTAACTTTTTTGTTTGTATTTATAAAATTGCACAGAAGCCGAAGCCCGAGCGGGTCGCTAATAGGCAGATAATTGACGGTAGGATTATTTAGTAGATGTAACTTCCAAGATTGGATGTAAAAGGGTTCTCTTTCGAAACAGAAGTATTAATCTTTTATAAAGGTTGTTGGTATACTGAGAATGGTAAGTCATTTTCCGATTTTTTTTGTATAAGAAGGTTTTCACGCAATACCGGGAGTAATCTAAGTACGTTGCCAACTCAGATAAGTTAAGGGACAAGAGGATGCGTTGTGCTCTGGCAACCGATACACAACTGCACCACGTGGTGTCATGTCACGGTGATCTGTCAGCATGGTTACTGCCGCCAGACCGGCTGCCCAGTTTGACTGCACAACGCAGTGTGCAACGCAGTTGCCGTCCATCCGAATTAATCCAGACATTTCTAGAATTTTGATCATTTGTCTGTATTTTTAACTCGTAGTCTAGGTCATGTGTTTAAATCAGTGTTAATACTTGATTAAGCTCCTAAAAATATGTGCGATAGCTTATTGGATTCGGAATGATTAAAAATTTATTAAAAAAATTTACCGGAACATAAAGAAATTTTTGAAAATGTTAAATGTTTTTAAAGTAAAAAATTCATTACTATTTTTTTTGTTGAGTATCATTATTCATTATAACTTTAAACAGAAGCGTCAATTAGTTCTGCATTTTAGTATGCCTGATAGGTAAGATTTACCTGTTATTAGCTTGTTACTATCTATCCGTTAAATAATGACTTTACCTTAAGTCCAGCCTAAGATCCCGTCCGTCGAGGGTGATGTTATAGTGCAAGGAAGGTTGCAGCGTGTGCTCCTTAGCGTGAAGATCCCGGCGGGATCTCGCGTGGCCGTGCTCATGGGAGTGATCGACGGTGTGCGAGACCAGCTCGCCTTGCCGTGTCACTTTCACCGGAGTCACCACTTGCACTTGCGATGTGTCCAGGTGTTGGTGAGAGTAAATACCTGGATACAAAATTTTTAAATTACAATTTAATTCAAACATTTGAAATGTATTCTATTTATAGCGAACGAATAGAAATTGAAACAGAGTCTGTTTCAATTTTTCTCGTTATAAGAGAAAAATTGATATACCTTCCTTCCTTCATAAGAAGGAATATTTGAAAAAAAAATGCCGAATTGGTTCAGACGTTGTTGACTTTTATTTAGGGATTCATTTTTATTTTTATCTACACTAATATTATAAGAGAAATAAGAGATTTGTATGTATGTTTGTAATGAATAAACTGAAAAACTACTGGACCGATTTTAAAAATACTTTCACCTATAGAAAGCTACATTATCAGCGAGTAATATTTTAAAAAGAGACGCAGACCAAGTCGTGTGCAATATATTGTTACGTGCGGGGTAAGTTAAATTGTCGTGTAAGGGCAAAAGGAACGATTTATTTTCACAAACCAAGATGACTGCCACAATCACCAAACTTATCCGATGAAACCGTTAAACTTGCCAAAAGTCGTAAATGATTCCCTTATGTGTCGCCGGTTCACTGTTGCAGATAACTTCGCAAAAGCTCCGAAGAGTCGCTCCTATTTAATATACAGACACGCCTCTTTTATGATTTTATTATATGTATACAGATTATATTATATAAATTTTACGACGAATCAGGAATTAGGACATTGTTACTCGACTGTTATTTGACAAAAAAAAAGCAAAGTTTCATTGTAATTTAAATTTCGTAATTAGAATTATGAAACGGAAAAAACGACAATCGGGGACAGCGACTTAATTTTATACTATTTAGTTATGACTAATAATATTATTATTATTAGTGTTATTATGATTTCCCTATTCCCTCCTAATCCCTTATCCTTAATCCTACTGTAGTCGGCAGCGCACTTGCATCAGCTTTGGTGTTGCAAGTGTTATAGGCGACGGTAGCCACCTACCATCAAGTGGACCGTCAGCCTTTCTGCCGATCTTAACATAAAAATAATATCATTTAATCTAACACAAACTTAATTTAAAATACTTAAAATCCCGGCAAAGCGAAACAGAGCTTTTACTAATAAGCAAAACAGTTCAGACTTCGACATACTCTTTAATTCTCGCCAATTCGTATTTATTTTTGGTGGATACAAAATAATTACCCTTGGCTCTGTCTACGTAGATTGTATGAGAATATAGTTTTTTTTAATGTTAAGATCGACAGACAGGCTGACGGTCCGCTTGATGGTAGGTAGTCACCGTCGTCTATAACACAAGCAATGTCAAGGTGCTGCAAGTGCGCTGTCGGCTATAGTAGGATAAGGGATTGGGAGGGATGGGGAAATGGCCTCTGGCAGCCATTACTCACTCACCGAAACACAATAGCAAACGTGCTGTTACTTCACGGTGGTCTTCTGTAAGAGGGTGGTTACTGCCGCCAGACGGGCTGCCCAAATGAATGTGAAACTCAGTATGCCCTGCCACTACTTTCCAGATCCAGACCAGAGCCAACTTTGAAAAGCTAATTTCCTAAGTTGACCCTGTCGGCAATCGAACCTGGGCACCCTAAAATAGAGCGTTAAGCAAGCACCTTAACCACTCATCTAACGGGCTCGTCAAAATAGTAAATTGTAAATCTTTTACTATTTAATTTTATTTACTATTCGATTTGCAAAGTAGAGACAAGACGTATTGCGTTTCGCAGTCATTTCGAACAGCCCGTCTGCGACAGTAACCACCCTCTTACAGAAGACCACCGTGAAATTAGAGCATATGTGCTGCTGTATTTCGGTGAGTGAATAAGGGATGCCAGAGCACATTACCCTATCCCTTCTTTTATCCTTAATCCTACTTGGGTCTGCGGCGCACTCACAGCACCTATGGAGTTGCTTGTGTTATATGCAACGGTAGCCACTACCAGCTTGTCTGACGACCTTAACAAAAACAAAGGTAAGCTCGATTTTCAAATCTGTGTTGTATCACTGTCACCTAAAAACGAATTCATAAAGCGAATAATGTATGTTTATTTGTAAATAAGTTGCAATTTAAACAAAAACGGCAGCAATTAGCGGCTAATTCTTGGAAAAACGGAAATTTATGCACTTCCCACTGTCTACTGACCTGGTAACCGGAATTGCTGACGATTTGTAAATAAAACATAAGACGCGTGGACAATTATGCAAGTGTAATGCCATTTTGCTAAAGCGATCTACACACTTATTTTATTGTTTTCCTAAAGTGGGAAATCTATACACGATATTTTTTTTAAAATTAAACAGCTCTTAAATTTTTATGATAAAAAACTACTATTTTAGTGATAGAGCGCAAATTTTGTAAGTTTGTTTAAATAGGGATTAAGGTTTTCCGCGAATCCATTTTTTTAGAAAGATCTTTTTTTTATGTTAAGATCGTTAACATAAAAAAAAACGTTTACGATTATATTATATGTATATATATGTATAGAAGAGATTTTATTAATATATGTATAGATGTTTCCCCGTAACTTCTTCTAAACCATACAATGGATTTTGATACGATCACTAATTGAAAGTGATTTTGAAGACATACGAGGAAGGTCTGTGTATATAATTTGCAAAAAAAATGCATACGTGTAAAACCGAGGGCGATTCACTAAAATTACGATTTTTTTATAGAAATAACATTCTTATTTTAAATAAGAGTTCACACTGATGGTTCATATTATATAATACAAACTGTAAATTCGTCACTATATGTGAAATAATTTCATACATTGGCTGAAAACTGTTTATGTATAAGTAAAGAAGAGTAGGCATATTTACCGCAGTTACTTAAATCTTGTTCTGTCTCCACAGATAGCCGATTGTTTTTATTATTCAAATACATGCTAGCAATATTACGTAACATTATTAATATTACAGTATTTATGAAAAATAACAAAAAACCTAAGCCTTAAATTATTTTCAAAGGACTTTTTATGTGTGTAAAAGGAATTTGTGTATTGTATTGTGTATTTAGTATTCATTTTCACTTGTAAAGGAAAGTGATCACTATTCATCATAAAACATTATGAAAACATATGTATATTACTAGTGTATTAATTAGGTACTATAGTAATATAACTTGTACTAAGTAAGTAGAATAGTAAGTACTTATATCTACATACATCATACATATAAGTCGTAAATGAGCCGCATTAGTAAAAAACAATGTGTGCACGCTGTACTTATGGTACCGAGCTCAAAAAAATAGTTTTTAGATTTTTTGTCTGTTTGTCAGTGCGTTTGTGCACCCTAATCTCTGAAACAGCTTAACCGAAGTTTTCACCGATTTATTGTAGTTAGTTTCCCGTAATATTTAGTGTTTGTTTCATTCCAATCGATTTACAAGCAAAAAAGTTACGCGCTACACGAAATACCACGCGAACGAAGTTGCGGGCTCAGCTAGTTATTTACTAAATACTTTTTTACTGAACAACGAATTCAGGTTATACTTGGAACACCGCACCGCTTAAAAAAATAACAAAGAACAGTTTTTTTTTTATCGAAGAGTGTTGTAAAAACAAATTTTAAAAAATGAACCAACGGACGTAATCGAAGTAGACAGACTTTAGAAAAAATAGGCGCCCATGATGACGCCGTCTAAACGATTGGAGGAGGGCCAAGGCATTAATGAAGATAGAGCCATGTTTGACAAAAAGCTGTGTCTGTCATCTTATAACATCAATCGGGTGTTTTTAGCATCATCACGGTAATAAGGAAGCAAATAAAATGCTGTATGCTTAGTTTTTTTGTGTCTTAAAAACTATATAGACTGATTATAATATATAGGAACAACTCGATATTAAATTTTTATTAATGTTAAAAATTAATATGCTCATACGTGATTAGGAAATATTAAACTTCTATCATATGGAATTGATTAATTCTAAATAGATATTATAATATTAATTACTTTCTTTAAGTACGTACCTCAATTTCGAAAAGAAATTTAGTTCAAGACATATAAACGCACTCCAAATCTTTTTATACGAATATATGATGGACAGGTCGAAGGGATCAATTATGTTAGGATTAGGATAATGTATTATAATACGAGGACGGAGTGATAAGTCTGGTAAAAATTAAACAAGGAGTAAAATTAATTAAATTATCATTAGGTATTTATTTTTCAACGTAGTCTCCGTGTAGCTCAATGCACTTCACCCAGCGTTTCTCTAGCTTTTCGATCCCTTCCATAAAATACGACTTAGGCAACCCTTCAAAATAGGCATTGCTTTCGTGCATGACCTCTTCGTTGGAGCCAAATCTTTTCCCACTAAGCCATTTTTTAAATTCGGAAACAGAATAGTCAAATCTAGCGAATACGGTTCCATGCATTTTGCGATAATTTTAATCCAAAATAGGTTTTTACCAGACTTATTACTCCGCCCTAGTAGAATGACCCATAGACCAGGGAAACATCAAGAAATGTGAAGAAAAAAAGAAAAATCTCTTATTCACGCAAAGAACAAGTTTATGACTGTAGAACTCAACCAAAAAGAAACCTAATAACTGAATTTATTAACAAAAAATATGAAAATTAATAAAACAAATGAAGGCGAGAGATAACGCTAGTGTATAATCAACTCATGAGAAAATAGGCAATGGGAACTGCTCATAATGAAACAATGACTTGTCACAATAAGACATTTGTATCGTAGGGTCAATGTCACGCCCTGCGCCCTGAAGATGGCGCCAACGAATCGCTCGTAGGCGCCACAGAGCTGCGCGCGCACACACGATAACTCATTATCGCTTTGGTACACATTTCTAAAACACTTTTTACGTTATTCTCACTCTAAATATGTTATTTTTAACTTGTGATAAAAAAGTTATCAAATGAATTGTCGTCAGGCGTAAAGATCGCTTAACTTTAGTTGATTTTAATAGCTATTACTTCATTTCGGTGAAGATATTAACGCAATAATAATCCTAACTAATATTATAAATACGCACGTGAGTTTGTTTGTTTGTTGAGGGAATTGGCTTATTATGTGGCATCCTTGACATAACAGTACACGTGCTGTTATTTCACGGTGGTCTTCTATAAGGGGGTGGTTATTGCCGCCAGACGGGCTGCCCAAATAACTGCGAAACGCACTACTTTCCAGATCCAGAATTAAAAGAATATAAAAGAATACTATTATATTATTCAGACTTTTAGCTCGCAAATTATTTCCCTCTAGAGAATGATAGATCGTCACTACGATGTGGGACATACGTCCTAATGACTACATCCAAAAATGTTTCTTTTACAAATTTTATTCCGTAGTTGTTAGTATCTACTGTGTGAATGGCGATGTTCACAAAGTCTCTACAAAATATCTCTTTATAGTTATGCGGTTGAACAAAATTTCTACTAATTTTGTTCAACCGCAAAACTATAAGGGATATCTATATGGATTAGACCAAAATTTGAAATTGTTTCATGGGAAAATCTTTATATTTCGGGTGTTTTTTAACAGTTTTTGTAACTTTTAAAAAAAATATCGTTAACCAATACAGGTTCCAAACCTTATTTCTCACAAATGTCATTTTATTGTATATATGAGCAACTTGACATTGAAATTTGAAGACGGTCTGAATATCATGTCTTGATCCAATCTATCTAGAGACAACCTCCTGGGGTGTTGGTGGAGGCACTTCAATATTATTATTATTTTATTTAAAATAATAATAATATAATATCATTGTTCACATTTTATAAAAAGAATACCGTCCAGTCCGAAATAAAATTAAAAAAATAAATAGAGAAGAACATTAATAATAGGTAAGTAATCTTTTAAATTAATACTTTTTTAACTAGTTTGTTTAGCATTGAACCTAGTTAACGACAAGATAAAACGATATCATGCTTACTTTTGTAAATTAAACATAAATCAGCGGAGTAATTAACTTCCTACTTTTGTATGGAGGAAAAGCTGACTTGTGTAACCTTAGGTGTAAGTATCAAAAAATTTATATTTTTCTACAAAGCAATGTATGTTCTATATTTCTTTCTTATAGAGATATCATAAATTAATGATAATTTAGATTTAAAGTGTGACACAATACTCGACAAAATTTAATGTCTTGAAAATACTTAGATCGAAAAAAAAAATATACTTTATTTAAAATTTATGTTAAATTTGATGAAAAAAATTGCAGTAAAAACTCAAAATCGAATTGGTTTAGGTATTAAAAAAATGATTTTGTGTGAAGAACGAAGTTCAATATTACATACAATTATGTGTTTTAATGGCATTTATGAGTAAGCGAGTGATTTTTAGAAAATTATACTTACATAAACATTGCATTTTAGTTAAGGCTTCCATAAAAAAAAACCTAAAAATATTTATCTATATATGTATATTATAAAACAAAGTCGCTGTACGTCTCTGTTTGTACTCAGCTAATTTTTCCTAAACCACTCAACGGATTTTGATACGATTTTTACTAATGGAAGAGCGATAAATGAGGAAGGTTTGTGCATATAATTTGCAGAGAGAAATTGCATCCCTGCGAGGCCAGGAGCGGGTCGCCAGTAAGTGCCAAAGTTTGTGAGGATGTTTACGCTTTTACGCAAATATTACTAAAGGTATTTTGATCAAACTTTACAATAATGTAACTTAAGCAGCAGAAGAACACATAGTCTGTAAACGATAAATTGCAGGCGTAAATGCGAAAGTTTGTGAGGATGTATGAATGTTATGTTTACGCAGTAGATAATTATTAAAACGATTTTGATGAGACTTTACAGTATAGTTTAACCACCAAAATAGCGCAAGAGCTATTATCTATAAAGATATATGAACGAAGTCGTGGTTAAAAGTCAGTGAAAATGCTTCAATAGATGTGACTCGTCGCTCAAGTTATTGTTAAAGATTCGATTATAGTGCGAACATGACATAACACGTGATCCTATTTTGATCTTAATAAATAGATTACTGTGTACACGAATTTATTAAGAAATAATAGCACACAGTCAGCGGACACTCGATACCACGATTACGAGTTTTACGGCCACACAGGTAACACTTGTTCTAGGTAATATCACTCCTTATTAGTCGCGTGGCCGACATTTTAAAACTATAACTACATTTATGATAGGCACACAAGTAAAATGTTCTTACTGTAGGTAGAATAATTTAGGATACGAACAAAATGAATCATCAATCAGGGCATTGATTCTGTATGGCAATTTTTATTTCACCCTTTTGTCTTACCTTATCAAAACACGTAATGTCTCGTCATGACATTTATATAATATGTGTAAAAGAATGACTTTTTAGCATATATCGTAACAATTTGAGGATATGACGTGGTTTAGTGAATTAGGGCCCAGGCTGGAATTAACCGATTGTGATAGGACCCTACTTAGCTGTCATTTTAACAATGTTACTTGACTCACCTGTCACGAGAAAAATTGCGTGCGAGTTTCTGCGTTCCTTGGGTACCTAATTTTCTGTTTTCTGGATGAAAGGTACCCTATGTCCTTCTCGTTATACCGGACAACGTGTATCCAAAATTTCATGATGATTGTTTGACTAGGTAGTTAAATGAATGCGTATGAATGAAAGCATAAAAAACAAGTTCTCTTTGATTTTCATTAAAATACAATAAATATAAACAACGAATGGCGTAATTTATCCGATAATATAGGTTACAATTAATAATATTTTACTTATTTTTATACACAAATTTAAATTAACGCATACATTTAACATAATTATTGAATTAATTGTAGTTGGTCTTACTTATTATATTTAATTATAAAACCATCTATGATAAGGTTTCTTTTGTCTTAGATACTCTTATGAATTTATAATAATTGCTGTGGCATGATATTTCTTACTTCATTAATATGTGGTTATTTGAATGGACTACTTTGATTTTATGACATAAATAGCTTTTCAATTTAATGTAAATATTTTTTGAGAGGGATGGTCCACTTGATATGTGATTACCGACGCCTATTAAGACAAGCAAAGGCACAGGGCATAGTCTAGTTATTGCTTTTAATGTTATATAACTAATCTATTGTCTTTTTCTTCTATATATACTTGTGAAGCTTATAGTTTTTTATGCTATTTGGATAAGGCGTTAGATATTTTGGCTTATTGTAAATTCGCCACAAAGTAAATTTGCCACCAAAAAAAACATGTGTAAACTGGCCACGATTCTATTTTTATGAATTTAATACGTCATATATTTTTTAAATTATTGTAAACTCGCCACCATAGTTTTTCCTGTACAGACTACAGAAAAAACCAAGTCATAAGAAGAATCTAAGTTAGGTATCATTGAACACCATCTAGATCAAATTTATTGAATTGAATCAAAACTCGTGTGCGAATTGGATCAACCTACATAAATAGCTCAAGTAGACAGCGCATAAAAAGCAGGTGGAAGGAAAAACAGTATGTAAGGCAGCAGTCATGTCATCGGGCATCGTACCTGCCCCCTACTGAGTGTAGGAGCGGCGACCTCAAAAGACGTGTGGGCGGACATTGAGAAGGCCCAAAAGATCCAACAGATTTATCTAAGCATCGTTTTTGTCAACAATAAGTGAGCACGTGTCATGAAATTATCTTTTTTTTATTTTATACACAACTCTCATGCTTTTGTTCAACTGTCACTTTCATAATAAAAACGAGAGCGCGCTTGCTCATGCCGTAAGGTCGTATCCGATAATACAATTTTTATTAAAAAACTGTATTGTATTTTAAGAAAAATCGAAGTGTAAAATTAAAGTGTATGTTTATATTAATGTACATAGAAAATTTGGAGGTATAAATTGGTCCCGTTTGCCTGTACTTTAAAAGAGGTTTCCTTGAAAATTTTTTCTCTGTTCATATGTTTTGTCATTGCTGAGAAAAATCTAAATCCCTGCCACGAAAATTTCCAATTCGTCGTCTTAATCTTGAATAGGAGTATAAAAGCTTAAATACCTACTTATTAGGATCTAATTTCAAAGAGTTGTTAACATAACATTTAAATAAAATACGAGTAAGTTTGCAATTGCTCCTTGTAATTGAAATTTCATAACGTTTTTTCATTAATATTTTAAAGTTAAGAATAGACAATAATTAATAAATAGACAATAATAATAATTTAATCAATTCACAAGAAAATTAAGGATATGATCGGTTGAAAAAATATCTGAATTTTTTTTTTTTCAATATATTTAACATGAAATTGCTACTGTAGAAGTGACAAATAACACGGTTTTACAAGAAAACTACAATTTATGATTGTAGATTTTCTCCGACTTGGCAGTTCGGTTACATAATGCATATAGTTAACTGCGGCGCGTGCGCGTGGGGCGCGCGGTACTAGACACTGCTTATATATAATAATACTATTGATCGTAACGTGATGTTATATAGCCTATAGCCTTCCTTGATAAATGAACTATTCAACACAGAAAGAATTTTTCAATTCGATCCAGTAGTTCCTGAGATTAGCGCATTCAACCAAACAGACAAACAAACTCTCAGCTTTATATAGGTATTAGTATAGATGAAATATGTGAAAATGTAAATCTATAAGTATTACAAAATCTACTTCGTTTTTTCATTTTTGCATCAAGTAAGCTCTTCTTACACTTCTGGTCTTGGTCATGAAATGTCTGATAGGTTGGTCGCGGCCTCTGCGAGACTTCTCCATCTCTCTCTAGAGTGGCACTGCGTGTAGTTTTAAAGGATATATTTTTAACTAGCTGAACCCTGCCTCGCCTCGCAGCAGCGTGTGGGTGGTGCGCGTGCGGTTCTCTGGACACTGGTTATACTATTTTTTTTTTCTACAATAAAAGTAGGGCTGCCATCCGTCCATTCCTCGGATTTGTCCTAGTTCAGAAAGCATCCGGGGGTTATCCGGAGGAGGATTACAAATTTATGTCACGGAAGCCTCGATTCATTGAAAGATAACCAATAAATTAAATCAAACCTCAGTAAAAATTAATTTGTAATGAAATTAAAACAAATCATAATTCGGGCGGGAAGGAGGGGTGTCCCCCGCCACCCCGCTGACACCCGCTACAAGTGAAAAGGTTAATTATAATTAATACTTCCAGTAGTAAATACGAAGACAAGATGACTGTGTTAACGTGCGTAAAACTGTACTTATAGTTGACGAAATAATACTATATTAGTCTCTATTTAATAATAGTGTACGCAACAAGTTACTAATATTAAATTAAATAAAAGTTAACGAAATAAGAAATTTGACAACATGGAACCTTTTCTATGAAGATATATAAAAGTTGGCAAAACAGAACAACATGTATGAGTTACTATTAAAGTACTCAAAACAAGAAAGTTGGCGAGTACGTCAACTCTCCTACAACTGACTGCCGGTCACGCAGATTGCCCTGCCACGGGAAATCCATCATGGATTCCCGGTAGCGAAGGGGGCCCTGCGGGTTATGGCGGACTCCTACCGGCTAAATCCCAACGACTTTCTACCGCGGCCGTAGATGGGCGGGGTTGCAGGAACGTTGTTACACACTTCGGCGACCATAACCTAACCTGATTATAATTGATCAGGTGATACTCTGTGTCCCCCCCTAGGTGGGCCATGACCTTGTCGTGGTGGGTGGGCTTACCCTTGGCAATCCGGGCGGTTGCAGGGGTCGGTGGGGTCACCGGCCTTTGCTCGATCGATCGGATTGGTTTTGGGGACTAAGAAGGCCCACACCGAGGTGGGCTCCGAGCGAGCTCCGCCCAGCGGAGCTCGTGGCGGAGTTGTTATTTGGAGGCTCCAACCTTCTGTTGGAGCTTCACCGGTCATCGCTCGCGCGGGCCGAGAATCCGTACTCGGCCCGCGCGATTGGTGGCCGGTGAGAGAGAGGGCACCCCGGTCCTTGTTCGTCAGACTGAGGTATGGGACTCGGTTCTGCGGATGAGGATCAGCAGGTGAGTCGCAGCGGGTGGATTCTCTCGGACGGCTCCAACGCTCAGTGGTAGTCGGGCAACTTACGCGAAGACGGAGCTCATGCGACTGGGAAGGACCAACTGGCATAGTACCTGCAATCGTGGCATGTGGGGGGTGTGGAACACCCGGTGGGTGGGCACCGGCTTAGTACTACCCCTCGCAGTCGTCCGGAAGAGTGAAGACCCGGCCTCGCCACCCGGCCTAGTAGCTCTTCCGCGACGACAACATGAGGTGGAGCCCGTCTCGGGCTGCCGCGATTGTTGAGGAAATGTCAGGGGGACACCCCTATGGGCCGCCCACCCATAATGTCGTATGAGATGAGCGGCCACACGAGCGGGGGTCGTTCGGGGGATGAAGGTGGAAGCGGCCTCCGACTCCGCGGATGGTTGTGCCGCGGAGAAGAGGTAAAGGGTTGATTCGATTACGAATCCCCTCGCTGACTGCTCGCTGCGACGGATAAAAGGATCACGGGCGGCTGTTGCCGCTTCGCTCGGGGGCGG
Organism: Bembecia ichneumoniformis; assembly: GCA_910589475.2. NCBI lineage: Eukaryota > Metazoa > Arthropoda > Insecta > Lepidoptera > Sesiidae > Bembecia > Bembecia ichneumoniformis. Next base: position 6,674,068 of record OU342533.1, on the reverse strand, counting down.
TGGACGTGGGGAGGTGCGCCGCCCGCACAACACCGGGCAGTGAGGTGTGGTGGCCTGCAGATGTTCCAGCGGGTCACCACAGGAGGAGTTACACGGCATGCCGTGATGGATGCGGGTCCGCAAGGACATGGCGGTGCGTGGGGCCCGGGGATAAGGCCTCGCTGTGACTCCGGGTCTCACGATCACTGCCGATGGTGGAACATGGAGGCGGTTTTAGTGGAGTAGGACCGGCGGGGCGATACGTTCCGTCGGGTGAGTCCCACACACCCTCTCGTCGACCGTCCCCGTCGACGAGGGATAGTGCGTAAATGCATTTCCCCTCCTAAAAAAAAAAAAAAAAAAAAAAAGGTGATACTCTGTGTGGAATCTAGTTTATTTGATTATGGTAAAGCCAAAAAGTATAGGTAACTATAATATGTCTTTATGCTGGGAAGAATCTAATTATAATTTTATATGACTTTTTTGTTATACTTTAGTTTACATCGCAAAAAACTGTATAATTAAATGAAAAAAATGAAAATTTAAATATCTACTACGAAATATTTTTTTAGGAGTGTCCGCCTAAAAATGGTTTTGCCACTCAGCTGCTGGACACTACAAATAGAATCAACAGGCTAAAGAGTCAGCAACTAATATCACGTCGGCAGTAGAACGTCCACTGCTGAACATATCATATATATTACATACATCCTTGCATTAACTAGGTATATTACCCAGATTTCTTAATTTTGTAATTAGTGAGTTTCTTTTGAAAACTTCACAACTAGATTTTTTGCGAAGAACATTCATTTCGCAAACAAATAATAAATAAAAAAATCGGTAATCATCTAAAAAGGATTCAATGGAATTAAGATCATCGTAGGACGTCTAACACGAATTATCTCGCGTGAATTATTAATGAAACTTATTATTATGAGTTTTATCATTATCAAGCCAAAAGGAACCCCCGCGGTTATGATACCGACGTAATCTATATAATAGATTTAATTATGCAATTTCAATACCGGATGGAAACCAGTCTTCTGGTACCTATAGTCCTTACAATTCTCGTGTACCTAAACGTGAATCTTCATTTTTTTTAATCCAACCTTTTTGGTAATAATGTTGGTTGTGTTTTTTTTTTTTTTTTATGTTATGTCGACAGACAGGCTGACGGTCCACTTGATGGTAGGTGGCTACCGTCGCCTATAACACAAGCAACGCTACAGGTGCTGCAAGTGCGCTGCCGACTACAGTAGGATTAAGGATAAGGGATCAGGAGGGAGGATAAGGAAATGGGCTCTGGCATCCCTTACTCACTCACCGAAACACAACAGCACGTATATGCTGTTATTTCACGGTGGTCTCCTGTAAGGGGGTGGTCACTGCCGCCAGGCGGGCTGCCCAAATCTGCGAAACGCAGATGTGTGTGCCCTACCACTACTTTTCAAATCCAGACCAGAGTCAATTTTGAAAATTACATTAAAATTTCGCCCCGCCGGAAACGAGGCCAAATCTGCGAAACGCAGATGTGTGTGCCCTACCACTACTTTTCAAATCCAGACCAGAGTCAATTTTGAAAATTACATTAAAATTTTGACCCCGCCGGGAATCGAACCCGGGGCCCCTGAGACGTTAGGCAAGCATCCTTGCCACTCATCCAACGGGCCGTTTTGATGGTCTAAGAGCCGCTGAAGATCGACCTCAACCGATCTGATAATTCGATGAGACATATTTTTTATCAAGTATAATTTATAAACAAGTATGCCTATAATGACTTGCCCATAGAAAAGTGTTCATAGCTATTTTTAATTTAATTAATTTTAATCCATTTTCTTTTATCACCTTCACTCTTTTGATAACCGAATGAGTTTTAACTGATAGTTTTTAACACAGAGAGTATGCCTAGGTAAGCTTGCCTACTTATTTCTGTGCATGGCTACCTGGTAAGCAGATGTGAACAGGTTAATCAATATAGGTAACTTCTGTTTTCAGAAGCCTCCTCACAGTTCAGTTTTATTTTATAATAACATCTTAGTATTTAAAAATTGAAAGTTGGCAACCCTAGTTTGGTGACAAACATTTGTCATGAAAAGTGACGTCACAAATGTTCCTTCCGGCAGTCACGCACACAAGAGTCGTGTATGTACAACTAAGGCCAACATGCATTCAATAAAATGCAAGTAAGAATAGTATCGAGTCGAAATGGAATTGTTGGAATATATTTCTCATCTCTGTGGTAGTATTAAAATTTGAGGTCTACGTTCAAGGCGACTCACAACGAACACATTAGACGTCCTCCCATCATCAATTCAATTTGTTTAATTCAAAACTGTTGACCTTTCTACGCAATTATATTGCCCATGGCGTGATACATCATACAACACAGAATTATGATAAGATAAAATTAGACAAGAGTGATGATGACGTGATGAGTAAATTTGAAATTCAATATCATATTTAAATATTGGGTTTGTTTTGTCACGTTTAAGTGTTCTAAAAAATATATTAAGTATATTATCTAATAGACAATACATATATGTATAGGAAAGCGGCGTGGCGCTATCATAATTTAAATATACCTATTTTATCTTTCATAATTGACACTGTGGGAAAAGAAAGAAAATGTAATAATTAATTAGTGTTCATAAAAATACACAAATAATTAAACAATTAAACTTTCAAAGGACTAAAAGTGACTTTTCTTTGAAAGAATCAATATTGTTTCAGATGCAACAAACTCGTGTTTTGAGCCAACCGCACAGCTCTGTGACCTAAAATAGACCTAAACATAGGTATTCTAGCTCTAAACTCTTACCTATCCTCTGAGTGAATTAATATAGCCCGCTACTTCGTCCGCGTTGAAAAAGGCGTCCGTCGCCACAGCAACAGTGGCGCCCAATTTTTTATGTTTGTTGCTCTTTCTTCTCTCATTTTACTCTTGATCCTAATAATACTCTTTTTTCGTTTCAGAAGAAGACCTCGACACATCCTGTTGGACTAGGATGACCCCATCACTGCAGCAAATGCGGCGCTTGCTGGTGATGACCACGACGTGCAGCTACCCCGACACCGCGAAAGAAGAGGAAGATTTGAAGATTTCTCTCCTCGTAAAAAAATCGCATTAATTTAGTAGGAAGTAGGGTTAGTTGAATTTCTTGTCGCGATAGTTGTTCTTAAAATATTCCTATCAATGTTTTACAGAGTTGATATTAGATATTTGTTTAATTTTATTTTTTATTGTTAAGTAGTTTTGTTTATTTTGCTGGGATTTTATCTATTTTTTTTTTATAAATTAAGTAATATCTTTGTTTAGTTTTGTTTTTTTTTGTACTCATTGTTTAATTTATAAATGTAGTATCGCGTGATGCGTATAATTTGTGCAAAGCGTTGATTTAATCTTATCTACAGGTAAACAAGCGGAAAAATAGTATAAAAAATTATAATGTCACTATCAAGTTGCTGCACGGCTTGTATCCATTTAATTAGAAGTTAAATATACTTTCTCCACTCATGCTTCTTGTGTTGTTGTGTATAGGTCTTCTAAAAATGTCGTACAAGTTTGAAATTATCTTCTTTGATTTTAAGTAATCTATACATATTATAAAATCTTAAACGAGCCGTGTCTGTACATTAAATATTGAAAAAAAAAACATTGTACTTATGTTACCGAAGTTAAAAAAATATTTTTTTAAATTTTTGTCTGTTTGTCTGTGCGTTTGTTCGCGCTAATCTCAGAAACGGCTTAATTGATTTGAATGCAGTTTTCACTTATGTATTGTAGCAAGCTTCCCGTAACATTTAGGCTTTGTTTCGTTCCAATCGGTTTACAAATAAAAAAGTTACGCGCTATGCCAAATACCTCGCGTACGAAGTTGCGGACTCAGCTAAGTAATATGTAGTAATTTCTTTATGCTCAATTTTGTAAAAAAGTTTCCATTAAATTCAAAAAGAAAATTTATGAACTGATCTTTTTTTTTAATTAATTATTTTGACAAAATCTCAATTTTGATTTATAAAGCTTATTTAAATTGACTGTTGCCATATTGCAGAAGATATTAATCATCTTTTTACATAACATCTGTGCAAAGATAAAGATCTGGAAGCTATTTGCCTATTCCATATAATTCTCCCTTCCCAAATATACTACATACTTAATTTCAATTAATAATAATCACTTGCTTTACATAAATAATTCTTGTTTTCTAAAGTTCGTAGCCACAATTCGCCGTTCAACCACTTTTTCTTTATCCTTTTAAATAATATACTGCGAAAGTGAATTTGTTTATAAAGCTTTCACGCCTTAATTACTCGACTGAAAACCATGAAATTTTGCATACACCTTGTCACGGATACAGAACGGATATGTCCTTACATAGGGTCGCCTTTTATCCAGAAAAAAAGTAAAGTTCCCGAGAGATTATCTAAAATAAGAAAAAAAAAACACGCCTGATAAAATATATAATAAAAAAATTGTATGTATGTTTTAGCGCTTGAGAAGAAGTGGCGTGGACGAAGTCGCGGATAAAAGTTAGTAATATTATAAATTCGAAAACGAGTTTGTCAGTTTCGCAATTTTCACGCCTTAACTGCTCAGCCGATCTTCATAAAATTTATCATACACGTGGATACAGAATAGTACTTTTATATGTAAAAAAAGTACAGTTCCTGAAAAACGAGCTCATTGGATGAGTGGTTAGGGTGCTTGCATTAAACGCTCTGTTCTAGGGTTCCCGGGTTCGATTGCCGGCTGGGCCAACTTTGAAAAATGAACTTTCAAATTTGGCTCCGGTCTGGATCTGGAAAGTAGTGGCAGGGCACACTGCGTTTCGCAGTCAATTAAGCAGCCCGTCTGGCGGCAGTAACCACTCCTGTACAGAAGACCACCGTGAAATAAACGCACGTGTGCTGTTGTGTTTCGGTGAGTGCCATTGCCCATTTTCCTATCCAATCCCTTATCCTTAATCCTAATATAGTCGGCTAGTCGATCGCACTTGCACTAGTAGTGGCGTTGCTTGTGTTACAGGCGACGGTGTCCACCTACCATCAAGTGGACCGTTAGCCTGTCTGCCGATCTTAACTTTAAGAAAAAAGACGCTAACGAAATCACGGGTTAAAGCTGATTCAGATTTTTCTTAGCCCATGTGTTTTCAAGATTGCTTTTTCTACAAAATTAAGTTTTTAAGTTCTCGCTGGGTCGTCTCCTCATATACTGCAGAATCGTAAAGTAAAAAGTAAAGTGTAATAATAACTGGGAAGGTTCAATGGCCCAGAGTGAAGTTTAGATGCATAAAACGTCCACCGATTGCCGTTTTACGGTTATTGGTTTCATTGAGTTTATGCTTCATTTGTGTTCAGTTGTGTTCATGCTTTCAGAGATGTTTACATAACTGCCTCGGTACTCTATTTTTGTTTATTTATTGACCCGCAAATAGAATTCGGCTTCCAATAGACGTTTGACTGTTCGTGTTGCAACGAATTCATAATTTGTAACCATTGGTGATCGTTATGACATAATAGCCCATTACCCTATTCCTTTCTTATCCCTTATCCTTACTCCTACTACAGTCTGCAGCGCCTGTGGCGTTGTTTGTGTCATAGGCGACGGTAGCCACCTATTATCAAGTGGACCGTCAGCCTGTCTGTCGACCTTAACATAAAAAGAAAAATGAGACAAAATGTCAAATACTAAAGATGAATTTAGTGTTCTGAATAACCAATGTTTATAGACGACTAGCTTTTCTTAGGTGTTAAAAGTTTATTCAATCTTTATTGTTTATATATTTTGTCAGGCGTTGAATGTTTTTTATTGTTATTTTTCCCTCGGGAACAACCTTTTTCCTGGATGAAAGGTACCCTATGCACTTTTCTGTATCCCTGACAACGTGTATGTAAAATTTCATGATGATCGGTTGAGTAGTTAAGGCGTGAAAGCTATCACTTTTGCATTTATAATATTAGCTAGGATTCAAGTAATTATAAGAGTATTAAAAATGCATGATTTAGATTTTGAAATGAAGTTAATGTTTAACTAAGTTATGTCAGTTTATGTTTAACTATAATATTACATATATACACATACCGTCCTCGGATATCGCTCTTGCCATTAGTGAAAACCCTATCAAAAATAAGTTAGCGGAGAAACAGATAGAGGCGGAGAGCGACTTTATTTTATAATATATATAGATACAGATAATAATATAAAAACTAAGCTTCTAAGCTAAGCTGGGTAGTTGGTCATAAAGAACGAGGATGCAAAATGTATGTTCGATTCCCGCAGGGTCAACTTTGAAAAATGAACTTCTCAAATTTACTCTGGTCTGGATTTGGAAAGTCGCAGTCATTTGGGCAGCCCGTCTGGCGACAGTAACCACCTCCTTACAGAACCACCGTGAAATAACAGCACGTGTGCTAGTCGGTATTTCGGTGAGTGAGTAAGGGATGTCAGGGTCCATTCTCCTATCTAATCCCTTATCCTTAATCCTACTGAAGTCGGCAGCGCACTTGCAGCGGCTGTGGCGTAAAACGCCCCTGGCGTTGCTTGTGTTATAGGCGACGGTAGCCATCTACCATCAAGTGGACCGTCAGCCTGTCTGCCGAACTTTAACCTAACCCTAAGTTAAAAGATTTGTATTCTCACAGACTAATCTTCTGTGAGAATACAAGTCTTATATCATTATTTCAAATCATTATGTATAAAAGTTTATATATCTCAGTGGTTTCATTCATGGCTGGTTTTTTGTTACGTTGATTTCTTATCATTAATTATAATCTTTTATGCTACTCGTTTGTAATGGTAAAGTTGATTCATCTGAATGTATTATTTACTAGCAGTTTCGCACGGATGCAATTGTTTTCTGGGTGGTTTTTTTTTTTTTTTTTTTTTTTTTTTTTATATATATATGGGCGGTTTAGAAGAAATTAGAGAAGAAACAGACAGAAGTGGACAGCGACTTTTGATTTATATATGTATAGACTAGCTGTTGCACGCGACTTCGTCCGCGTCTCGTTATAAAATATGTTATTCGTTGATAATGTAACTTTGATAATTTTTAAAATCGGTCCCAGTAGTCTTTTCAACTATTTATTCATTACAAACATGCATTTATAACAGATATTATTTTATAAACAGATGTATTCATACTGATAACTAATAATTATGTAGGTATATTATAGAACTTACAAGTAGATAGGACAACTAAAATAAACACTTTTATACTGGCAGAATTACCACTTTAATTGCTATACTCTGTATATATCCACATATCTCTAGCTGGATTGCTGTCTTATAAAATAATAGTTCACAAACATTCTCACTTTATTATAAGTATAAAAATATCACTCTAATTCATAGAAACGTCTAATCTAATGAGAAAATAATAACGGACAATGATACGAGGCTGTTAAAATACTTGCAATAATCTCACGTGTTGTCAGTGCAAAAAATGCAAAAAATAAAAAAAAAAACCATACAAGGCCTGCACGTAAGCGGTGTCGGATAAAGTGTAACTCAACACATCTTGTAGGTAATGTTATATTTGGCATCAATTTACAAGGTTGTTGTCGGCTTTCTTAAAAAAAAAACTTTTGATGTAGGGACAAATTAACGCAGACGATGCTCTTATAGAAGACAAGGTGTATGCAAAATTTCACTATGATTGATGGAGTAGTTAAAGCGCGAAAGCGTAATAAAAAAACTGATTTTCGCATTTACAACTATTGCACATTAGTCAGTAGACCAACTAGTCGGTGAATGAATCTACTGTGGTATTTATTCTATATCTATATATGTCATAAAATAAAGTCTCTGTCTGATACGATTTTCACTAGTGCATTTAGCGATAAACGAGGAAGGTTTGTGTATTATAATTAGTAGAAAAATATTAGCATCCATGCGAAGCCTGGGGCGGGTGCCGAGTTTATTAAGTAAATTCAATTAAGTAATCTAGGATTCAAGTTAAGATTTGACACTATAACTGTGATTAAAAAGTATTTCGCTGAAATTCATTGAAATCTGCAATGTTTTTGAAATTTACTCCTTAAAAATAAATTTCCATACAAGGCCACCGGTATGAAAATTTTATGAGGAGTAAAATTAATACAGGCGTTAACTGAAAAGCGTTACGTTAACTGCCACTTTGGTATTCGTGCGACAGCTGACAGCTCTGGGCTTATAAAAGCAAATGTCGAAGTATTGTATGAAAAGCATAGTCCGCGTTGAGGATCGAAACATTAGCGCGACATCTGTCATCGAAAAATGAAGTATTTGAACTTATAAAACATAGTGACATCTGTGTATACCAAACGTAACTAAATAATGTAAAGTAATTAAGTATCCAGTTATCTATTTACAAATTTTATACGTTTAAAGGAGTAAACTTCAGCCGTGCGTCGGAGCTGACACACACACTTTTTTTTTGTGTGAAGACTTTGAAAATTTGTGTAGGAATTTAAAAAAAATAAGTTAAAATTCTACAACAGGTATAAAGTTTTTAAATTAATGAATTAATTGAAATATCGGAGCTCTGTTGCAACTCAAAGGTTTACATCATTAATCTTTCGAAGGCAATCCTTGAACGTCACACAAAACCTAAATCCAATTACGAGCATATCAAAAGTGACAACCGAAAACAACTTGCAGACGATTTATTTTTGTAAACTTAGGAGTGCAACCAATGAAATCTTCAGAAATGCGTCCTTTTTAGACGTGGATTTGTGAAGAGGCATCCGATTTTGTGGCCCATTAGCCCAACCTTTTTAATAATATTCACATTTGATTTATCTCGTTTCTTTATCTCCAAGCAAACAAGGGAAAAACGGACCATTAAAATCGAATTAATATTCATTAAAAATATCTCAATATTAAAATTTCAATATTGTGTATTGGAAGTTAAATATCCATTAAAATTTACAACTTTAATATAAATATCTGCATCAATTACACACCTTCTGTCTAAATTGTATAAATGTCTAAATTGTCTTCTATCTGAATTTTAAAATCGTCAAATCTTAGCATATTATTCTCAATCGGATCGGTTTTGATTCATTGTAAAATATACATTAAAATTTTTCATATCGTCGTTGTCAAAACAAAATCTGCTATGTGCTAAAACTATACTTTTGAGATATTGACAAACGAAGTTTTCCTGAAAAAATGTACATGAACCATTTAAAAAAATTGTATTTTATTATTAACTTAGGGTTGTTATACGTAAATTCATTGATCTTTTAAACATAAAAGTTTAATAGTTTGATTTTGATAATAGAGTAAATTTTAAAACATACATCTGCTTCACATAGCATATTTTATAATTCGACAAATAGTACTCATAAGCACTTAGCAGTTTTATACGATAGATAAGGCATTGAACTATTCACTAATGTCAAAATGTCGAATGCACATAGCAGATTTTAATTTAATAACGACGATATAGTTTAATTGTTTTAGATAGGCAGGTCTGTATATATAATTATTGTTAATATTATTCTAAATTCATTTATTTTATAATTCTATGTTAAATAAATATATTATAATTGTAATTTCCTGTGAATATGAGAATTAAAAAATTGTTTTATGTTTTATATATGTAGTTTGAATTTTAAGCTTGAAAAGATTTTTAATAACTAAATTAAAAACTAGAGATTTAAACTATGCATGAACATATTATTATTATTAATAACTATAGCTGACCTGAAATACGTCGTTCTTTCAAAAGCCATTATTAAAATGTTTGAATTGTCAGCTAGGAATTTTGTATGATATAAAAAGAAAAATGGGTTTTTACGATTTTCCGGGCTTTTTTCCGGCAAACGAGAAAAAAAATATCCGAATTGGTTCAATCCGAGTTTTGCGCTTAGCAATACATTTAGTTATTCATTTTATAAATCGAGGAAATTAAAAATATTTAATAAAGTTACTTACCAGTGTGTATTAGTTTACTAATACTATCCTGGACCTCTTCCTCTAATTCCTGCGACACAATTTTCACTCTCGGCAAACTGTCTATCGTAACATGTTTTGCGCTACACCACACTACCAGCATTTGGAATAGTAAGAGTTTAAACAGTAAACACCTCACGCTCATATTTCTAAGCACTTCACAGTCTCTGGCACTCATTTTCATGTCCACGAAATCACTAAAGTATTATCTATTACCGGCGCATGTTTTTTTATTTTATTTAATACGTCAATAAAATACAGTTGAAACACTGCTAAGATGCTTTATGCTTGTAGTTCGAGACAGGCAGCGCGTATATTCTCATGATAGTCGGATCTGTAAAGAGAGATAAAAAAAAAATTAAAATTTACTCACAATAGAAGTTTTTAAAAATAAAAGTGTTTAGCAATTAAATACCATTTTTATCCGAAACTTTTCAGTCAATATAGGGATACGATTGTCGAGTAAAGATAAGTCTGAATGGAGATATACGTAACTAAAAGAAACACGTAACAGGAGTGTTGAACGCCCGCGTAAAAGAGTATATGAATAAAAGTGTTGACGTCCTTTCTCTTGTCATTGTTTGCTCAATGATTACTCGTCAGTCAGTGATTCTCGTCTCAAGCTCTATCGGCCATTCGGCTCATCCAGCTCACTGTACGAAGACGCCTTTTGTATCTTTAATAATATTTACATTTCGTAATTCTATAAGTATATAACCTTTTTAATATAGACAAATGTATGCAAAATTTCATGATGATCAATTTCGCATTTATAAGCAGTTTGGATAAGCAATTTCAGGTGGATGCAGGTCCACTGCCAGGTCTGTCAGTATAATATAAAGAGTTAGGTACCACCTATAGAGCATAAGAGAATATTAGTATCTGTCACCACTTCTTTACTTATCTTCTGCAATTGAATCATGTAAATTAAATAGGTATAATTATTCTTTTTTTTCTTTTGACGTCTATCGTATTTCAATATGAATTCAAACTTAAAAATAATAATGATAAAAGTATATAATATTATTTACATTATGCTTAGTTGTGTTGATCTATATAGTTAGGTTACATAATAATTGTTCAAGCATTTTTATCTTTAAATAAACACAATTTTAACGTAGTATTAAACTGTGGCAATGTAATTTTTTGACGCCATGACTTTTTCATAATTACCTATGTGTTTTTGTTTCATCGTTATGTTCTTTTGATAACAAAGATTCATTAAAATCTTTGTAAAATTTCAGTTGTTGAAGTAAACAAGTCTTCCGAGACTATGCTATAGAATACGTTTGACGAGCCCGTTGGATGAGTGGTTAGGGTGCTTGCCTTAACGCTCTAGGGTTCCCGGGTTCGATTCCCGGCAGAGTCAACTTTGAAAAATCAAATTTTCAAATTTGGCTCTGGTCTGGATTTGGAAAGTAGTGGCAGGGCACACTGCCTTTTTGGCAGTCATTTGGGCAGTCCGTCTGGCGGCAGTAACCACCCCCTTACAGAAAGTAAGGGATGCCAGAGCCCATCCACTATCCACTCCTAATCCCTTATCCTTAATCCTACTGTAGTCTGCAGCGCACTTGCAGCAGCTTTGGCGTTGCTTGTGTTATAGGCAACAAAAACACTCAGACTCGAGGTCTAATAAATAAATTATTTTATTGTCAATATAAAAATAATTTTTCTCTATAATATAAAGACATGATGATGATTCTATTAATCATTATCAATCACATCATATATTATTTTAGGTCAAACAAATTGTAATGAAAGAATTCCCATTTGCTTCAAAAGAACCATTACGGAAATATTACGATGAGCGCTGGCGAGGGGTACATGGTGCTATGGAGCTGAGATAAGGACAGGCGCCGGGCACAGCGGCTCCTTCCGTATCTAATAATGCATTGTTTTGGCTGTTTCCTTTTAAGGGACACCCACTGTGGCGCCATGACATAATGAAATTTAATGCTTGTTAACAGAGTTTATGGGTTTCTTGTAATTAACATGGAGTAACCAGTTTAGTACTCTCATCTTTTATTATGCCGTTTCTTCTAAAATAATTACATATACCTAGTGCAGCCATAAGTTCTGTTGCAATTGAAAATGCATTAATTTTTTTTTATGGGGGTAATCTTAATAAAAGTTATATATACATAATTACTGAAGTCTCAGCAAAAAAAAAAAAAAAAAATTCTATTTAAAATTGCCACCTTTAGCTTTGATACAGATTAAATTGTTTGATCACGAATCTATGGATTTACGCACTGTTTCCATGGGAAATTTAGCCACTGCTTGCTCCAGAGATTTCTTAAGAAACTCAATGTCAGCGTGTCGTTAAGAGCAGGTCATGTCCTTTAAAACTGACCATAATTTGTAGTTTAAGGAGTTCAGAACAGGGCTAGACGAAGGCCAGTCTTCAGCTATAAAGTCCGGAACATTGGTTTCGAGCCAGGCTTATGGTCATCGGCGGAGGAAGTGTTGGTATATCTGTCGATAGTTCGATATACGAACATAAGCTAATACCAAGCTTTTGAAGTGTCTTGAATATGACCGACAGCTCCTTACCCACTCTGTGTAAGGCAATAACTGCATTCCTGTTATCTTTAACACTCCATTCCATATTGTAATTTGATAATAAACACGAAAAAATATGTGAAATGGCGCTTTCCAAATTCAAAATGAATAAAGAGCTAAAAAAGGAAAAAGTTTTTATGTAACAGTATTTGTGGCCAGACTAGTTTTAGTATTTATTTAATATGTAAGTAATGTATGATTTTTACAGTGATAGCCAATGGGTATAACTTGCTAAACCTTAGTAAGATGAAGAATAAGGGATTAGGTGGGTATACGGAAGCGGGCTCTGGTATCCCTTATGGTTGCAATACACATACACATACTAAAGCAAGGCCAACGAGACAACGTAAAGAATGTAAACAAATTTTGAAGGGTTGTCAAGATAGGTTCCTATACCATGAAACAGATACTACTGACCGCTTCATGTGAGGGAAAAGGACAGAGGATGAGGGAAAAGTCCAGCTATGCCGAACTGACTATATGCCGAACTGGGGCATATAGTCAGTTCGGTTCAATTGCCGGGTTCAATGATCACTTTAATCACTCCCTTACAGAAGACCACCGTGAAATAAAAGCACGTATGCTGTTGTGTTCCGGTGAGTGAGTAAGTGATGCCAGGGCCCATTTTTTTATCCATTCCCTTATTCTTAATTCTATTGTGGTCGGCAGTGCCCTTGCAGAACCTGTGGCGTTGCTTGTGTTATAGGCGACGGTAGCAACCTACCATCAAATGGACCGTCAGCCTGTCTACCTATCTTAACATAAAAATACAGCATAATAATAAAAACTAACTTTCTTTTCATTAGATATCATTGCAGTAATTTTTAAAACTGTTCTAACAAAATATTCCATGTGTTTTACTTGTACACGACAACAGTGTAATGTAATGACAAACAGTTTGTAATCTTTACAACCTAATTTCCCGCCCGTCTCTCGTGAAATGTGCCTCAATATCACTATGTACAGAACTTCCTAATCTAGATCTTAAAACGCGAGCCTCTACCTGTCTAGACCTATTTCCACGCTCTTAGTGCCATACTAATCCATCATAACTAACCGGGTTGTTCAAACAAGCGAAGGCTTTATGAATTAAACTACATAATTGCTTAATATTGTAATTGAATATAATTTTCACGTCGATGGATTGCCATGGTCATTTGTATATTGTTATGTACCATTGACTAAGTCGTTTTGTCATATGAATAAATTTAATACTCTTGTACACAATACGATCATAAACGTTATCACAAGGCCTCAAAAGTTAACGTAATATATCATATGACTAAGAATCATTATAATGTGTAAAATTATGGTTCACCTATTCTCTTGTTACAATAATAACATTGACATTTCAAATCAGAGATTCTGAGAATTTTTAGAGTTAGTTTTATGCTTAGAACTAACATGCTTCGGTAAATATAATGTCTATTTCTAATCATATTTCATTCATCATTATCTCACAAATGTTCACTGTCGGATCTATATGCCTTTTGAACGGAACGCCTCAGCCTTCCACATCCAACTCTCCTGAAGTACTAGGTCTAGCAAGCAGGTGACCTTAATTTATTGTTTACTAGCGACCCGCTCCCGGCTTCCTCGTTTAACGCTCTTTGAATTAGTGAAAACCGCATCAAAATAGGTTCAGTACTTTTTGAGATAATGACGCGACGGATCAGTGCAGGGGCACAGGTCTACCCTTTCAACGTTGGCCCAGTGCGGGATGGTTGAACTTCACATGCGTCTTAGATTTTCTTCTTTGGCGTATGCAGGTTTCCTCGCGATGTTTTCCTTCACCGTTTGAGAGCAGTTAGTAAATGCACTTAAGTTTTTTTAGACCTATCGGTGCATGGCATGACCGGGGATCGAACTCGGACCTCTGTACATAATAGCCCGCGTCTTTCCCGCTGCGCCACCGACGCTCATTTAGTATGATTATTTTTAATTAACCCGCAAGTCATTTAATCTGCCCGTCTGGCAGTAAGCATCCCCTTCAGGAAGACCATCATGAAAGAACATCAAGCGTGCTTTTGTGTTTCTGGAAGAGATTCCAGAGACCATTGCGACAGCGCATTTGCAGCACTTGTAGCTTAGCTTATGTTATAGGCGACGACAGTAGCCATCTACCATCAAGTGGACCGTCAGCATCTGACGACCTTCACATAAAAAGAAATATTGCAATGAGGCTCTTTTTAGGAATTTAATAAAAAAAAGCTTAATATTATATTATATCGAAAATTAATCTAAAATTGTGGCTTTTAAATTCTATTTTGTCTTTAAATAATATAAGTGCTTGTCTTATTTTGTAAACAAGTTTAACATGTATTTTTATTGAAATAAATTTCTATAAATTTTTTATCAGAAACTAGCGACCCGCCCACGGCTTCGCCCAGCGTGCAATTTTTATATACCCTAAAACATTCCCCGTTTATACATACCTCTTTCCATTAGCGAAAACCGAATTAAAATCAGTCTACCCGTTCACGCGTGATGCCGTGACCAGGAGAAATGGGGATTCATTTTTATATATAAGATTAAAACGATTGAGATATTTATTACGTAACATTTTTTTTTATATTACCAATTTAATTGGAGACATAAAGTGGTTGTTTATAGGAAAACATTTACATATATTAGGTTAGAAGAAAATTAATAATTTTATATGGGCATTTAAAAAAGAAAAGTATGAAATACTATCTCGATTCCGGTACAAAAGTAGGCATAGACACGCAAGACCGGTCGTGAGCATCCGTCATCGTCTGGCGCACCGCACCGAGCATTGTTTGATGCTATACGTATTGTGCCGCGCGTGCTCGGACCGGTAGCGCCAGTTGCGCGTTTCCAATTTGCCCTTACTCTGTCTCCTACCAAAGTTCGTCTACTAAAACAAAGAAAACATTTAAATCTTCAAAAGAATTGGAGTAATTTGGAATGTTTTGCGGCTTGGAAGGCTTGTTAGCTAAAGGTAATTACCGCTACGACTACGTTGGGTTCATTATCTAGCTTATCCATACTTTTAAAACGTAAGTATCCGCTAAGAAAGGATTTTTCAAAATTATTAACGAGCCGTTGGGTGAGTAGTTAGGGTTCTTGCCTCAGATGTCCCACGGTTGGATTCCCGGCTGGGTCAATTATGAAACTTGAGAGTATTGGATTTGGAAAGTAGTGGCAAGGCATGCTGCGTTTCACAGTCGTTTAGGCAACCCGTCTGGCGGCAGTAACCACCCCTTTACAGAAGACCACCGTAAATGACAACATATGTGCCGTTACGTTTCAGTGGGTGAGTAAGGGAGCACATTACACTATCTCTTCCTTAATCCTACTATGGTCTGCAGCGCACTCGTAGTATTTGTGGCGTTTCTTATGTTATAGGCGACGGTAGTCACCTACCATCAGGTGGGCCGTCAGCTTTTCTGTCGACCTTAACATAAAAAATTATAAAAAAAAAGTCAACTCCGTGCGAAGCGACGATCACACAGATGCAAATTTATTTTGCGTATATAACACAAATTATCCTCGTATATCGCTTTTTACATTAATGAAAACCGCATCAAAATCTGTTGAATGATTTAGAAGTTAGCGGAGAAACAGAAAGAGGCGAACTTAATTTTTATAATATTTATAGATTTAATTATTAGTGTAAGATTTAATTATCGTAAATTTCGATTTACATGTTTCTTTCTTCAGTACTCGCCCAAGCTTTATTAATAATATGACTCAAATTGATAGCTTATTTATTAACATTTACAATAAATTTTATAATAAATAAAGTTATAATAATAACAAATTTAAAATTGCGATGAGGGTGGGCGCCATATTCATATGTGCATTGGCGAAAACAGATATATATTTTTAATAAAATAAATGAAAGTCAATAATATATATGAACCGAAGCTAATATAAATAGATTGTAATACAATACTGACATGAAACAATTTCTCTATAAATTTTTTTCCTTACGCGGGAGATTTCTTTGACAATAGCTATTTGTTATTCCACTAGACAAACGACGTCTGTCGCGAGATCCAGATTTCATCTGTGAGTGAAACTATCGCTGTGTAAATATTTCTAAAGTTTTGTTGAACTTGGGACCAGACTCTGGTTGATTAACCAGAGTAAAAGCATATTCAGCCGTAGTTTAAAAAAAAATTAGCATTGATCTTTTACAGCCGAGATATTTTGTGATATTTTAAAATTATGACGTTTTGATTTTGCATGCCAGACTTGATGCATATACTCAAAACAATAAGAACCGGATCATTTATACATGATCAATTATATACAACCATGTTACTTGTATATAAATGATTTGATATCCAAATTAATACATAATAATATTAATACAGCCTTAGCTGACAATCAGTTACTGTTCAAAACGTATTTTCAAATAGCTTTTAAAGGTATGTGTAAAAATATATAGTTTTGTTAAGTATATAATATTTTTTATTAGTATCAGACAGATAAATTCCCTTGTTAACTGGCTGGTTGGGAATTAAGAGATAATATGAACAGTAAGCAGATATTCCTTGTTCTAAAATCGTAAACTTAAAAAGTAATGACGTTCAAAATCTAGTTTCTTCGATCTTCTACGAGTTTTTTATTGTCTTAAAGTTCATGGACATTTGAGTTTTATTTACAGCGAAGTAAAAAAAACTTTTCAGTTACAGTTGTCGTCGTGTCTTCATTATTCCCAGTGCGTGTTTTCAGACGCAGAAATATGTCTGTGTGTACATCACACGTGTTAAACAGAAATCACGTAAAGTGTCTTTCCACCAGAGTTATGCGAGGAAGTTAAGTCTTTTTCTACCAAGACTGAGTATTAATTTTCTTTGTTTCGGAGTACATTAATGAAAACTCATTTTTAATGCCAGACTAATAAAAAACTATAATTCCGAAAACGAGATGCGCGGACATACGACAACCTCTCTTGTCGACCGCCTCTTTTTCTCTGCCATCTCCGCTAGAGATGCTCGCTCATGTTCATATTTGGTTCACATTTGGTCTGTTCATATTTGGTCACGAAATAATGGGTTGCGATTTCAATGAGGGATAATATACAGATCGTAATTAAATAAATAGCAAACGATTTTCATTTTTCTATTTTTCCTTAGTGTATATTTAACAATAATAGGGGATCGGACAGTAATCAGATTAAAATCTAAAATGTACTTAGAAAGAAAATATAAATTTTTTACGATTATTTATCGAATAATAATTTAATATAATTCATTTAAATATTTTTAAATGAAGAAATAAAATTTTATTATTTACAATATTTTTAATCTATACTGAAACACCAATCACAGTGCGTGACGTCATTTGTGGGCAATCATTGTCTTATGCCAATGCAGCTGTTTTGTTATGATATGACCACAAATGACGTTACGCGCTCTCAGATGAACTATCGTGGCGTTTTGGCGGCATTTTCAAACAAACAACATTAAAACATGATTTTGAGTAGGTACTTAAAAGGCTATAAATAAATAAAATAGTATTTTTTATGGGAATAAATATCCATGAAGATTAATTTAAAACACTTTCTGAAAATTTGTCCGATCCCCTATTGTATTCATCTGTAAAGGCATATTCTGTTGTCTGACTGAGATTTTGCAAGTATAAAACATTTTTGTAGTACTGATTTTGTCGCTGGTGTATCTGTCTAAATAAAATAAAATAAAAATAACATAAATGGTGCAGTGGAGTAAATAAGCGAGCATAATAAACAAATTCCTACAGGGTCGGCAGCGCACATCTAACTACAATCAAGTGGACCGTCAGCCTGCCTGCCACCCTTAATAATATAAAAAAGCAAAATGTGATAGGAAGATGCGTAACACAACTTAATTTATGCTTACTATGCTTCGCTAAGTCTAATTTACTGCTTTCACCATCACACATGTCTACGAGTATCATTCGGTGATGTTATATAGTACGTCATCTGATCAGTTCTACTTCGCTACAGCATTCAGATCATACAGATTCAGATCCTTAGTTCACACCAAAAACAGAGTTAAACTGAGCTATGAAAATGAATTTATTAGTGCATATCATTCACAGCACCTTAGCACATGTCCAGTGGAAAGGTACCATTAGGGTTGTGAGATTAGAATTACAAAGATAATATACAATCTTGATAATGTTTGTCATAGAACTATCAACATGTAAGGCCTCGTTTACACAGATGCTACGCGCGATATGTTTCACTTTGTAAGTCGAGTCATGTCGATAATTTAATAAAAAAAATTTTTTTTTTTTAATAATAAAAGTTTTAATATTTCTTCTTTACTTCTTCTTCTTTCTAACGTAGTTTATATTGTCGAAAATAAAATCGCACTATGGTATTCTGTAAGGGGTTGGTTACTGTCGCCAAATAACTACTAAACGCAGTGTACCCTGCCACAATTACACTCTTTACACTCATTCTCTTTAATTCGCTACTTATGTCATTTAATGGAAGAAAACCTGGACGTTTCACATTTTGACATCAGAAGTAAAAACAATGACTAGTAAAATCCTATGTGACGTAATAACTATCTTAAACTGAAATTTAAAAATAAAATCCTACATATACCACACTAGCACCACTTCGTCCGCGTGTCTATTAGGGTTATGATACATAGCCTATAAGATTTAGGCTATCAAATCCAAAAAAAATCTTTTTAAATCCGACCGTTCCAGAGTTTAAAGCGTTCAGTATGGATTACATACAATCTTTTGCCGTTGTTGGAGACATAGTATATCTACAAAAAATATGGCAAAACGGCAAAGTTTAGACTAATCGCTATATTCTACGCTATATGTCTCTCGTTGAAGAGCGAATCGCGTTGAGCACGTCACCATGGACAAGGCCTAATTTTAGCGTACTATTTTAATATCAAAGTCAACCCAATGTACAGTGTAGTGACGTTGTTTTGCGTCATTTATTTTAACAGTGAATCAAAGTAAGTCATAGATACATAGAACGTAGTGATAATGAAATTACGTAACGTCTGCAATACATTAATCCATAGATTTTTAACCTACCTCTAATATTCTAGACTAGATTATAATAATTGGCATAATATCATTTGAAGTGTCCGGCGATTATGTCATTATTTTTGAATTTAATGTGCATTATATTATCAGATTATGTTCACTCAACCGCGAACTGCGAATGAATGGGATTTTTTTTATTAATCCTCGCCTCAGGTGTTGTATGTAATTCGTATTCGTACTTAAGGCGAGGACTTAGTAGAAAAGCGTTATTTTCGTCGCCTAATTTGACTTGTTAAAGTGAAATTAAAACTTAAATAAAAATGCAGAGAATAAAATAGACTACCTATATTTTAAAAAGTTTGAATCGGACAGATTTATTAAAAAAAAAAAAATTCTGAGAAAAAAATTGTAAATTACTGCCCAAAAAATGTATTCGTGTTACAGTAGTTAATAAAAAATTTAACGACATCTACATTATTTTTTAAACTTATTAATTAACTTAAGTTCTGTACAAAAGTTTCAATAGGCTACTTATATTTCTTTTTTCATATTTTACACAATATATAAGAAAAATCTCCCAAATAAAGCTGTTCTGTTATTTCCGAGAAGCTACAAAAATTTGTTGTGCAATATTGCACCTTGATCCATAGGTTATTAGGTTGCACTCATTTCTTTAAAAAATGTGTTCGGTTAATCTACAATGTGCTTATGCCTATCCATGTCTATATCTATCTATACTAATATATAAAGTTGAAGAGTTTGCTTGTTTGTTTGGTTGAACGCGCTAATCTCAGGAACTACTGGTTCGAATTGAAAAGTTCTTTTTGTGTTGAATAGTCCATTTATAGGCTATAGGCTATATAACAACACTCTACGATAAATAATATTATTAAGCAATATCCATTACTGCGCGCCCCACGCGCAGGCCAAGTTCAGCTAGTATAAAATAAAATAAATCTTATAGTAGCCTATCATCACACTAATAGACACGCGGACGAAGTAGTGCTAGTGTGGTATATGTAGGATTTTATTTTTAAATTTCAGTTTAAGAAATAGATAGTTGTGAATAAATAGAAGTAGAAACGTTTGTGTGTATTCTTTAGAATTGTCAGCCCAGTTTTAAGAATTAATATCATCTACTTACTATAATATAAATTATGATGAATAGCCTATTAATATATGATTACATGAAATAATAGGTACAGTGTCTGTTATGTTTCGTTGAGTAAAGAATCCCAGAGCTCATTTTCCCCTTTTATATATGTATTTATAAATATCTTTTTTCCTCCGCCCATGGATCCAAAATAATATATGTGATTATTTATGTCTAAGAACCATACATGGTTGTTATTATTATAGAGTATGTATAATGTAATATAGAAATTACTAGCGACACGCTTTTTCATGGGTGAAAACTGTATCAAAATCCGAAATAGGTAGATATAATTTTCATATTTATATGAGAATAAAAAGGATAAATAAATCCAAATCTAAAAAGAATAAAAAAGGATAAATAAACAGTTGTTTTCACGCTGATAACCAATTACTACGTTAGAAGTAATTACGATAATTAAAAAAAAATACAAAAAAAAACAACATTTTTATATTTTTATCTCTGGATTTTTATAGTTGCTCTGGATATATCCTCCACATATCTCTGGTTAACAGTCTTTTAAAATAATAGATTATTAAATTACAAACGTTTTAAATGGTAACTATCGCGTCAAGAGTTAATATCAGATATCTTTAAACTGAATTTTGTGTTTAATTTTATCTGACTTAAAATCTTAGTTTTTATATGTGGTTATTTGGGAAATATCGATGAAGTACCAATTCTGGAATCTATTTTAATTGCATTAATAATTTATATGTACTAAGTTTCTTTTTATTGCATATTTTTTAATTGTTAGTATTGATTTTTAATTTTTTATTGTACTGTTATTATTGATTGGGTAGTTTTAAGTTTTTGTTGTTAATATTATCATGATTATAATAATTGTTGTAGCTGTTTCTTAAATAAACAGCTACAACAATTATTATAATCATGTAATTCTTAAGTAATTCTTTCTGAGTTTAATGATTTTCAATTGTTACAAATGTTCAGTCATTTTTACTATTTAATTACTATTGTAACGACTATTCTCATTTTTCGTTAAAAAAACATACCAGATCGTTAAACTATAAAAAGTAGCATGGAAACAGGCTTTTGAAGGTCAATAAGAAGCCTTTAAATTTTGATTTAGTTTCTCAATTCGACTCAGTAGGACAGTAGTGAGTGTTAGATGGGCCCGTCACTTCCGACATTTTATTGTGTGTTGAATTATGAATAATTCATACACCTACAGCATTGTTTGTAAAAAAGTGACAACTTGTCAATCTTCGTCGGGTCACACAAGAAGAAAGGCTGTATTGTATTTTGTCAAAACACTTTATCGTGAACATAAGTGAACATAGGGATGAATAATAAATAACTAATGTTTCAGAGATAGCCCGTTGAAAGCAATAGTTCGGTGAGATGGACGCTCGGTTTAAGAAATGTGACATTGCGAAAACTGTACACTAGTAACGGCCAAGGAAAGCGTCGTGTAAAAATCTGAGAAAACTTCCTATCTCCCGTTTCATCCCTACTTACGTATCCTCACTGGTTGGGATAATTGTTTTTTTTTTTCCACTTATCCTTACCATTAGGGATACTTTTCCATTTATTTCCACTGTTCGAAAATTAAAAAAATATTATACAGTAGCATTTCATATAAAACTTATGTCTATTTATTTACTAAATGATTTTTTTTACTTCGCAAATTAATCTAAATTTCGCATTTCATTACGATAGAACGTTGCTGCTTCTCTTTATTTCTGTATTCTTAGACATAACGGAAGGATGTCTTCTTTTTGCATATACACACTTCAGTTGGCGTGAACAGATGACAACTTTCTTTATATTGCACATATATTTTTTGAAACTGTAAGTGGCACCATGTAAAATTAAAAAGTATTCAATAAATATTTATTTCATAATTGTCATCAGTGTCCAAACTCAAGCACTAGAGTTGAATGACACGTTCAATTTTTTCGAACGCGTCAGTGATGTATGAATGAAATATGATTCGAACGCATTTGATGACACGGATGACACTGTCCTTCTTAGTTGTCTTGGTATCAACTGATTTCGTAGAAACCCACTTTAGGAGTGCACAGTCAAAAGAATTTTGCATGCAGAAACATTTCTAATGTGTAGGTGGAGATTTGTCGGAATACTTGTCATGGAAATAAATGTATATTCGACTAGTTTTAGCCCGCGACTTCGTCCGCGTCTCTTTATAAAATACTATGTTCCTCGTTGATAAAGTAGCTTTCTATAGGTTAAAGAATTTTTAAAATCGGTCCAATAGTTTTTGAGTTTATTAATTACAAACAAACATAGATACATACAATTTTTTTTCTCTTTATAATATTAGTATAGACTAGCTGAGCCCTCAACTTCGTACGCGTGGTAGGTATTCGGTACAGCGAGTAACTTTTTTGTTTGTAAACCGATTAGAATGAAACAAACACTCAATGTTACTGGAAGGTTGCTACAATACACCAAATCATCAAATCGGTTTCAATCATCAAGCGGGATTAGCGTGCACAAACGCACAGACAAACCGACAAACATAGAAAAATTCTAGAATCTATTTTTTGACCTTGGTAACATAAATACAGCGTGCACAAATTGTTTTTGTTCTTTTAATCTTTAATGGCTCCTTTACGATTTTATTATATGTATAGATTTATTGCTCAAATATTTCTTTTAGGCTTAAATTTTTTATTTAGAACTTAGATAAAAATACTTTTTTTCTGGATGAGAGGTCCCTATATCTTTTTCTATATCCCTGACAATGTGTATGCACTTCGCATTTATGATTCTATTATTTTCATTTGAAGTTTTGTTAAGAACGTAATTACCAACGAGTAAAATTTACAGAGAAAATTTACAGATCGAAGTCAGTTATTTTAATAGAAATATCATTTATTTTCAAAAAATAATCCATAAGATGTAATGAATAGATAATTCCTTGAATAGTTGGTACATTTTTAGTAGGAACAAACGCTTTAAATAATCTTATATACGTATAATACGCACTGCTAAGGATTGGAACTCCCTGTTGGCGTCTCTATTTCCGAGCTCATACAACCCAAATCTTTTCAAGGTTCGATCTTCTGGATGAACTCGCTCCATAATCGGCCTCATCTTTTCTATACGGATAGATGCTGGCCAAGAGCAAACCCATTTTTATTAAAAAATAAAAAAAAATCAAAACGTGGCAAAAAAAGGCCTCTAAGACAACGTCTTTTGTAAACATATCGTTCAATGAGACTAAAGAACCAGAAAAAATGACAAAAATCTATTGAATTGCATTAATTACATCTTTCCTGTATTATTAGAAAAAATATGTGATAATTCGCTTCGTTTAATCGTTTATAGTTCAAAGCAAATTAAAATTTAATTACACAAATGCGTAAAACCTAGTGCTTAACTTTAATACCTTAGTTTAATTTAAATGCCTTTGATGCGGACCATAAAATGTGATGGCAAATAGCATCATATCGCATCCAGGAAACTTGATGTGCATTATAATTAAATTAATCGTCTTGTTTCTGTAGATATAATCTTTAAATAGTTTATATAAAATCGAGGACACTATATTCGTATACCGGTTTTATATTGAAAGAATGTTAATGATCGGGCAAAAATATGTGGGTCGCCTCAACGGGTAACCCCTAAATTATAGTATATTTTTTACCTCCTTTAATAATAATTTTTAAGCAGTAGGTACAGGTGTTTCGTTTAATTTATTATTGTGTGAGTCGACGGTGGATCCAGGCTACTTCTGACCGGTCCGGACCTATTGGAAAATTATGGGAAAGGCCCTATGTCCACAGCATTGGAATTGCTACGGCTGACGATGATGAATATTTTGTATTTATATGTAACTAGCAACCCGGCCCCGGCTTTATACCGATGCATTTTACTTCTGCAACACATATACACAAACCTTCCTTTGTTTAACGATCTTTGCAATAGTGAAAACCGTATCAAAATTCTATGTTCAGAGTGTTTCAGAAAAAGTTAGTAGAGAAACAGACACAAGCGGAAAGCAACTTTATTTTATAATAAGTATATGTTATATATGTATTTAATGTAATTAAGTGTAGGCTGTGTAGGTAATATACAGTATCTCATACTGCAAGTTTGATTTTAATCGTAAATTATCAAAATTAACTCATCTGTAAGAGATTAAATAGAAGATTTAATCTCTTTGTCCGTTTGGTCGCTTGGCGGCAGTAACCACCCCTTACAGAAGACCACCATGAAAAAACAGCACGTGTGCTTTTGTGTTTCGGTGAGTTTCCCTAAGTCTTCCCAATCCCTTATCATTAATCCTACTGATGTAGTCGCTTTTTCGATTTTAGTTTAGGTATCAATTTAAACTACTCGCCGCTTTGCACGCAAGCCGCAGATCGCTCGGCATGCAAATTAATCGATTGACAAGTTGACAATATAATTAACACTTTTATCGCGTCCTCCAATTAATGGCAGCAAACAGGTGGCACACGCGACTCGATATCGTGTGTGAACTTCACCTGTTAATGAAGTCACCGCATTATTCCCTTAAGATGACACTAGCAAAAAGCGAGAAAAAAAATTAAAGCTTTTTACTTTTTAATGTCATTTTAAAAAATTTTTAATAATGTAACATATAAAAATATGTGCACTGTGTTACTTTCATCTGGTTGGGAACTTTCTGTGGTCTGTGACCAATTTACTTTATGAAATGAGATGAAATGTCAACGTCTAAATGGACATATGTCATTTGTCAATGCCATGGTGGGCGAGAGAAAGTACATATATGAGAGGTGTCATGGACACACTCATGCTTCAGCGCGATTTAATTTTAATAGATCCCCCCCTAGGTGGGCCAGGACCTTGTCGTGGTGGGGGGGCTCACCCTTGGCAATCCGGGCGGTTGCAGGGGTCGGTGCTTTTTTCCTCACCGACCTTTGCTCGACTGACCGGATTGGTTTTGGGGACAAAGAAGGCCCACACGACGTGGGCTCCGAGCGGGCTCCGTTAAACGGAGCTCGTGGCGGAGTCCAACAGAAGAGTTGTCTTTTTACTTGACACTGGCGGACAATGGCCATCCTCAAGATGAGCCGAATCGCCATCTTTTAAAATAGAAGAAGAAGAAGAATTTTAATAGATTAACAACTCAAGTATCCGTAAGTTTGACGTAAGTAAGTTTGACGAGCCCGTTGGATGAATGGTTAGGGTGCTTGCCTTAACGCTCTGTTTTAGGGTTCCCAGGTTCGATTCCCGGCAGGGTCAATTTGAAAAATGAACTTTTTCAAATTTAGCTCTGGTCTTGATCTGGAAAATAGTGGCAGGGTACAGTGCGTTTCGCAGTCATTTGGGCAGCCCGTCTAGTAGCGCAGTAACCATCCCTTACAGAAGACCACCCTTATCATTAATCATACTGATGTAGTTGGCAGTGTATACCTCCAGCAGCTTTGGCGTTGCTTGTGTTATAAGCGACGGTAGCCACCTACCATCAAGTGGGCCGACAGCCTGTCTGTCGATCTTAACATAAAAAAAATCGGTTGTATCAAATATGATAGTTGATAAAATATAAACGGGTTGGAGGCCCGAGCCATCATGCAAGATGGCACACTGAACGCTTTAAATTTACGACAATACATGGCTGACAGGGAATCTAAATAATATTTGTAAAAAAAAAGAAACCTAAAAGGACGTAGGGTACCCTTCATCCAGAAAAAAAGTACTGTTCACGAGGGATTTTAATGTTAATTAACAACTTATTAAGTTTTGTTAATAGGCGACGGAAGCCATCAAATGAACAAAAAAAAAACGTGACACTGAAAATGGTTAGTATTTTTCAAAATTTCAGTTTAAATGTAATTTGTCTTTGCCTATTCTTGAATCATGAAATCACACACACACAATCGATTGATTTTATTTGAAATCCTTTTAACTTCTTAAGAAAACAAATGCGAAACGTAACAAACAGGTGCAAAGTGTTGTCGCGTGCCGAGTTCACTTAAACGCCCACTTGAATAAATTTGTATGCAAGAATTGCCTACCACGACAACAAATTTATACGCAAACTCAACTGACATTATAAAGTTTAAAAAAATCGCACCAATGCACGACTCGGGGCGTAGTTCAAAAATATTTGGTATTGGTCTTTGAGAAACTAGATCGATCGCCACCAGAAAAAGTTTTATGTGAATTGCTCGTTGCGAAAGTCGTGATTGAGGTAAATTTATTTTATTTTATTAATGGCTATTATCACAAGCAACACCATCGGTGTGCAACTGCCTTTCCAAACTTAACAGGAAACAGTATAAGAGATTAGGATAATAATCTGATAGAGACTCTGGCATCCGAAACACAACAGCACGCAAACCATAATTAGGCTGCCGATATATAAATTAACCATGTAATATATAAATATATATATAATAATTACTCGTTCTAGGAGCTTCCAATAGATAAATTCTTTTTGTAAAAGGAACTTTATAGTTTAGATGATTGTTTTCGTTTAAGGTAATAATTGAGAGTAATGTGAAATATTTTAACAATTAATTAATGATTCTGCCATAAACAGTGGTACATCGCTCTCTATAGGACATTATTTAATTAATAACTTATTTTTACTAACATTATAAGCACTTATATATTTATATCTTTCGTACCATAATTTATGACTTCGAAACGCAGTGTGCCTTAAAATAAGTGTATTAATAATATTTTTCTCTAGCTTATATAGAATAAATTTCTTCCAGACGATTAATTCTGTTAGCAAAAGCAACTTTTGCTAATTAGAAACGTTTTAAGCCTAACCAACCAAGATCGCAGTTTAACTTACATTATTTACGAGATAAAGCCCAAAGCAGATTGAACGAAATTGCGGTGCTAGTTAACGTTTCGCGTTAATAGTAAATTATTAATACTACATTTCTTACATAAATATTGGATACAGTAAAATATACACCTGCCAAGCAAACAAGTTTAATATTGAGAGCAATTAATATCAACACCATGCGAAAAGGAAGTAGTTAAAACCGGCAAGCTAGTTTGTTTCATAATGTGTTTCAATTATAACTAATATTCTTGTCTAACTAAGATTTACTTCTGAGAGACCGACGCACTTACACTTAAAAACATAAACTCTTACCTCACAGGAAGTTTCTATACTAGTAGAAGCAAAAAGTTTCTAAAGTAGTAGATTGACGATGGTTCCATGCTGCTTCCGACCGGTTCTATTGGAACTAGCAATGGACGCTCAACGGCCGAGATGATGAAAAATCTTACTTTTAAATAAATACATCCAAAAAATATATATACTAAAGGGATACAAAAGATCTCAAATCTCCTAAAAGAGATGCAGTTTCTTCAACGTTGACATTGTG
The DNA here is from genome assembly GCA_910589475.2 of Bembecia ichneumoniformis. NCBI lineage: Eukaryota > Metazoa > Arthropoda > Insecta > Lepidoptera > Sesiidae > Bembecia > Bembecia ichneumoniformis. The sequence continues at coordinate 6,646,140 of OU342533.1, read as the reverse complement.
CAATTTACGAATTCATTGGTTATTTTATTAGTAACTAGCGACCCGCCCCGGCTTCGCTCGGGGTGCAATTTTTATATATATGAACATTCCCCGTTTGGAATAAACGGGGAATGTTCATATATATAAAAATTGCATTAGTGAAAACCGAATTAAAATCGGTCTACCCGTTCACGCGTGATGCCGTGACCAAGGGAAATGGGGATTCATTTTTATATATAGAAAAGAATTTATTTTTATTTCAATGTTCAATTATTTAAGTATCAATCTATTCCTTTAGCACAAACGTTTCATTTATAATATATAATCAACATTTAATCGATGATAAATACTAGGTTTTGTGTGGTGTGTGAACCGTCTAAGCCTCTTCTAACCAACTATTCGTGCCTCTTCAGTTGGACTCTGTCTTTCACATGATAAAATTGTTTTATTTTACATTTTTTTATGTTGGAGTATAACATTGTTTAATCTTTTTTATCATTGAATAAATTATCTTTCTTTCTTTCTCTCTTTCAAAAGTTATCAAGGTTTATCGATAATGTTCTATATGCACTTTCTTGAGACGTGAACAACAATGCAATTTAAAATACGTCTTATGTGCGTCATCTTAAAAGTAACCAAAACCATAGGATAGGGATTGCAAATGCGCTGCCGAATTTGTTAGGATAACGGATGAGAAGGCTTTAGAGGAAAGGATCTAAGCATAACTCACTCACCGAAACACAAGAGCACATGTGTTATTTTTCACAATGGTCTTCTGTAAGGGATGGTTACTGTCGCCAGACGGACTGCCTATTTTATGACTGCAGAGAGCAATGTGTCCTACCACTATCATTATAATGTAATGTTAATGACTGCAAATTTTACCCGGACCACTTGAACTTACCTATGTCTGTCGTGTTAGGTAACCGAAAATCCATTAAAATGGCCTATTACTGTGTTAATTTTTAAATTTTTTTTTAGGATATATTCCAGGAATGAGTTGAATAAACTTTGCATGTTAAAGCTCATATTGTCGTCATAAAAGTTATAAACAGAATAAAGAGAGGACTGACACTTTTTGCATGGAGCATGTAGAAGAAACGCGTAGGCCGCGCGAAGGACCCATAAATCTGTCTGAATTGTCGGGAGGAAATCGTGAAATGGAGCGCACATTGGACTTAGTCTATGGTAAAGTTTGAAAGATCGTAGGTGGTCGGAATTATTTATTGTCCTGCTATTTTATGCATCTGCAATCTCAACGAATTTCAAATCTAACGCATCCTCAATTGTAACCACTACTTTACGATTACTGTGAATTATAAACAGACAGATTTCTTAATTTTTACATTTATATTGTAGTGCCGAAAAAATATTATGAATTATAAATTTATTCTTTAGACTCATCCGCGTCATGCAGGTTGTTGACGCCAGTTGTCAATTTTATTTAATTAATAGTAGTTCGCTGTGGTACATGCTGTCTCACTTCCACCATATATACGACCGCGCGACCATTTTATGAAACAGCAGTCTAAAAACATCGTAACAATAACACGCGTAGACTCATCCCGTCGATCTCGACCCGAATTATTTCTTCTGCTAATGTTATCAGGCAATCTGCTTGTAGTTTATCTATTTGGTCACGCTTCCCGCTCCGTGAGTGTAATCATTGAAGTGGTGAAGTGATGGAGCTTCTGGACTCTTGTGTGTGACGGGCCCGTTGCAATCTTTGTCGCTAGAGGGCCAAGGATTTGGTGATTCACGAGGTAGGTGACAGATTTTCCTTCATTTCCTCGTCCTTTGATTACAAGGAAAAATACAGTCCACCTTATAATTGTTTGGCGTGACCACAGGTTCCTTATAGAACTTTTCTTCGGTAAATTTCAATTAAAAAAAATGTATTGTACATTCTGAATAAACATTAATTCAAAAACATTTGTTTTACAAGTTAGATATTAGCAGTCAGTGTACCACACACAGTTTACACGAAGCAATGAACAGTTTCTGAGAATCTAATGTTTACAACATTAAAAGCAGGTCATTAAAAGCATTAAAAGCATTAAAAACCGTACCTTTGCAGGTCGTAAACTTTATCATTTTTGCCAACTTTATTGGGTGTTTGTATAAGGAAGTTGTGTTTATTACTATACGATGAGCGCTCGTAAACAATTCACCGAATCGTTGCGATCTTGTTGCGTTCTTATTGCGTTTTGCAAATATGGCCTTCTGCACCTTTATGGTAGTTTTTGCTTAAAAAGTGACCATTTAAGAGAAACTGCCATTGGACTGGTTTTCTATCAGTTGCCAAATGAAACCAAAGATGATCCTTTTATGGTTCTAACTAAACGCGCTGGTTTTTCTTAAGGACATGTTACATTATTATTTTTTGGATTATTTCCGTAGGTTGAGAAATTTTTTGGTTCATATTACGTTAGCTATATAATATATTTCCTATAGTGGATAGCTGGTGACTTACCACTTTGTGGTAAGTGACCAAGCAGCACCAAGGTGGATGCAATGGCGCCTGCATGGCGCTATTTATTATTATCATTTAATTTTTATTAATAAAAACTTAATAACTGACTTACATTGCCCAACAAAATCATTGTTAGTTTTCAATTTCTATCTATATCTCATCTATAAATATTATAAAACTAGCTGAGCCCGCAACTTCTTACGCGTGGTATACGCTATAGCGCGTAACTTTTTTGTTTGTAAACCGATTGAAATGAAACAAACACTAAATGTTACGGGAAGCTTGCTGCAATACATCAGTGAAAACTGCCTTCAAATCGGTTAAGCCGTTTCTGAGATTAGCGTGCACAAACGCACAGTAAAACAGACAAAAATTCGAAAACCAATTTTTTTTTGACCTCGGTTACATAAGTACAACGTGCACAAATTGTTTCTTGAAAAAATATTTAATGTACAGACACGGCTCGTTTACGATTTTACTATACGTATAGATATAGATAAATAAAATCTCTATCCGCTTGTTTGTGTTTTTCCTAAACTTTTTTTATTATTAGTGATAATCGGCTGTAGCCATCATTAATATATTTTCTTAAAAATAAAATAAAAATTCTGGTTAGTTTGGTTTAAAGATAACTTTCTTTTTATTTTCGTCAAAGAAACATTAATTCTGTTCTCCGCTTTTGAATTTATTCTTTTCACAATAGAATCCAGTGATACAAGAACTATTTTTTACAAGTGTGTCTTCTTGTTGGTTACTGTCAATAATGTTAAATATTTACATTATAATACCTTCGTAGTCGTGACAAATATTTTAAATCTTTCTATTACTTTGTAACACAAAGGCAATAATAAGCATATAAACGGTTCTATAAGATTATAGACGCATTTTCATTGGCATGATCACCATGTAATAAGAGTAACACTTGCAGCATATTTATGTCTTATTTCTGTTGAATTAATCTTTGACGTGTCTTACATATAAATATACGAAACAATCGTGAATACTCTTCTTTGCATTATAAAATGCAACGATGTGATCACGGAATTTTAAATATTGTCGAATTCTCTACATAACTTACTATAATCCGTCCTAATGACAGAACGTAGTTTATGGTTTCAATCAATTTTTTCCCCATGCAAAATAACGGCCGTTGGTATTTCACGTCTACCAGTACAACAACCACGCTTGCTCAATGGGATCTCATTGGATCCGCTTCGTCTATCAGAAACACGATAAAGAACCTAAGACAGAGAACAAGTAGCGTATAAAGCTGAATGGGTGAGATGTGGACTTGGAAATGAGGTTTGGCTTCTAAGGGTGTAGTCCCTTAGTTCCCAAAGTGGTCCAAGTAGACCTCCAGGGGTCAATTCTCACTTATTTCATTTAGAGAACTCCCCATTCGTGGTTAGAACTCAGCCACAACGCAAATTTCCATAGTTAGATCTAATCTTCACATTTTTTTGTCGAGTTTTGGGAATATGGTAGAAATGTTGCTGCAGGGGGTCCACCGGAACCAGCTAAATTTTGAAGTGGTCTATGAGAAAAAAAATCTGGGAACCTCTGGCGTAGTCTATAGTGGTAACACCACACTCTGACGTATCTGTATTAAATTATTCACTTATAAGGAATTTAGAAAATAAATAATGTTTTTTTTTTTCTCTGAGCGCGGAGTCCCTTGTCAAGTCCTCTAGGCAGTTTCCTTCACTGCCAAATGAATAAACTAGCCTTAGGTGGGTGGATAACCAAGTTCGCTTGCCCCGTGAATCCCGCGACAGCTGAGCAATACGGAGAATGGGAGAAAGAGAGAGAAACCCATTAATATTAAATTAAACGGCGGGTACAACCGTGGAACAAATCTAGTGTTGATAATTAAATACAATTACATTAAGAAGGCAGCTAAGAGTGTGTCAGTAGTACTTATACATGAATAGGAACACGCGCATGATTACATATGTAAGCAAACATACATTCAACAGTTGGTTACTACGCTACGGTGTTTGCTCATTGATTAGGAGCCAATAGTCAATACTTTTACTTCTCTGTTGCGAGCGTTCAAAATTACACAAGCACAACTTGAATTGTAGAATTTTGAGAAAACTTCGTCGTATTACAAACGAGTGCTAACTCGATTATTGTCGGGTAACAATAAAAAAGTATTTATTGCATTTTATTTATGTTTAGAGGTCGGCAGGTAGGATGACGGTCCACCTGGTGGAAGGTGGCTACAGACGCCTATGAACAAAAGGAACGCTGTAAAGGTTTCAAATGTGCTGTAGGCCTAATAGGATAAGGGGAATGAGGTCTGTGAGTAACGAATAGCTACAAGCTACAAGCCGTCAAGGTGGTCTCCTGTAAGCATGTGGTAACTCATGGTGCCCGTTATATGTTTTCTTTTGATTTATTTCATTGTGGTGTTAAAATAGAACGGTATACGTAATCCCATCTCCTCGTAATCCTATGGTGTATGTGCTTGTGTTAGTAGGCGATGGCAGCAACTTAACATCAAATTGACCGTCAGCTTATCTTTAGGTACATGGTAGGTTGTCCGTTGTCTACACACGAAGGCAGTAGTTAATCGGTGAACTGTTCCAAGTCTCTGACGCTAATGTTGCCATAAACACCCCTATCAAATCCTGTAAATTTTTTTTATGTTAAAGTCGGCAAACAGGCTGACGGTCCACTTGATGGTAGGTGGCTACCGTCGCCTATGACACAAGCAACGCCAAAGCTGCTACAAGTGCGCTGCCGACTACAGTATGATTAAGGATAAGTGATTAGGAGAGGATAGGGAAATAGGCTCTGGCATCCCTTACTCACTCACGAACGTTTCACAATCTTAATTTGGGCAGGCCGTCTAGCGGCGGTGACCACACCCTTTCAGAATACCACCGTGAAATAACAGCACGTATGCTGTTGTGTTTCGGTGAGTGAGTAAGTGATGCCAGAACCCATTTCCCTATCCCTATCATGGCTTCGTCAACATAAAAATTTTATTTCGCAAAATGGGCATGCGCTATCGGAACAATAGTTTGGCTTCAATTTTACACAATCCAATTAGTTGCATGACATTAGTTTTATCAAAAAATTGCGCATGGCGCGAATCTGAAATTACACAGATTGTTTTTTTTATTATTATTAAAGATGGGTTTGCTTACCAGCATCTATCTGTGCAGGAAAGATGAGGCCGACGATGGAGCGAGCTCATCTAGAAGATGCCTATTCACTCGAACCTTGAAAAGATTTGGGTTGTATGAGCTCGGAAACACAGACCTTAGCAGCGCGCATTATGAAAGATGTTTTAAATCGCTTGGTCCGAATTAGAGGGATTTCGACAAGGTGAGGATCGTAACCAGCCGTACGTCTGCATGTCCGATAGAAGAAAGGGGAAGGCGGTATGATCTCATGCAGCTCCCGAGCACACTCTCCGAAGTGTGCTCGGAAAATTATGTTCAAGGAAAATTGTTGAAATTAATGTAGTGAAATTCGGTTTTACAGTAGGCTATGGAGCTGTATACTCCATAGCCTATCTACGAACAGCAGCTAAACTAGAGAGAGAGATAGAGTGAGATTCAAACAGAAGCGGATAAACGAAGGCTGGATTACATCTTGATAAGTTAATCTTATTGCAACTGTGTTCATGTCAATAAAGCACTTATAAAACCCACAATGAAGACAGATACGTCAAGTCCTATCTATAGAGGGATCACGTGCGCAGTAATAACACAATTTTCCCTTATTTAAATCACGCTTAATTCATATCATCTAAACATCGATTGTACCGTAGTGGTACTGCTTTTATATTATTTATTATAAATAAATATATTAATTACATATATAACCTCATTTTCAATTACTCCTTCATGTTATTTATTTATTTTTAATCAGTTTCTTTTTTAATTTTGACAAACCTTGGTTCGATAATCAATTCAAAATTTTCGTTGTCACAAAATTTTGTCTCCGTCGCGGACAAAGCCATTCTGCTTTTGACCGTGTTGGTTTTCGTTTCGAGTATAATTATTTTTTTTTGAATTTTCAATTTATTCCCCGATTTTATTTCTTGGGTACGTATTTCATCTTATTTGTAATAGTGTTAGTATTTAATTCTGTGTTTCTTTTTATACTAAATTAGGCTTGCTTTCGCCGGCCATTTTGTTATCATTCTAGATTGTGAGAATTTCTATATTTCCATAGCACGTTTTATGTTTATAATATTTGATTAAGTTATTTTTAAATTATTGTAAAATTCAAAAATATAAATTGAGTTCTTTATATCTTTACAATTACTTATTTTCTTATATTATTTGTTCTTGTTTTTGCCTGACCATTTATTGACCAAATTAATAACCTTGTATATTGATTCTTATTTTCCACTGGTCAGGCACATCATTCCATATGAATATGTGCTTAGATATTTCTAAACCATTTTCCAGTTTCCATTTTTCATTTTTCATTTTCTAAGCCGTCTTAACAATATTGTGATTTTGAAAAGGAAATTAATTTCTGCAAACTTATTTTTGACATACACACCTATTGCTCGTTAAACACTAGCTCATAAATAAGTTAGTTCTCATCGAAGTTAAAAAATGTTAAATATTCTCACTTAAGTAACAAAATAAAACTTTCATTAAACAAATCTGTCAGTTGTCAGTCAGAAGATACCTATTTATATACAAGCAAGTCTGTTACACAATGATCGATGTCTTTTAATAAAATATTAAAGAAAGAAACGGTCGTGAAAAAATTATCTACGATATTATCTGGATAATGACCTTCTCAAGGCCACCTCTGCTACGTGCCAAGGCCCTATCAGGAATACTTTATTGTTTTGTCAAATGATTTATATTGAGGTTTTTTTTTTATTTTTATTTATTAATGTTCATAATAATGTAATTTAAATATTATCGCGTTATCTTTTCGTAACATTGTAAAGAGAAGCTACAAGAATACATATTTTCTGCAATTACAATGTTTATGCTTAAAAATTACATTACAGCTACTTTTAAAGCTAATAATGATGTTTGAGCTTAAATTTACAGGTTCGACCACTGTAGCTTAGCTGATTCAAGACTTTCTAAGATTTATGTACTAAAAGGATTATGCTAAACTTATATATTTGCGCATAAACCTTAAAAAGGAGTTTATGATAGCGAACACTGTGTTCCACTGGTCAACCAGTCTGGTCGTAGTAACCACACTTTTACAGAAGTTTTGTACTAGATACAATACCAACCTGTGTCTTTTCATGAGTGAGCTAGGGACACCAGAGCTCGTCATCTCTCTATCCTATTCTCAACATTCCTTTGGTTACTAATCGATTGACAACGCCACTGTAATGCCTCTGCCTTAGGTTACCTAAGAAGTAGTTAAACGGTGAGCGAGATCAAAGTAAAGTTGTAAACTTGCAAAGCCTATTTCCACCAAAGCTTAGTGGTGTGGGAAGATATCCCATGAAGATGTACTCTGTTGGAAGTATTTGTGCAAATTAAATCAAATCGGTTTTTTTTCTTCTCAAAAATAGGATAACAATATCACTTTTTTAAAGTCGATTATATATCTATTATATTGTATGTGCGAGGAAGATGCGGAATGTGATCCTAGCAATGTTTAGTATCTTCGCTAATATAGAATTGTTGGACACAGCCGGGGAAAGGGATAGATACGTATAACTATAGTAACGTCTTTTTATACTACTTACATATCCATAATTCAATCATTAGCATTCAGTTTTGGCTAGTATAAGTAGTCCGATGATCGGACTGATGAGAGTTTTTCGTCTCAGTAGTCCGATGATAGAGAACATCGGACTACTGAGCCTTCTAGTCCGATTAGCTTCGATTGAGAAAATCTATGTTAAACTATGAAAATAAAAAGATCTTTTATACACTTAATTCGCTGGATGAAAATGCAGCCCAGATTTTTAAGCAGCTGTCAACCTGTTTAGCTGTCAATCTTCCATCTTTAAATATAAAAAAATATCTCAAAACGTGGACCTTTTCAACCTGATGTTAGATAATATATTAAATGTCAATCTTGAAGAGAATGAATCAAATAAAAAATGTGCAATCAGTAAACACACTCGAAGTTTATAGTCAAACACATGTTAAGTTATAAAAAGCAGAGATAATTATTAGTGGAGAGGTTATGTTTTAACATTGTACAGGTTATCAATACTAAAATATGTAAAGAATTGCTATAACATTTAATTATATTTTTTTTTCTCAGATAATTCACTGGTGTAGGTTATATTTTATTAAAAACATTTGTCAGAGCATTACGACTACTAATTATGAATACATTATTGTGTTGATTGCTCTTAAATTTTTCTTTTATTTAATACTAGCTACCAGTCCCCGGCTTCGCAACGATCCATTTTTTTTTCTGGAAATTATATACACAAACCTTCCATGTTTTTTTTTTTTCATTTCGCCCGCAACCACTATTTTACTTTTGTTTTCGCTTACTATTCTTTCGAAATTATTTTTCCTTTTGCTCGGCTTCTAAGGGTCATAGCATAACATTACTCAAAATGAAAGCTATAAAATTTAAAAAGATTTAAAGAGTTCAACCAAACAAACAAACAAACCCTTCAGCTTTATTATATTAAAACCAGATATATTATATGTAATAAAGTCTCCATATCACTGTTCCTTGATCAACTCCCAACAAGCGGGCATTCAATATTTCTCTTACTTTGTATTTTATATGCCAAATTTTATGAGCTAATTATAGATATAATCCATTGAATCATTACTTAGTTTCTTTTTCTTGTGAATCATTACATATAAATCAAGTTGATAATGCTTTGCGATATTTTAGTACGATTATTCAACGTTTATTGCATTGATTTTATCTGTTTACGGATTTGTGTGTCTAAAGCATTATGTACAAATAAAATTAATAGGATTTTTTACCATTAAATACATTATGATATCCAACACAGTTGGTTCCCATACCTTCAATGAGAGTAGCTAATAATAGCGAATGTTGGTTTACGACAAGGGCTTTTATGATGTGCCTTTACTTGTAGTTAACGGGGTCTACAAATACATAAGTCTATGTTTTCTATCTTTAGACTAGACTTGCTCTCTTTATTATCTATGTGTGAAGTGTTCTTGATTGTATGATTATTTAGAATAAATTTTCGTACATCTGGAGCTTTTAAATTATTGCTTGCATTTATACTAGTTCTATCTAATTTTGAAGATACGTTTTATTTTTCTCAAGTCTTTCCTCGCCTTGTCAAAATAATTTTGATTTAAGTGTGTTTTATTAAAATTTAATCTTCACACGATGTTTAATAAACCACTTAGGAATTAAGAATTAAAATATAAGTAAACTAACAGTATCCGGGATCGTAAAGTGCATTTCCACTATCTAATACTCCGGATCCTGATACCGCAATCGTCAGATAAGACCTACACTTGACGACGCAAATATCTGCTTGCAGATATTAATATCATTAATTTTTAAACAGTAATTTTCCAATACGTTGCAGATTTAAAATATAAATACCACTATGACTACCAACTGGTAGGCAATTTTCAAGAGGAAATTAAGAGGGTTTATTTTATGGGCTGTCTACCTTAAAAGCTAGATGAGGATAGGAGAACAGGCAGTGTCACCCTACACTCAGTCACCAAAACACAACATCACGTTTACTATTACAATGTTCTTCTGTATGAAGGATAAACTGCTGGATATAAAATGCCGCTCAGTTTGGGATTGCGGTAAACAGTACGGCCCTTTCGTTACTGATAATTTTGTTATCAGTATTTTATAAATTTTATTCTATCTCTATATACATACTTGCATATTACTATTTTTTACTATTTCCTCGAGCTACTTCATTTGCTCGTGGTGACTTTATCTTATATGAATAATCACATTGCAAGTTCTGAAGCGTTGAGAAATTCCGACCGAAAAACTTTATACAACACACTGATCAATTTAAAGCCTCAATAAAATACTAACACACAAAATCTTTGTTACATAAATTATTTTTTCTCAAAACTAATTATGGTAATTGTCACTTAAATATAATTAGTGGTGGACACCCCTTTCACGCCAGTACCACCCGCTGACAAATGACTACCGTGTAATAATAGCATGTGTGCTGTTGTGTTACGTCCAGTAAGAAATGGAAGTCAGGTACTATTTTCCTATCCCATCCTAAACATTTATCCTTCATCTTATTAAAATCGGCATTGCACTTTCAGCATCTATAACGTTACTTGTGTTCATAGACGACGGTATCTACCTACCATCAAGTGGACCGTCTCAGTCCAGTCAGTTACATTTATATAAAAAACCATAAAAATTATGTCCTGCATGAGATGAAAATTTACGTACCATACTTTCGGATTTTAAATAACTTCTTACTTCTTAAATAATTTGCCAAACGTGCCCTGAATATTGTCTTTAAAATCAAACGAGTGGCAGGTACGTACACTAATAAAAAATCAATAGAGTACGTTCTTTTAAAAGATATTAATAAAATACGCAAAGCTCGTGTATGAAATGGAATACATTAAGCGTGGGGCGGAGTAGGGCCAGTAATAAAAATTTAACGAGTAGGCCAACTAGTGCCCGCGCACCCAAAATAAAAATCATATGAGCGAACACACCGGTCACGAAGATAAGCGTATTTAGTAAATAAGCTTAATCACGTTGTAAGCGGCATAAATGCACCTCTTCAGTGACAATATGGTCATGAAGGACAAGGTAGGATAGGGGGAATGGTGGTGTTTATTTTTCTCTAAAGGGTGGTAAGTGCTGACCAATAAAAAACTGCAATTCTGGTATCGCTACTACAATTCTTATTATAAAAAACGTGAAGAGGGTTCCGTGCGATGTTATCTATCCGCAATATTGAGTGATTTATCATGTTATTTTAATATCATGGACTTCTTATAGGTTTTCCTATAATATATAAGTAGAAAACTAATTTCTGTATTTTTTTCAAAATTTTAGGTTCAGTGGTTTCGGAGAGAAGGGGGGAATGGTCAATTTTCGTCTATTTTCCTGAATAACTTGGAAACTATGTATTTATTTTAAAATTACAAAAAAAATACATTTAAGATCTTCACTACAAGACCTTCCATTTGATATGTCAAATGATGCAGTTTTCAAATTTTTTTTTAATTTTCCACCTTTCCCCAAAAATGACCTACCATATACAGATTTCATCTATTCACGTCACACCTCTGCGTTTGGGTCACAGAAATTGATATGTGTACCAAATTTCAACTTAATCGGTCTAGTAGATTCCGAGATAATTGACTGTGAGCGACGGACAGACGGAAACACGAGTGATCTTAAAGGGTTCCGTTTTTTTATTCGGACGTACGGAATCCTAAAAACTCGTAATAAAAGCGGAAATTGAGAATAAGAAAATTGTTCTATACAAATGGATTTCAGACAGGAAGAAATTAGGACTGGAAATCGAACACATTCGCAGAGGTTGACATGAATTTCCTGAACGTCTTCTTTAAAATAAAACGAAAAGTTACATAGATATGGGACATTGAACTTCTAACATTGGGTGCGCGAATTTAAGTAGGTTGGTTAATTTAAACATGCGTTCGCTAGGATAAAATCACGTACGACCCAAATGTAGGTGTACTCAGTTGCAAGACGTAGATCACATTTATGGTGCGGCGTTTTACTGGAATTCACAGCTAATTGCAAAATCGAGGACGCCGCTGTTTAACATATGTATTAGAATGTTTCTCGTGGCTCGTATTTCCACAGTCGACATTAAATTACTACATACGTATTCATATACATATTAATATGTTCAGTGGGAAAGACGCAGCTTATCATGTCAAGAGGTCCGAGATCGATCCCTGGTCATGCCATCATATCAATGTGTTTTTCTGAAAACTTAAGTGCATTTATTGACTTTCTCTCTCAAACAGTGAAGGAAAACATAGTAAAGAAACCTGCATACGCAAAAGAGTGAAGTCCACCAACTCGCATTTTACCAGCAAGCGTGGTGGACCATATAGAGGACCATATTGAGAGGACAAGCCTGTGCCCCTGCAGTCGGGATATATAATAGTCTGTTAATGATGATGATTATATGCTATATTCTCATTTAAAACTTGGATTTTCTTTTCTTTAAAATGGTTGGCTCTGCTCACGCTTTTTTTATTATCTTTTTAACTTTAGGGACTTTTAGAAAGCCCCATCAAGTGTATGATTTTTTAAACAAAAGGTTTCATGCGGACATTTAACACATTGTATTATGAAAACAACAAAATCAAGTTAAGGGCTAGGCAATAAAAAAATAAGGATAAAGAAACACTTTAGCATTTGTACTGATAGTTTTATAATTAGTTTTAGTTTTATAAAATAGAACACCTATGCCCATCCTGAAGGTCCATCTTCCGTACAAGGTGTCCGATAATTAATGGATAACCTTAGAATCCAATATAGATCTAGTCATGACCTATCCATTTTCGCTTTAGTAAAAGTTGCATGGTTTTCGAGATTTTTGCATCTTTATACATATTTTTGGAAAATCGGCACCTCTCGACATCGATTACCAATTTACATACAGTTTCCACAAAAGAAAAAATATTTCCAAACGGTTTTCTGTTAAATATTTTCAAAGAGCTATTGAATGAATGATATTAAAAATTTTTCAATAACTTTTATAAATTTCTCAAAAATGAAAATAAATCTGAAGTAGAGGCACCAAATTTTGAACTTCATTCACGTCAAAAAAATATACCAAGCCTAAAATGGTTGGCTATATTAAAAACTTTTCTATTCAATACAGAATTGAAAATGACATAATACATCCCATATTTATCTTTGGAAACCAAAATATTACTGTTATTATCGTCGAGGAGCTTAAGTCACTGCATTACATTACTTGCAAAATGTCACTTTTTGTTTTATTTTAAAGAATCCATTGCAACTTAATTATGTAAGGCAATAAATAAAACTAGAAAACACCGAAAACAATTTTCTTTAGTATTTTTTTTAATAAACTCAACATGAATCACATACCGCGAGACGGATATTTAAATTTGCACAATCTGCATAGTTGGGAAATGGAAAATCTTCAGTTAATGCAAGAGGATAGGATGCCAATTCAAAATTGAAGTTTATTAGCGATATACAGCTTTTTTTTGTAATTAATACAAAATTAGATATTTTTTTAAAATGAAAAATAAAAATGAAAAATGCATGAGCTTTCAAAGATTGAATAAATGTTTACCTAAGAAAAAGGAGCGCGGATGAAGTTGGGAGCAAAGCTAGTTCTAAATATGTATTATTAAAAGATTTTTTTAATGGAATTAGTAATTTAACCTCTAATTCAAAAATTATATTACTTCTTAATAGCAGTATAATAGGCTTTAAAAAGATCACGACCTATGATAATTTAGATCGTCTTATAAACTATTTCACGTGTGATACCTACGTGAAAAAATAGAACAATGGCGAAATTAAGCACGTAGGTAGATAGATGAATAGGTGTTCGCCTAAACTATTTAAACCGACTTCATTGGCATACAAGTCCCATGTTTAATGTAAATGCTCTAAGACAAGTGTAGTTAACAATGGCGAAGGCCAAGGTACGAAATTCTCGTTCAACGACCGCTCTTATCATTACCATTCAATGTGATCGTTAGAGACGCGAACTCATCATGGTGTCCATAACAGTACCGAAAGATGCCCGTCCGTGGTAATACTTGGTAACCCAAGTTAATTTATATATGTATATACGTATAACTTTATTCGCGAACTATTCCTTCATTACAAACTTTTCTATATTTAAAGTTTTATATCTATTTATATTAAATAAAACTCAAATGTATGATTTTTTTTAAATCCACGGAAAAAGTAGGTATGGCATATCCTGATAGTATTTTTATATGACACTAGCGGCTTCGCCCGGCGTGCAATTTTTATATATAAGAACATTCCCCGTATATCCCTCTTTCCATTAGTGAAAACCGAATTAAAATCGGTCTACCCGTTCACGCGTGATCCCGTGACCAAGGGAAATGGGGATTCACATTTATATATAGAGATTGACAGGGTTTAGATAAAAGCTAACAGCTAGTTTCTAATACAAAAGAAATATGCATACTTAAACGCAAAATCTGGATCTGGAAAATAGTGGCAGGTCACATTGCGTTTCGCAGTCATTTGGGCAGCCCGTCTGGCGGCAGTAACCACCCCCTTACAATTCAGGACCACCGTGAAATAACATCACGTGTGCTGTTGTGTTTCGATGATCGAGTAAGGGATGCCAGAGCCCTTTGCCTACTGTAGTATGCATATATATGCAAATGGTACTACAGCTAGCCAATCACTAACAAACAGACAAATGGAGTCGTGTTTCAAAAAATATTACCTTCATCTTGTGAACTCTCTTACTGTTTAAATTTTGTATTGTTTGAGACCGTCTTCAAAGAGAACATTAGCGAATGACAAAAAGATCGATTTTAACGGATGTAGTTATCGTAAAAATGAATTTTCAAGTTCAGTTTGTATTTGAGTTCCATTTTTTATGGATTAATTAAAGCTTTTTTTTATGTAGAGGTTGTCAGACAGGCAATTGATGATAGGACAGACTGATATCGTCGCCTGTTAACTTAATCTTAAAGAAACTTTAATCTTATAAAAAAATATTACCTACTAATAGAACAAAATTGTAGTAGAAACATGAATACTCGTTATTAAGGTTATTAAAACATAGGTTTTGACCGCGACTTTGTCCGCGTATTATTATAAATTGTAATAAAATAATAATAATATTTTTTTTGCTGAATGTAGGTAATTGCAAAGATTTTACAATAAATTTAGCTCGCTACATTCACCCTTTAGGGTGTGCAAATATTTTGGATACATTACTTAAAAATACTAATTAATGACTACTATTAACTAAATTATCAGAAAGTTAATCGGAATCATCTTCAAATCATGTCCTGGAGTAGATCAAACTACACTAAATTTTTATGTTTCACTATGAATCTATACATTAATAATTATTTGATGTGTTAAATAAAATCTAACATGTTCTAAATATTAAATCCAAACTAGAACTATGCAATACCAAATTAAATTTCACAAACTTAAAACTATCTTGCTTTTTGTTTTATGTGTATGTATCTACACCTATTTATATACGTATTTCTTTTTCTTCTGATACAATAGGGGATCGGACAGTAATCAGATTAAAATCTAAAATGTACTTAGAAAGAAAATATATAATTTTTTATGATTATTTATCGAACAATAATTTAATATAATTCATTTACATATTTTTAAATGAAGAAATAAAATTTTATTATTTACAATATTTTTAATCTATACTGAAATCCCAATCACAGTGCGTGACGTCATTTGTGGGCAATCATTGTCTTATGCCAATGCAGCTGTTTTGTTATGATATATGACCACAAATGACGTTACGCGCTCTCAGATGAACTATCGTGGCGTTTTGGCGGCATTTTCAAACAAACAATATTAAAACATGATTTTGAGTACCTGGAAGGCTATAACTAAATAAAATAAACACTTTCTGAAAATTTGTCCGATCCCCTATAATTATATAACAAATTAATTCACCGCTTCTGTTTATTTATCCGCTAACTTCTTTTAAACAACCCCACGAATTTTGATACTGTTTTCACTCATAGAAAGTGCGATAATAGAGAAAGTTTTATGTAATGTATATAATTAGTAGAAAGAAAATGCACCCGTGCGAAGCCGGTAACAGGTCGCTAGTAATAGAATAAAATGCTTGAAGAAATTTGTACAAAAGCAGACAGAAGGGACGAAATTTTTTACTCCGAACTATTTACGATTCATTTTTATGGATTCTTGTGATCATAGAATAACATAAAATGCAAAAATAGACTACACCATGATATAATTTCAAAGAAGCTTGTACGTAGATTACGATCAGTAGAAAATAAATTATGTAATTTGGGACCAAACTAGATAATCTGCTATTAATAACAGTATTCAGACACTTGATAGTAAATGGACAAAGTTAAAGTTGCCATTTAAAAAAATGACAATTATACTTTGTTTATTTATTTATTTATTTATTTACACATTCACTCAAAATCCACAGCTCTCAATATACAATTAATAAACAAAAATAAGGCATGTCTGACAGCCAATTAAGGATTTTACATATGCATACCTAAAAGGAAAATAGAAAAAAAAAAAAAAAAAAAGCAAAATACATACATAAATAAGTCATACACTAACACATATTATATATAAATACTTACAAATACAATTACAATACTACTCACATTAAATGCCACAATGCTCACTGTCTTAAAAATAAAAAATATTTAACATAACGAATGTACTCGCTAGCAAGTAAGAATGTTGCCAATGCTATTCCTGAACGCACGCAACGAAGAACAGAACAAATCTGCCGAGGAGAATTTGTCATTGTACGATCTCTGAAGACGGCGCAAGACTGAATTTTGAGCATAATTACTATGGACAAACTTACAATTAAAAAGTCTCGAGCGTCTCGATGTTACCGCCGGAGCCCACAAGTTTAATGTGTTGTTTACCAGGTCAGTGCTGTCAACCATGCCATTGCAGATTTTATACAAGAAAATCATATCAAGGAGAGAACGTCTATCCTCAAGTGAGATCATTTGGTACATGCTACAGGCATCCTTATAGTTCGAATATGTGCGACAGTTGCGGTAGGACATTAGTTTGAGAAACTTGCGCTGTATCTTCTCTATGCTATGTATATGTGAAACATACAGAGGATTCCATATGCTGCTACAGTACTCAAGGACACTCCTAACATACGTGCAATAGAGAATCTTTAAACAGTGTATGTCAGTGAAGGGTCTGGTCATTCTCATTATGAAGCCAAGGTTTTTAAAGGCTTTGGATGTTATATTCTCAATATGGTCTGTAAACGTTAATTTAGAATCCAATAGAATACCTAAATCTTTGATCCGTTTTGTCTCTTGGATAACTGCACCGTTAATAATATAATTAAATTTTACAGGTTTTAGTTTTCGAGTGAAGGTTATGTGGGAGCATTTGTTGACATTGACATTAATTCTGTTTTCATTGCAATACACGCTCAACCTATCTAAATCACCCTGTATGGCGCGACAATCACGAATGTTCCCTATTTTCTTGTAAATTTTTATGTCATCGGCATACATTAGGAATTTAGCACATCGAAAACACCGGGAAATATCGTACAGATAACAGGAGAAGAGTAAAGGCCCAAGTATAGATCCCTGAGGCACGCCTGATGGAATTTTAACATAATTTGAACGATATCCACCCAAAACCACCGCCTGGCACCTATTTCGCAAATAAGATTCGAACCACCTGTAAAGGTTCCCCTTTATACCTAACTCGTCGAGCTTTTTAAGAAGCAATGCATGATCAACACGGTCGAAAGCCTTTTCAAAATCAGTGTAGATAACATCAACCTGAGAAGCACCATCCATAGCAATCAAGACGTCATTAGTAAATATTGCCAAGTTTGTATTTGTGGATCGATTTTTAAAGAAACCGTGCTGTTCAGTCGGTATTAAAGTCGACACCACCGGATACAAATGGTTATGCACAATACGCTCCAATAGTTTTCCAAGTACATTAAGAATAGATATCGGACGATAGTTCTGCACCAGAGACCTGCTGCCCTTTTTATGAATGGGAACAATATGAGCAGTTTTCCATACTTTGGGAAAGTGGCCAGCATCGAGACATCTGTTGAAAATCAATGCAAGCGGAACTGCTAAGGATTTCGAACAAAAATGAAAGAAAGATGGAGGAATCCCATCACTACCCCCTCCCTTCGAGATATCTAATTTTTTTAACAAACCAATTAAGTATGAAGAGGTGATTTCGATTTTATGTATGAGTCCATTATGTGGCACGTCACCAACAGAAGAACCGTGGCAGCAAGACGCAGGCTCCTTGAAGTTCTTTTGAAAAAAATCGTTAAACGCATTGCAGATGTCAGAACAATTAACTAGCCTTGCATTCTCATACGTCATTGAATCAGGATAATTAGAATTATCATTTCTATGTGACTTAATGTAGGACCAAAAAGATTTTGGGTTGGATTTGATCCACCTTTGAGATTTTTTTAAATACTCTTTGAGGCAAGTCCGCTGCAACGCCTTCATTTTGCTACGCAAATTGGAGAACTCTAGATAATCCAATGGATTACCATAACGTCTCCAATTCTTGTGAAGTCTAGCCTTTTCCCTCATCAAGTTGATAAGAACTCTGCTGTACCAAACAGGATATCTACGAGATCCAGAGATGTACATTTTAGGAACAAATTTATCAATTACGAGCGCCAGAATATCGTAGAATTTTTCCACAACCAACTCCAAGTCTTTAATTTTCGAGATAAACGACCAATCCTGATTCAAGAAAGCTTTATTGATTTCATCATAATCAGCTCGTTGAAACCGGTATTTAATGCATGACTTAGGTTTGAGTGGGTGGACATAGATATCAATAGTATGCATTTTCAGGGAGGGGTGATAACTATCTTCATTGACTAATGGGAAATCAGAATGCTGTAGCTCAAGCGCAAAATTTGAAAATACAAGGTCCAATGTACTATTGTGAAGATTTTTTGACAGATTAAATTGACTAAGACCAAGGTACGAAGTTAAATTTAAGAATTCAGTTGAGCTTTGCTGTAACTCCGTTGATCCTCTTTTTAGAATATGTGGTCCATTAAAGCTCCAGTCAATACAAGGCAAATTAAAATCACCCGCCACTAACAGCAGATCCTTTGAGTTTGCAACCAATACATTGTTCAGAACGGTCATGAACTGCTGAAGGCGTAGGGAAGTATTATTGTTCGGAGGTAAATATACAACTGCTAGGTGTAAATCACGAGAGCATCCAAGTGAACATCCCGAGATAGTCAACCAAAGACATTCCAATCCGGGTAACTGCCACTCCACACGGACACGAGTCTGTAGTTGTGAAGCACAAAAAACCATTACTCCACCACCCAAGGACCCGCGATCAAGGCGATACACATTATACCTACTATCGCATAGCTCAGAATCCAGAATTCCGTCACACAACCAAGTCTCCGTGAACAGAGCTATATCACAATCGAATAAAAGCATGTTTCTAAAAAATATATTAGTTTTTGTTCTTAATCCCCTGACATTTTGATAGAAAATTTCAAGTGTTTTTTGTTTTACTGTTGCCATAGAAGGATGATGCAGGAGTAACAAAAGTAATACAGCAAAACATACAAATGGACTTTTACAATGATACGCCTTGTCTTCGGAGATACGTACATGGATAGAGAAATAAATAAGACTAACTCAACATGAATTCCACAATGACATCCGTACTGGCAGGAATAGCACAGACTAACAGCTTGAGAAGCACATAGTAATAAGCACATTAT
This sequence comes from Bembecia ichneumoniformis, assembly GCA_910589475.2. Taxonomy (NCBI): domain Eukaryota; kingdom Metazoa; phylum Arthropoda; class Insecta; order Lepidoptera; family Sesiidae; genus Bembecia; species Bembecia ichneumoniformis. The sequence continues at coordinate 6,626,275 of OU342533.1, read as the reverse complement.
AACAAACAATAAAAAAAGAAACAAAGAACAACAATAATAATGGCAAAAATAGATAATAATAAATAGCAATGACAAAAGTACATAGTGAGCAGTGATCAAAAAACATATGTGATTCGATTTTATGCAATCTAGACAATAACAATAAAAAAGATAAAGAAATACAATAGAAATACAAAATACAACTGAAGCATAAGAAGCAGTAACCTAAGCAAGCTTTTCGAGATCCAGGGCGGAAGAGACTGGTTTCAGGGGGGAAGAATCGTTTCTGCGCATATAAATTCGGCAGTTTTTTGTCCACACATATTTATAATTTAATTCTTTAGCTTTTGTCTTACATGAAGCAAGTAAAGCTTTATTTTCTATTGTTAAGTGTTCATTTATATAAATATAACCGTTTTCCCCTCCGAAGCCCATCTCATTGGCAGACATGTTACGCCGCCTACGGGCGGCAGCAATAATTTTGTCTCTTAAAGCACGATCTCTAAGCCTGACCACTATAGCACGTCCTTTCTTAGCACTGGTAGCACGTCGCGGCTGAACTCGATGCGCAAATTCAATATCCTTTGGTTCAATGGGGACTCCAAAACATTTTATAACTTTACTTGCCGTCTCCAAAGTTATTTCATCACCACACTCTGGTACTCCAACAATCTCCACATTCTGTAGGCGGGTCCACTGCCGTTGTCTAGAGTTATCTTCCTCCAATCTCTTGACGCGTGTTTCGTATACTTTCAATTCTTGCTTTAAAACAACATTCTCCTCCTTGAGAGCCCTTACATCAGTGGACATAACGTTATGAGCCTTTCTGAGGTCACTGTTTACCTTTTTTAAGTCTTCTACAATTTTATTAAAAAAATTTAGAGACTCCTGAAATTCCGTTAATTGTTTTTTGATACCGCTTAGATCCTCAGAAAAGAGTTCAGTAAAAGTATCCCTAATAAGCTCTCTAAGGTTTGCATTCGAGTGACCCTCATGATCTACCAAACTTCCCTGTCCCAATACCTTCTTCATCGTTTTGCGTTTCGTGACGTTAGAACATTCCGCACTCAGAAACATTATGTCTATATCTTCCTTATGCTGATCCTCAGTACAGCGCACAGGAGTGTTTGAATTATCAGATTTAGGTTGTTTACAAATGCATTCGGTACATTTCCAATTGCGCTTGGTGTCCTGTGTCATTAAGCCAAACTTGTTGGGTGATATACCAGCACAGTGCAAATCATACTTTTGTTTACAAGTTGGACAGGTTAGATAGTTTTTCCCTTGAATGGCCATATTACATCCAGCACAAGTAGCCATTTATAATATTTTATTTTTATATAAAGTTAATTATAATATTTATATATTTACTTTTTAATGTTTGCGAATGAAATATGTAGGTAGATTGGTTTTTGTGATTCACGTAGTGGACAAACCAGAAGAAGAAACTGTCAATTACTCACACGGCAAGCCAATTCCAGGTTTGATAACAACACACTACAATGTCGAAATTTTGGAATTTAAAATTATATATGATACACGATGACTTAATTACTTTTACCAATTATAGTCCAAGCGCCGGAGCAAAAAAAGTAGGTTCGTAAAAAAATGTTCGGGACCGGCTATTTTTTTTTTGGAATATGTTCAGGAGTGTCCCCTGATTGCAAATCCAAGTTGGCGTCATCGGGGGGGGTGAGCGTCAGCCGCCATCTTGAAAAACACGTTTTATTGAATATCTCGCGAACCGCGCATCGTACGACAAAAATAGTGCAGATCATTTTTGTAGATAATAATATTTGCCATCTTTTTTATTTAAAACTTTTTTCTGTAAAATGCATAGTTTTTTATTTGTAGCGCTTCAAACTTTTTACAATATGGTTTTTGCTAAATATATAGTTAACGGTTCATGATAAATGAAAAATGGTAATAACTGAATTTGTAGAGCATGAAATTTCCTATAAATTTCATTCGAAACTTTTTCCCGTAGCATTTATAGTTTAGGAGCTGCAGCTAGGTAAAACCATTTCCAACGCCATTTCATAACGCATAAAATGGCATAAAGTTTTCCAAAACCTTACTCCTAAGTATGTAAATTTGTATGGCAGAAATCGTTTAGAATATATAGTACCTAAATTAATTAACAGTTTGCCGACAGAACTTAAAAATGAATTAAATGAAAATAATATTAAATATAAACTTCGAAAATATATTTTAGAACAATTATTGAAGTAACACGTATATTTTAATTGTTCGGTAGGTACATAGACAAACTTAGTGTAGTTTATAATGTACCGTATACCTGGTTTCCTCTTTATGTATTTTTTTTTTTAGTAAATAATAAATGAAAAAAATGAATGAAAAAAAATGTCAATGCAGCTGTGTAACGAGTCAATTAAAATTATAAATAGTGTGGAGAACAACGAATAATTTATCATCATAAAAGTTATTATGTAAAAACGTGGCGCATTATTTTACAGGGCGAGTCTAATTCTTTTCGATGTCGACGGAAGACACTCATCTCCTTCTGAATCGATTTCTTCTGCCTCCGCCATATCCGAAGGAGACGAATCGAAGGCTGGGTCTTCTTCGATTTCGTTTTCGATGGCATCTATTACGTCTGGCACGTTGTCGCATGTTTGGCCACTGCAATTCGAGCAAATGATTGAACATTTCAAACCAGCTTTTCAGCATCCATAAGCAGCTCCGCAATATTGTAGGAATGTTGAGGGGGGAAAGTCCGAACGACCCAAAATATATACTACAACTCATAGGCGCATGATTGAATATATAGCATTATAATCTCGTGAATATTTTGCGTTCACTCGACATTTACAGCGTTTTAGCTCCTAAACTATAAATGTTACGGGAAAAAGTTTCGAATAAAATTTATAGGAAATTTCATGCTCTACAAATTTAGTTATTACCATTTTTCATTTATCATGAACCGTTAACTATATATTTAGCAAAAACCATATTTTAAAAAGTTTGAAGCGCTACAAATAAAAAACTATGCTTTTTACAGAAAAAAGTTTTAAATAAAAAAGATGGCAAATATTATTATCTACAAAAATGATTTGTACTATTTTTGTCGTACGATGCGCGGTTCGCCAGATATTCAATAAAACGTGTTTTTCAAGATGGCGGCTGACGCTCACCCCCCCCGATGACGCCAACTTGGATTTACAATCAGGGGACACCCCTGTACATATTCCAAAAAAAAAATAGCCGGTCCCGTACATTTCAAAAAAAAAACCTCTGGCGCTTGGACTATTACTATTATTTATTTTTATTGCTTGATACACTAGTGGGTAACGTCCAACATAACTTCTGTTGTTAAGTTAAATCTAACAACAGAAAAAAGTTAAATCTAAGTTAAATTTAGATTTAAAAATAAGATTTAAACTTAGATTTAAAAGTTAAATCTAAGTTAAATCTCTACTAATTACTTTTTAATCACGACGCTATTTTTTTTACATAGAACCGGAAATTTCCGGAACCGGAAACCGGAAATTAACGAGTACCCAATACGTTTTATTCGTTTTTTTTTTAGTTTTCCTTTTATCAAGGAGCCAAGTGTTAGGGATGGCAACACTGCCCTCTCGCCCGCCTCAGCGGACGTGTGTGTATATTTACTTTATTAAAACACCACCCTGGAACCAGCTCGACAAACCCTGCGACATGGTGTCAGAAGTGGGATTCGAACCCACGCCCATCGAAATTAATTATTTACTCGGGATTATCAATAAAATAAAACAATCAAATAACTGGTACAGCCTCTCCTAACCAAGTAAGTGCTCTCTCTGGGCTATATCTAGTTTCCAATTTAATAATTTATTTGTTATTATTAATCATCATTTTTATATTCAACTGTACAGAATATTGACAAACGAAATAATAGGTAAAATACAAACAGGATAACTCGCGGCCGCACGCTATTAGTTGATTGCACGCGAGTTGACTAATAACTCGACTAGTATAAGTTGTTTGCATGTTTTAAATGGGGTGAGTGAGCGACATCTCTATGTTCTCAGAATCTCAACAAACATTTAGTTTAACCTTTACATAGTTATTTTATAAATTGCGATTGAGTTAACGTTCTCATTTAAACAAATCTACACATAATTATTATTTAAAAAAATAAGGCCGTCAGCGTCTGTCTGTTTTATCTTCTATTAACCACCCAAAAAAAACATAGTTAATAATTAATCAAAGGATATGTTTAGATTGCGTTTTTATCTATAATTAGCTGATAAAATTTGGCATATAAAATACAAAGTAACAGAGAAATGAATGAACATTAATGTTTGGAGTTGATCAAAGAACAATGATACGGAGAGCGATTTTATCTCCGACTTTATTACAATTTCTCTATCTATACACACACATTATAAAACAAGTCCGCCTCTGTCTGTTTCTACGTTTGTGTCACCTCTTCCTGCTCTCTGTCTGAACTGCCTTTTCTTTTCCTGAGGAAAGAAGTCAAAAAGAACGCTAAGCAGAAGGAAGTAATGGCGTAGGCAGGAAATGCTACCTCCGCGTATAGTAATCTGTGTAATATAATATTATATATTATATTAATAATTTATATATTTCCATATTTTAATGGTTTTCACTCGTGGAAAAAGCGATAAACGAGGAAGGTTTGTATCTATACTTATTTTAACATTTTAAGCTGAAGAGTTTGTTTGTTTGTTTGTTTGTTTGTTTGGTTGAACGCGCTGATCTCAGGAAATACTGGTTCGGATTGAAAAATTAATTTTGTGTTGGAGAGTCCATTTATTGAGAATGGCTATAGGCTATATAACATCACGCTACGACCAATGAAAAATGATCGGATGAAAAAATACGGTCGAAAATGAACAATGAAAAAATACGGAGCTTCAATGAAAAATGTTGCAAAAACGGGAAAATTATCCCTTTTGAGAGCTTCCATTGCGTGCGCTGCGTAAACGGTTAAAGTTACGCAAAAATCATGTATGACGGAATTGTTCCCCTTTAAAAGTTCTAAAAAAAGTCCGCACAGCATATGTCTATGTTTTAAGGTTAACTCATTATAACCTTTTTTATGGTAATCAAATTTGTTCGAAAGTAATGCATTATTTGCGAAGGTATTTTTGTAATCTATAATTTGCCTATTATGCCTTTGTGCACGCTAAACTTAGAAACGACTTAACCTATTTTCATGTGGTTTCCACTGATATATTGTAGCAAGCTTCCGGTAATATTTAGTGTATATATTTAGTGTATAGCTGTTTACAAACAACAAAGTTACGCGCTAAACATACACAGCTAGTGTATGTATAATTTGTAAAAAAATGCATTAATGCAAAGCCATTTTTAGTTTTAAAGAATTAAAACTAAAAGTGGGCATTTTTGTTTTGTGGGCGCATTTTTAGTTTTAAAGAATTAGTAATGAGTTTTTTTTATGCTCTAGTATTTTGTTAATGAACGTGAGGTCTATAGTTTTAAATAATTAAGTTAAATCAGTTTTTTATAGTCCAGTGTACACAATGTGCAAAATTTGGTTTAACGAATGTTTCCTGGTCTTGAAATTCTAATTTGTGGAATTGGAAACAATAAATAAGTTTTTTTTGTGGGAAAATTGTGTATTGTTTAATTTATTGCACTGGGCAACCTATAACGACGACCGTGGCGAAACGGCCTTGGTCGGGGCCGCGGATCGCTCCACGGCCACCAAATATACACCGAGCCCGAGTTCACGGCGAGGGCCGCTTTTATTACTTCGGTCCATTTAACCCATATCATTGACGTAATCCCATCTTTTTATCGGTTGCCGTGGCTATAGATTTATTCCTCCGCAAACTGTTGCTCACATTTTGCATAGTAATAACTTGTTTCGCTAATGCATCGACTGAAAATGAGCTCTGAAAATACCAAACGTAAACTTGCTGGTGTTAGCAACAGCGACTTAATGCCTTGGAACTGAAACGCGTGTTGTATTAGTTGTTTTAAGCGCCGCGATGTTTCCATTATTGGACGATATTTCGGCAAACAATTTATGGAATACCAGCGCCCCGCCCCCGGCTTACAATGGAAGCAATTTTTTTGCAAATCATATGCACATATCTGCCCCGTTTAACGCTCTTTCCGTTAGTGAAATTCGTATCAAAATGTGTTGAGCGGTTTAGAAGAAATTAGCTGAGAAAGAACAGAAGCGGACAGCGATTTTATTTCGTAATATGTATAGATAGATCTAATATAGATTTCACGCACGAAATTATACATTTGTTTCTCGCTGCCTCGCTGTAGAATTTTACGTTTTCGAAAATCGCTAGTCTTTCTACACAATTTCGTGTTTTACAATCTGTTTTTTTTTTGTTTACTCATGTTAGACAAGGAGCATATATGTATATTATTTTAAAAAAAATATGAACACACATACCTAAGTAATTATTTAATGCAAGTTGAAAAACGTATATTGAGAGAATAAAAAACGAACAGTTGAGAACATAAAATATTATATATTAGCTGAGCCCGCAACTTCGTACGCGTGGTATTAGGTATAGCGGAAACTTACTACAATACATCAGACCGCATTCAAATCGATTAAGCCGTTTCAGAGATTCAAAAATTCTAAAACTATTTTTTTCACCTCGGTAACATAAGTAAAACTTGTACAAGTTGTTTTTTTTTTTTTTTTTTTGCAAAAATATTTAATGTAAGACACGGCTCTTTTACGATTTTTTTATATATTTATAGATGTTGTATTACAATGGCCATAGGGTATTTTTTAAGGTAAGTACAGCTATACTAAGGTACAGCTTTTAAGGTAGGTGGCTACCGTTGCCATACACAACTCCAGGTGGAATTCGCGTGACCTGCATACTTATGGGATAAAAACTAAGCGAAAAATTGGAGATAGACAAACTCAGGCACTCGGCACTCTAACACAAACTGTAATGTTGCACAACAGCAACTGTAACATAACAGCACATACGTTGTTATTTCTGTAAAAGATATGTTCCACTTTATGGCTGGAAACACAGTGTTAACTGCCACCACAAAAATACACAAATGAATATATGTATCACAATAATTTATATGTGCACTATTAAAAACTGAATGATCAATAAAATCTAATCACTATTCCATTCTTATTTTTACTAATAATTAATAATATTTCCATTCTTGTGTCAATTCGCGTGTTTTCTTATTAAATGCATCGTGTATATGCGTCTGTCTGTTTGTCTGCTCAGTTCTTCCAAAGTAGTTTTACTTTCTTTTAAAGAAATTCTCTATTCATTTTTATACTACCTAAATTTATAATAAGCAGAAAAAGTTTTACGTTTTTCTAATAAGTCGTAATAAAAACGATTTGCGTACTTTCGCTTATAACAGCTAATCTTTAACTACCTTGTTGATTTAAATAGAAGATCAGATTAGATCGCTCATTTATTATAGGAAAGATTTTAGGTATTAGAAACTAATTTCTAAAATGTTTAACGATTTCACAGAACTAAATTAGATTTCCTATTATATGTGTCGATGACCGAGTCGAAGTATTGATTTGATATACAAACATTGTGTATATACATACTCTGGAAGTAGATATAACTGTTGTTCTGTGGCAGAACGAGCCATAGAAGAAATATTTTCTAGTGAAAATCTTTATTACAATTAATTGATAAAAGCGATAATATTAATTAATGTAAATTCACATGAATATCTCTTGGCATTTTACAATAGAGATCAATATTAATTTAGTATGTTCTTGACAAAACATCTGACCCTCCGATTTAATTGTCAGTTCTCACGAGCCTATCGTGAAAATTAGCTATGACAATTTAATTGATATAAACAGCTTTGAGGTGATCAGAGGGCACAGACGTGACATAATTTTGCTAGTGAGTCAATGTTACATAAATGTACATACCAAATAATTATTGAACATGACTAGGTGCCTAATTACGCCTACTGGGAGGCCTCAACTTATTTATCAGGATTGGCTTCTCCAAAAAGAAAAACCATATGAGGATTGGAGATTGAACGAATGGTGTTATTTGTGTTTTAGTTTTCCAATAGGAAAACATATTGACACAAAATTAAAAATAAATTGAACACCTTTTGAAATTTATATTATTCTTTTATGTTAAGGTCGGCAGACAGACTGACGGTCCACATGATGGTAGGTGTGGCTACCGTCACCTATAACACAAGCAATGTTACAGATGCCACCGACTACACTAGGATTAAGGATATGTGATTTGGAAGGGTTAGGAAAACGGGCCCTGGCATCCCTTACTCATTCACCCAAACACAACATCACACGTGCTTTATTTCACGGTGGTCTTCTGTAAGGGGATGGTTACTGTCACCAGACAGGCTGCCCAAATGACTGCAAAACGCTATGTGACCTGTCACTACTTAAAATTTCGCCACTTCTTTACGAAAATTTGCGACCTTAAACTTTTTTTTTTTCAAATTCAACAATCAGAATATCTTTCTCCAGCCTCTGCTATGTTTGCCCTATATTTTTCTTTGCATAACTAGTTGAAGAATACGGTATACCTATCTTTCGTCCCTCAATGCGTGCCCGAAATATTTCAGCTTCTTCTCCTTTATTACACTTAGTACTCATTCTCTTTCGCATTCGACGCGAAACTTCAACATTTAATATCCTCTGCATCCACGATATATCCATTCATCCATATTTCGAATTCTTCCAGTTAGTGTCCAACTCTCCATTCCAACACTGAACACATAACATCGGACTATTACTAATTTGGCCTTTTATTAAAAGAAATGACGCCTACTTTCTCTCTGAAGTCAATTCCATTTTCAAAATATCAACATTAATTGCAATGTGCACCAACGCATTTGTTTCGGTTGTCGTATTAACCAATACAGCAAATATAATTGCAAAAATATTACCAGGTCCAACTAAATAATAGAAAATATTAGTAATAGCTGATCATTAAGATCAAATTTCAACTGAGCTACTCGATCCTGTACTGAGAGTGCAAGTGGGTGACGGGGGACTGCTAAAAGAAATACGCCTACATAAATTGCACACATTTTAAAACATTTCATATTTCGGCCTTACAAGGTCTTCGCCTGCGTTAATAGTGTGAAATATTATCTGCTAAACAGTGACAAAGACGAAAATTAGCACTAAACGAAGCATAAGTTCATTCACCGGCGACTGACTGCTTCGATTCGAAAAATTTATACGTCACTTGATTTATGAAACCGCTGCTAAACCGTCAATTAATTTTAATTGTCTTTGTAACAAATCGGATGAAGATTCATTTTGAAAATAACCTTTAAATAAATGGATATGTTCTGCTACACAGTAAATGTATTCTAATCATCTGAACCACCACTGACCTTAAATAGTTTATTAGTGTTGAAGATGAAATAGAAATGGAAAATGAAGATGCCAAAAAAGAGGAATTGCTATCAATACCTACATGCTTGAAAAGTATAAAGAGAAAATTATAAAATATAACTAAAATTATAAAGAGAAAAAATTTAAAGTCAAATTAAAATAGTACATTATTACATGTACATTATTACCTAACTAAGAAGATGTAATTCAAAAGCTGATTTACAAAGAACGTCTTAATTGACGCTGAAATTCGTAAGCGATAAAAGAAAAGAGAATTGAGTTTCAATAATAATATTTATTTCAGAATTGTCGTCTATAAAAACATAAACAATTATGTTGTTTTATTATCTACATTAAATTATTACCTATCTACCAGAATATCGCCCACTAAAAAAAGAAAGACAGAAAGGCCAGAACGAAAGAGACACAGGAAACTCAAAGCATGAAAGAAATGTTGAGAAGGTGAAAAAGTTAAATAATTTTGCGAGGGTTAGCCTAGCTTAACTAAAACTTAGTAGACGTGATACAGTCCAGCACTGCATCGTTTTTGATAAGAAAATGTAAGCTGGGATCATCCAGATAGTGTATTGCAGCGTTACGAGCAGCCAAAGGGCAAGATTGGACTTAAATCTTTTACATCTTTGATTATTTATCTTCTAAAAAATCGTAGATATTTTATTTTTTAGTTTACCACTATATTTAGAATTACTTACAAATGCATTTAAACTAAAAATATACTCAGGTATCCCCGAAATATTACCGGATGTTTCAATTTTTTTTCTCAGAATAAATTTCGAAATTTAAAAAACCCATTACAATGTCTTGTAAAATGTAAAATATTGTCACTATTTATTGTATTCAGTCTATTTAGGATCCATTTGTAATGATCCTAAAGGCAATTTGAGATTAGGTGATAGTTAATGTTCTGGAGGCATTCATAGTAATCTTAATATTATACGTGATAGTACAAGTCAATAATAATTTTATGTGGTGAAAGAGAATAAATAGTATAAACTTATTCATTGATAAAACATCACCTATGCATTGAATCGTCAAACTGTAAAATGTCAAAGTTCATACGAATGACATCTGGGTAATTTTATTTTATCACTTATCAGTATTGGAAATAGTCTGGCCAATGGATTCCGGTTACAAAATAACTTGTACGCGTAGGTATAACAAAACAGGTTTTAATACTATTTTATGCCAAATTAATTACTCTCATTTTAATCATTATTTATCACAATATTATCGTTTGCTCAAACTACGACGATATATTTCTTTATATTTTATGATATGATTACCATACATATTTTCAATTATAATTTTAAGTGTATCCTATAGAATGTTCTTAGCTTAGTATTTATAATGCTAGTAGCTTTATAAATAGCTTAGCTTTTTTAGCTTTAGTTAAAAAAAGCTTTTTTTTTAGCTTAGTATTGCGAAGTTTTGATAGGTTGTCTCTCAAATCTATCACAAATTAAACACTCTCTAGCCCATCTCCTTTTATCCTCATCATAATATTTTTTATAATATAAAACCACTGAGTTTGAGACTAATTTACTTCGATTTTTATAAAAAAAAAAAAACAATACAATTACTTGCTTATTTTAAAAAAAATTTAAATAGTAAAACAGTGATTTATTATAAATAAATCATTAAGAAAAAATAAGATTATATTATAATAATATGTTTAAAAATCACATGAAGTACATAAATAATTTTGAAGGTTGTCTTTGGTTTGTTCAGCTGAAGCTGTACACGACCAGGTATATAGAAAATATAAAATGAATATAGGTACATAATTAAGTTACATAATTATATTATTTATTTTAAAGTGTAAGCTAGACGAATTTTTTAAATATTTTTATTGTTTTCGATTAATAATTTATTTAAAACAAATAATTGTTGAAACATATCATTTTACCTTTTCACTTACATACAAAGAGAGTATAAAAATGTATTACTACTTACGAATTACAGTTCCATTTCGCTACATGGGAGCAGACGGTTTCCAGACAAGATGGGCCAGTCCTTCGCCTGTAAAAAGTGAAATTTCTCGCGACCGCTAATATATTCACTCGCCGCGATCAGCCGGTAACGACATCGCGTTCAGTTCGCGCCAACTATATATAAAACACGTGTTTCGTACTTTGAAATTCGATTCCACGGTTACGAGAGCATTTTCATGAGAAAAAGTTCGATTGAAACGTTTGGAAAAAAATATTGAATCGTTAAAATTCACAGGATTTCTCGATGGTCTTAGTTAGTTTGTGAATGCGTACGGAGATAGCCGGGCGCGGTAGTGCGGCGTGGTGTAGAGCAACTGGAGAGAGCGGAGCGCACGAGTCGACGGCTTGCGGGCCACTGGCTGGGGCACTGTGGCCTGCGCTCACGCACTGAACGCTCAATTTTTAAATATCGATCATCATACCACACATCATAAGTGTATGTTACACGCTTTCCTAATTCCCTACTCGGTACAATTCGTTTCGAATGCCTATAAGCGGTAAACTTCTGAAGCAATTTTTAAGGCGACGCCAGCCCCTAATGATAAAAAAAATCCACTTATTTGTAACCGTTTTCCTTTTCAATTATCGTAACAATTATAATTTCAAAAATACTCAAATCATCTGCAGGATATATGAAAGGGGATCATCATAATTATTAATTATATATATAAAGAGATTACTAAGTTGCCGTCTAACATCGATGTTGTAACCGTGCGATTTGCTTAATAATCAATATTTTAAATAGCTAATTCTTAAGATAAATTTTAAGATCCACTATCTGAAGTCTCATCAAAAGAAAAATTTGAATTATACTTTATTTAATTTTTAAATAGATATTTCCGAGATTTGCAAGTAGCGACTCCCCCTCAGCAGTCCCGTCAATTCAGTGCGGGACGAGTTTTGCGGCTGGAGTCGCCTTAAGGAAACAAATGTCATAAAGTGCAGCTAGTTGCAAAACTATTATCAAAGAAATCCACGCCGTATAGCAACTCAAGTAGTATGCCAGCGCGCTGTCGATCATGATACGATTGAGGGCCAAGAATAAAGACATAGATAAGATGTGTATTTTTAAGCAACTCACTGGATCAAGATGATAGGGGAATTTGTAAAAGAATTTTTAAAACAAGAACATATTTTTTTGCCGGTTTTGATCCAAAATCTACTTTTATCTGCTGATCGTACATAAAAATTCTGGAATTAAATTTTTTATTATTTAACTAGCTGAGCTGGCAACTTCGTACGCGTGGTATTCGGTATAGCGTGTAACTTTTTTGTTTGTAAACCGATTGGAATTAAATAAACAATAAATGTTACGGGAATCGGTTATTCGGTTAAGCCGTTTCTGAGATTAACGTGCACAAACGCACAGACAAACAGGCAAAAATCCCAAAAACAATTTTTTGACCTCGGTAACATAACTAAAACGTGTTTTTTTTTTTAATATTTAATGTACAAACACGGCTCTTTACATTTTGTTTATATGTACATATAGATTTTCATTTATTTGTGATTACTACAGCTCCACATGAAACTCATCCAAAGTTCCACATGAACTTTTCAAAGTTTGCTCTGGTCTGGGTCTGGAAAGTAGCTGGTGACACAGCGTTTTGCAGTCATTTGGACAGTCCGTCTTGCGGCAGTGATCGCTCTCTTACAGAAGGCCACTGTGAAATAACAGCACGTGTGCTGTTGTGTTTCAGTGAGTGAGTCAAGGATGCCAAAGCCCACTTGCCTATCCTTCCTTATCTCTTAACCTCAATCCCACTAAAGTCGGCAACACATTTGCAGCCCCTGTGGCGTTGCTCTACGGCAACAGATTGTAGTACATAATTTTCCACATTTCTTTCACTATTTGAAAGTATATACTAGGTCATTTGAAAAGTTCTTAGCCTAACATGGTTAAAGTCATTGGATTTTTTTTATAACTACCCTCATTTTGTAGTTACATTATTTAGCAACAAGTATGCACAGTTTAGTTTATTCACAGTAACTCATTGTTCGTTTACACGTGATACCGTAAGTCAAGTCAGAGCTATTTTTGAAAATGGATAAAATTGAACATCATGCAGTGATAAAATACCTGAATTTGAAAGGTTTAACTCCAAAAGCTATACATGAAGACATGTCTGCTACTTTGGGTGAGTCCGCTCCTTCGTATGCGACTCTTAAAAACTGGGTGGCAGAGTTTAAACGTGGTCGTAAGACCATTCAAGATGAGCCCCGTAGTAGCCGGCCTTCGACTGCCTCCACTGATCAAAACAAAGAAAAAATCTGTGATTTAATTTTATCTGATCGAAAATTGACTGTCGAGGAGATAGCTAAGACTGTAGGCATCTCATCTGAGCGAACACATCATATAATTACTACTGAACTTGGATTCTCTAAGGTGTCTGCGCGGTGGGTACCGCGACTGCTTTCAGTGGAACAAAAACGCAACCGACTCACAACTTCTCGCGACTGTTTAGAATTTGTTGAAAGATTTATAACCATGGATGAAACCTGGTTTCACCACAATACACCCGAGACAAAAGAACAGTCGAAACAATGGAAAAGAGCAGGATCGCCCACCCCAAAGAAGGCAAAGGTGGTTTTATCGGCGGGCAAAGTCATGGCGGCAAAGTTTTGGCATGCAAAGGGTATAATTCTCGTGGATTATTTAAAAAAGGGTAAAACATAAACTCCGATTACTATTGCAACCTGTTGCGTCGTTTGAGAGAAGTAATCAAAGAAAAACGTCCAGGTTTATTGAGAAGAAAAGTCTTGTTTCATCAGGACAATGCGCGCGTTCACACCTCTGTGCAATCCATGGCAGAAATCCATCAATGTGGCTTCGAATTGTTACCTCATCCCCCATATTCACCGGATTTAGCACCGTCCGACTTTTATCTGTTCCCAAAGCTGAAAATTTTTTTACGTGGTAAACATTTTTTTACAAATGAAGAGGTCATAGCCGCCGTGGACGCTTATTTTGAGGAGTTAGACGAAGATTTTTTTAAAACGGGTATCGAAGCCTTACCGGGTCGATGGAAAAAGTGTTTTGAGCTCGGAGGAGAGTATGTTGAAAAATAAAATTAAACTCAAAATCGTGTGGTTTCATTAAGTATGTTAGGCTAAGAACTTTTCAAATGACCTAGTACCTATTAAATATTTCAGATTAGTATAAATGACTTACACTATATAATATTTATATTATATTAAGTCAGGGAAAAAGTCTTTTTCCATATAGTATCTATAAATTTGTAATAAAATCTCTTTGGTTGTACTATTTGGCTGATTTTGATGACATTAAAAAGGTTACATTTCAAAGAAAGAAACAAATGAGTAAAATGTTGTTTTCATCCAGCTATTTTTCATTTGTTTTTCTTTCTATCGTGAATCTAATGAAGAAATTCCATACATTTTAAAATTTTATCACATAAAAGGAAAAAATGCAACGCAAGCCGCGATAAAAATTTGTGATGTTATGGACCTAATAAGAATAGCACAAACGTTTTCAATCCGGGAATTTTGATGTCAAAAATGCACCTTGCTCTGGTCGCCCTGTTACAGATAAAATGGTCGCCATTATTGAAAAAGTGGAGCAAGATCGGCATCTCAGTAGTTAAGACATAGCTGAAGAACTGAGAATTAACCACAAAACAGTTTTGACCCATTTGAAAAAAGGTGGGTACACAAAAAAGCTCGTTATTTGGGTGCCACACGAGCTCACCGAAAGAAACCTTATGAATCGTATACTCATTTGCGATTCTTTATTGAGTGAGACGTAATGAAACCGAACCGTTTTTAAGGAGATTTATAACTGGGATGAAAAATGGATCACATACGACAAGAACGTGCGAAAAAGGTTGTAGTCAAAGGTCGGTCAGGCTTCACAGACTGCCAAAATCCGGGTTAACTCGCAATAAGGTGATGCTGTTTGTATGGTGGGATTGAAAGGGCATTGTTCATCATAAGCTTTTACCGCCAGGCAGAACCATCGATTCGGATCTTTACTGACAACAACTGATAGATTAAAGCAAGAAGTTGAGAAAAAGCGGACGGAATTAATCAAAAGAAAGGGTGTGGTCTTTCATCACGACATCGCTAGACCACACAAATATTTAGCCACTCAGCAAAATTAAGAGAATTTGGCCGGGAGGTGTTAATGCATTCGCCACATAGCCACGATCTTGCACCTTCAGATTTCCACCTGTTTCGGTCTCTTCATAATTAGGTAGTATCAAGAGAGGACTGTCAAAACTACTTATCGCGTTTTTTGATCAGAAGTCCCAAAATTTCTACAACAACGGGATCATGTCACTACCTGCAAGATGGCAAAAAGTTATCGAACAAAATGACACATATATATTATAATTAAATGTAAATATACTTTTTTTTTAAATGTTTTGAGTTTTCATATAAAATGGGAAGAAACTTTTCCCCAACCTATTATTGGGTAAATATATGTATATAAATCAACAGTAAAATGGGTACCTACCTTTAAATTAGATATTAGTAATGTCGTCAATGTGTAGAAAGATCACTGAAATAAATGTGTCACTAAATGTATCAATAAATATATCAATGAAATAAACATATATGTACCTTTTATATATTTAAATGAAAATAGCTGTTACACAGAAGGTCGATCTCCAGACGCTGATGTCACCGATCACCATCGCCACTGATTTATTGACACCACTTGCTAGGATTTGGGCCTCATATTCCCACAATATAGACACGAAACAGTAATGAGTTCACCGAAAAAAATATATTTTGTTAAATATTTGTTAAAAAATATATGTAATACATAGTGAAACGTTAGATTCACTACCGTTGCTTTTGTTTGTGGAGCTAACACTTCACCGCTATTATAAATTATGTCAGTGTGAGCCCTTGCTCCAAATTTAAGCTAATCTATACTAATATAAGAAAGCTTAAGCGTTTGTTTGTTTAGTTGAACGCTTTAAACTCTGGAACTACTAGTAGAGTTTTAAAAAATCTTTAAAAAAAGAAAAACAGTCAGAAAGAACGCTAACGAAGTAATGGCGTTTGTGGGCCATAAAATGTGATGTTGTTGGGTCTGGGTCCGAGACGCAGTTGTCGTGTCATAATTTTTCCGCGACCCCGCACATCTACGGCTGCGCTAGAAAATCGTTGGGTATTAGCCTTTATGTGTCCGGCATAAACCTGCAGCGTCCCCTTCGCTATCGGGTATCCATGAGGATTTTCCAACGTTAAAAAAAGGGTCTGACCCTTCACCAACTCATGGTAACCCAAAACGAAGCACAGCCACATAGTCATATTATAATAATATGTACTAGCTGTTGCCCGAGACTTCGCGTTGAAAAATAAAAAATATAACACTATTAATGGCGCCATCTCTTAGTGTCCGACCGAACTTTCGGTTTCGGTTTTGGTTTCGGCTTAGTTTCGGCAATAAAAACGGGTTTCGGTTTAATTTCGGTTTCGGCTACCTTCCAGCCGATACAGATTTTTTTAGCCGTAAGAACCAAATTGTTTTTCTTTAACATTTAATCGAAAGCCTGGGGAAATCAGTCGGATTAAAAAGTCATGTTGCATTTGATATCCTAATTTTTGAGGAAGTTTATAGGCTGTTAGAAAGATCCCTATATGAAAAAGAAGTCATAGTACGCGCAGGCCATGAGATGCGACCTTTGTCAATTTAAATTAAACGGTGAGTGACACAGCTGGTGTTATTTATGAAATAATTAGTATCAAATTTAACACTTTTTTTTCTCAACCTATCAATATACGCACCATAAACAATCAAGGCGTAACTCAGTACAAGGCGTAGTTAACCTCAGCTGCCAACGAATCTCAGTTTAAATAACGTGTTTTTCGAACTAGTTAGTGTTTCAGCCGAGAAACAAATGTGCTGATAAAGTTTTCTTCGAAAGTGAGAGCTCTTCAGAATCCACGTGTGGTCCAACAAATCCGTCGACCAGTCGTCAAATAATATCAGTTGTCGCCTTAATCACGGTTATTACTTGTCAATAAGTATAATATCAAGACACACATCTACCAACCAGCCAATAAGATACATTAATTTATAATCTTTCGTTCTTGGTATTCAACTTATTAACTCATCACAATATTGAGTGGCATTGATACGGGATCATACGATAAGTCCATATCTAATTTTCATAATCTAATAATATTAGTTTCAATAACCTATTCCTTTAAAGTTAGTCTGTCTGTGTGTTTGTCTGTTAAGTTTTCTCGGCTACTGAAATAACTGTAGTTGTGGAAGAAAGGATCTCATACATTAGCAATATTTATTCTGTAATATGTATGCCGAACAATATATTGCATACTTTCTAGTTTTATATTGTATATTTTCATTCTAAAATAGAAACAACAACGAAACTCTTCAAAATTGGCATTCTATATAGCAGCATTTCCTTGTTCAGTATATTCCAGAGAGCAAAGAATTGCCCTCCCGGCTCCTACTAGAGACGATATGGTCAATGCTTTCCATACAAATGGAGTGTGTCAGGGGACGGACGGTACCGTTTAATTCCAGTACACGCAAAGCTTCCGCACTATTTAGGTTTAACGTTCCAAGACAATCTGCTTACTTTCATTATCATACCAATGAGACATTTCTATCGCTTTTTTGGATAATGTTTACCCCACGATATGCGCATTTGAGCGGCACGAATATTGTTAGTACTACCACTGTCTAACCATCTAGACCCTTAGTTCCCAAAGTGGTCCAGATGGACCCCAGAGGTCCACAAGAGACTCGACGGGGGTTTACGTTGGCGTGACAAAAAAAAAACAATCAATTCTCAATTTCTCACTTATTTCATTTAGAAAACTCCCCATCCGCGGTTGGACCTCAGCCGCGGAGTCAATTTCCATAGTTAGATCTAATCTTCACATTTTTTGTCGAGTTTTGGGAATATGGTAGAAATGTAGCTGCAGGGGGTCCACCCGTACCAGCTAAATTTTGAAAGTGGTCTATGAGAGAAAAATTCTGGGAACCCAGAGGTCCCAGAGGTAGATCAGAATCTAGACTGGTACTAACGTAGGGGGACGGCCGGCGATTCTTTATACTTCCTAATATTGCTATGTTCGCTAAAAATTTTACATTACTGTAAATTTACTAAATTCTTGGTTGTAATTTAAAAAATATATATAATTCATGACGAGTTATCTTTCTATTTTAATATATATTGATGTTTATTTTCCCTCTGGGGAATTTAAACATTGAAAATTTTGCAGGAAATGCTTTTAAGAATCATTCTCCTTTCAAATATATCCCAAATTAATGGAAGACTAAAAAGAAAAGAAAAAACGAATCTGCGAAGGAAAAAATTCCATATTTTTAAACAAGTCTTTAACTCGACAACAATAACGCGCGTTGTCCATGGACATAAATGACAGACAGTCATAACATCCCAACGGCATCGGTTTAACGGTCGGCCCTGAAGCTACGTACTTCAAACAAATCGCTACCACTGACAAAACAAAAAGAAATTTTTAAACAAAAAGAAATAAACAAACGCGGTAAAAATTATTTTCGTAAAATTACCAGTAAGTTCCGGCTTAAAAAAGTACCTTTTTGACTCTTGACTCAGTTGTGCACTAATTGTTTTTGGATTAGCCAGGTTTAAAAGACCCATTACAAAAATCTATAGGTCCAATAAATTCTAGTTTTAACAAAACGAAAATTTATAAATCCTTACATAGTTTAAACTAGCTGAGCCCACAACTTCGTACGCATGGTATTCGGTATAGCGCGTAACTTTATTGTTTGCAAACCAATTGGAATGAAACGAAGCTTGCATACATCGGTGAAAACCGCGTTCAAATCGGTTATGCCTTTATAGAGATTAGCGTGCACATACGGACTAACAGACAAAAATTCTAAAAACTATTTTTTGACATCGGTAACATGAGTACAACGTGTACAACATGTTATTTTGAAAAAAATCTTTAATCTGTGTAAACAAGCCGTGTCTGTAACACGGCTTGTTTACGATTTTATTATAATATCACACATATCACAATATTTAAGATGCACAGTTTTCATAAAAACAAATTTGAAAAATAAAAAAACAGCGGCTCACTTTTAACTCCAAAGTTTGAGCACTTCTGGTCTAAAAAAATGTATAAGTTGCAACTTTGCTCAAAGTTGGCCTATTGACTGGAGATTCTAAAATGATAAAATACATGGTGCTTATTATTCATAATAAATAGTTTTTGTTACATAAGTGTCATATCAGCCACTGATATCATCAGATCTACTATTGTAGAATAGTTTAAGAGAAAAAAAAACTAATGGACAGTTTACGACTGTGGTATACAACACTATGATAAAAAGTGGATTAAAAAAAATCAGCATAACACAAAATACCCTGCAAATAAAAAAAAATAAAAGCAGTTTGTATGGGTGCTTTAACTTTGTCTACAAGTACACACAAGGTTATCCATTAATGATGGGACATCCTATATATATGTAGGTATAGAGTATAGAGGATATATACGATGATGATTTGCTGGACTAAACGGTTTTAGGGTCAAGGTAAAGATTTATTTTGGGAAATGGATGTTCATCTCGTTTGGAAAAGGTTAAGTAAACATTATTAATACGCATATAACGTCCAAAAAAATTTAAGAGTTCGATCAGAATTCAAAAAATTTTTACAGGCTGTCTATACACGCAAGCTTTTTATGCGAATATGTGACCAAAAAGAGCCAGACTTGCTCTAATAGGAGGGGAATATATAGACTAGCATAAAACAGAAGGGGGTTTAGCGAGAAACAAAAATCTGTAATGAATATTTAGAACAAGAGACAGGCTCTGGCATTTCTTAGGCTGTCCAATTAGTGACCGTGAAGCACAAATTTGTCTTGATCCTTGAAATTGGGTAATTATCGACATAAAATATCAGTGTTCATTCATCGCACTTTTCTTAACACCAACAGTCATAGGATAGGATAGGATGACCTCCTATCCTTTGGAAATGTTTTAATCACAAATGGGGAGCTGCTTGTGTACAAGTCCTGTCCGCAATAATATTCAGGACAGCCACGTACAGGACGCATCATCGAAAGAGCTTTCTTGGGATGGTATAAAAGTCATCAGTTCGTGCATCTGCAAAGCAGTGCCACAGCGACTGCAATACCGCGGCAGCCCCAACAGCATCCTAAATGCATTACTGTACTGGATTAGCAGAGCACTGATCTTTTTCGTATAGGTTGCACGTATAAAATGATTGGCAGTATGATTTGAAAAGAGTTATTTTCACGTCTATATTAGGTCTATTTATAAAATAAAATAAAAAAAACTTTATAATAAACAAATGATCATTAATAAAAAACAGTTTTAATAAGATGTGTCAAAATATTATTGACGAGCAATTTTTTTGCTCGTTAACTATAGAAATTTTTAGGGTTCCGTACGTCCGAATAAAAAAACGGAACCCTTATAGGATCACTCCTGTCCGACCATCCCCCCCCCCCTGATCTCCGAAACTACTGAACCTAAAATTTTGAAAAAAGATACAGAAATTAGTTTTCTACTTAAAGATTATAGGAAAACCTATAAGAAATCCATGACATTAAAATGACATGATAAATCACTCAATATTGTGCGGATAGGTAATATCGTACGGAACCCTCTTCACGCGAGTTCAACTCGCTCTTGTCCCGTTTTTTTTTATGACAGACAAATTTTCTTTCATCTTCAATAAGTATATTATATGCTTTACTACACACAGAATATCATTTTTAGCTACGCAACAAAATTTAGTTCACATAATATACGTTCACTACGAGAAAATCATAAAACGAGTTGGCAGTAGTCTGTGTTTACTTTGGATCTGTCATCGCACGTTCATTATACAGATATTTAGCAATTATTGTAATCCTCAACGCTCTAATAAACTCGATGAAAAGCTACAGTTAAACACACGGTGAGATTCATTTAAGCCATTATTTTTTATTGATCATTACCTATTTATCGACTTAAGAGGATACCATACCATAGAAAAAAAAATGAGCCGTCACGGGACGCCTGGTAGATGTGAAACATAGAGTGAAATAAAATGATGACTGTTTATTCATTTATTTAACGTTTATTTTCAAGTTGCAACAACCACCACCAATCACAACAACAACAACAACAACAACAACAACAATCACCACGGCACGCGTCGCCACACCGTACACACTATTACGCATAGACTGTATATGTATATACCATCGTATAGCGTGGTGACGCGTCGCCACGGACTGCGTCGCCACGCTATCAATCAGTTTCACCCGCGCTATGTGAAACATCTATGATGTTTCACATCAAAAATTTCAAAAACTCTGTACAGACTAAAAATAAAAGGAAGTTAATTGTGCGCAATTAGAATAACGACGTTTCATTGTTTTCATTTTGTTTTATGAAATACTAATTATGTCTAGTAAGCGTTGCAATATCACATTTAAAAAAAATTCTGGTTCATTTTTAAAAACCTTTCTGGGCTCACTCAGAACAACCCACTGAAGATTCATAACATTATGATGAGTATAATACCTACATATTAGAGCCGTCTATGGAGGAACTAACAAACATTATTTTTTAAAACTAACAGAATAAAAATATTTTTTATTTTATTGGAGTTCACTCCAATAAAATATACGATTTTCGTATATGGAAATTTTATGTGGAGTAAATTAATACAAGCGTTAACTAAAAAGCTTTACGTTATCTGTCACTTCCATATTTGTACGACAACTGACCCAATGTATTTATGTTCCCTAATTAGATTTATAAAATCAAACCTCGAAGTCTTGTATGAAAAGTGTAGTCAGCGTTGAGAAACAAAACGATAACGCGTTGTAACCTGCCGGCGCAGTCACATCAGTGGCTCTAGCATGAGTTTACGATACTACACTCGCTAGCGAGAGCGTAAAACATTTATATGGAAAATTGATAATTTGACATTGACAGTTCACGATTTCCCATACAAAAGTTTTACGTTCTCGCTAGCGAGTGTAGAATTGGTGTAGTATCGTAAACTCATACTAGAGCCTCTGTTGTCGAAAAAATGAACTATTTGAACTTATAAAACGTAGTGACATCTGTGTATACCGAACGTAACTAATATAACTTTTTTTGGAACACGTGACATCTGAGTATGCAGAATGTAACTAAATAATTTAAAGTAATTAGGTATTCAGTTATTTATTGACACGAGGAAAAATTTGCACATTTAATTTTATACGTTTAAAGGAATAAACTCCGTCGAGCGTTGGAGCACACTTTTTTTGTCTTTTTTTTTTTTAATTAATGCTGCATTTTCTGTGGGCAGCAGCGAGCGATTAATACGCAGCGAAACGCTAGCTGTTTTTTGTGTGCAGGGCGGGAGCACGGACGGAATTGCTCCCTAGTCGCCGTTACATGTCGATATTTACTACAGACGGCAGTGTTCTTCGTAAAAAAAATGGCATTCCCAAAAATATTAGATATGTATACCCCATTGGCATGAGATATTATCACACTCAAATTTTCGACTCGAACTCATCCGTAAATAATCAATTACCATCATCTGCTTCACTCACCCCAAAGTCACCCCAAAGTCACCTTTTATTTCACCCCGAAGTCTTATTACTACGGCCAGGATCGTAAAAATATATAAGTAATATTTTTTCTTTATTTTTCCCTTCCCTGTAGAGGGCTGATATCTTTCGTTGAAAAAAGAAATTGTCAATAGGGGATCGGACAGTAATCAGATTAAAATCTAAAATGTACTTAGAAAGAAAATATTTTTTTTTTACGATTATTTATGGAATAATAATTTAATATACTTAACTATTGACAATTTTTGGCTTGACGAAAAAATAAATGAGAGGCCAATATAATCATTTTATATCAGTTTAGGTAGATACCTAAATAAAAAAACCAATATTTTAGATACCTATCTTGAAATTTCAGGCGTATACTCGCTTTAACTGGAACAATACACAAATATATCGAACACTGAGTCAGACTTGGCGTCTAACAACCTATTTCCAGTAGGCGATAGTTATTATTTCCGCGTCACGAACCTAATAAACGCAATCAACATGATCACCGATTGTGTAAAAATCGTTCCACCCAATGAATGCTCTCTAAAATATTTAAGTGAGTTGTCGCCGTAAAGTGTGTGAAATACGTTTGTCGAGGCGGCCATTGCACTGCTAATTTTGTCCTAACGTTTCATCCTAGTATCTAAGCCATCTGGGAGACTGTAAATAATTCAGAGCGTTCACTGCTCTGTAGGTACGTCCCGAAATAGAGAACATAATGTTATAACCTATCATTTTGTCCAGTCGAATGCAACAAACATATTTATTTTTATGTATCATCCTACACGCGTTTGTTCAATGAAGAAATATTCATAAATTTCTTTTGGAAAATGTCTCTAGTAATTAAATAAACAATTTCTTTGATATGTAAGAAAAAATGTTTTAAAAGAATGTTTATTGAAACGAATCACTTTCGTTTAGTTGTAAAGCATGTTTGAAATTTTTCTTGTAAACGCTTTTAAAACGCTTCTATCGGCGCTGAGCTGTTTGTTCCGTTCAATATTCTTTGTCCGGCGCACTGCCAAATTGTAAGTATGATTTACCGATTCAGACGGAGTAAGCAGGCGCCACTTTCATAAACTAAGAGCTCGCCAACGATTTCTTCAACAATTCTATGGGCGGCGTTGGACGAATTTCGTTAACTTTACAGCTTAATTTTACAAATTCTCTTATATACCACGTCAATTGTAGCTCAATGAAGTTACTTATACAGTAGACGTTTGAGTTTATATTAAAATAAAACGTGATTCAAATGTAAAAATAAATATTCATGACAAATGCGAGCTCAGACGGTTCCGTAGGTATATACTTAAGAGATCTATTGACCATAAGTTGAGCCCACAACTTTGAACCCGTGGTATTCGGTTAGGTATAGCACGTAATTTTTTTTTATGTTAAGGGCGGCAGACAGGCTGACGGTCCACTTGATGGTAGGTGGCTACCGTCTCCTATATAACACAAGACACGCCAAAGCTGCTGCAAGTGCGCTGCCGACGGCAGTAGGATTAAGGATAAGGGATTAGGAGTGGATGGGGAAATGGGCTCTGGCATCCCTTACTCACTTACCGAAACACAACAGCACACGTGCTGTTATTTCACGGTGGTCTTCTATAAGGGGGTGGTTACTGCCGCCAGAGGGGCTGCACAAATGACTGCGAAAACACAGTGTGTCCTGCCACTACTAAAAACTGATTAGAATGAAACAAACACTAAATGTTACGAGAAGCTTCCTACAATACATCAGTGTATAAATCGCATTCTAATCGGTTAAGCTGTTTCTGAGATTAGCGTGCACAAACGCACAGACAAACAAACAGAAATTTCAAAAACTTTGACTTCGGTAACATTAGTAGGTTACAATTTTTTTTTTTTATATTTAATGTACAGACACGGCTCGTTTACGATTTTATTTTATGTTTAGATGTTTGTGTGAATAGATGGATTGTTTAAATTTTATAACATATAGCATCTTACGAAGATTGAACCCATATAACGCATACGAGTACATACATAGTCTCTGTCTGTTTCTCCTGAACCACGCATCGGATTTCAATATGGAAATAGCGATAAACGAGGAAATAACGATAACGATAAACGATAATATTAACAAATTTAATATAATTTGCAGAAAAAATTTCATCGGTACCAAGTCGGGATCGAGTCACTATTAGATAGAACAAACAATAAACTTTAAAGAGTTGTAATAAACTCAAAATATCTGATTATATTATATTAAATTTTTGCATATATTTACGAAAAAAAAGCATATTTATCAGTTATCTGGTATCCATAGTATTAGCTCTGCTTACTCTGGGCCTAGATGGCGCTGTGTGACATGTCCCAACATAATAATATATTATGGTACGGTCCACTTGATGGTAGGAAGATAAAAAATGAATTTATATGTTCAAGAAAAAAAACATGCACGTGTAAAGAGTATATAGTAAGCTGTAGATGTCACGCATGAAACGTTACATCGTTACAAGAGCGTCACGTGATCGTTAGACTGAAGTTTCACAGAAAATTCGTACTTGAAATTTTATTCTAACCGCCTTCAAAATTCACTTCAAAATTCATTGTCTCGATGAATCGGATAGACCTTCATACGGACAAATGTGCGGAACTCTAAAAATGATGTCTTTTCTAATAATATAAAGTGTGTCTGTAATCTCAAATCGTCATTTCTTACGCCTTGTAAACATTTTACTGGAGTCTGGGTGTTGACAAGTAATTATGTTTGGAAATAAATAGCAACAAGATATAAAATATAGGTCAACGACAGTAATAATTGCAAACCGCTTGACCTCGCGAGAACTTCTGAATGATGGTTGCTAAAAACGCTTCAAGGATTATGTAGGTACACTTCGACTAGCTCATTAAGTCTTTATTGCAGCCATGATTTCAACAATCTTATGTGCATTCTAAATAATATGATACATGAGATAAGGTGTCTTTTCAAGGAGAGTTTTAGTTTAATTATTTTCTTTTTTTGGTCGACATGCAGGCCGAAGTCTCACTTGATGGTGGTTGGGTACCATTGTCCATTGTCTATTAATAACGATAACGAGAGAATAGGGGAATAGGAGAATTGCTGTTGTACATTTGCCACGCGTTGAATCTTTATTTTTTAGATAAAGAATTTTAGATTTTAGATCTATTATTTTTAGATAAAGGCTTCGCCCGCGTGGAATATAAAGCCTGTGTCCATCCTGAAATTGGTGGAAGATTTTTTTAAAATCGGATGAGTAGTTTCGAAGATTACCTCCTACATAGAAACAAACATGATAATCTTTTTATAATATCAGTATAGATTTGCGCGTGAGTCACGTAATCATATGCACATGATGCAACCAAGACAATGTTAGATTTGTTATATTGCACTGTTATATTATGTATACAGTCTTGTTTTATGTTGCAATGTTATAGAGTTAAAGCAATGTTAAACAATGTGGACGTGTTATATATTATGATATCTAATCGTTCTCACCGAAATACAATAGGAAATTGAATAGCAAGTATCAGTAAGTTTAGGACTCTACTATTTTTTTTTTATTTTTTTTTTTATTAAAGATGGGTTTGATCTTGGCCAGCATCTACCTATCTGTGTAGGAAAGATAAGACCGACGATGGAGCGAGCTCACCCAGAAGAAGCCTATTTACTCCAACCTTGCAAAGATTTATGAGTATGAGCTCGGAATGAGTATGAGCTCGGAAATACATACGCTGGCAGGGAGTTCCAATCCTTGGTAGTGCGCATTATAAAAGATGTTTTAAATGATCGCTAAGAAAACTACAGATCCTGAATAATTCATTTCGTGACGTAGACCTTTGAGGGCACGAATGTAAAACCGAAATATGACTTGACTTCGTCACTGAATGCATTTACTCTCTGAAAAGGTGAATGCGTGGGCGAATAATCGTATCAGTCGCTATTCTCAATATCGCCTCTTTCGAGTTGACCAAAGGTGTACAGAAATTGGTTGTTAATTCGGACAATTATTTACACAAACTTTGTTAATTTCATACGCGTGGTATTCGGTATACCGCGTAACTATTTTGTTTGTAAACTGATTGTAAACCGCATTCAAATCGGTTAAGCCGTTTCTGAGATTAGCGTGCACAAATGCAAAGACAAACAGACATACAGACAAACAGACAAAAATTCTGAAACCTATATTTTTGACCTCGGTAATTTGAGATACTATCCTACTGATCACTATGAACTGATTGGAATCAAGCGGACTGCGGACAATTCAGCAATAATAAAGCAAATTAAAAACTTTAGGCACCCCCATATGCTTTAAATTACACTCACTCAAAATTAACAATTAAAAATAAAGTCATTCAACAGGGCAAGCAGCAAATTAAGTAAGCGATTCCATTAGTTCCCATAGCAATTTTCATTGTAGACAACAGTCGACTATGAAATTTAATTGATCATGAATATGTCTAGTGAGTCAGATGCAAATGCATTCCGTACTCCAAGTACCTCTAGTTAGTTTGTGTACTTTTATTACTGAGATGCAGACGGCGCCTATGATTTTCACCAATCAACTTGATTGACAAAACGCATTTCATGTCATCTATTCTGTGTCGTTAATGTCGTCTTTTGGACATTGAAGTTATTGCAGTTATTGAAGTTATACTTCTTTTGGGACGATAGCATAAAAAGATCGGAGCGTATTTTTAGCATGTATACGGAAGTTGGACACGCCATCGATATAGTTTTTAATGCGAGTTTATTGAGCACTTAAATGATTGATATTTTACGTTGTTAATATTTTGATTATTATACGAATAAAACCTAATTTATATTGTACAGAACAATTTTTCTTTTAGTGTTAAAGTTTTATATCAAGATTTTATTTACGTTATATTGATTAAGCATTAAGTACCTTTTTTTTTCATTAAATTACTCAAGTATAGGTGTAGATTATATGTGTAAATTTAAAGGCCCTACTCACGACGCAACTTCATAACCAATCTGTCGATTGGGTATGATTCAATCTGTTGGACGCGAAATTGTACTCTACTCAATCAATCAATCCTGCTCACAATTTCATTTTGGTACTGCTAACACCAGTACAAACATGCGTTGAAAGCACTATGGTTCTTTCAAAAAAAAAATTATGTTAAGGTCGGCAGACAGGCTGGCGGTCCACTTGTTGGTAGGTACCACGGTCGACTATAACACAAGTAATGCCAAAGCTGCTGCAAATGCGCTGCCGACTACAGTACAGTATTAAGAATAAGGGATTGGTAGGGGATAGCGAAATGGGTTCTGGCATCCCTTACTCACTCACCGAAATACAACAGCACACGTGCTGTTATTTCTCGGTGACCTTCTGTAAGGGGGTGGTTACTGCCGCTAGACGATCTGCCCAAATGACTGCGAAACGCAGTGTGCCCTGCCACTACTTTCCAGATCCAGACCAGATTCA
Source organism: Bembecia ichneumoniformis (assembly GCA_910589475.2). Classification (NCBI taxonomy): domain Eukaryota; kingdom Metazoa; phylum Arthropoda; class Insecta; order Lepidoptera; family Sesiidae; genus Bembecia; species Bembecia ichneumoniformis. The sequence continues at coordinate 6,597,923 of OU342533.1, read as the reverse complement.
AATTTGAAAAGTTCATTTTTCTAAGTTGACCCTGCCGGGAATCGAACCCGGGAACCCTAGAACAGAGCTTTAAAGTAAGCACCCTAACCACTCATCCAACGAGTTCGTCAAAAATAATCAAAAAGTGGGAATCGCCTTAATTAACTTACATAACACTTATTTTATTTTCTTAATTTTTAAATAATACGTTTAACGACGATGTGGTGGTAGTGGTATAGTACCTACAAACGTACATCAAGCAACGATTCCGACGCGCAAATGACACCAAATTGAATCGATCGTTCTATTCATATTCAACGTGCATTCAATCTGTTGATTCTAGGATCCAATCGATTGCTAGGACAAATCGAATCAACTACTAGTTGAAAGTAGGCGTCAACTTGCCTACTGACATTGCAATTTATCGAATCAAACCAAGATGAATCAACAGATTGGATATGAAATTGCATCGTGAGTAGGGCCTTACAGATACAGATATAGGACACGATTACATAATGAATACTAACATTATTTTTCTAAAAAAAAATCTTTAAAATAGAAAGGATTCGCTTTCCCAATCGTTCCCAATTCAGGTTTTTGACCCATTTTTTCAATTAATAAAAAAATGAAATAATTTTAATGTGTCTACGCAAATCCTGCTGACCTCTCGAAACATCAATGTCACGGCGGAGACCCAACGCCCCATTTACCCAAAACTACGGCCATTCACCTGATGATCTCAACGCCCCAGAATAAACAAACACTGGCACGTTTATCAATTGATTTTGCTTATGGAACGCTTTCGCTGACGAAGCTTAGACGACCTACTTTTTTTTTAACGGAAGCCGGCCTGAAATCCCGCTACATTATTCAGATATATGTTTCTAATAGTAATATATTGTATGTTTCAACACATATTGATGAAATATAACACATTATGGTGAACGGCTTTCTTATTATTACAAATCCATAGAGAATATAGTTTTAAAATATTTTATTAAAGATAAAAAAATTTATCTTAGTTCAAATGAAACACAGAATATATATTTTTTAATCCTGGAAATGATATTTAGAAGATAAGCAGTATTTTTTTTGCCTGGCTAAAAACTTTTTAATGTATAAATTACTGTTTCACCATTTAATTTCATTTATTCGAAAATATTATTTATTCTATTCGAATAACGCTCGTTTATTTTAAAACGACTTTCCGAACAGCGATTTCTATTGTGGTTTCTTGCACCCAGAGCAGTTTCATTTCCGGAATTTTTAGTCAGGCATCAGAAAAAATTGTTTTATGCAAAAACTCTTGCTCTCAAATGTAATCACATTCATTTCTCTGGTGACGACATAATAGTATGATTATCAAAGAAATGTCCAATTCTTATACTGTTTTGTTATTTTTTCGAGAAGGCAAGACTTTTAACAAAAGAACTATTTTACTTGTGAATGCAAATGGCTTTTTACTTACAGAACGAATCAGATAGCGCGTTATATCATTGCTTGTTGAATATGATGGACACTGCATTCAGAAACAAGATGGGTGCCACATTTACTAATTATTCATGAATAAACTTTGTCTCAGAACGTCCTGTAATTCACTAATTTATGATATTTACGCAGTCAGCTACTCAAGCGATCATCGGGAAATTCTGCATACACGTTGTCAAGGTAAAAAGTTACCTATCATCCTGAAAAAAGTACCTACTATTCTCTAGAGACATGAACGAAATCGCAGGCAAAAGCTAGTTTTAAATTATTTTTACGGATGTAAAAATTTTATTTAACCTAAAATATTGTTAATCTAAAATATTGGACCCCCAAAAGCGGTTCTTGACAATCATTTGCTTACATGGTAGGAAAAAAATTCGTAGCGAGTTTTTTATTATTTTTTTAGTTTTTTTTAGTATTTTTATTATTACAAAGTATTAGTACAAGTATTATTTCAATCGGGACTCGGGAGCAAATGATTAAAGATTTTTTTCTACGTGTAAGTGAGGGTACTGCTGCTCAACCCTTTTTACCTTTTTATTTATTCCTGCGTTATTAATGTGACATTGTGACGCCTAGCCTTGTACAGGTGTACATATAAACGTCATATCATCAAATGGCCAGACTATCTGTCCGTTACACATTCTCATAAAAATCCTCACAAACCATCCAACACAGTAAGTTCTTCCCATTTGTAAACAGTGTGAAGCCACCTTAACAACAGGCGAATTCGTAAGAAAATAGCGCCTCGCTGTCTAACATTGCGTTGATAGGTAACCACAGAATAACAAAATAATGTTTTGAATGTTAACTTCCAGCTTCTTTAAAAGTGAAAATTAGTATTCATTGCTCTGTAAACTACATAAGTACAAAGACTCTTTTTAAACGCGATTTAAGTCAGCTACTATAATGGTCTGTGTTAATTGTGCTAATTGGCCAAATTATGCAGTATGTTATCATGAGGTTCGCACTTACTAATTTAGTTCTGAAAAGGCAAGAATGCTTTTGTATTTTTTTTAAAGTATGAACTTCTTATCTCTACATAAAGAACATTTTATTCTAACATCTTCATAATTAAAGAAAAACTCTGTGTGACTATAACACATGAAATATTCCAAAATGTAAATAAGAATGTACTTTTTACCAACCTAAGTTATACGGGGACGAGCCCGTTGGATAAATGGTTAGGGTGCTTGCCTTAACGCTCTGTTCTAGGGTTCCCTGGTTCGATTCCCAGCAAGGTCAACTTTGAAACTGAACTTTTCAAATTTGGTTCCGGTCTGGATCGGGAAAGTAGTGGCAGGGCATACTGCGTTTCGCAGGCATTTGGTTAGCCCGTTTGGCGGCAATAACCACCCCGTTACAGAAAACCAATGTGAAATAACAGCACGTGTGCTGTTGTGTTTCGGTAAGTGAGTAAGGGATGCCAGAGTCTAGTTCCCTATGCCCTCCCAATCCTTAATCCTACCGTTGCTTGTGTTATAGGGTGACGTTAGCCACCTATGCCATCAAGTGGACCGTCAGCATACCTTCCGATCTTAATATAAAAATAAAACGAATGCCCATCAGCTGTACAAAGAAATACTTGAACTATTTGTAAATTTCTTAAATATAAATTCAAATCTAAAGATTTAATACTAAAAATATTTACCGACATAAGTATTATTGGATAATTCTTATTTTAATTTAAATAGAATTCTTTACTTGATCCTAAATAATAATAATAAAGTAAAAATTATCAAATTTGTCAATTCTAACCATTCCAGGCATTTTATGGGCATTTCCCCCTTTGAACTATTTGTACATCTCTTAAATATAAATTCAATTTTAATTAATTTAAATTCAATTCAAATTTAAAGATTTAATACTAAAAATACTTACCGACATATAAGTATTATTGGATAATTCTTATTTTAATTTAAATAGAATTTATTACTTGATCCTAAATAACAATAATAAAATAAGAATTATCAAATTGATCAATTCTAACCATACCAGACATTTTATGGGCATTTCCCCCTTTGAACTATTTGTACATTTCTTAAATATAAATTCAAATCTAAAGTAAAATTTGTGTTTAATATTATAAATACATAATAAGTATGTGTGCAATTGTACATATTATATGTAGTTGTTAGAGTGGTAAATGCGTACCATACGAGTACATAGCTAACCTTGTAGATGTAAATAAATTGAGCTTATTACAAAACTCGTACATCACAAGTCTCACACTCATGAAGTGCGAGTAAATTAAAAGTTTTCATGTTTACATAAGAAGCACGCAACCGCTCCGCGTCCGCTCAACGGACAAATATAGATTTTGGCTAAAGGGAAAAGTTTACGATAATCCTTCCCTTCTTCAACTTACTGTGTTGGCCCTTTTGAATGACGTGATAAATGGGGTCCGTAAATCGTCAGTATAATTTATCTGGCAGTGGAGACCACCCGCCACAGAGTTTTACAATGAACTGTTGTACTCTGGTACAACAGCGTACTGTCACTAATGCAATGATTTTCAACGGTATTTTAATCGGACAAGACGAAAGGATATTTTAATAATTTCAATTTAATCCTGATACTAGAGTTTTAATAATTTTTATATCTTTTTTCTATTTCTCTCTATTAGTAAACGAGCTATGTTATTTGCTTACATGTATTATTTATAGATTATAAGAAATTGTATGATATGAATATAGATTATTTAGAAATTATTTATTAACATATATTTTGAGTATTTATGTATAACAAGGCTAATTTGCTGAGATAAAGGCCAGCTTTAGACTCGCCTGTGAAAACTTTAATGCTCTAGCAGGAGTCGCCAAATGGCGGACCGCGGTCCGCATCCGGACCGCGGTCCGCATCCGGACCGACCCATTTTGTGCGGACCGCCAGAACACAGCAATTTCGATCTTAACTTACTGATGAATATCTCCAGGAATTAATGTCAATAGCTTGCACCAATTTTACTCCAAACTTCAGACAGATAGACGGCATCAAAAAAATGTCATTTTTCTCATTGATATGTAAAAAAATACCTTTGTTATTTCCCTAATTACATTTGTTTAATAAATATTTTTAATGTGCGGACCGTTATGGTCATTTCATTTCTCAAAACGGACCCCGAGCGAAACTAATTAGTGACCCCTGCTCTAAAGATTCGACACCGATTGGAATAAAAATTATTTGTATCGGTTTGACTGGATTCGTTTCCGAGAAGGAGTTCCTTTTTCAGGAATCTCGTCGGAAGTGAGTATGTACTCCTTTGTGCTTATTATTTTAATCGTGTTTTTTTTTAACAGTTATTACTAACCTGGAAGTTTTGATAATGAGGAAGTATAAGTGTAGCGAGTTGGATATAGGAAAAAGAACAAGTCTCTGATTTCTTGTCGGAGCAAAATGTGTCAGTCAATAAAAATTATTTTAATACCGTACCGAAAGCTTAATTTACATCAAAGGCGACTTCTTAATGGTCAACTTGATGTCCCGATATGGACGTTAATCGATAGAAATTACAGACTCATAGGTAACACTTAACTGGCTGGAATGATAGATAACGTTTACATTAAACAGTTGTGAAGTTGTTGATTTAAAAAAATACGCAGCCATTAATTTTAATTTGCTACGAATCGCCACTTGTGGCGCTGAATGGAATTTGCTATTATGAGTGTTGGGTTTAATAGATTTCAACTATGTACATATTGTCTTATAACTTGGGGACTTAATTCAAAAGCAAATTTCTGTCCATTTAATGATTTCCTACTGCGAAAAATAATTACATAAACTGTCCTATATCGCAGGCTTAAGTCTGCATGATATGTGCATATTTTTTTATTTGAAACATCTTTTGCGGCGCGTGAATAGGATCGGCTGTCCATATTCGATTTAGCCAAACTATGGCCAACACTTTAGCGGAATTATACGACTCTCTACTCGGCTCCGCGACCGCCCCCTCTACCGCAATGAGTTCGTATACCTATAGCGTATGTAATATGGAGTCTCTACTGTGTATAGCCGTTGATTTTAGCCGGAGATTTCAATGTAAATTTTAATTATTAAATTGCACTTAATAAACCAACCTCTCATGAATATTTTCTATGCAAAATAGTTGTCTTTCTTTCACATATCCCAGGAGCACCGCGCGGCTAATTTTTTTAAATGTTAAGATGGTCAGACAGGCTGACATTACCCTTGATGGTAGGTGGTTACCTTCGCCTATAACACAAGCAACGCCACAGGTGCTGCAAGTGCGCTGCCGACCATAGTAGGATAAAAGATTAGGGAAATAAGCTGTCATATATGGTTTTAATCCACCATTATTCCACTGCAGGTTGACAATTTTAATCCAAACATGAAATCGATAAATGTCTGAGAGGTACAATGCATCCGACGAGGATGCGAACCTATGTCTGGTCTATTGGCAGACAGGTGATTTAAAAGCTTCGAAAACGTCGTCACAGCGTTAAAATTAGAATTTAGCTCAATAGGGAAAAAAGTCCACTTGATGGCAGGTGGCTCGCATTACTTTTTAACGCAAGCTAACCATTGCCGACCTAAGCAGTATAAGGACACATTATCACATATTTCAACAAACAGTGAAAGAACAGCACACTAATGTTATTATTTCACGGTAGTCTTCTGTAAGGGGGGTTGTCCAATTTATGATGTAAATTTTAGCACTAAAAGTTAATTTAATTAATTTTACAACTATAAGTTGGACATCCCTTAATTATGCATCAAAAACATCATATCTGGTATTATTTAACAAAGGTCTTCTGGGACAGCGATTTTTCCCTCCAATTTATAATTGTCTATGGCAGTCCATGTTATAAGTGTGCTACGAAATGTGTCTTGCTACTACAAAAATAATCATATCTATCATATCTAAAATTATCTAAAATTACTTAATTTTTAGTATTTCCTGAAAACTCCTACATTTCTCTGAAAAGTTAGAAAACAATTTACTTTTAATTGGTATTTCATTTAATAGAAAGTTGGCAGAAGTTAAAAACATTTGATCAAGGAAGGTCAAATTCTGGGAATCACCCGGAAAATATTATTAACATACACCTACAGCTTTAAATAAAAACAAGATTCACCGTGCGCTTCTTGGAATTTTTTTCAAGGAGTATTACTTATTTTAAAATATCCTGTCCAAAAATAAGTATTAATTTATATGAAGGTCGGATCTCACGATTGGGATTCGGCACTTTAATATCAAATCACTGCTACTGATCTTCCTTTTCTTTCGTTTTCTACTACTTGACTAGATCGTTTTCTACTTTTTAACTTAAAGAGCGACTAGAAGTCGCTCTTTAAGTTAAAAAAAAAAACATTGTTATTTATTTTATTTTTATATGTTAAGTTCGACAGACAGGCTAACAGTCCACTTGATGGTAGGTGGCTTTCGTCGCCTATAACACAAGCAATGATACAGGTGCCGCAAGTGTGGTGCCGACTACAGTAGGATTAAGGATAAGGGATTGGGAGGGGATAGGAAACACAACAGCCTATTTCTGAAAAATAGAATAACAAGATTACTTTTTTGAAGTCAAAATACTACTATCGTTTCGGAAGCAAAATGGTATTATGGAAGAGAAGAAACGACGAAAGAATCTCTTCAGCAATCGCTCGTTTTAATCCTATGCATTTTTATCAGCTAAATAATCTTTGATTGTATAAATACGCTAACAAATTTCCGTTTTACAAATGTTTTAATCGTAATTCACGTATAACTTCAAGGATTTTATTTTAGAAACGTACACATTGTCCTTCAAATTATTTATCCATATTGGTTAACCTTGTGTGAATCAAAGCAAGATCATATTTATTTCTATTATAACAATAATGAATATCACTGTTTTTTTTAAACGATCAATAATCTTTATGAACAAAAATTACATTATCACTAGCGACCCGCTCCTGGCTTCGCCCGGGGTGCAATTTTATATATATAAACATTCCCCGTTTATCCCTCTTTCCATTAGTGAATACCGAATTAAAATCGATCTACCCGTTCACGCGTGATGCCGTCACCGAGGGAAATAGGGATTCATTTTTATATATAGAGAAGACATAATATACCTATACCTATACGGGCTGCCTAGTTCATGTATGGAGATTAAAGTGTGAATGTACTGATAACATAATTTAATGTAAAAGTTGAATCTGAATATGTCTTATCTATACATATTTGTAATCTATCTATCTATCAACGCATCCAAAACTCGAAAACCAAATCTAAAAAGTTACTATAGTAAACTATAGTTTAATCTTTTTATACTCTTTGCAGGTCGCTAAGAGTATACTTACTTATTTAGACTTACTTCTTATTAATTACTTATTAATTACTAATTATTCTTATTACTTCTTATTATACTTACTTATTTAATAAAGTCACTGTCCGCAACTGTCTCTTTCTCCGATAACTTCTAAACTGACCAATGAATTTTGATACGATTTTCACTAGTGGAAAGAACGACAAACAAGGAAGGTTTGTATATAATAATTTGCAGAAAAAATTACATCTGTGCGAAGCCGAAGGCGGATTGCTACTAATAGGCATAATAAAGCCGACGAGTTTATTTGTTTGGTTGAACGGGATAAACTTTAGAACTGGCAGTATTAATAAAAAAAAATTTGCTATTGATAGCTTCATTCTTGAGGAAGCTCATCAAGATTAGTCCTGTTCTACGATAGAAAAAAAAATGTCCAAGTAGTTACTGTGCAGAGTACGAGTATGACACATTTAACTAACTCAAATAATTTTTCATGAAACATTGTTCTATTACGCTGTAACCCAAGAAAAGAAGGCACAAAAAATGCCAAGCGAAAACAAATTAACAGCCCGTGAAAAGCTGTCTATATATCTTTATATATACTTATAGGTAGATATGTGAAACACCTGCAATTTGCAAGCCCTAATAACAGTATTAGATTTTATCGGACCTTATTATATCGAGTTTATACTCACTCGTTTCGATTACTTAAGTGTTTAATCTTGCTAATTGTCCGTTATTAGTTCACAGAGATCAGGCAACGCAGTTATTACGTAGCGGCCATTAGTCACTACGCAGTGTTAATTTCTCTCGCCATAACTTATTCGTTATTTCTAATCTGAATTAAAATTTATAGCACAATGTACGAACGATCCGTCGAGAAAGTGACTCTTCTTTTATGAATCAAACGTTTAAATCAATCACTCCTCTATCAACCCACTCGTGATTTAAAGTTTATTATTGATTAGACATAGTTAACTGTTAAGTTAATCATTAACTTCCCACCATAAATTTTTAAAGTCCACAAAGTTGTGTAGGTTGATGATCTATCTACTTCAATAAAAATCTAACCGATTGCCAACATTAAGAAAAATGTCTTTAAATGTCCCACTACTGTCAGCAATTGGGAACTAATTCAGTCACTCCCACCGCCACTGTTTATTTTTTATTTTATTTATTTATGTATTAAACAAAGTATAAAAACATAAAATCTAACATAGTCCCATGAAACTGTACAACAGTTTGTGGAATCTTACTAATCCTTCGGCCACTTCAACTTACTAATCCTTCGGGTTATAGCGGTAACTTTCGTTCGTCTACGGATCTCCTCATTCCTGATTCGATCCCGCAGTGTACCTCGAGCATAGCCCAGCATTCTCCATTCTCCATAGCACGTTGAGCGACGTTGAGCTTCTTACGAGGCGCATAGTTAGAGACCAGCGTTTACGATCATATGTTAACACTGGCAACACACATTGGTCGAAAACTTTTGTTTTACGACACTGAGGAATTTTGGACTAGAAGATGTCTCGGAGCTTTTCGAACGCTGCTCATCCGATTTGGATTCGACGTATCATCATCAGTAATCTAATTGTAGGTGAACGGAAAGATTTTTACCATTTGTCCGCAATGCTTGTGAAGCTAATGGTTGCAAATGGTAAGAATCTATATTTCAAAACAATTTAGTATTTAGTAGCGGCAGGGCACATTACGTTTCGCAGTCATATAGTTTACGTTATAAGTCTTCTGTCAGGTGGCAGTAACTACGGTCTTACAGAAGACCACCGTAACAGCGTGTGTGCTGTTGTGTTTCCGGTAAGTAAGTAAAGTATGCCAGAGCCCATTTCCCTATCTCTTCCTAAACCCTCATCCATCTGTACCGTTGTACATTTGCAGCACCAGTGGTGGTGCTAGGCTGTGTTAATTAGGCTACGGCAACCATCTACCATCAAGCGGACAGTCAGCCTATTTGAAGACGTTTAAATAATTTAAATTTTTTTTAAATACTTCAATGCGTCTTAAATTGTTTATGTCTAATATCCGATTGGGATTCGATCCTGCTACCGTGTTAGCAGGCGAGGCTACATACTTTCTTTATTCACATAATTACACATATATTCCTTTGACGGATGGCATACGGTCATCCTTCCTCGGAATGATTTGCGGCAATCACTCCCGGAATATTAAGTAGATTGAAATTTATCGCCTGAGAACCACTTAGTGAGTCAACTTCCTCTCACTGTTGCTATAGTGCCTCGAGGCGTAGGATACCGACACCCACAGCAACCCTGATTATGCTTAAACATGATAGATTGATATCAATACGTCAATCATCTATTGTGTTCATAACTTCCATCCGATTGACATTTGAAACAATTGATTCTATACATAAAGTATACTTATTTGTACGATTTTTTATTAATTAAATTTGAAAGATTTTCTTAGAATGGTTAGTGGCGAATTGTCTCTTTAATTCTAAGTAGTATGATGGGCCAATTGTTAATGCGATTACGAGGATGACGCAAAATATGCCAAAGGCAATATGATATTGCTAAACATTCACTTTTCGAGAGAATATTATCGAAATAGTACTTAATTATATTAATGTGCCAATAGGTGAGCGTTGACGTACTCGCCAACACTACCTATAAAATTTAATTAAATTCGTCAGTTTCGTGTAGTTACGGCGGGTCTGCTGTACATAAATGGCTCATGAAAATTACTGTAGTGATTTCGCAATAGTTATTTCTTCAACTTGTGACATGGTACTATACCTGCCATCATCTTAAAAGCTTCCACTGTTAGGGCTGATGCACATAAGACGAAGCGCAGCGCAGAGCATTGAGAAATCAACACAACAAACATTCTCCAATCAGAGCATCGAAGCGACTACAGGAGCAAAATAGTACGATAGATTTTCGATTTTATTTCAACTCAAACAATATTTATAACAGTTTGACAGTGAAAAATGCTCTCTGCACTGCGCTTGAAATATGAGCGCCGACCCTTTAGCTGTAAATGTATTATATATGACCCTATTAGATACATAAAAAAATTGCCAACTGTCTTGACCGTGGTCTCCACTCCAAGACTCACTCCCCTCTACACAACAGATACCAACAGACTTCCGACTTCAGCTTAAAAAGTCAGAAATAATAAAATCAGGCTTCAAAAATGGGCAGCCATATTATTTATTAACTATGTAAGTATTGTTATTGGTATTGTGTAAGTATGATCAGACAGGACAGATTACTTTTTATAAAAAACGACTCATAATGATGGTATTTGACACCATGGACAGCAGCTATCACCAACTTATTATTATATATCAAATATACGAGTATAACAACTCATATAACAAGTATGACTTAATTACGTTGAGTTTTTACGTAGTCTCCTCACAGACCTTGTTGTAATCCGATTGAAATTCAACATACAAACATGGGATTGATTAGTAACATCATCATGTATTAAAAGGGCACGCGGTTTTTATACAAAGGATCATTGTTTCATTCGAAATCCCTTAACAGCCTCAAGCAACTATTCGAAATTCATAAGGAATTGAAGTAGATACTTACCAATATATACCTACTAAAGAGAATAATGTAGTGATTTATAAAGGGACCAATGAAAAAGAACTAATGAATAAATAACTATAATAAAAGTATATAGTTCGAGAAATATTATTAAACTAGCCTTTGTCCGTGACTTCGTCCGCGCCCCTTTTTCTAAAGCATTATTCAATCTTTATTGCTCATATATTGTTGTCAGGCGTTGATTTTTTTATCTTTAGATAATCCCTCGGGAATAGTACCTTTTTTCTAGATGAAAGGTAACCCTATATGTCTTTTTCTGTATCCCAGACAACGTGCATGAAAAATTTCATGATAATCGTAACAAACAATCAAACAACCTCACTTTCGCATTCGCAATTATTACCTCATTCAATTTTTTCTGATATTTTCTTATTTAATGGATTCACTGGGGCAAATGACATTTACTATAGAACTCGCTGGCGGCGGAGACAATTCAACAGGCCTAGAAATGGTGTTTTTTTGTTTTTACCATTAGAACATTACACAAAAAAAAATTTTTATTAATACAATTTTTTAATCTGATATTAACTTATTAATAGGTACAGGATTCATATGCGTGCAATAAGCCGTTTTCGAGAGAATTTTCAATAAAGGTCAAATTCTTCTTGTGTTCTAACTTTTTTTGTGGAGTTTCTATTACTTTAACGAAAATTCTAATTAAAACAATTGGTTCTTCACATGTTTAAGTATAATATATATTTTTTTCAAAGCAATTGTCTTGTCTATTTCTTGTAGCATCTTCATTAAACAATGGATATTTTTAATATTTAGCGTTTGTCTCCCCCTTAAACAAAAAGAATTATCCAATTGCAATATGACAAACATGACTTCTTGTTTCACCAAAACACATCTCGAGGAAACCTCTGTGTAACCAATATTTAGCAACAACAAGACAAAAATGTTATTCTTACAAGTAAAATAGTCAGAGCATATTTTCAATTGTCACTAACTATGACATATGAACTTATTTCTATGACTATCTGTCCCCCCCTAGGTGGGCCATGACCTTGTCGTGGTGGGGGGGCTTACCCTAGACAATCCGGGCGGTTGCAGGGGTCGGTGGGGACACCGGCCTTTGCTCGACCGATCGGATTGTTTTTGGGGACAAAGAAGGCCCACACCGAGGAGGGCTCCGAGCGGGCTCCGCCCAGCGGAGCTCGTGGCGGAGCTGCAGTTTTGAATGAATCGTTGTACATGACACTGGCAGACAATGGCCGTCTTCAGGATGAGCCGAATTGCCACTTATATAAGAAGATAAGATAAGATAAGACTATCTGTATATTTTATAGTCGCTCAGCGAGCTATGGAGCGGACTATGCACGGAGTTTCTTTGGTGGAAAGGATCAGATTTCGAAATACTGTAGTGGACTATAGCTTAAACCCATGCCTCTTCGTGCAGAAAAAAGATCTGTGTCCATTATTGGCACATCATATGTGGTATAATCATTTAAAAACATCTATTGTGCACATAAAGATTTGTATATGAGTTAGAAGGTCACTTAAGATGCTTTAAGTTGATCAGTTGATGCTTTAAGTATACAAGAATCACGAAGACAATAAATTACTTACTGGAAAGAAGCTTTCTATCCCATCCTCCTTATAGGCAATATATAAGTACGTCTAGAGTATCATATAAAAGGTTAATTTGAAAGTAATCGAGCGTGTAATGACTGTATCATTGGGCGTGGGCAGAGAGAGACAGCTCAGCGACTGTTCTGCAATAAAACAAGACATACTCCATTGAGCAAAACAGAAGGTTTAATTGATGCTTTGTTTTACAGTGCGACAAACATTCAATTAAATTTGTTCAATTGTAATTGACAAGGTGTGAGAAGAAAAGAAAAATTAGGAGACATACACACTACAAATCGAAAATCCACAACAACGAAGTCTTAGCCGGTGATGAAATTAGAGTTTGACTGACAGATTAAAAACCAATTTATGAAGGTACATACGACGAGTATATGTACATACATATTACTCGAAATACTAAATCTACTGAAAACACTAAATGTAAAGAGTACTAAATAAAAAATAACACTACGTTATAAGTAGGTACCTATTATTATTTAAAATATTTTTTCACTAACGAATATTCACTCTAAAAAGGCTTACGGTATATTTATATAATACTTTTTTATTTAAATGATATTAATTTATGAAGTAATTCTAATGAAGTAACTATAAGATAAACGATATATCTATTTTTTTCGTCGGTATATAAAATAACTATTTTTTGATAATTTTATACGATACATTCCTACAATACCATACTATATTGTGTTTTGTGTATATTTTTCGGTTTGGTCAATCCAAAAATATTAAATACTAGCGACCGGCTTTGCCCCGGCTTCGCTCGGCATGCAATTTTTATATATAAGAACATTCCCCCGGCGATCACGATCAATATTTTTGTAGGAAAAATTTCCCAATGCCCTCTGCATTTTCTATAATCTTATAAATATATATAAAAATGAATCCCCATTTCCCTTGGTCACGGCATCACGCGTGAACGGGTAGACATTTTAATTCGGTTTTCACTAATGGAAAGAAGATAAACGGGGAATGTTTATATACATAAAAATTGCATCCCGGGCGAAGCCGGGGTCGGGTCGCTAGTAAGCTCACTATAAAATTACGTAACTATAAAACTGTGCATAGAGAAATATTAATTTACGCATGAGATTTATTTTTTAATTAATTTTAGAGATTTATGTTTACTTTGTGTCTGGTGGGAAAAAAGACGTAAAAGTTGTCTTTTAAAAAGAATGTTCAGAATAATGATCCAATGTAAATATTTTATTATTTTGAGTTCGTCGTGTACACAGTTACACATGCACCCAGATTTGCGAAGAATCAAGATAGGATGTCATTTCATTATTTACAAAGATTTTCAACTGTATAGATCGGGCAAGACAAAAGTACAAAAACGCTCAGTCCATCGCCAACTTTATAAGGCTATTTAGCTACGCCATGGCCATCCTGATTACGGCGATCATGATCAATATTTTTGTAGGAAAAATTTCCCAATACCCTATCTATACATTCTATATATTTAGTCTTTTTGATTATTTACGATTTTTTTAAAATAATTTATCACACATTGTTTTTGGCCATAGTGCACCGAACGCAATTACGCAACGCAATTTGATTTGTTTGTTCTGTGTTACTGAATGCGCCATAAACTTGAGTGAAATAAAAAAGGCTGCGAATGTTCGCCGCACGCAGCAATATGAGATATTGGCCAACAATTTTATTTAATAATCAATTGAGTAACAATAGGGCATCAGTTTTAATACGGTTCAATTTCCGCTTGACCCTGTCCCGTATGGATCACTGACATTATAAATTGGTAATGTTTTTATACATTCAAATCAGATTAATTCATATTGTTAAAATTAATAAATGAAATTGTTTTATGTTTGTATAATGTGAGTATTTTAGTAACCGCTTGGAAGCAGGCGATGCCATCAGTAATACAATTAAATGTCTATAATTTCAATAAATATTTTTTTGTCAATTTTATCAAAAAAAAATTTCTTTGCTTTACAAAAACTTTCTAAACCTTTTAAAAATGTGAAATATTCTCTTTTTAATTTTTGGGATTTAATTTATATACCTATAATACTAGCTGACTCAGCAACGTTGTCCTACCCGAACCCGAAAATAATTCGGTAACGCGATTGTAGCGCCACCTATCGGGTCCAATTTTATTTTCAAACGACGGTTAAATTATTTGGATATTGTTCATACAAAAATACTAAAATTATGATCAAATAATGGCGCGCCCGACCCACCTTCACTCTGATGTTTCACACCAGTGTTAGTGTTACGGTAGGGAAATTACTTTCCCAACCTGCACACTGACATTTTTTTAGGGGGTTGGGGTAGGTAGGAGGCTGAAAAATACTTTTCGACCTATTCTCATACTTACCAAATATACAAAAAAAAATCCTAAAAATCGGTCCAGTCGTTTCGGAGGAGTTTTGTTACAAACACTGTGACACGAGAATTTTATACATTACATTTATCATCTTCGTCGGCATAATATACCGACATTTTATTTTATACCAGCTGAACATACGGCTGATACCTACCAAGCTTTTGAATATGACCGAACGGTTCCATACCCATTCTGTGTAAGGCAATCACTGCAATCCTATTTTCTTTAACACCCCATTCCGTATTGTAATTTGATAAAAAAGACGATAAAAATATGTGAAATGCCAAGAAATCAAATAAAGTTTTCGACATAATAAGCTCTTTCCAAATTCAAAATGAATAAAGTGTTGAAAAAGAAAAAGTTTTTATGTAACAGTATTTATGGCCAGACTTGTCATTTTACTAAAGCGAATAAAAAAGAATTTCTTATTAAATTTAACGAGAGTATTTAAAATTAAACTCTTGGAGTGTGTGATAAATTATAATTATACGCAGACATTTAAAAATATCAAAAAGAAATGTCGCTAGCCATTCACCGTATTCTATTTTTAGAAAAGGTGCGTGAACGACCGTCGAAGCAGGCGGCGTTCAAAGACGAATGCGCGAGGGTGAAGGTCAGACAGGGCGGGCGGACAATACGCAATTCTTCTTTTAAAATACATAAGTACCTACAGTGAAACATTAAAGAAATGTTAACTGTCATAACGGAAGTTCTCATCTATTTATAAGAGCTCATCTATTTATAAAATCATCATTGGTTAGGTACTCTGTGCTGCATTTTGAATATGCTAACAATTCTGCTATTTGAAATTGGTCATTAAAAGAAATGTCATTTAGGTATTATACCATGTGAAGCCACTGCGTACTGGCTATAATTTCGGACAGATGAACTGTAAAAGAACATATTAATTTTTTTTATCCTGTTTCAAAATGGAACTTTTATTTTGAATAATTTTGTTACTATCATCAAGGGAATCGTCTGCTTGACTGTCACACTTTACTTTAAGTTTGAGTTGTTTCGTGGTTTCGCCCGCAAGATTGGTTAATTGCTGTCCTTCTCTAGAATTTTCGACAAGAGTTCTAAATCTGTTGTAATCTGACAAAAATCATCTTGCTCGGAAACTAAAATTGTGAAATAGAAATTTTATGCCAGGATAAAATGGTATCCTGTATTTTAATCCAGGTTATGGAGTACCTTCGTTTGGCATACATCTAAATACATTCAGCGATTTAATGATATAGTATTCAATGATATAGTATTTGTTACTCAAAAGAGTAACAAATACTATATCATCCATATACCTTCAGAAGCATCGAATTTATATTGGTAAAAGAACAAGGTCATATTCATCTATTGTTAAAATTTAAAGTTAATTAACTCATGATACATTCTGATATCATGAGTACGTCTTAAAGTGGATGTTACAAAATGTTACGGTCTTAACTATTGCTACCCAATTTTAACAACAAGTCCTGCTATATTTTTTGGAAAGCAAAACTAGCAATCTTTTCAAACTACGTTGCCCGTAATATCCACATTTTATTCTGTATGTCACATTAATATGTGCTGGGCTGTCTTTCAGCACTCCTTCGGCCAAGGCCAATTTTGCTCTAACCGCGGATACACACCGTTCCAGCACTCCATTAGAGCATAATTTGATCCGGACAATATTTGATCATATTGTTACGTGCGGGATGAGTCAAACTGCCGTGTAAGGGCAAAAATGAGCTATTTATTTCCACAAACCAAGATGACTTCCAAAAGGGGCTAAACTTTGTCCGATAAAACCGTTAAACTTGCCAAAAGTCGTCAATGAATCCCTTCATGAGTCGCTGGTTTTCTGTCGCAGGTAACTTCACAAGATCCGAAGAATCGCTTTCGAATCGCAGAGCAAAATCAGCCGTGGTGCTGCACTGCAGGGCCTGCATGTGCTCTGCCGACCATAGTAAGGTTTAAGGATAAGATTTAAGGATAAGGAAAGGCTCTGGCACCCCTTACTCACTCATCGTAACACATAAGCACACATGCTGTTATTTCACGGTAGGCTGGTTACCTATTGCCGTCAGACGGACTGCCCAAATGACTCCGAAATGAGTGTGTGCCAAGACATTCTAGATCCAGACCGGAGCCAAAGTTACAAATTTGCCCTCCCCGGAAATCGAACTCCGAACCCCTAAGACAAAGGCATTAAGGCAAAAAAAAGATCATTAGAAGACAGGGTTAGCGTAGTGTGGATATAAGAAAGATTTGTAAATTGTCGTAGGTACACTGTGTCGTAGGTACAATGCCACTATCCTCTGTCCTTTTTTCCGCTAGCAAAATAATAATTGGAATCATTTTCAAGTAAATTTAAAATATTAGATTTAATATTAGATTAGATTTAAATATTTCAATATTAGATTTAAATTTTATCATTTTATACAAATGCGAGTTCCAAACCTCCATTGCGGTAATAGTTTTATGTGTAACATCTGAATAAGTTTATCTTTCGTTTTATACCTACTTATATCAATTTCATTGTCGCACATGACTGTACTTTCATTTATTTCTTCTATAAAACCCAATGTGTGCCAATCGCCTACTACGAATTTTTGAATGTGTCCGTATCGTCCGTGTCGATGGTTTAGTTCGCACGAAAATCGTGCGAAATGACAACTAAACCATCGAATTTTGTGACGGTTTTCACTAATCGAAGGAGCGATAAAGGAAGAAGGATTGTGTATATAATTTGCAGAAAAAAATTGCAAGCCGCGGGCGGGTCGCTAATTGTTTATTCATACATATCATTGGTAGCTTAAGGATGCTTTGAAATTTAGACATTGTGATCAACATCGTTCCATTTCGATTTCGTTATAACAAGCCACTAAAACAAATTGTCGATTATCAGGTCAGAAATCAAACTAAATTCGTTGCAGACAGCCTCATCAACTTCATGAATGAACGTCGATTGGTCGGTAAGTACATGCCTTCTTATCTATATCCATAATAAAATTTTAGTATTAAATATTTTTTCAAAAAACAATTTGTACACGTCGTACTAAAAAATAGTTTTTAGAATTTTTGCCTGTTTGTCTGTTCGTTTGTGCACACTAATCTCAGAAACGGCTTAACCGATTTGAATGCGGTTTACAAACAAAAAAGTTACGAGCTATAACGAATACCACGCATACGAAGTTGAGGGGCTCAGCTAGTGATAAAGTAAAAACAAAACAACTCAAGACATTAACGAAGCGAAGAACGGTAGTAACAGCTACATTCAAGAGATTAACAATTTGTTTCTATATTCGATTTCTCATTGAACCCTCACGAGAATCAAATGGAATCTAAAAGACGTCACAGGGATAAATTTGGGAGATTTTCCTACGTCACAACTCACAATAGAGTACATAACACAATCACATTTATCCAGTAAAGGAGAGTCAAGGTCTCACCAAACCATAAAGGAGCACAGATTGAACTAAATTTGGCTTGGTCGAGAAATAATTACATATACAAAATGAGCGTTAGAAAAAAATTACGCAGAATGATCAAGCATTTTAGTTAGTTAAGTAACAATTGAGTTGCTTCTCATGACAGGAAGAAATACATTTTTTTATAATTTGAGAAGACTCAACATACTTATAAGGATTAATATTGAATCGCTATTAAACTTCACAAGACCATCCGCTGGGCTAATATGAAGTTTATCTGAAAATTTCATCAAAGTAATCATGAAATAATTCTAGAAGTTTTTTTTTATTTAATTGATTTCTAAATTGAAAAAAATTAAAAAAACATCAAAAAATAAAATAAATCGGAGCTAGTGCGTGGGCTATCAATAGATTCTAATGTATGTATGTACATACCCGCCTCTGTATGTATTTGATATTAAAATTAGAACAGAAGACATATAAAGAAAATTACATCCTTATAGGCCCAATTTTATTGTATTAAATCCTTTTCTTCAATTAATTACTTTGTTTTAATGGATTTCGTACCGCAAAACTCTAAATTAACGATAACTTTATTATCGCAGGATAACTTCTTTATTATACTATAATGAAAGTCTATAAACCTACTTAAAAATTATGTAAAAATTATGTAGGTACGACAGAAGCAAAATCGACGAAAATCTCACATATTTTACAAAACAACTTTTTGACATTTTGGCGAGTCCAAAAATACGACATAATTGTAAAAAATCTATAACATTGAACTGATGAATAAGATTCATTTATTATATAATCATTTAGCGCTTGTATTGCAAAATAGTTTTTCCACATTTATATCCGGAGCTTACCAAATTTAACCGGCTTTAATTGTAAAAAAAAATACGGTTATAAATGATAGATTTTAGTTAAAAGTGAAATGGGTTATTTTTATTTATATTATTTTCTTTAGTTACAGTGAAGTCGTGATTGCAAGAAGTTCCATTGTTCATGCTCCATACTTGTGTATTTTTTATATAAATTACAAGTAACATTTTTTTATATTATTACATAATGAAATTTTAAAAAAATCGATTTCTCGTTAAATACCGTTAGTATTATGTTTAGCTTGAAGTTATTTGTGAAAACCTGTATTAAATATACTTACATAAAGTTAATTTTAAGTGACTTTTTATTCACAAAGCTTTCTTTGCGTGCATTCTTTATTAAGCTCAATCGTGATTAAAGTTTAAACAATGCTCATAGTTCTCACAGCCCCATAGGCTTTTAAAAAGTTGCTATCTGATGCAATTGAATGGCTTTTGGCGCCTTCTCTTCGAGTTGGGCGGATTGCATTATACGAGAAGATGGTGAGTCATTGATAAGTAAGTCAAAGAAAAATACCAAAGTATCCGCACGATCTTTTTTCCTTAGTCTAATTGATTTGAATTGCTCAAAAATCAAGACTAATCGGTATTTTTATTTTTCAAATATTCGTTGAAGTCCGAAGAAGAAAAAGAATTAAAAGAGAAAAATGGTCCTTTTTTGTTTAAATTACACGTCAGCTGACACCTAGCAACGCGGTTGTCACGTGGTCCGGGTCACTTGGGCGACCGCTTTGCTCTGACTGCCGCAATCCAATAGCTTACGTCTGTCATCGATATCAACTAGAGTAATATACATAATAAAAGTGTATTATGTATATAATTTGTTTAATTAAATATAATTTGTTTTTATTCTTGGCTACATTCATAGATTTATCCTATATCTATACTAATATATTATGCTGAAGAGTTTGTTTGTAGTATGAACGCGCTAATCTCAGGATTCAAATTTTTGGGTTGAATAGTCCATTTATCCAGAAATGCTATGGGCTATATAACATTACGCTACGATCAATAGTATTATGTATAATCAGTGTCCAGTACCGCGCGCCCCACGCACTCGCCGCCGCCGTATGCCCCAGCGAAGCGTGGCCGAAATCAGCTAGTTTAAAATATTACTAATATAGTTCTAATATACTAATATTACTAATATGTTTTTTTGTTTGTTTGTTTATTTGTATGTCGGAGGTAATCTTCAAAACTTCTCATCGGATTTAAAAAATCTTTCACCAATAGTTCAGAATTTTTTAGAATTTCAGTTACCTACATAGGCTATATATTCCCTTTGTGAGCAAAATATTATATTCGTAAATTATTATATATTCCACGCGAGCGAAGCCGCAGGCACCAGTTATTTGAAAATAAAGATTCTACACCTGGAAAATGTATAATAATGCCTGGACATCAATAAAGTCCAGGCGTTATATTGCTTTACATATTTCGTCAGACATTATATCTTTTATTTTTCAACGCGGACGACGATGATTTCTAAACAATGCATTACTTCTACATCGCCCCCGACTAGTGCAGGTTAGCGATCAGCCTGAAACAGTTCTCTCTGTCTTCGTCGGAACAGCTCAACTGCTTTAGCTATCCCGGTCCACTCTCAGATGTTCTTCAGGTACTTCTTTCTTTACACCACTTTTATAATTCCAGCAACCTCTATGTATTGCCTTTACACGGCGTCAAAAAAGTAGTTAAAATATTAGAAATACCTAAGTATGTATAGACGTAGTTATGTCTGGGTTAAGAGATGAGAGGATATCTAAAGTTAGCAGTTAGGCACTTTGTAGTTGCGAATGAGCCGTGAACTAAATTGTCTGCAAACATAAAATAACAATCTCGTAAATTGTTCTTAATTTAGTCTAGGTAAACACGAGGACTCTGTCTAGACTCTCTCTCTCTCTCTCAGTACTGTTGACTCATAAACGTCCGATTGTTAATTTATTTACTTACACAATACACTAACTAAGAAATTTAATTGCGCCAACTGTCTTGTTGGCCCCAATTTTAAGAAAATCATTTACTCTAAACTCTACTTGTCTTATAAATAACGAGAGATTAAAAAGAATATTGATTTGTTTATAATTAAGGATGTAATTTTCTAGGAAAATCTATATAAAAAAAATTCGACCGTTTTTTTTTTCACATTTTCATTGAAGTCCGAAGAAGGTTCTATGAAGAGAAAATTTGGAAAAAAATCGGTGCAAAGCCGGGGGGCCAGTCGCTAGTTATATATAGGATAGTTTATAATAGCAGTTTTAAATAAGAAAAAAATTAGATAGAGCGATAGTATCATGGGGGATCAAATTTCTGTGATACTATATGGTGCAATGGAAAAAAAACCCATAACACTAACAGGACAGTGCCACGCAATAGTGCCTATGGGCAACAAATGAAACTTTCCTCATTTATCGCTCTTCCATTAGTGAAAACATAACATCCATAACAGAGGTAAGAAGGTGGTTTGCCACACACACATTTTTTTCATAAGATCTTTGGATCTTATGAAAGATCTTTTTTCATAAGATCCAAAGATCACAACTGGAGGTACGGTTGTCCTTAACTATGCAATAGGAAAAAAGGATAAATAAATGCGTCATCTATTATACTAGAATAGAAGTACATAGGTGAAGCAGAGACATCTATCGGATTTGGATAGAACTGCTCAGAATAATATAACGCTTGTATTAATTTTACTCCTCATAAAATTTCCATACCGGGACCATCGGGACCTTATATGAAAATCCGGTACGTAGGTACTATAGCGTACGTCAAGCTTAAAGTACTTAAAGAAATGTTTGTTCATTAGTTTGTCATTTTTATTTAGTCTAATTAAATTTTATAAAAAAATGAGATTTCTCATTTAAATCTAAATATAATTCCACTCCTTTTATAGTTTCTTAGAGCTGGTGTCACAATAGCGCGGTTTGAATTACGATTAGACACGGCGCCGATGTTAGCGCATTAGTATGAAACACACATTATGCAATTATCACTTTACATGCCGCCCGGCGCTGACTTTATATTCGGAAACTCGTCATTTTACAAAGTAATTACCTATAAAATAATACTCCTGCGTTTTAACTTAATAAATAATCTGGTACATTTACTATTAAATTTGTTTATATTATTTAACAATTATTATGATACTAGCTGAGCCCGCAACTTCGTACGCGTGGTATTCGGCGTAACGTTTTTATTTGTACACCGATTGAAATGAAACAAACAATAAATGTTACGGAAAGCTTGCTACAATACATCAGTGAAAACCGCATTAAATCGGTTTAGCCGTTTCAGAGATTAGCGCGCACGAACGCACAGACAAACGGACAAAAATTCTAAAAACTATTTTTTTCACCTTGGTAACAAAAGTATAACATGTAAGTACAAATTGTTATTTTGAAAAAATATTTAATGTACAGACAATATTATTAATATTAATGTATTTATGTACAAAAATATTTAATGTACAAAAAAATTTTTGTACATACACAGCTCGTTAACGATTTTATTGTTTGTATAGATAAATTCGTGGGTGCCGAAATGGGAAGGTGCCGAGGCACACCGTTTTTGTGCGGTTTTGTGCGGTAGACATAAAATTCCTAGGATTTCGTTTCTCGGTCACATAGTAAGTATGTAACGGACGTCAGACAGGCTGATGATGCTAACTTTTTAAAGTTACCTAAGTATAAGGTATTAGGAAGGGATAGAGAAATGGGCTCTGGCATCCCTTATTCACTCACCGAAACACAAGTGCACACATACAATTATTTCACGGGTGTTCTTCTGTAAAGAGGTGCTTACTGCCATCAGACGTGCTACCCAAATGACTGCGAAACACAGTGTGTCTGCCACTGCTAAATAGTTACTAACTTCGATAAGAAATATTAATTTATGCTCTTAATATCGATTATGTTGACATTCTAATTATTCAGACAACGCATATTATCGTCAGAAGAAATGCTGCCTCACTGTATGTTCCTTCAACTTTACAATGGGCATACAATAGTCTTCTGATGAGTTTTTTCCTTATGATCTTCCAAAAATAAAAATAAAAAAATCCAACGCCTGGCAAAAAATAGGTGAGCAATAAAGTTTGAATAATGTTTTCAACGCCTAAATAAATAATAAAAAATAAGATGTCTATCAAACTATTGCTTTAAAAACTCTTCTATGAATTTAGTCACTGAACGGATATCATACGATGTATGTAGACGAAACTGGTGCCAGACAACCCAATTCTTGAAAATGGTTGTAACAGAATTCAAGACAAAATCAACGTTTAATGAAATATGTTATAGTGAATTAGATTTACGATTGCGGTTCGGGAATAGGGGTCAGGCAGGCGTCGTCATCGTGTCATGTTTTATTACGAGTTTAGTATAAAGGAGTTAGTGGAGCGATGCACGCCAAATTTGCATACGAATCATGTCGACGAACATTAACTAAAGTCATGCAGACAATGTAAACAAACCCGACCGATAGTTAGTTTTACTACATCGAGTGATTATGTATCCTGTCCTTTATCCTCAACGAAAATGTTAGAAGCGGCCGGCGCTAGTACTACTGCAAAGCGATATGATAACATTTTGTAAGCTTTTTATGAATTTTTACTAGCTGACCCTGCAGACGTTGTCCCGCCCGAATCCGAAAATTATTCTGTAACCCGATTGTGGCGCCACCTATCGGATCCAATTTTATTTTCAAACCATATGTCAAAGTGACGCGCACTTCACGTCAATAAACACTAAAATTAGGATTAAAAAATGGGGGTAGGAGGATGAAAAATACTTTACGACCTATTCTCATACTTACCAAATGTACAAAAAAAAAACATAAAAATCAGTCTAGCCGTTTCGGAGGAGTTTTGTTACAAACACTGTGACACGAGAATTTTATACATTAAATTATCCTTTTTTATCAATTCGAACACGAGATTTTAATAATGTAATTATTATAACTACATTATTAAAATTACATTTAAATGAAAATTTGAAATTAGCAACTAAGAAGGTTTCTCGCCGGTCTCTTCCTCGTAGAATCAGCTCCGTTTCTGTTCACTTGATAAGTTTTAAAAAATTCAAACATTTCTGAAATCTCCAATTGTACCCATGGCGAAATTAGCGGTTTTTGAAATGATGTTTAATTTAAAATTAATAATATCGTAGGTATCACAAATTTCACGTTTTAAAAAAAAATATAATTGTGATGCAGTGCATTGAACTGCTAAGAATTTATAAGTATGAGATGCCGTTTATTTGGACACAACAAATTGCATTTTATTTTTATTGTAAGTATATGGTATCATTATATTTTGGTACCTGGTTTCATTGCAGCGGTTTTAGCGTTAATAAACGCAAGCTACGAGCCAGCCAAGTCATGAACAGTCACTTGGTGACATCACGGGTGGCGCCGCCTCGCTCCAATTGTTAGCAATTGTCTCGTGCTCGTGGTACTCTCGCGATTCTACTTACATCCACAACAGTACCTAATAGGAATATTCAATAGACGACTTCAAATTGAGATACGTTGGGTCAACTGATTCCTAGCAATATTTTATTTTATCTATACAAATAAATAAAATTGAAGTGTCTGTTTGTAATGTCAAAATAACTGCTTTTTACTAAATGTATATCAAAGTATATAATGTATCCGAAGCATGGCCGATTCAGCCAGTTCTGTATGCATTTATATAACGCAAATTTTCGTTCACTGGGCCTATGATAAAGAGCTCCACAGACAAACTAAAGTTGCCGACATAGTACCGGCAATAGTCGGCCATAGAGGCCAGAAAGATCTCGAGCGCAGGACGTCCAACCACAAGATGGGTAGACGATCTATTAAAAGCTGCAAATCGACTTTGGATCCAGGCTTCCTCCGATTGGTCCTATTAGCAAATCCTTTCAAATTGTCCAAAATCGATTTCGATGGCTTGAAGTACCACGACTAACTCCCTCGCCACCCCAACCCGCTAGTGGTTAGTTCTCTGATTTATGCCCGATACTAACATCACTTTTTCTCGTTTCAGAAGAAGACCTCGACACATCCTGTTGGACACATCACAGTAGCAAATGCGGCGCTTACTGTTGATGGCCACGATGCGCAGCTGTTCCTACACCGAGAAACAAGAGGAAGACCGTCGCGCCGCTTCTCACCTTCGAGGCGCAACAAGGAGCCTGCAACCGCAACCTGCGAGGGACCTCCCGGCCCGGAGACCACTGCTGCCGGCCGCGGCTAACTCCGTCTCTGTGACATGTGGCTCTCCAGAGCTAGCCTCTCCCTCATAATTAAGCATTAATTTAAGTTTATTCTTTGTAAGGGCCGCGCGCTTCTCGCCCAAAGTCCACTATGGATTAGAACCACACCCATCTCGAGAGGTGTTTTAGTGCGGTAAAAAACCCTATGCGCAATTGCATTGCATGCGGCATTTGTTCATTATCTTTTTGAAGATTTCTCCCCTCGAAAAAACAAAAGAAAAAAAGCAAATCATGTGAGGAGCCTATATTCAGCATTGAACGTCTTCTGGTTTACGATGATACTTTATTAAACATGAAACACTTTTCATGTGAGATTGCGGTTCTGGTTTTGTTATGTATTCTGTTATTGTAGGATAACGTAGCTAATTCCTATTCTGAGATTGTAGAATAATTGTGATTTCTAACCTGATTATCAAAAACCATTGGGTATCTAGAGCCACGTTTTCATTAGTAGGAAAGCAAAAATAAATTATTTTAGCAAAACGTTTCGTCCCAAATGTAAGATGATACCTTCATACAACGCAATAAACGCACTGGGCCGGAGCCATCCCTTAATTGGATGTAGGCATATGTCAGCTGGAGACCGATTCTGATTTATTAACGGCGAGACATTATGATTTATTACAATTAACTTATTCAGAGAATTCAAATAAAACTCTTTTTAATTGTAAGTTGAATACATACTAAAATGCAACCAATGCAGTTAATAAACCTATGCACTTTTTATTTTCATTTCGGACCTTCAGATTCTGGTAAAGTTTAGTGAACTTCACAAAGTTCATTACCAAATATCAGACGTAACGTGAGGCCGGTGAGACAGAGAGAATGGCGAACACAGACATAAACACAGAGTAAAAAAATGCTAAAATGTGCAGTGATGAGTTTGATTGGGCATAGGTAAATATAATACCAGGTAGCCTTAAATATTTTATAAGTAAAATGATTATTAGAAGATACTTCGATTAAAATTCATCCATAATCATTTAGGAGATGGAGAAAAAAACTGTTTCCAAAATTTTTTAAAGTGGACATATTGGGAACAATAAAAATATTTATTTTTGTAATTCCCAAAATGTCATAAATTTGATATTTTTTGTGAGACATAATAGTAATAGACGGTTAATAATCGGTTGACATATAGAAGAGAAAAGGTACTGAAGACAGTTCCGTCTTCATTTACTTAAATGTCTTGGACCAAGTGATTGATAGGGCATTATTCGTAATATGCACCCAGTTGCACGTAATGAACAAAGACTCAGGTAAGTTAGGTCACCTATGTTTTTACGGCCATAAATTTAAAAAAAAAATGCCAAAAAGAAAAGTAAGACTATTTATATTCCTCAACGTGGCGTTTAATCATTTAAATATACGTATTAATTACGCACCCGATTTGACTGATGCCCAGGTATTATAAATAGTGCCCTGATGGAGAATCACTTGGTCCATAACGTATAAGTAGATGTAGTGACGGACGGGTTGAATTTATAAGTGATTTATTTCAAGTAAAAACAACTATACATTTCCATTTATAAATACGATACATTCCATAGGCGAGTAACAGGGTCAAGAAGGTTGAAGGTATAAAAAGAGC
Source organism: Bembecia ichneumoniformis (assembly GCA_910589475.2). Classification (NCBI taxonomy): domain Eukaryota; kingdom Metazoa; phylum Arthropoda; class Insecta; order Lepidoptera; family Sesiidae; genus Bembecia; species Bembecia ichneumoniformis. The sequence continues at coordinate 6,570,500 of OU342533.1, read as the reverse complement.
AAATTTTATCTCTGCATATATCAATCACACTTATGGGCACCGACCTCTATGCCAGATTAGCAGAGATTAGCAGGAGTTTACATTTATTTGAAAATTTTGAAGCTCCTTTTTCACCGCTAGAGCCAAACTATATGTTACGCTCTGAACAAGTCGGCATCGTAATCCTACTAACATTAAAAAGGCGAAAGTATGGTTTTTTGTTATTCTTTCACGCAAATACAGCTTAACAGATTTGGATGAAATTTAGCGCAAAGATAGTTTAATGCCTCGATTAAAACATAAGTTAAATTTTTATCTTGATGGATCTTCTAAAAATATAAAAATTGGACGCCACATAAAATCAGATATTTTCTCAGATATTTTCAACGCGGAAGAAGTCCTGCCCATCATCTGTATTATAATGCGAAAACTTATTACCTGGATATACCTATACGATAATTTTTATCATGGAAAAATGTTAGGTTCCTGTGAGATTTTCAAAATACGAACTACAGTCGACGTCGCAGTACGAAGTCGACTGTAGTAAAACTGTATATAAAGTACTACTAGCTTCGCACTACGAAGCTAGTAGTATATAAAACCTGCATGCATAGACATACCTACACAAAAAAACCTAGTGTCGAAAATAAATTTTCTTTCTATTTTCTTGACGAACTGTACACTTTCTGTCCAGTTGCTAATCGGCCCAGTTCAGAATCTATCCACTTGCTACGGAGCCATTATAACTACTTAGTACCAAACAATGTGACACGGCTACCTTCTGTGAATTTACCCTTAGCAAGGTTGTAACTCTTGTTTGGCGAAACCACAACGTAGGTAAACAAGGCGCGCTTATTTACGCTGTAGCAAAATTCAATCCCTTCCTTTTTTAACAGCCCACGCTCTCTTGCAATCAATAAGATCAGAATACAAAAAAAACCCAAAGTTCAATTAAATAAAAGAATAAATGCCCAGGACCTAAAACACCATGTAAGCTTTTTTATTTATTACAACCGTAACAAAACTCAAAAATAAGATAAAACTCAATGCTTCATTTACTATAACAATTCAATAGTTAGTAAGTAGATTTTTGAATTGACTACACAAAATTTATTTGTATCTAAAGGAAATAAATGTTGCGTTTCTTTAATGTAAAAATGACAATTTCTTCCTTAATAGTGAAAGGCAAAGAACAACAATTATGTCTTTATTCAAAAACGGGCCATCTGAAAGCTCAGACGAAAAACTCAATTCAAAAGATATATGTACTTAGATTCTCAAAATTATGAAAATCTTTCGTTAGATTTTTTTAAATACGCCTGCAGTTTACGTGAACTGACATAAAAAAAAGTATTGCTAATTTATTTGCAAAGATGATGCCAATGTTTTTTTTTATTTATCCATGAGTAACATCAAAGATAACACGTATGAATATCTGTCTCATACTGGTAATATAAACGCGAAAGTTTTTGAGGATGTATATTTGTCACTCTTGCCCCTAATATAGTTTATGTGAGTAGATAGGTACATCGGAATAAAACGTAGGCTTTAATTTATACATATAAGCGGACGAAGTTATTGACAAATTCTAATGTTATTATATTTTAAATTAAATTCTTGTCTAAAAGTTTGCTCTGTGATTTTTAAATTAAATTTCGTCATCATTACTATAATTATATGTTAAGCAGCCAAGCGCCCTATTGACGCCAATACATAGGCTAACAACACTACTAGCAGTACTACTACTAGCAGTTGTCCTCATCCACTGATTTCCTATGTTGTCCGACCACCTAGTGGGGTAGCGTCCAGCGTAACGACTCCTGGAAAACCGGGCCCCGGTATGTGGCCGTCTACATTATGTTACCATGTACAAAGTTTTTTTCATAACCATGTATAAAGTCAGCAGTCGCCTATTAACACAAACAACGCTATAGGAGAGGCAGCAGCGCTACTAACTTTAGATTAAAAGCATTTTTAAAAGATAAACACAGAGCTGGGTAAAATACATGCTTTGCTTTAATTAGACCTTCTTCTTTCTGTGCCTCTCCATTACTGAAGGTCGGCAGTCAATTTCTTAAATCTCTCGTTGTCCTTCGCAAGTCGAAATAATTGTTCCACGGTTTTAATACCGATACACTCTCTGATGTTACGTAACCATGACAACTTTATTCTTCCAACTTTACGCTTTCCCTCTATCTTTCCCTTCATTAATTAGATACGAAACAAAATAATATCTCGCATATGTATTTAAAATAAGAAAAACAAAATATTTTTTAAGTATATTTGAAATATTAAATACAAAATACAGTAAACTAATGAAATTTCCAAATAAATCCTCCATTAGCAATGAAAATTGTTTCTTGCAACAAATAAGGCGCATAATGATAATGAAATTAAATTTTAAATTTTAACTAAGCATCAGATCAGAAATGCTGCATTTAATGTTGGCATTAAATTTAAATAATAACTATACAATTATAAATATAAAATACAGTCAGGTATTAGGTAATATTAATAGAATAGAACTAATCTAGCCCAGCCTATTAATGAGTAAAAGAAGAATTTCCTTTATTGAAAATTAGATTTTTAAATGTACCTACTGCCAGACAAACAGCCTCTTGTTACGCTCTTGCCTCTGCTTACGAAAGCTGTCGCCAAATACGTATTTGTATTTAAATTGCGTATTTTAATTACAAGTAATTCAAATACTGTCCAACCCTGGATAAGGATAATGAAGGGATAGGGAAATGGGCTCTGATAACCGTTATTCATACGGCGGCGGAACACAACTGCACACATTACTCTAGGGTGTTTTCTTTAAGGAGTTGGTTACTGCCGGCGTAGATACGTAATACGTGGTAATACATTAGATCGTTAGGATAGGACGTATTTGTCTTATAAATTAAAATTTATTATCAAAACATTAATTTGATTATGAAGGGGGACTTATGTAAAAGCTACACTTAACCCATATAGATAATGCTACTTCACATACACATTCACACACACATGCACATTCACACACACATATACATTCACACACACACATACTCATTCACACACTCATACTCATTCAAACACTCATACAAACATACACACTTTATTGTATTCTTTGGATTTTAGTACGGTGTTGGAGAAGCGGAGTTCTCCTGATACAAGTATTTTATACTTAATAGTAGGCCTTAAGTATAAAATAATATAACTTAATGAATAAGGGTGTTATTACAAAAAAAAATACTAAACTATGTCTCAACACGTGTTTGGTCAAACAGCGTCTAATGACATTTGTATGCAATTTCACAGTTTAAACCCTGCCTCAAATAATGTTTAACCTTCGCTATTACAAAATGGTGTTTGTCCTTTGACTAACCAAAACATCGCTAGGCAACCTATCGGCAACCAAATGTTGCTATTTTAAAATTATAAAATAGCAAATAGTAACAATAAAATAGCAACATTACAAAACGTTCGTTCAACTTCATTTGGTTCAATCCGAAACGTTCCTTTCTATGCAAATTTGTTATATGCTAATAGAATATCCTACGCAGAAAATATTTTAAAATTATCTATATATAAATAAAACAGTGACGTGTGTGATTATAAATTAATTATTGCTCTAAATACACCGCCATAAGTATGTTTTGGAACCAAAACTTACGTATATAATGAGTACATTGTACACATAGAACAGTGATCGGTTGAAAGAATGGAATGTGTTTATCAAGACTTGTCAATCGTCATTACTCATTGTCAAATGAGTATAATATAAATAAAAATTATGGAAAAAATGGACAATTGCAATATTAAAATAAAAATTCGTGAACGTGAAGAAAATTGGGTTCAAGAATAAAAGGTAAAAAAACCCGATATTTCATCATAATCATAACCACACCACTAAATACAACTTGCGAAAATTAGAGACAAAGCAGTAGACTAACTTTGAGTCTTCGACAAGTTTTGACATGTTATAAATATGAAAAGTATTATTTAAACCGTGCCTAACTCTAACTATTTAAACACGCTTTTGTAATAAACATTTTTTTAGACACATGTTCAATGTATGTTTATCTTTTTTGTAATAACACTGTAAATGTTTAACGATATTAGATTTAAAAAAAAATGTGGACATTATTTTAAGAATACATTCAGCATATATTCTGATATTAGCGAGCGAATGTTTTGAAACTAAAAATAGACTAAAAATAAACTAAAAATAGATAATAATTGTGTGTAGACAAGTAATTCAATTTAAGGAAGTCCTTACTTACTTACTTTTACTGCTATGACGATCTGTACCATAGGCTACCTAAATTTAAATGGAGCAAGAAACCTGGGAGCGTTTCACTGATTGACAGCTTAGACGACCTATTTTTTTAAATCGAATAGGTATCAGCCTACGCTTTTAGGATTGCGCTAAAACTACCAAGTCGTCAAGAGTCTGTCTGCTCTAGTAACCGCGATTGGCGGCCCGGAAGATATCGCCAATTTTATTGCTGTCTATAAATAAAGCTTGTCATAAACCGCCTTTACTAAGCCTATAAAATAAATAAATAAACATTAAAAACGATAACAAACTTAACGATAATGATGTAGGTAGGCGGCTGTTTTTTTAAAAAAATACAAACTTTGACACAGAAATACAATATTGGCACAATTTTATGCAAGACTTTCATGTGGAACTACAAGTGATTATAGTTATAGTTAGATTAAGGCTAAACGGATTTTGATAAAATTTGGCCCACAGTAGTTTGTTACCTGGATTAACATATAGCACAATTTTTTTCATATAGATTTTCATATATATATATATATATATATATATATATATATATATATATATATATATATATATATATATATATATATATATATATATAGGTATATATATATTCAAAACATATAGAAAACATATAGATTTTCAAAAAAACGAACTACAGCGCGCACGAAGACGAGTTATAAAAGGAGAGTGAACAAGAAAATTAAACGAAACGTACCTTTATTTTAAAAACGCAAAAGTTTTCTATTGGTTCAATCGAAAACTTTGGCGTAACAATATGCTGATAGTTAGCAGTAGTCAATAAGCATAATATAACATTAGGTAGTAGGAACGTGTTGAGTAATGTGAGTAAGTTAGGTAAGTTAAAATTGGTTGACAGGAAAGTGTACTAAAGGGTTTTTCAATAGGGACGCGCGAACTTTGACACCGTGTAGCGGCCATCTTGGTAAAGCGATAGCTGTCAAATTTGGCGCCAATACATATTTGTCGTGACAATTGCCCCATGGAACGCTACACGCTTTAACAACGCGTAGAAATTGTCAAAATCTTACATAAAATTCTCGCGTCACAGTGTTTGTAACATAACTCCTCCGAAATGGCTTGACCGATTTTTATGAAACTTTGTGTGTATATTAAGTAGGTCTAAAAAATAGGACGTAAACTATTTTTCACCCTTCTACCTGCACCCCCATTTATTAATCGGGATTTTAGTATTTTTGTATGAACAATATTCAAATAATTTAACTACCGCGTCATTTTGACACATGGTTTTAAAATAAAATTGCAGCCGATACAATAGGGTTACAGAATTATTTTCGGGTTCGGGCAGAACGTCTGCTGGGTCTGCTAATTTACTATAAAAATCAGTGCTCTGTTCGCCAAACGTTCCGTGCGTTGCGTCCAATTTATGACATGGATTTCATGGCCGTCCTGCAGAGTCGACAATCCGTCGTTTAATGAATAAATTTGAGACAACCGGGTCGATTATCGATGAAACAGTGCTTGTACGTTGGAGAATATTGTTGCCGTTCGGGACAGTGTGCGAGAACACTCCAGACAGTCCATTCTGCGTTGTGCGCAAGAGCTGGGTCTTGGCGGATTTTGCGTCGAGACTTGCGTTTTCATCTATAAAAAGTTCAATTAACTCAAGAGCTAAAACCCAAGTCGCGTGGTGGCGACATCAACTGGCCACCGAGGTCGTGTGACTTAACACAGCTCGACTACTTTCTGTGGGGCTACGTAAAATCTCATGTATATGCAGACAAACCACAGTCAATTGCCGCCCTTAAAGCCAACATAACTCGCGTACCTAATTCGTGAAATTGAACCCCATATATGCGAAGATGTCATCTAAAATTGGTCCACCAGTATACACCACCTACAGCGGAGTCGCGGCGGCCATTTGGCTGAAATTATTTTCCGTACATAATGTCATCGAATTTCCTTTAAAATAAAATAAAAATTCTGGCAATATCACTTACGAGGGACACACTGAAATGATCGGGAATAAGAAAAACCACATGCACGGTATAGCTAAATTGTATTTTATTGTTTTTCGAAGTATTCTCCGTTCAACTTAATGCACTTTTGGCATCAGCTCAACGTTTTCCTGCTTCAAAAAATCATTTGTCTTTCGAGCCGTATGGGAGCTCGCATTATCGTGATGTAAGATGATGCAATGTTTCGGGTTATTTTTTCGGAGTTCGGCTATCATTTCTGGCAAACAAACCGTTATATACCACTCGGCGGTAACCGTTCTGCGTTCCTGTAAAGGAATTGTAGCAACATGCCCCTTTTTCGATACAAACGTAGCGACCATTTTCTTTGACACGCTGCGGGAGCGAACCACTTTCGTTGGCTTGACCTCGTCTTCGAAGAACCAAACTGCTGACTGATGTTTTCTTTCAGGTTCGTATGAATAAATCCATGATTCGTCACCTGAGACGATATTATAAACGGCATTTGACTTCCCTCCGTTGAAGCGTTGCAGAGTATTCCGGCACCAATCTAGACGAGCCGCCTTTTGCTCTTCGGACAAATTGTGGGGAACCCAGCGGGAAACTAGCTTTCTTACACACAGCTCATTATGTAATATCGACTGAATTGCAGTCATTCCGATACTGATAACAGCCCGAATCTGCTCGTATGTCACATGACGGTCATCTAATATTAAGTTCGCACAGCTGCGATGTTTTCAGGCGTGACCGCTGTTCTTGGTCGACCTGCAGAAGAAACAGTGCTGAGCGACACACGACCGCGTCGGAATTCGGCATACCAGCGGTATATTGTCGTTTGACTCGGTGCTTCAACATCATAAATCGAAACAAGTTCGCTGAGACATTTATCTTGAGATAAGCCGTGACGAAAATTGTGATAAATTATGGCACGGAAATGTTCACGCGTGAGCTCCATTTCTGTTAACATGACGCCCGGTGACGGTTCCAAAGTCCCCTATGGACTAGAACCACCCATTTCGAGGTGAGTTTTAGTGCGGTTAAGAGTCCCACATAACCTCTATGGGCATTTGCATTGCATGCGGCATTTGAGCATAAGGTATCTTTTGCGGATTTCTCTCCTCGTGAAAAAAAAAATCTGTTAACGACGTGTCAACTTTAAACCAACATAGTTTTTGTTTTTAATAAAAAAAAATAATTGTTTGAATGTCATTAAGATTCTAAGAGGCCAGTATTCAAATTCTAAAAAAGGTTTTATTGTAACTCAATCCGAAATATTCTATTCCCGATAATTTCAGTGTGCTCCTTGTAAACAGGTTGTTTTATTTCATTTCAAAGACTTCAAAGTTCGAGCGCTCTTAATGAAAAACCCTTTACTCAAAGTAAAAACGTGAATAAACAAAATTTTGGTGTATCATATCACAAGTAAGTAATTAAATGCAGTTTTGAGCTTTAAAAAAATGCGAATCGAGATTTCTTTGGAACAGAAAACGCCGTGCTTCTACTGGTATTAAATGAACGGAACGTCCCATCACACGCTTGATTTGTATGGAAAGCGTTACTTAAGGTGAGACGATTTCCATACAAATGATTTTTTTACTTACATAGACAAATGGAGCATAATTTTACACTAAACTCACATCCATCGGTATTTAATTTACTCCCTATTTACGCTGAATTTTATTTTCCTAAAGAAAACAGTAGATTGAAATCCATACTGTCTCTAGTAGGGGGCGGTTGCACGGCGATTCTTTGCTCTGTATCCATCCTTTTTAAAAATGGGGTATTTTTCTTCAAAAGTATTTTACTCCACTTAACGTGATGAATGGATCGCTGTAAATTAACAGCACGTATACCAAAGATGTTGTATTAGTCTGTACCTTATACTGTTGTGCTTCGATGCGTGAGTAAGGGTAAGGGCGTGAGTAAGGGTTGCCAGAGCAGTTGTTCCTATCCGTTACCCAATCCTATGCGCCAACTATCCGAAGGGAGGTGAATGAAAGCACTATACGTGTCACACAACACTTTAATTAAGTAACACATTATGCACATGTACGCTGAAGGCGCTGACACATTGAATTGAACTATACAAATCTAAACTAAAAAGAAAATATACAAATCTAAAAAATAAAGAAGTTATCCAAATACCCCACCTGCTGGATTTGCTGAGCGTCAGGGTAGGCAGAGGCTCAGCTCACGACATCCGGTCTGTGGACATCTGGAAAAGCATCAGGCCTACCGCGCGCGAAGATTAGAGACTAATCACAGGATCGAGCCTCTATGGACACACGCCTGCCAGTTTCCGTTTTGAAGCCATAGTACGTATACATCATCCGCACAATCACAACCACTCTGACAAGAATGTGTGACTTTAATATGTAATATAATATTAAATTAAAAAAGTTTAATCACAATTTTATTAACAGGTTGTTTTATTTATTAAAGTAAATATAAATTATGTATTTATTTATGCATAATCATTAAAACGTTTTTGTATTGATTGTTAAACTCATTTCCTACACATTTTTATTCCTTGTTGCTATACTAACTGACTTTTACAATAATTCAAGACACTAGGTGGCGTTGTAATTTAAGTAACTGGCCCATTTTATGGCAAATGTCAAAAACTGCACGTATTAACTCGTAAGGGTAGTCTTTAGTTCAAATTATCCGGTTGTGATAATATATCGATTGTTTATGACAATAGTCTATGCTGTCTATGTAAATAACGTATTGTCACTCAATCAATTGTCTTGTATATATAACTACTATTTTAGCTGAATAAAGCCAATTATTTATCAAGAATCTCTTGGTTATTATCTAACAATTTATTCAGCTAAAATATATATCACCTAATTATAACTTTCATGAAAATATTACAATGATATAATGTCTGAAAATAAAGATATTGAAAATTTACATGACGTAAATATGTCACGGGCATCGAAATATTTAAGGCCAGAAAAATTCGAGACAGAGCCAAATACGGTGGGAGCGGATGTTAAGTGGACTCACTGGTATTTTACTTTTAATAATTTTATTAATGAAGAGGCATCCGATGCCAGCCCTCATATGAAATTAATGATTTTGGCGAACTTTTTAACACCCACCATTTTCGCTATTGTAAAAAGCTGCAAAGATTATGAGGATGCTGTACAGACTCTTAAAGAGGCATATATCAAACCTAAAAATCGCATTCTAGCTCGCCACGTATTAAGTACAAGACTACAAGGCTCCGACGAATCTATATCAGACTACATTCGTGCCTTAAAATTGCTAGCTCAAGATTGCGAGTTTCAAAATGTCTCTAGAGAGCAGTATCAAAATGAATTTATTTGCAACGCTTTTATTTCGGGAATTCAATCGCAAAAGATTAGACAAAGACTTTTAGAAAATTTAAATTTGACTTTAGAAGAGGCACAAAATCAAGCGCTCTCACTAGAGACTGCAGAAAAGAGTTTACAAGCTTTTACAAACCAATCAAACTCTTTGTTAAATGCTATTCCAATACAAAATTCACAAATAAGAAAACCTATTTCCGGACCCGATTCAAAGTATACAAATAGTTACACAAACAATAGAAACAGAAGTTGTTTCTTTTGTGGCGGCCATATCCACAAACGTATTAAATGTCCAGCCTATAACGCTATTTGCCAATTATGTAACAAAAAAGGCCATTTTGCAAATGTTTGTCGAAGTAACAAAACAATAAACGCTATTGACGTACAGCAAGAAACGTCAAGCTCTTATCATGATGTGAATACTGATTCGGCTGCAATCCTAGCTGCTTCACCATCAAGCTTACGGAAAGCAACTATACCTATTACGATTAACAATTATATTGCCGACGCGCTAGTAGATACAGGAAGCTCCGTGAGTTTTATAGACGGAAACTTAGTGGATACAATAAAACTTAAGAAGACTCCTTGCAATCAAACCATTACATTAGCTTCTACGAGTCATGTTTCTCATATAGAAGGAAAGTGCTATGCGACGATTGGATTTTATAAACATGTACATAAACAAATCCCGTTGCTAATTGTCAACAATCTCTGTGCGGATGTTATAGGTCATGATATACTTAAAAATCATAAATCAATAGAACTAGAATTTGGTGGTGAAAAAGACCCTATTAGAATTTGTAGTGTTATGGAAGCATCAGTTCCTCCTGTTTCGATTTTCACAAATCTATCTCCAAGTATAAAACCAATAGCAATAAAATCAAGGCGGTACAGTCTAGACGAGGAAAGGTTTATAGAAAATGAAATAGCAACATTACTACGAGACGGAGTAATCAAGCCTAGCTCTTCACCTTGGCGTGCTCAAGTACTTGTTACAGGAGGAGATCAACATCGGAAACGATTAGTAATTGACTACTCTCAGACAATTAATAAGTTCACCGAATTGGATGCCTACCCGTTACCGAGCATTGAAACAATTGTTACAAAAGTAGCTAACTTTAATTATTTTAGTCAAATTGATTTAAAAAGCGCATATCACCAGGTGCCTCTAATAAAAAGAGAGCAGAAGTATACCGCGTTCGAGGCTTGCGGAAAATTATATGAGTTTACTCGTATTCCATTCGGAGTTACTAACGGAGTTGCGGCATTTCAAAGAACATTACAATTTATAATCGATACAGAGAAATTAAACGCTACTTATTCTTACTTAGATGACGTCACCGTATGTGGTAAAACAAAAGAACAACATGACGAAAATTTAAAGAAATTCATGGAAGCTACCCAAAAATACAAAATAACTCTTAATGAAAGTAAATGTAATTTATCGAAGACTACAATAAATCTTTTGGGTTACACAATTTCGGAAAATACAATCAAACCAGATCAAAGTAGACTAACTCCATTATTTGATTTACCAGTACCAACAGACTCATCTTCCTTGAAACGTGCCTTGGGATTTTTCGCACATTATTCAAAATGGATACGCAACTTTTCAGAAAAAATAAAACCCCTCGTAAGTATTTACACCTTCCCTATCAATGACACTTCTATCGAATGTTTTAAGTCTCTGAAATCTGAGATAGCAAAGGCATCTTTATCAGCAATAGACCACAATGAAACTTTTACGGTAGAAACTGATGCCTCGGAGAATGCCATTGCTGCTACCCTGACACAAGGTGGACGTCCAGTAGCATTTTTTTCGCGCACGTTGTCTAGCCCTGAACGACATCATTCTGCTATCGAAAAAGAAGCCTGCGCTATTGTAGAAGCTCTGAGAAAGTGGAGGCATTATTTAATAGGTAGACATTTTATCCTTATAACAGATCAGCGATCTGTGGCTTTTATGTACGATCAGAAACATTCAAGTAAAATTAAAAATGATAAAATTGAACGCTGGCGGTTGGAAATGTCTTGTTATAAATATGAGATTGTATATAGAGCGGGAAAGGAGAATCTTGCAGCTGACGCATTATCTCGTGTATGTGCATATATAACACAATCAAATAAACTTCAAGAATTACACAGTTCCCTGGGCCACCCCGGTGTGGTGAGAATGGTACACTGGGTGCGAAATAAGAACTTGCCGTACTCGGTCGATGACATAAAAACTGTCACTTCGGCATGCCCAGTGTGTGCTGAACTAAAGCCACGTTTTGCAAAGACAAAAGGACAATTAATTAAAGCAACTGCGCCTTTTGAGAGGCTAAATATAGATTTTAAAGGGCCAATTCCATCTAATACGTCGAACAAATATATATTAACAGTAATAGATGAATACTCGAGATTTCCCTTCGCCTATCCTTGTAAAGACATAACATCGGATACCGTAATAAGATGTTTAAAGGAATTATTCTTTGTATTTGGCACACCTCTTTACATACATTCTGATAGAGGATCTTCTTTTATGTCAGAACAAATAAAACAATTTCTCTCTTCGCTTGGTATCGCTTGCAGCAGAACTATGCCATATAATCCCCAGGGAAATGGACAAGTCGAGAGGCTTAACGGCACACTCTGGAGGACTATACAACTTTTTCTAAAATCGAAGTCATTAGATACGATATACTGGGAAGAGGTATTGCCAATTGCACTACATTCCATACGTTCATTGCTGTGTACATCAACAAATGCAACTCCACATGAAAGAATGTTCAATCACCCTAGAAGATCAGCCAATGGCCAGTCTACGCCTTCATGGTTAATGTCTCCAGGTCCCGTGTTGATGAAGAAGAACGTGAGAACTTCTAGATTTGACCCTTTAGTGGAGGAAGTGGAGTTGCTGCAGGGAAATCCAACTTACTCATATGTGCGTATGGATAACGGACGAGAAACGACCGTTTCGAATAGACAGCTGGCGCCTCTTCCGGTTTCGGATGAGTATATTGAAGACGATGACGGTCCCGACGAAACTTCAGAGCCTGAGGAGGTGCCACAACTACGACGTTCAGCAAGGACTAGACGACCCCCCGGCTACCTTAGTGACTACACAGTTTAAAGACGACGAAGGGGTAAATGTGATAATATATCGATTGTTTATGACAATAGTCTATGCTGTCTATGTAAATAACGTATTGTCACTCAATCAATTGTCTTGTATATATAACTACTATTTTAGCTGAATAAAGCCAATTATTTATTAAGAATCTCTTGGTTATTATCTAACACCGGTCTTAGTTTAACTTCAGAGGTAGAGAAGCGGTGACTGGCCTGAAACCTTTTACGATGGGGGTGCCCATCGTAAAGGGCTAGCTTACTTCCGTGCCCCTCTCGCGGTCAAGTTCACCGGGTGAGATCCGCGAAAGGAAGGCCCAGCGAGCGACCAGTGTTAAGAGAACTTTGTGCTGTCTTCAATCCTACTCCAAGTAAGACACCGGATAATTTAACATACTACGCAGGACATACGATATACCATTACGTTGAGATCAGACACGACGCAGCAGGGTAGTTGAAGCTACCGTCGCGTCGAGGACATCAGAGCTTTACCTGAGGCTCTAGTATGAGTTTACTATACTACACCAACTCTACACTCGCTAGCGAGAACGTAAAACTTTTGTATGAAAAATAGTGAACTGTCAATGTCAAATTTTCAATTTTGCATCTAGTCTTTTTTTACGAGGGGAGAAATCTTCAAAAGATACCTTATGAAGAAATGCCGCATGCCATGCAAATGTCCATAGAGGTTTTGTGGGATTTTTACCAACTAAAACACCCCTCGAGAGATGAGCGTGGTTCTAGTCTATAGGGGACTTTGAACCGTCACCGGTAATCTCTCGCTAGAGAGTATATATGTTCTGTGCCGGTAATCTAGTCTTTAGTATTTGGTGAGTTTGCTTATATAATCCAGCTTATATAATCCATATATAATCAACATCGCCACGAAGACCCCGCCCCCGCCATGATAAATGCCTCATGGACCACATTATATTCCCGTATGGAGTTGTCTGTGTTTTCAGACATTGTTGCATATTATGACAGTTAACTATGTTTACTCTATGTACAATGACAAATGTAACTGGACACTGCATTGCATACAAATGGCATACAATAAATTTTAATCATACTTCTAGAAAGAGTTACCTTTTATTTAAAACATTAAACTAACATTTCTAGATATAAAACAGACAGCGTATATTTTATATTTTAACTTAAAAATGAAAATTTTCTTATAAATCAGACTATAAACGATTCAAACTATGTCTTAACATAAATACATTTATTAATTTTTAGATTTGCATAGCGGTTGTCAGTTGAATATGTATATACAAGTTGTATAATAATTTACTACTTCACAATTTACAATAATCAGCAAATAAATTATTTTGAATTTGAATTTAGAGTTTGTCAAAGGAAACCAAAGATTTAAAATATTTTATGGAAAATCACACGATGTGCGTGAAAAAATATATTGTTTTTTATTTTACTGTGTTTTAGTACATAATCTGTGTCTGAAATAAGTGTTGCAATATGAAATTGTAAGTACTATATTATTAAATCTATGGCAAAAAGATTAAATATTTAGAAAATATTATAGAGAGGGCGTTGGTGAATTTTTTCCTACTAGGATGACTATGGCTTAGCTTGTAAAGTTGTAGCTTTACAATAGCCTTGTAAAGTTGACGATGGACTGAGCGATTTTGTACGACGTGGTTCTACATAAATGTCACATTACGGATTCTTTCGTCTTGCCCGATCTATACAGTTGAAAATCATTGATCTATGGTAATTTTTATCATTATCATAAATTGTATTATTGGTTGTTTATATTTGACAAGTTATAATTGGTGATTTACAATATTGACATAAAATTCACCCAATTATCGACGCCAAATCGTAAAAATTTCCAGGAATTAAAATTTTATTTATTTCACTTGTTCTGTGTCTGTGTCATCATATGTTAACATGGCGATCTTTCTTGGTCGTCGCACTTCGAAAGTCCTCTGAATTACTGCGTGGCTGTTATGGACATTTCTTTACGTGCAATATTGTTGTTTATTTTTGACAAATTTTCTACACCTTATAAAAGCATACACAAAACGTAACAATGAGTGTCGACGCGTATGGTCCGAGCTCGCAAACGCTCACATTTTTGGATCCCGATGAAGCAGATCTCATCGGAGCGGACACTCAAGGCTCCGAGTTTGAATTTACAGATTTCACTCTTCCATCTCAAAGCCAAACTCAGGCTTCGCAGCATGATCACGGCCTGACAACATCTAATCAGGTAAGAAGCAAGCAATCACAACATTCACTGTCACTGATTGCGTATTTTGTTTTTTTAACATAACCTTACTTAACTCATAAATTTACTTGTAAAACCATCATTACTCACTATAGTAATTTGTAAAGATGTACACATAATTTTTTTTTTCTTTACTAGGTTAATGGTTTAGGAAGATCGGATATAAACGCAAAAATTTCGAGTGTTAATAATGCAATCGCGGAATTACAATTTGAAGAAGAAGATGAGGCTCTATACAGTAGCAAGGAGCTTCCGGAACATGCATGCAAGTACTGTGGAATACATGACCCATCGACTGTTGTCATGTGCAATATTTGCAATAAATGGTGAGTTTAGAAAAAAAAATTGTACTTTCTGCTATTCACATATAATTTATATTGATGCTATTATCAAGTATATAGTACTAACTGGAGCCCTCGTCCACACCCTTTTTTTAAAAATATGCTTTTTTTTCCTTTTTTTTTTTTCAATCTTTTTTTCAATTCTTCGGGAACAGTACTTTTTATGAAAGGTACCCTAACTCTTTTTCTGTATACTTGACAATGTGTATCCAAAATTTCATGATCAGTTTAGTTATAGCATGACAAGATTATTTAAGACTTTAATTTATAAGATTGCAAATGGTAAACAGATGACAGCAAAATTATTCAGCATTCATTTTCGAGTTGATGAAAAATTGATCATATTGATAGTAATAATAGGCTGTTGCAAAAGTTCACACGGGCATGTAAAGTAAAAAAATATTTTTCTGTAAATTGCATAATATGTTATAATATTGAGTAATCTAATTGATTTATGATTAATTGATATTGCAGTATATTCTAATTTGGTTAAATATTTATTAAAATATGGATATTGATAAGGTGCATATTCATCACTGCATTTTATTTATATTTGATCAGAAAATGATGGCTTTAGGAATGCTTTGTGAAATTTGAATTCGTTGTATCTGAACATATGTGCCAAAAGTGGTTTCAGCGTTTTAAAAGTGGTGATTTTGATTTAGACAACAAACCTCGTTCTGGTAGGCCTAGAAACAGACAAACTGGAAGCCTTGTTGAATGAAGATCCAGCTCGCACAATTGCAGAACTCTGATAAGCTTGGCGTCGTTAAGTTTACTGTAATTCGTCACTTGCATGCCCCAGGAAAAGTCCTAAAAGAAGGAAAGTGGGTGCCTCACCAGCTATCTGAGAAATCTGCCCTCAATAAGTTAAACTTCTGTCTTTCTTTGCTCGCCCTTCACCATAAAAAGTCTTCCTATTAGAAAAAGTTCCTGGAGACAAGAAATGGATCTATTTCTCGAATCCCAAATGGAAAAAAATTATGGCTTGATCCTGATCAGCCCTCACCATCAATGGCAAAGCGCAAGACCCATGTTCAAAAAGCTCTACTCTGTATATAGTGAGATGAAAAAGGAGTACTTCATTATGACTTGCTGAAATCTGAGGAAACAATTACCGCAGATCATTACAGTGCACAATTGAATAAAGTAATCAGTGAGGGACAACCATTTTCTGGCTATGGTACTCGCCCTGTCATCTTACTTCATGATAATGCTCGGCCACATGTCACTTCAAGCACTAAGAATACAATATTGCAACTGAATTGGGAAGTCCTACAACATTCTGACTACGCCCAGATATTGCTCCAACTGATTACCATTTGTTTCGGTCAATGCAGCATTTCTTGCCTGGACAAAAATTTAAAAACTTTGAAGAAGTAAGAAAAGTAGTGGATGATTTTATTGCCTCCAAAGACAAAAACTGCTGTCACCGTGGTGTACTTCTGTTACCCGAAAAATGGGAAAAGGTTGTAGAAAGTAATGGAAAATATGATTAAAAATTGTTACTTAATTTATGTATTTTTATAAAGTGATCAAAAACTGCATGAACTTTTGCAACAACCCATAATATGTATTTATAACTTATACATACATAAAGGTATAGAATCTATTTCTAATTGGGTATAATAAAGTTTGATTCCATATTGTGTATAACCTTAATATTTTTAATGACTGAGTTATTAGATCTCATCTAATTTTGTTTATCTTTATTTTAAGAAAACATTTTTTATGAATTGTTATTTTTGTGGAATATTTCTTATTCATTTCATATTGAATGTTCAGCTTATCTGACAGTTGCATGTGAAAATATTGTTTTGTCTCATTATTAGGAAAAAAATAATCCTATGTGGTAATCTGTTCAAATGAGTTACAAACATCCAGATATCTATGTAAATAAATATTATACCTAGTTGGTAGAGATTACAAAATTAATTCTCATCTTAAAAGTAAGATCTCTCTTAGAATCAACATTATGCTCTGTTAGAAATTGAGTATGTGTTAAAAATGTAATACATATTTGAATTGTGATTAAATTTTGGTATTAACAATATGGAATTCAATTGTAAAAAATAGTCTGTGTCTGTGAAGTTATTATATTCAAGTATATTATTTTGAAATATGTATTTATAGGTTCTGTAATGGTCGGGGCAACACCTCTGGTTCCCACATTATCAATCACCTGGTGAGAGCCAAACACAAGGAAGCTGCACTCCATCGAGATGGACCACTGGGAGAAACACTCCTAGAATGTTACTCGTGTGGAGCTCGCAATGTGTTTGTATTGGGCTTCATTCCGGCCAAAGCGGATTCTGTTGTTGTACTACTTTGCCGGTGAGTTCTCTTGAGTATAAACCTTGATAAACAGGCTTTTGGTTCCTCTTCTTTTTCTTCTTCCATGATTAAGATATTCATCGCAATTTTGCATGCATAGTTGTCTCTAGACTAGTATGATTTCATGTTCTGTAGATTGCTAGTTTTCTTAGATACACAGGTTTCCTTTAGCTGTATGATATTATACATACCACCCTTCAAGGAATATACATCTTGCGCTTAGATGAAATTAATAATGGCTAAATGCTATAGCATAGCATATTACCAGTAGTCAATTGTAATTAATTGTAATAAATTACCAATGGTATAGGAGCCTATAAAAGCAACTGACTTAAAATGTTTTAATAAAGATAAAATATGATAAGATAAAAATGGTGACCGTTGCCGCTTATCAAAAATAATGTTTGGTGCAAAGATTTCACTACTCTTAATTAGACCTAGACTCCTTAGCGCTTCTTCATGGAATCGCAAAACACATGCGACAGGCAAAATTCACTGTTCTATAAACTGCAAGTTAAATATAGTGGGGTTCAAATTAGCGGATTAACAAATACACAACGTCAATAGAGTTGCTATTAAGTGCACACACAGTCTTCTTTCAAAGTTGACTCTGATATGGTTTTAAAAAGTAGTGGAAGAGCACGCTGCATTTTTTAGTAATTTGGGCAGCCCTGATGGCCCATCTTCTGACAGTAGACCACCATGAAATAATGGCATTTGTGCTGTTGTCTTTCGGTTAGTGAGTAAGGTATGCCAAAGCCCATTTCCTTATTCCTTCTTAATCCCTATCCTTATCCTTAATGCTGCAAGTGTCAGCAGCGCACTTGCAGCATCTGTGGCGTTGCTTGTGTTATAGATGACGGTAGCCACCTACCATCAAGTAGACCGTTAGCCTGTCTGTCAAGCTTAACATAAAAAAACATCACCTAGGCGCTGAAATACAATATGATGTTTCATGTTGATCTTTTGTAAAACAAACTTGCATTCCCTCTGCTGTTGCTTGGAGTTTATGGGAAATAGTACATTAGTTAAGAATCTAATGAGTAATAATTTACAATAAGTTGGCAGGTAATAATCTACATCAACCTGCCTGCCAACCATGACCATTAAAAAATGTATGTTAAATGTATTTTTTCAGTCAACCATGTGCAGCTCAAAGTTCACTGAAAGATATGAACTGGGATCAGGAGCAATGGAAACCTTTAATTTGTAAGTATTGTATTATAATACTACTGGCCCTGCGAACCGGAACTCTTTTGCTTGGCATGCTAATTAGCATAAGTTGCTGTTGCTATTAGAGTATCTTAAATACTAATTTTTGTATTATTATTTATCTGATCTATACTTATAAAATTGTTTGTTCTGAATGACTATCAATGCACAGCTAAAAAAACTATTAAGTCTAAAAAGCTGAAATTTTTAAAATACGTTTATTTATAACTTAAGCATCTGTTAAGAAAGAATTTTTGAAAATTTCATTTCCGTGCGACGGCGGGGACGGGTAGCTAATTATTCATAACAGGTTGCGGAAAAAGTTTCTTCGCATTTTATATGGAAACTCAAGACATTTTATTTAAAGTTTATTTACATTTAATTACAATACTTATATATGTGCCATTTTGTTCGATGACTTTTTGCCATCTTGTAGTAGTGTGTAAGTAGTGACATGATCCCATTGCTGTAGAAATTCTGAGACTTCTGATCAAAAAACTCGGCATGTCGTTTTGGCAGTCCTCTCTTGATGTTAACCTGACACTGCCTAAAGAATTCTGAAGATACCGAAACTGGTTGAAATCTGAAGGTGCAACGTCAGGGCTATACGGCGGATGCATTAACACCTCCCAGACAAACTCTGTTAATTTTTGCTGAGTGGTCTAGCGTTGCCATGATGAAAGACCACACCCTTTCTATTGATCAATTCCGGCCGCTTTCTCTCAACTTCTCGCTTTAATCTCATCAGTTGTTGGCAGTAGAGATCTGAATTGATGGTTCTGCCCAGCGGTAAAAGCTCATAACAAACAATGCCCTTCCAATCCTACCATACACACAGCATCACTTTATTGCAAGTTAACCCGGGTTTTGGTACAGTCTATGAAGTCTGAGTGAGTTTTTCACCAGTTATCAATCTCTTCAAAAACGGTTTGGTTTCATTATGTCTTAATAAGGAATCGCAAATGAGTACACAATTCGTAAGGTTTCTTTCAGTGAGCTCGTGTGGCACCTAAATATCGAGCTTTTTTGTGTACCCAGCTTTTTTCCAATGGGTCAAATCTGTTTTGTGATTAATTCCCAGTTTTTCAGCTATGTCGTAACTATAACATGCCGATCTTGCTCCACTTTTTCAAAAATGGCGTCCATTTCATCTGTAACAGGGCGACCAGAGCGTGGTTCGCATCAAAATCATTGAAAGCGCTTAAACCAACTTCGTGCTACCCTTACTGACACTGCATAGGTCCATAAACGTCACAAATTTTTTTGCAGTTTGAGTTGCATTTTTCCTTTTTTGTAATAAAAATTTAAAATGTATCGAATTTCTTCATTAAACTCACTCATTTTGACAGAAAGAAAAACAAAAAGAAAAATAGCTGGAAACAACATTTTAGTCATTTGTTAATGTTCTTTGAAATGAAACAGCCAAAGATATTTTATTACAAGTTTATACATATTAAATGCGAAAAGACTCCCGACCTAATCAACAATAATAATAAATCAAAACAAATATGGGGTTAACAATGATTAATAAGTTAATGTTTATTGTAATCATAAATAGACAATATTCCTTGTTTATATTGTTTTTGAAATGAATGACTGTTTTTGAAATGATTTTGTATTTTTTTAGCTGATCGCGCCTTTCTGTCCTGGTTGGTGAAAGTGCCATCTGAGACTGAACAAATGAGAGCTCGACAGGTAAGGATTATTTTGACATTTTCTGGGTTTAATTCTTCGTATGGTCCGCATTAAGTAGACAGATGAGGTTTCGAATGAGAAAGTTTTAAAACGAATGGCCAAAAGGACAATTAGTTCGTACAATTGAGCAGCAAAAAGTCGCGTACTTAAGTCATCTATTGCGATGCAGGTTGCAATAATAATGGGGAAGATAGAAGGAGAGTGTAAAGTTGGATGAAGAAAATTGTCATGGCAGTGTAACATCAGGGAGTAGACCGGTATTAAAACTGTGGAAAAATTGTTTGGACTTGAAACGACAAAGAGCTATTTAAGAATAATATGAGAGAGGCAGATAAATAAGAAGGGCTAATAATTTAATAGGCTTAACTAATAAATGGATGATGATTGTTTGATTGACTGATGATATATGTGTTATTTTTACAGGTAACACCTCAACAGATCGGTCGTTTAGAGGAGTTATGGCGTGACAACGTAGACGCCACCTTTCAGGACCTTGAGAAACCGGGAGTGGATGAGGAACCTCATCAAGTTTTATTGAGGTACAAAGCGGTCCGCTCGTTAATCGTTCTTTCCATGATTAGTGTAAACCGTACCAATTTCCATTGAGTGGAGAAACAGACAGACAAATCTATAGAGAAGTCAAAATAGGTTGGAATTGTCGAGTTTGATGAAATTTAGTAATTTCATCATGATTTGTCATTATGATCTGACACACCATGATTTATCAGAGACATCAGTATATTGTCCTTAAAAGTATCCTTAGTTCTTAAATTTATAAACAAATCGCAGTTATTTGTGGGCTTGTAAGTTAAGCATATCAAAATGAAACATAGAAAGAAGGCATTTATTTCAGAAATCAAAATAAAGCTACTGTGGGATGTATAGATCTTACATTCCGCAATAACTTTTGTTACTGCTAATTATTTTAAAAGTATAGACATGAACATAGTTATAAATGTAATGGAAGCAATAATTCTTTATCAAGAATTTGACAAGCCTATTGGATGAGTGGTTAGGGTGCTTGCCTCTGTTAACGCTACGTCTCAGGGGTCCCGGATTCAATTCCAGGCAGGGCCAACTTCGGAAATGAACTTTATGAAGTTGGCTTTTGCATCGGAGAAGTAGTTGCAGGGCACATTGTATATCGTAGTCATTTGGGCAACCAATCTGGACGCAATAACCATCGCCTTACAGAAGGCCATCGTGAATTAACAGCATGTGTGTCAGTGAGTGAGTAAGGGATGCCAATGCCCATTTCCCTATTCTTATTTGCATTGTTTTCAGGTACGAAGATGGCTATCAGTACCAGAACATTTTTGGTCCGCTAGTGAAACTCGAGGCCGATTACGACAAACGCCTCAAGGAATCGCAAACGCAAGAAGGCATCGAGGTTCGTTGGGACGTGGGACTTAATAAGAAAACTATCGCTTACTTCACGCTCGCTAAAACCGACAGCGATATGAAACTGATGCATGGCGACGAGTTGAGATTGAGGTACTGTCTATGTTATCCATACTAATATTGAAATGAAAAATTAAACGATTTTGATGGAATTTCTCATTTTTATTCAATGTAATCAGCTAAACATGTAGCTAAACGTCTATTGGACCTGCAAGTGGTATTGCTTAAAGTTTTACTCTTTTGTAATACTGGGGCGGTTTAATTGGACTTGGGATATATCCCAGTCCGACTAAAAATTATCAAATGCAACTTGCAACCTCTTGCAACTTCGCTTGTTTATTCACATAACTAATATGTTTCAACACAGACATTCCATAGAAATGATCTGCACCCCATTTGCGGTGTAATTGACACGAATAATATATGTTTGTCTTGTAATCTCGCTAGATATGTCGGGGAGCTACAGAAGCCGTGGTCGGGCGTCGGCCACGTGATCAAAGTGCCCGACAACTACGGGGACGACGTTGGGCTGGAGCTGAAGAGTGGTGCCGGAGCCCCACTCGATTGCACCTCCAACTTTGTCGTTGACTTCATCTGGAAAAGCACGTCTTTTGATAGGTCAGTTTTTCTTTTGTAATGATCTCGTCATAACATATTTAGAATTAGTATGGACGAATAAGCTAGTCTCTTTTAAATGCAGTGTGTTACGTACGACTTCAGCGTAAATATTTCGGTCGATGTCTGAACGCCAGACACAGCATCAGCGGTCAATACACAGCACAAACGACGTCTCGATCACAACAGTAGTCGAAAAACAGTGCTTTCCTCTGGATTATATGTTATTTTGTACTGACGCTATAGTCCCCGTCACGAGAAGCTGTAAATTATGTAAACAAACATTCAGGGGTTCACAACACTTGGTTCGAATAATAATTACATGTAACACAACAATTAACCAAAACTACAGTGATTTCTAACTAACAAAGACAAAATGAAATAAAAACCAAAATTAGTACATAATCAAATCCAATATATAACCTAATCCGCATAAGCAACAACATGCGCATTTTAAACTCGAATGACCAAATGTTTACGTTCGCTTCTTTATAATCCAGTCAAATAAAGTTGCTAGCGAGCGTCGAAGTATGCGCTATACAGATACGTTCCTTGATAATTGTCTGTGTGGCAAGTTTGTTTGTTTACATCAGCTTCTCGTGACGGCTACTATAGACATGACGTTCACGCTGCAATGGTTCGAAATAACTAGAAACGCAGCGCAAAGCGTTTGAACGCCGCCTACGACATCAGCGTATGAAAGAGACCGCAGTAGTACATGCGGCGTACGAAGTGACGCTGTAAGCGGCTGATGGCGTTTATTTATAGGAGACTACAACCTAAATTCAGTTTAAATATTAATATTTTAAAATGTGTTCCATAATCTTAACTACTATTTTGACAGTTCCTAGTGTCAAATTTGAAAATAATGTGACCAAAGTTTTCTCCGTTTCATTTGAATAGTTTATTATTTTCCAATAAAAATAATTATCTCATTTTAACAGTTGCATTATTGTTTTGAAAGCTTTCAATTTTGGTTTTAACGTTGGTTTTAGACTCAATAAAAATAGGCATTTAGAATCTCTAGTGCATTGAACTTGAATTCAATGAAACCTGTAAAGAAATTCCTATTATACATTTAATCAAACTAACTCCTATTATACGTGCATCAATCACAATCAAGCAAAAAAACAATTATTTGAATGTAACATTATCAGTGGCTTTAAATGTTGCTTTTAATTGCAACTGCTCATAAGTTTTGTGATTTTCTAATGTATTTAGTAAATTGATATTTTCATTGTTAATTATTACATAATGTAAAGTACTTTTCTTTAATTGGCCTAATTAAAGCCAGAGCCCATTTCCTTATCCCCTCCTAATCCCTTATCCTTAATCCTACTGTAGTCGGCAGCGCACTTGCAGCACCTGTAGCGTTGCTTGTGTTATAGGCGACGGTAGCCACCTACCATCAAGTGGACCGTCAGCCTGTCTGTCGACATAACATAAAAAAAAAAAAAAAATTAGTTTCTACTTTTCTTGTATAGTGACAAATTATTAAAACGAGAAACACTTTCATTCAAGTAATTATAACATTATTTGCACAAGTTCTCGGTTGATCATGTGGAACTATAAAAAATGTAATCTGGTATTTACCATACCCATGGTCATGCAAATAAAGATTATTATTAATAATAATAACAATAATGTTTATTTCCTTGCAGTCCTTTCATTTGTTGACACTCAAATGGTAATGAAAATGTAATTCGTTTCGCCGATAGGATGCAACTGGCACTGCGGAAGTTCGCCGTGGACGATTCGTCCGTGTCCAGTTACATCTACCGTCGCCTCCTCGGCCACGAAGTGGACGACATAGTCTTCCGAGTACCACTGCCCAAACATTTCAGTGCTCCCAAACTGCCAGACCTCAATCGATCCCAGGTATGTTTCTCAAACACTTAAGGCGACGCCAGCCCCTAATGATAAAAAAATCCACTTATTTGTTTTCCTTTTAAATTATCATAATAATTATAATTTAAAAAATACTCAATAATTAAATTCATTAATAATTAATTTAATAATTTAAAATCTGCAGGATATATGAAAGGGGATCATCATAATTATTTTTTAAATTATATTTAATTATATTTATAAAAAAATACTAATTTGCGGTCTAATATCGATGTTGTAACCGTGCTATTTGCTTTATAATCATATTTTAAATAGCTAATTCTTAAGATAAATTTTAAGATCCACTATCTGAAGTCTTATCAAAAGAAAAATTTGAATTATACTTTATTTAATTTTTAAATAGATACTTCTGAGATTTGCAAGTAGCGACTCCCCCTCAGCAGTCCCGTCAATTCAGTGCGGGACGAGTTTTGCGGCTAGAGTCGCCTTAAGTTCTTATTTAAGTGAAACACTAGCTTCGATTTTAAAAATTAATTTAATTATAATTTGAATAACATTCTTATTTTTTCTTTAATTTCATTACTAGTCAGTGCCAACGACTTCGTCCGCATTGAAAAATATTCTGGCATTGTCAGTTATGTTTATAACTGACAATGCCAGGCGTTGGATTTCTATTTTTAGATGATCCCTTGAGAACATTACTTTTTTATGAATGAAAGCACCCTATGTCTTTTTCTGTATCCTTGACAATGAATAGTTTCATAATTGAATAGTTAAGGCGTGAATGGTTGACAGACAAACAAAGGTACTTTCACATTTATAATACATATTAGTATGGATAGACGATGTGTATATTAAGGTGGAGTGTTTTTTTTAAAATACTTTATGATAATCTAATAGTACGCAAAGAATGCCTTTAGGGATCAAATTAATTCATGCAAAATCTAAGATGTTTATAAAGTTATAGATACGTGGTCCACGCTCTAGAATGGCAATACGAAACTCAGGTAACTGCCCGACTCGCATTCAGTTGGGCACAGTCTCGCGCCGCGGTTACACATTGCTACAAACTGACTACAAAAGACAAAAAATGTATAAGTTAAGTTTATTTGAAGGAATATAATATATATCTGATTATTATTTTTTCAATAAATGTTTATTATTTTATACTCAGCCTCAGTTGTGTGTAGATGTTTGTTAATAATTTATTTTATTATTTTAAACACTAGTAAAATTCCGAGTTCATCTTTGTCATTCTCCTCCGAAGTCACATGCTCGCGCCAATGAGCGCTCTACAGCAATCCATACGTAACTAATTATGTACATTTATCTCTTTCTAACGACAGGTATGCCGTATCATTTGTCTATTTGTTAGAGCAAAATATCATTATAAAATAACCATACGTAGATATAGTGCTACTTGCGCCACTTTAAAATACAGTAATGTTTGTGTATAACGTGTCTTTATTTGATACGTCACTGTGCAAAATATAATTTGTTCACCAGGTCATGGAACTTTTAAAAAAAGATTATTTTCGACCCAGGTTTGACCTATGCAATTATGCTGTTATTAAATAAATTGTAATTTTTATTTAAAATATAGTCTATTTTCATCATAAATCAATATTAAAAAAAAATTTTTTACCTAAACTTACTTCAAATCAAGGTAAGATATTCTAAGGAAATGCCTTCCTTTTCCAAGAACCCTGTGATTGCTGATTCTACTGCTTTTGTCGAACCAGTGCTAGGTATTCTCCTCATGCAGATGGAAAAGTACTCTTCAAAGGTGTCTATTTGGTTTTCTTTTTTGGGTCAATTCTTGTCTTTTGGCAAAGGGGAGGCCACAAATAAATTAATTCAGGAACATAAATAAAGAAGAAAAGGTAAAAACAAAAACTTTTTGTTTGTCAAATTGTAAAGGCATTTTCAAATTGTTTCAGGTGTACGCAGTAAAGCACGCCCTGCAACGTCCACTGTCTCTGATCCAAGGCCCCCCGGGCACCGGTAAGACGGTGACCTCTGCTACCATTGTATACCAACTGGTCAGACAGAGCGGTGGGCCCGTCTTGGTGTGTGCACCATCCAATACTGCAGTGGACCAACTCACCGAGAAAATACACAAGACGGGGCTGAAAGTAGTGCGACTGTGCGCCAAGAGTCGTGAGGCTATGGAGTCCACCGTCTCGTTTCTTGCGTTGCACGAACAGGCGCGCGCCCTTGGCTCTGTCGATAGCGAGTTAAGGAAGTTGACTAGACTTAAGGAAGAAGCCGGCGAGCTGTCCGCTGCCGACGAGAGACGTTATAGGGCTTTGAGACGAGCAGCCGAACGCCGACTTTTAGATGCAGCGGATGTCGTGTGCACGACGTGCGTGGGCGCTGGAGACCCCAGGGTGGCCCGCATGAGATTCCATTCAATCCTCATCGACGAAGGTATGCAATCAACTGAACCGGAATGCATGGTGCCTGTCGTGCTTGGAGCGAGACAGCTCATTCTGGTCGGAGACCATTGTCAGCTAGGACCAGTGGTCATGTGCAAGAAGGCTGCCAAAGCGGGTCTTAGTCAAAGCTTGTTTGAACGTCTAGTTGTCCTTGGAATCCGTCCCTTCCGTCTGGAAGTCCAATATCGCATGCATCCGGAACTCTCACGTTTCCCTTCGGACTTCTTTTACGAGGGATCCCTGCAGAATGGGGTGAGTGCTGAGGAAAGACGCCTGAATAAGATAGATTTCCCGTGGCCCAGACCGGACAGACCAATGTTCTTCTACGTGACGCAGGGCCAAGAGGAGATAGCCGGCTCGGGCACATCTTACTTGAACAGAACCGAAGCGGCCAATGTGGAGAAGTTGACGACGCGCTTCCTAAAAGCTGGCGTGCGTCCCGAGCAAATCGGAATAATCACTCCGTACGAAGGCCAACGGTCCTATCTCGTCCAGCATATGCAGTATCAGGGCAGTCTGCACGCCAAACTCTACCAAGAGATCGAAGTAGCCAGCGTAGACGCTTTTCAAGGCAGAGAGAAGGATATAATTATCATGTCGTGCGTGCGCTCCAACGAGCATCAGGGTATAGGATTCCTGAGCGATCCGAGGCGCTTGAACGTCGCCCTGACTCGCGCCAAATACGGCCTCATAGTCGTCGGCAATCCGAAGGTGTTGAGCAAGCAGCCTCTTTGGAACCACCTGCTCGCGTTCTACAAGGAGCGTCGCGTTTTGACCGAGGGCCCGCTATCCAATCTGAAGGAGTCCGCCATACAGTTCGCTAAGCCCAAGAAGCTGGTCAACGCCGCGAATCCCGGCTCGCATTTCATGTCGACGTCGATGTTTGACGCCCGCGAAGCCATGGTACCGGGCTCCGTTTACGACAGGGCGAGGGTTTTACGCGATCCCCTAGCTTATGTGGGTCCGGAGAGGGCCGCGATGCTCCACGCACCAGTGCCGCCGGCTGCGTTCGCAGCGCACAGGGGTCCCCAACGCCCCGCGCAGCCCCTGCAACGCGGGGGACCGCCGCGCAGACGCCCCCCGCGCCTCTCCCAGGAGCCGCTGTCCCAACAGCCACCCCTGTCGCTGTCCCAGGGCGCGTCTCAGCCGGACTTCAGCCAAGAGTCAACGGTGGCCGACTGTCCGTCGCAACCGGACGGTCTGCTGTCCCAAGACTCAACATACCAGGGTGGGTTCCGCACGCGATGCAGTCAGTACTGACGGACGCCGGCCAATTAGGGTGGAGCAGTTCCACCCCGCATACAGGGTGGAAGCGGACAGCGAACACGGTACCGACGAGGAACAGCCGAGGCCGCGAATGGAGAGCACTTGACGAGGGGCGGAAGTCCATCTCTGCTTATACAGTAAATGTGCCGCGATGCGGTACTCTCGTCGCGAGTCCGGTTGTAACGCGCGAAGCGTCCTCTACGCGCTAAAGATACAAAAGCGTAAACACATTTATTATTATTTCATAACGGGGGTTAGGGACGTGTATACATTTTGTGTTCAGGTCATCGTTAAAATTCGGTTTTAGATTCGTGCTCGAGTATACATTTCGATTGAGGAATAATAAGTTGTTCAAAAATAATATATATACACAGCCGTTGACCTATGAAGTCGTAGGTGTAAACACATAAACCTGGAAGGATTGGAAAACATCATTTATCAGCTGCAATAATCGTTTTTTTATTTATCTTTTACATTTATTTTATAATCAGTATACCCTACTCGTTTTTAGACAGAAAAAAAGTATAGTGAAAAAAAAAACTTCATAAAATAAATAATAGACTTAAAAAAGCATTTCGACTACCTAAATTTAATATGAATAACGTAGTGGTCATTCATTATGGTTTGTTTCATTAGAAAAGTGCAACTCCTTCATTCTTATCACCTTTACGTGCAGAAAAATCATTCGTCATTTTATCATAAGAAAAAAATTGTACGTTTAAAACGACTTAATTGTTTTTCCTTGACAATTTTAGTAAACTGCTTTATTCCGAACATAACATCTTTACATTCTTTCCTATATAATTAGAGTAAGACTTATTTATTTGGCATCATATATTTGTTTGGGCTGTATCGCGCTATATTTGACCAAACATTTGTTGCATGTCGTATTGGTTCTTACAATCTACATATTTATGAGCTAAATTAGCAAAGAACTGAAATATGCCAAATATATGTTTCACAGTTCTATGGGGTTAAGAATTATTAAGGTATTTCTATACTTGGACGCTTTTGATACAATTTCAAAAGTCGCTATGCATTTCTATGGTCTAATTCTTTTGCCATCATTGTAAACATATCTTGTAAGCGCTATTAACAGAGTGATCAAATATTCGGCTTATTTGAGTCTTAAAAGCGAACATCAAAGTTTATATGGCGAACGTGTTACTTAGTTAATGTCGCAGTGACATTGAATTTATACTTTTTAGTATGTAATGTTTAATTTAAACATTAGAAAAATCTTTTCATGTACTTGACAAAATTCTGCCTAATTACAAGGGTAATGCCTTTTTATTATTTAAACCTACATAAAATAAGTTGTACATGAGAGGATGGTACTATTTTTTTAAAACATCCACCAGCGAGATTAAAGCGTTTTGGGAGCTATAGAGTATATTTTCTTTTATATTGCCTCTGTTATATTTACCTATCATAAACTTGAAATAGTAATTTATAAATTAACACATGAAATAACTGTTTTATTGTTTTACATGTTAAGGAAAATCAATAAAGAATTTCTAGAAACATTGCTTTTTATTTTATCACCTTATATAGCATAGATCTTTGTATGGTTACGCTAGTACTCTTTATTTTACTTACTGTGGCGTAAGTTTGTATTTTTCGTATAGGTACATATATTTAATAGCTTTAGTGGCTATCTTTATAATAATACTAGCGACCCCCGCCCGGCTTCGCCTGGGGTGCAATTTTTATATATATGTATATGAACATTCCCCGTTTATCCCTCTTTCCATTAGTGAAAACCGAATTAAAATCGGTCTACCCGTTCACGCGTGATGCCGTGACCAAGGGAAATGGAGATTCATTTTTATATATAGAGATTATATGTATATAAAAAATGATAGATACCTTTTGAGCCTAACGAATCCGAGGCGCATCACTAAATTCATATTGCCACTAGTACGACAGAAGTCATACTAGCCACTCCAATGACTTCCGAGACGTAGATTATAGCAAAAACGTGACTCACTTAATCGTGACGTGACTACCAAACAATAAACTAAAATTGGCTAGTAATAAAACGGGCACAGTTTTTTGGAAAAGAATGTATCATTTATAATTACACACCCTTCAGTACTTTACGATTTTTAAAAAGAACGAACAAATGAATATCGAAGGATGCAAGCTGGGCTATATGGGAGAAGCATTTACACGTTTCAGCCTAGACTTCTCAATTTTTGTGGAGTGATTAAAGATTTGTGTAGACTGACGTTATCACCCATTCTGTCCCTTTCTGTTTGTCAATTCCCGTCGTTTTGTTATAATTTCTCGCATTAGTGTAATCAGTTTTCAGTAGAGATCTCATTCAATTGTTTTGTCTGAGGTGTGTTCCAGCACTTCTCCACAATGGCTAAATTTTCCTTTAACTGCGGATACATTCGTTCCAGCACTCCATTCGAGCATAATTTTATCTGGACAAGATTTGATCATAACCATTCCAGGCGGCAAAAGTTCATAATTATAGACGATGCCCTTTCATTATAGTGGTACCCGGATTAACCAGAAATAAGGTATATGATGAGATTGGAAGCCTTCCAATCAGATAAGATATTAAAACTAAAAGTAAGAATAAAACGTCAAATTAAGAAATAAATATTTATTTACAATAATTGATAAACAAAATTACATTTAATAACAAGCACCAATTAAAAAGCAACTCGTATAAATTTAAATATGAGATTACAGAGTATTCAATTCGAACAATTTACAAAATTGTAAATACCTAATAGTATGTATAGAGATTAATTTATATAAACATTTTGCCCCTTTTTGGACGGTTTATAGTAGATTTTTTAGATCATTTTGTGCGTAACCAAAAAAAAAAACAAAATTCCCACTTGGCCCCAGATAAATGCAGTACGCGGAAGCTTTAATTAACAGCAAATATTAACAGCACAATATCGACATTTCTTGCTACAAAGAGTAATGTACCTAGACAACACAATGTATAAATTAAGGTAGGATCACACAATGTATAAAATTTTATAGAAAATTTAGTTGTATTTTAAAATGAATTATTTAAAAAAAAATGTATACTCCAGGTTTCCGATGGCATGAAAGGCCTACTTTAGAAAAAACATCTCAAGTATAGACTTATTTTAATCTATAATCTAATATAGTTTAGGTCTATAGTTAAGCAGCAATTACAAATATTTATCAAAAATTAAATTTCATTAAATAAATGGAAAGGTACTCTATTTTGTGCATTTTTTGGCTGACTCTACTGATTACACAATATATACGCTCTACACCTCATGTTACTATCATCGACCATATAGAGCCTTAGTATCAAGACAATTCATTCACATTGGCGCAAATTCTTGTAGCGTTACTTTTAAAGGAAAAAAATAAATGTATCATCAATATATCTCTTTGTAACTATATATTTTATGCGACACGCTATCTACGAACATTCATTATATTTCTTACACGAAAAAAGCTTCAGAAAGTTGAGATATCGATTACATGTGTAAAAAAATACTGAGGTATCTATCACTGAGGTAGTGGTGGCGGCTGGACCGCGGCGTAGGTAGGATAAAATGGGGCGAAATTGGGAGCTGCAATTTGAGTGTGGTTAGAATCGCCCCTGTCTTGAATGGTCCGTGCTGTATACGGAGACACCTTGTATACGGGTTCAGCTGAAATAATAAAAAAGAAATGCTAATCTAAGCCAACTTTTACACGAGGTTAAAGTAT
Source organism: Bembecia ichneumoniformis (assembly GCA_910589475.2). Taxonomy (NCBI): domain Eukaryota; kingdom Metazoa; phylum Arthropoda; class Insecta; order Lepidoptera; family Sesiidae; genus Bembecia; species Bembecia ichneumoniformis. The sequence continues at coordinate 6,538,723 of OU342533.1, read as the reverse complement.
TGTAAACCACAAAAAAAAACAAAAAATGAGTTTTGCAATCTTAAACTCGCCAGGCCGTAACCAATCACTTATAGTGATTCCTAACTCAAAAAGTTATATGAACATTTTTATGTAAAATTAATATCTATTGGAAATTAATATTTATTTGTCGGAAACTTTTTTCTAACTCTGTATAATTTGGAGAAAAAAAAAACTTTTTTTTTTCGTACTTTCTAGAGTGGAATTGAAAATTTTTTCACCATCGATACTTCATATCTTCTCTTAACTTTTATGAAAATGCCCCCGAGGGACTCAAATTTTGATTTGTTTTTCACGTTTAATTGTTATTAAACACAGTGCGCTGTGTTTGGTTTCAGTGCATTGCATTACATTTTGTTATTGTAAAGGTGAATTATAAAAATTTCTTAAAAACTATAAAAATTTAGTATAACACACACGAAGGACTAAAATACCTTGCAAGTACTAAAATAACTGAGAGTATTTTATTTTTGTAACTAGCTGTTGCAAGCGACTTCGTCCGCGTCACTCTATATTTTATAAAATATATAGGTGAAAGAATTTTTAAAATCGGTCCAGTAGTCTTTGAGTTTATTCATTACCAACATACATTTTTACATTGTAAAGGGGGAAGATGGGGGAGTGAGTAGCCTATGTTACTCTCTGATAATGTAGCTTTCTATTGATGAAGGTCCAGTAGTTTTTGAGTTTATTCATTACAACCATACATAGATACATACAAATCTTTTCTCTTTATATTAGTATAGACTAGCTGGTGCCCGCGGCTTCGCCCGCATTAAAAATGAAAAATAACGCCTGACTAAATGTATGAGCAATGTAACGCCTAACAACTTTATTGCAGTTATAGCTTTGCTAGGTGTAAGATGACAGTACTTTTTTCTGGATGAAAGGTACCCTATGTCCTGTCCTGCATCGCTGACAACGTGTTCAACTCCGTGCGAAGCCGAAGGCGGGTCACTAGTTCATAATAAACTCTCTTAGAAGAGGCAATGTATAATGCTAGATATGACTGTTCATTTGAACTCTATAATTATAATTATTAAAAAAAAACCTAAAAAAAAGTGTACAAAAAGAGAATTACTCATAGATACTCACTGAGCGTAGGATAAAGAGACTGATAAGGCGGCATCACCCATCCACCTGCCGATCCATCCCCGGGAGCCGAGGGCACCTACAAACCAAATTGAACAGTTACCAACAAATGAAATGTAGGTAACAATTTCTAAAAAATAATCCGAATGTTAAGCAAACAATATTTAGAGATACAAACATTCACTACGATTAATTTGAAATACTTTTTGAAATCATCAAAGCTCTTAATGCTGAATATACAAATAAAAAAACTAACAGCCAATTAAGGATTTTTCATTTGTATAATAATATTGTTGAAAAAAGGTAGCCAGAGCCATAGATGTTGGGCATTGTTGGGGATCTGCCAATAATATAGAGAACAAATTAATCATCTGGCAAAAGTAATGGGTTACATTTTAACTTTTCCCATAGACAAAAGATAGCTATGTAGTATATCAGGTGATTTACATTTGCGGGTTGTCCTGGCGCCACAGGCAGCACCGCTGGCTGGCTAGGGGACGAAGGCGCAGGCGGGGCACTGGGAGTCCCCCCCATCAGGGGAACAGTGCCGATGGTAATATATTTCTTGTCCTTCATGTTAAAGTGCATGCCCGACACAACACACTCAACCTGAAATCAAATTAAACTGTGACAAAAACCTAGGCAAAACCTTTGTCTAACTGTCTGAACCAAGCGTCAGTCAATCTAGCGACAGTAAACCACTCTGACACTGGCGTCGGTAACCAGCCCCTTTTCGAGATATCAATTAAACCAATCTAGCGATATAATAACCTCTCCACCAGAGTATTATTATTTTTTTAATTTTTATTGCTTGAGTGCCGCCAAAGTGTTTCACCAAATGTTGGCGTCGCCAAGCCAACAGCCGATCTCACCCGCCGAAAATGATGTTTCACATTAAAAAATCTTTACCCTCCATTTGGGCTACGCCACAACTCAGGTGATTTGATACAGAAACCATCTAGGGCAAGCTATGTCAATGAATTTAAGTGATTAGTTAACTTTAAGACATGGACTAACATCTAACCATACACAATTTTTACCAAAGTGAGTGCAATCTCGGAGAAACTACAAATTTTTGTAGTTTCTCTGAGATAACCGAACAGATTTAAAATTGGAATGATGGAAAATATGAAAAAAGAAATAAAAACAGCCGATTAAAACTTTAGTAAACAACTTAAATTAATTAATTATTATCTAAAAAATAATGTAGTTGTCCCTGAAAATTTTTATTGCTGTGACGAGAAAGCATTTTTTTACTATTGTTTTTTCATAAAATATATATTATTGTATAAATCGCAAGATTCAAACTTTTTAAAATATAGTCTATTACGCTCTGTAGATCAAAATCTAAGTTTTAATTTTATTCTAACAAGTCAAATTAGGCGACGAAAATAACGCTTTCCTGCTAAGTCCTCGCCTTAATAAGACAAAAAATACTGTGAAAATACCTCACCAAAAGTTTTAATTTTTTTCGTAAGGTTGATCTGTATCACCATATCTATTAAGAAAATGTTTACCTTAAAGGTTTGAACTGAACAAAATCATATCAGTAGCAGCTCATGCGCGTTATAGAAGAACGGCACATGAAATTTTATTTCCCCCAATTGATATCAATATTACATCTTCTGAGTTAATATACACAACAGAAAAGAGTAAATTGTGTTATTATCACACAGATAATAATTGTTGAAAATACGTCATGTTCATGTAAACAGTTGTAATTACATGTTGAAGTTAGTCATACACTTGCTCACCTTGAAATCATAATCCAAGTCGATGATATTGCAATTGACGAGATTCGATGGTGGTATCGGAGGCACTTCCATTGTGAGATTCCAATGTTTCGAAGAGCCAGCCGGTGCTGGACCCTCTTGGACGGTCAATACTATGTCTTTTGATTTCTTCGTCACCGTACTTGGCGAAGTTGCTCGGTACGTTACCACCTGAAAGGAAAATCATTTTTTATAGCATTAACATCGATTTTTATTCATAAATAAGACTAGATTTTGCCCGCTACTTCGTTCGCGTCTTTTTTTCTTAGGTGTTAAAACATTTATTCAATATTTATTGCTCATGTATAGGCAGTATCCTATACACATGAGATATCCTCGAACCTCTGTGATGCTGATACGTGATGCCATCCGACGATACAAAGAAACTGGACCTTACACCAGAAGACCGGGACAAGGTCGTATGAGGTGCACTTCTGATTCCATCATGTTCGACGTTCTAAGAAATCGCTTCACTACGGCTCCCGAAGCGCGTACATTCGGTACGGTAAGGTACGGCAAGGTACGGAATGTAAGCGTTAGCATTAAAACGATAAGAAGAAGGCTTGCAGAGCGTAATTTGACTGGATTCCGGCCAGCTCGAGTTCCAACATTGACCACAGAGCACTGGAGAGCTAAACTTCGATTTGCTCAACATACCGAAACTGGACCATGGAACAATGGAATAACGTTCTCTTCTCAGATGAGTCGAGAGTAATCTAAGCGGTCCGATGGACGCCAGCGCGTGTACCGACGCCTCGGTGAGAGGTTTGCACAGTGTGCTGTTGTCGAAACGGTGGGCTATAAAGGTGACTCAGTATTCTTATGAGGCTATATTTCTTATGAGGGGTGGTATTTCTATGAGGCTCGTACAGAGTTGGTTTTGTTTGAAATAAGCAGTGTAAATGCTAAGAGGTATGTGGAAGAGGTTTTACAACCTCATGTCATTCTTTTGGCTCCATTTTTGGGGGAGATTTTCTTTTAATGCACGACAACGCTAGTGCGCACATCGATAGAGTGGTTCCACTAGTACCTAGATGCCATGGGTATAACACGACTACCATGGCCAGCTCGCAGCCCAGACCTAAACCCTATCGACAATTTTAAAAGGTGAGTACAAAGTCAGGTTCCAAATCGTACCTCCATTAATGAGCTGAAGATTGCTGCTCGACCACAGCAATCTTCAGTCTTCAGCAACTGACCGCAGTCAGATATTCAAGACATAATGGATAGTCTTCCAAATCAACTGGAGGAGGTCATTAGAGCCAAAGAATAATACTGATTATTACCTTTGTTTTTGTTTATTAACAGGTAATTTCAAACTTTTGTTATTATTAAATAACTAAAGTAATAGTTTTTTTTTCTTTGTCTGAATTTATCCAATCTATAATATGGCCAAGAATCATTCCAAAATAAAATTTTGAAGTTACCTTGGAAAATTTAAAAGAGCGATTAATTATGCCTCTGAGTGTATTATAATATAAGCAGTGTCCAGAACTGCGCGCGCCTCTCGCGCACGCCGTCGTCGTATGAACCACAATGAAGCATGGCCGGTTTCAGTTAGTATTAATATAACAATTAATAAAACAACAGAAGTTATTATACTCACCTTTCTCAAAAAAAGTTTGACAAGATGTAGTTGGACATTACTCTTGTTATCGATATCCACAGTTATGGGGATGACTTGTCCGGGGCAATATCCCGAGACCGGAGCCCTCACATCCACCGACAACGGCGGAGACACGCAGCACAAGCAACAGAATGTCTTTTCCATTTGTATGTGGATTGGTTGCTGAAATTTTTGAAAATCTCATCACTAGAAGCCCTTGATTTGCCTATGCAAGGCTACAGTCTCATATGAAATGCTAAAAGTGACGTGTGACTTCAGCGTAAATGTTTCGTTCGACGTCTGGCAAAACATCAGCGGTCATCACAGCAGCGAACGACTTCTCAATCAACAGTAGTTGACAAACGGTGTTTGCTTGTGGTTATGTCATTTTGGATGCTAAACACGACGTCCACGCTGTTAATGGCTCATAATAACTGACTGACGGCCAAAAGTCGACATCAGCGTGTGAAAGAGACCGCGACGACGCGACGCTGTGAGCAGCCAATTGCGTTTATTGGAGAGCACAGCCTGAAGATAATTTATTTACGTTTTAGTTAATCTTTTTATTTATGTCGAAGTCGACAGACAGGTCCACGTTACGGTGGGTGGCTACCGTCGCCTATAAGATAAGCAACGTCATAGTAGGATTAAGGATAAAGGATAAGGAAGGGATAGGGAAATGAGCTCTGGCATCCCTCACCGAAACACAATATGCTGTTATTTCACGGTTGTCTTCTGTAAGGGGGTGATTACTGCCATCAGAAGGGCTGCCCAAATGAATGAGAAACACAGTATGCACTGCCACTACTTTCCAAATCCAAAAACCAGAGCCAACTTTGAAAATTTCATTTCCATAGTTGACCCCGCTGAGAATAGAATCCGGAACCCTGAGGCAGAGCGTTAAGGCAAGCACTTTAACCAATCATCCAATGAGTTCATCAAGAAAAACAATTTTAAATAATTACAAATTATTCAATAACCAGTGATGAAAATCAACACACTACTTATTACTTACTTTATATGAAGCATTAAGATTAAGGTCCAAAGCATTAATAACAGTAAATGCCATCTTGGTTTCTTGGTCAAATTTCCATGGCCTGTCCAGGGTCACTTTGATAGTGTAACGAACATAACCAAACTCTCCTTCAAATGATGAAGGCAACACAGGTGGAAGAGTGAATGTGAAGTTGTACACCTGTTTGCCAGCGGGTATCTCAATTTCACCACCTAATAGTTTAGAATAAAATTTAAAAATGTACTTAAATAAATTTAAGTAGATTTATTGGTTATGATAAACATAAACTAATAATTTAATAGTAATCTTACTTATAAAATCATTTGTCCTGTCAATGTACAGCCAAAACATAGGTTTATTTTATAACGCGAGCATGCACTAAGAAAGGATTTTAGAAAATTTTATTTACGTGTGCAGCCAGAGGAGGGATGCTAGTAATGAATAAAATAATAATTTAATAAGTGCACCATTTTAAGTTGTAAAACTAAGAGCGTATAATTCTATTAAATTTGCATATTATTCCTTAAATATTTCTTATCTAAGCAAAGCTTAATTAGTGGATTAGATAATATGTGGGAAGAGATGCAGTGTAACATGGTATCATCAAAACTTTCCTTCTAGTGAGAATATTTTTACATAACTCAATAAAGGGAAATGAAACTATCCATTAAAGAGTCTTATAAATATGGAAATATGTCCCTATCTAAAATTATTATTATCATAATAAATATCATGTAGAATTTAACGAGTGCACCATGTGTAAGAGGACCTGTAGATGTTATTTTTAGATACCTGTATTGCTGCCAAGTAAATAATAGGATATCTGGAAATACTCCTCATTTCCACTGTGCATAGTGTCTGTAGATTCTGTTTTTCCTTGAGCATCTTGTTCCTGCTTGCTTTCATACCATTCTGTATGCGCTTCCCCCTTAATTTTCACGTGAATACCTACAACATATATTTTAACATAATGTTATTGGATGATACAGATTTCAGAGTAGTTCTTTCAATAGCTCAACTTTTTTCAATAGCTCTTTAACCTAGTTCTGTATTATTTTTTTCATATTTGCCTCAACATGCAAGGTAATATTGTTATCCTTAAATAATCAGTACATAGTTTAAAGTTTTCTTTTCCTCTGTCTGTCTGTATGTATGTGCTTATATCGGAACATTGTAAATGGATATCTATGGAATGAGGAATTTCTCAGAATGATTTATATGTATAATTCATGAATATCTTATTTATATTTTACAGAGTTGTCATGGTTTTTGTTAAAGAATTGACGAGCCCATTGGATGAGTGGTTAGGGTGCTTGCCTTAACGCTCTGTTCTAGGGTTCCTGGGTTTAATTCCCGGCAGGATCAACTTTGAAAATTGAACTTTTCAAATTTGGCTCTGGTCTGGATCTGGAAAGTAGTGGCAGGGCACACTGCATTTCGCAGTCATTTGGGCAGTCTGTCTGGTGACAGTAACCACCCCCTTACAGAAGACCATGTGAAATAACAGCGTGTGCTGCTGTGTTTCGGTGAGTAAGGTATGGCAAAGCCCATTTACCTATCCCCTCCTAATCCCTTATCCTTAATCCTACTGTAGTCGGCAGCGTGTTTGCAGCAACTATGGCGTTGGCGTTGCTTGTGTTATAGGCGATGGTAGCCACCTACCATCAAGTGGACCGTCAGCCTGTCTGCCGATCTTAACATAAAAAAAGAAGGCAGGCGCCCCACGCGCACGCCGCAGCGAAGCGAGGCCGGGTTCAGCTATTATACTATAAGTGGAAATTTGTAATGCTATTATGTTTTTAAATGCATGTTTGTAATGTAGGTACCTCTTAATTACCCTACTAGTAAAAAACCTTTTTTATAATAATCAAAAATCCTTTTCAAATTCAGCGGTAACAATACTGAATTACTGATAGATGATGTCATAGTTAATTTAAGATGTGTACTAATTTAAATAAATAATGTGTCAGTGTTCAAATTAAACACTAGGTAATGAATAGTCATACACATACCACGGACTTTTTTGGGACTATGGAACACATACTCCACCCTACCATTTACAGTCTGACCTGCATAATAAGTGTTGAACTGATTATCTAAAATAATTGCAGCTTCTTTGATGCCCATTTCGAAGAAAAATGGGTTTTACAATAGAATTTTTTCGTTCAAATCTGATGCTTATGATAAAACATTAATTCTTGACTTTATTGGAAATAAGTTTTTATGGAAACCGATAATAAATAATTTCTTGAAAACAAATCACAAAAAAAAATGATCTCACGACACGAATTCACGACTTGCTTCTTGCTTGAACAAATAGTCCGCTCATTATATACTCTTTGATTCCGCTAGAAGCTAGAAGTAAAAAAATTAAATAGTGTTGTGTGACAAATAGTCAAATAATAGTCAATCAAAGTCAACGTAAGTAGGTAGAGTACAGATAGCTACTGACAGTAACCAAGGCGTGCGGCACAGACAGAATGTCAACTTCAAGTTTTGTTTATGGCAACCGGTTCACTTGGTTTAGCGACCATTACTGCCAATGATCCTGAAAATAGCAGTGTATGGCGTGGTTGACCGGTTATAAAAATGTGTCAAAAACGGGGTCTGGCTTACAGTGTGGATTTGATGTGCACGAATGAATGTCGGTTGTTCTTTAATTAAGTGGACGGACTGACAGTTGACACTTGTCATTGTCAGTGAGTGACCACCATTATTGCGGTAGTCTCATACGGTTTAAAAAGCAAACGGTTTTGTTAACACTATGGTCACAGTTTTACAATACATACAGTTGAGAAACGCCTTTGTAGTTGGGCGATGCCGCCGCCCGTGCAAGTACTTACGCTGTCACACTCCGATATGCTAGGGTTGGCACAAAATTGAAAATAAAATAAATGTGGTTATTATTATGTGATTATTTATTTACAAGTATGTTAGGATTGTAACACATTGCGCCATCAACACAGGTGGCTCATCATAATGCACCTGCTTAGAAAATATACAAAATATAAAATATTCGTTGTGGATAAAGCAAGAAGTTTGATTTAATTTTTAGTGATCAAGACTGGCTATATACGTAAAAAACACGTTCGCGTCAGCCCTCCGTACAAGAGATTGCAAACTGAACGAGTTTGCAAAACGCGGCCCGCGCCGCCCGCTTCCCCGCCACATACCCATCGTTGCTCTACGCAAGTACATTCGTTTCTCAACTGTATGTATTGTAAAACTGTGCTATGGTTGTGTTTCGGAATAGTAAATACTAACGTATGAATTGTTAAAAGTTACATGTCTATTATTAAAGTTGAACAGACGTTTAGTACGTTCACGTGAATATCAGAGGAAATAGGGAACGAGGCTTACCCTTCAATTCCAATGTAAATATTCATTGTCCGGGCTCGCTACTGTCTACTGTACTGTCCTTAATTTTGTAGGAGCGGTTGTCCTACTTCAAATCTATTCTATAAATTGACTCCAAAACACAAGAAGTAAATAATATTTATTGTCTGTACACAAGAGAAATAGGTATATTCACAAAATAAATAATCGACACTCACAAATATAAAGAATAAAATTTCACCCTAAAAAAACCAAAATATTTACATTAAACATATCACTATATACACTTTATACATATTTGCAAAACACTGCCACTACGATGTTTCTCTCACCGTGAAGATGAAAAATCCTGGATCCTCTGTCTGCTCTCTCGATCGTCGCAGTCTCCGTCTGAATGCCCGTCTTTCTTTTTCATTTCGTGTCAACTTCCCGTTCGATTTCAAATATTCAAAACAGATTCGAAATTATGTCAGTACATCACGGAGGATGCATTACATGAACCTCTATAATTTACATACTTCGCTAAGAGCTTATACAGGTTTAAACAGGCCTTTTTATCACAATCAATAGACAGTCTATGGTCCTTTGACTCGCGCCCAAAGAACCAACAAAACAGGGATCGGTGGGCAAGTCGAGACGCTTGGGATTGCGACATCGACACAGGTGGCTCGCAATTATTCATAATGCACCTGCACTTACAAAATATAAAATTTTTAGGACTATAAATCACCGCACACCTGCACCCGAGCAAAGTATTCTAGCATAACTGAGGACTGAGGAAAAGTAAGTTATAATAGAAATAATAGAAATCTTTAATAGTTACATATCTAACAGAAGTCATTTATAATAGAAATCTTTGCATCCGAGGACTACCATAAAAGTCTTAACCAAAGAGTATTGTAATATGTCTTAACCCGGACAACATCGACCGGTGTCAACATTCATTTTTTTTTTTTTATTAAGGCTCCTGTATATGCCAACAAGAGGTTTTCTCCGTGTAACTATACTTTACTGAGTGGATCTAAATGTACAAAAAAAATATATGTTATTTATTGGACATTAAATTTTAATTTGAACGTTGGAAATAATTCTTATAATATTATTAATAGTTGAAAAAAAATCCCAAAGTAAAGCCTTTTTTGTTTGAATTTTTGTAACTACTTCTAAACGGCATTGAATTTCAGCATTTTTCTTTCGCATAAATTTTTGACAAGATGTTTTTCACAAAATGTACGATTGGCAAGTCAAAATAATGATTAATTAGGCTAAAAATAACTATTATTTGTTTTCTGTACAAATTAGCGCGGTTGGCGCGGGGAAACATCTCGCTTCTATCTATCTATATTTGTATCTATCTATCTCTGTCCAGAACCTCAAGGCCGTTGGCAGATACAGAAGCCTTAAATTAATTCTCAGTAAATTGTGCCATCGAATTAAACTAATGCCGGTGAGCTATCAGCGCTCACGGTAAGTCGAGCCGAACAAAAAACAATCAAAATAAACAAACCGCGAAAGCACGACTTACCATCTTTTCTCGAAGCGGCTCACGGCACATTTGACCTCCCCTGTCACTTCGTTGTGGATAATACAAGAAGTTTGATTTAACTTTCAGTGATCAAGGGGACTATAACTGGCTATATTACCAAATATCTATATTGTACCTTATAGTTTACGAATTATCGCTAGCCAAATTTTTTTAATTTATTCTAACCGTCTAACAAACTTAAAATTTTGAATTTTAATTAGCGTTTAGCCTATAAATATAGAGAAAAATGAGAAATCCCAAAATCTATTATTCATTAAATGAAAAATAATGAACTAATTAAAAGGGGCGGGTTTCAGCATCACTAAGCCGGGGAAACACTATACATTTTAGTTTTATAATTCTGATTGCTATTATTGGTTTAATGATTGAGGGGCTTACTAATTTATTTACTGATATTATTTGCATAATATAAGTATTTTCCTGTCGAGGTACATCCTGTCCCAGAAACACGCTCGCGACGGCCTTCAATGTTCGAGTATGCAAACTGAAGCGAGTTCGCCGAACACGGCCGACGCCACCCGCTTCCCCGCGAGATCCCCGTCGTTGCTCTCGTTGCCAGACTGTATGAGGTAAGTAAGGTTAGACTGTGCTACTTCCCTTCCCATGCCACTCGACGAGTGTGTGGCGGGCCCATAATGTAATAGTTTTCTAATATTCTGTGGTCACAATAGTCACAATAATATATTCATAATTCACATTTCACATTCACAATCTATATGTTCTGTGATTCACAATCACACACAACACAACCATAGTATATATAACCATAGTATTAAAACGTAACGTAGTGATTATATACTCTTTGCATAGTATCTTCTATGTAGTAATTGTAGTATGTAGTTTCCTAATATATTATGCGAGCCAAATAAGAATAGTACTGTCAAACGACCATCTTGATTAGCATTGCGCGTCAACTTCAGGGTGTAGGATGTGCAAAAAAGGAACAATAAAATAAAAAAAATTTTTTTTGAAATCAATATTTAATTTCTTCAATGCCACTGAAAACATCCTTGTCGTCGTCGCTGTCGTCATCAGACTCTTCATCGCTGTCGTCGTCACTATCACCACCTGAGAAAAATAACCAAAATAAATAGGTAACACGATAAATAAATGTTTTGTTTGGTTCTCTTTTTGTGAATTAATTACTTAGTCCTGTAATAAATCGACTCTATTTATTTATTACAAAAGTTACTCATTGTAAATGTAAATCCCAGATAAAAAACGAAATTCATCATAATCATCATTCCAGCCAAAAGACGTCCATTGCTGGACATAGGCCTCCCCCAAGGCTCTCCACAACGGCCAGTCCAAAACGAAAAAAGAAATTAAAGTTACATTATTTATTACTGATAGAGTATAAATGATATTAAATAAGATAATATTATATATTAAACAATGTGTTTAACCCACTGCCATAGAAGTAAGTTGGAAAGAAAATAAAGTAGGAGTCACCTGTATTTATTATAAAACTGTTGTCATCGTCTTCTAACACTTCAATTTCAAAATAGTTTTGCTCTATTCTTTTCACGTGATTTATTTTCCGCTTCCAGTCTTGAACTGTTATGGATGCTACCGCTTCTTTTGTTAATTTTTCAATTTGGCTTGCCAATTGAGTGACATTCTTGTCAGCCACTCTGCGTTTTATTAAATTCCAAATATACTCAATGGGGTTAAGGTCACAGTTATAAGGCGGCAACCTTAAAACTTCATGGCCATGTCTGGTGAATAACCTGTCTACGACATAGTCTTTAGTAGGCCTATTTTTTTTCACCAGCTCATATAACTCTGCTTTTGTGAAATGTTCTTCGTATATAATATTATTTTTATGGAGCCAAGCCCGAATTTCTGATTTTTTTTTATTCATGCCCGGTGGTTTATTTTGCTCCATGCTGTGGTACGGAGCATTATCAATAACAACCAGGCAATTTGGAGGTATGTTAGGCAGTAACTGCTGATTCAACCATTTTAAAAAATTTGTCTGGTCTGGTCGTGGTAGTCGCCTGTTTTTGTTGCGGCTTTAAACATTAAAAATGCTCCATCCACAAAACCTTGTTCGCTACCTGCATGAGCAATAATCCAACGGGCTCCAGCGCTGTCGTTTTTGAGGACCCCGACACTTTCGCTGGATTGCCAGCATTTGTTCACTGTATAGTGCGAATGTATCCAGGTCTCATCTAAGAAAATTACGGTTTTTTTATCTGCGCCCAAAGCATCATTTCGACGCATTCGCCGATGTGGCTAGATCTAGCTAAAAATCGGCTAAAGTGGCAACACTGTGACCAATAAGTTGAGGCTTTTTGTGCGACGAAAAGCCTCAACTTCATTTTTAGTAAAAAAAATGAATGTAAACCTCAAAGAGAATATAATCACTACGTAAACCTGTAGGTAGTTAAGTATTCATATAGAAAATTTATTTTATCTATTCATAATATCAAGTCATATCAATAACAATAAGTCCATTAGTAATATAAAAATACGCACGACTAACCCAAAAAAAAATTAAATAAAAAATAAAAAATCATAATAAAAATTAATCATTGTTTTTATGCTACCAGTACATAAATGCCAAGTTGACAACTAAGCCGTGAAGTTGTCGATACTATTCTTATTTGGCCCGCATAATACACATACTTATCTATGTGTAGTTTGTTTTGTGACACAACCTATCACAAGCAACCATGTAATTGTTTATTTATTTTTTAATATAATTATAGAATCTCAATATGTGGCCTCTCTGTAATATTACCTATGAGAAAAATAAAAAACAACATAATATTACGTAAGTAGAAGGTGAAAATGTGCGCGAAAAAGTTAAAACCACTTGCACAAGTTCTTAGGTACCTTACATTTTATATTTTAACGTTTGACGACACAAATAAATCATAATATACTAATTTTACGAACAGAAAAAGAGCCAAAAAAGTTAAAAATGTACGATGTCTCTGTAATTATACCAGTATTCAATGGAGAAAAATGGATAGATGCTTGCTTCCAATCAGTTGCTGAACAAACCTGTTTTACAGTGTTAGAAACTGAAATAATAGTCTTCAATGATGGCAGCACCGATAAAACAGAAGAAATGCTAATGGAGTGGCAGCAATTTTTTCTTAAACGTGATATCTCCTTTCATATTATAAGGTCTGCTACGTCAGTAGGAGTGGGTGCTGCAAAAAATTGTGCTATCAAAAATAGTGTCGGGCAGTATCTGTGTTTTCAAGATATCGATGATACAATGCACCCTAACAGAATTCTACTACAGTGGGAAGCTTCCAAAAATAATCACAATGCACTTGTAGGATCTAGAGTTATACGAGAACCAGCAAACTCTACACCAAGATTTGTTAATTGGGCCAATAATTTAACTTACCAACAGCTTAAATTACAAATATATACTTCTAATGGTCCCACTTTGCTTATGCCTACTTGGTTTTGCCACAGGTCAGTTTACGACAGAGTGGGAGGTTTTGTTGAGGCAAAATGTGGTACTCCAGAAGATCTCATTTTCTTCCATACTCATTTAGATAGAGGTGGAGATTTGTATAGGGTAAACGAGCCACTTGTAATTTACACATATCATGAAAATGCTACCACATTTTCTGTATTAAGGGAAACTATTTGGAAAATCCAATTAGAAAGATTGGAAAAAGAAGTGTTGCCACACTGGAAATATTTCACAATTTGGAATGCAGGCAAAGCGGGTAAGGCACTGGTTCGTTCATTAAGTCCAGATAATTTAAAAAAAGTTGTTGCTTTCTGTGATGTAAACAAAAAGAAAATTGGCCACGTGGCAGAACTTTATTGTCCTATTAAAAGAACAATTGATATAAAACTGCCTGTAGTTCATTTTCGAGATGCCAAAACACCATTGATAATTTGCGTTAAACTAAATCTAACGAACGGTGAATTTGAAAAAAATCTGGAGTCATTGAATCTCACTGAAGGAGAAGACTATGTGTTCTTTTCTTGATTTTATGTATAAAAAAACTTATTTAATATGCTAAACCATGTTTTAAACACTAATTTTTATGAGATAAATATCTAAACTTTTTTTTTTCTAATAAAGCACTAAATAAAAACAAATATGTTTTTAATTATGTCCTTTAGATCCATAAGGCCCCACATGAAAAAAAAAATCCAAACTTTTAGTTTAGGTAAGTCTTTAACAAGATAATTGCGATTGTGGGCACAAAAGGCTAAGAAGATGGCCTAGAAAAATCTAGTGTTAAAGCTATTTTGAGACGCAATGGCAGTCAAAAATACATTAATAGTGGAATTATATCTTTTCTATCTCATGGTTTTTATTCTGTAAGAAACTGTATCAGACAGATAACTTTCTTCTCTTACCTTGTTTCGAATGGCAAGACCATCAGCATTCAAGACCTAATGAATGTGTGTTATTACAGTGCGAATTTTACAACCCTACATGAATTAACACGATTGTCTTGGCGATTTTACGCATGATATTATGCAAATTCGTAAGATTTTATGATATTGGGTATCAAGTGAAAAAAAATATCTCATGGAACGTCATTGTGGCGTGCAATTTATTTCATGGTGCCAAACGGACCGTTCGATGAGCCCGTTGGATGATTGGAGTGCTTGCCTTAACGCTCTGTTTTAGGGTTCTCGGGTTCGATTCCCGGCTGGGTCAACTTTGAAAATGAACTTTTCAATGTTGGCTATGGTCTGGATCTGGAAAGTAGTGACAGGACACACTGCGACAGACACAGAAGCCTATTTGTATATTCCCCAGGTCTATTTATTTATTATTTATTTTAGTAAAGTACACAAACAGAATGCAATTAATAATACAAAAAAAAAGTGCATGTGTAAAAATCTATTGCTAAATTGCACTCCTAACTAGTGTACATAGAATAGTTAAATGTAATTTATGCTAACTTAAGATAGTACGATAACAAAACTAAATACTAAATACAGAATATAGTTATTAAATATTACTGCAATACAATTTTTTTTTAAACATTACCTAAACACACCCAATCAATGAACCTAATCTCTGTTTCAAAATGGAAAACCTACTATCAAATATATCTATTTCGGCCTCATGTCCAACAACCAGGTCATTATAGGCTCGACACATCCTGATCAGAGGATTGTAGTAAGAGGTGTTATTCTTATATGCTTGAATGGAAAAGGGACCAGGGGCCTTAGACAAAGTAGCATTCGCTCCGTAGCGATGCGATATCGAAGTTCGTTATCGTCTCAGAGACAAAGGAATCGACACTGTAACACGTGATAAACACGTGATACCTTGTCATGATTTCTTTGTCTCTGAGACGATAACGAACTTCGATATCGCATCGCTACGGAGCGAATGCTACTTTGTCTAAGGCCCCTGGGGTCTCAAAGTAGCATTCGCTCCGTAGCGAAGCGATATCGAAGTTCGTTATCGTCTCAGAGACAAAGGAATCGACACTGTAACACGTGATAAACACGTGATACCTTGTCATGATTTCTTTGTCTCTGAGACGATAACGAACTTCGATATCGCTTCACTACGGAGCGAATGCTACTTTGTCTAAGGCCCCTGAGTGGGGAGAACGTGATCTATATTTTATTTTAATCTGAATCGCGGAGAGAAGATTCGGAGTATCCCAAGAAGAATGCAATATTTTATGAAGACAAAGAATATCATACCTCTTTCGTCTATCCTCCAAAGATAATAATCCAAAATTCCGGAGGCGATCAGTATAATTATTAAGTGTACGACCGAGTCCATTTCTATATGAAATTATTTTTAGAAGTCTTTTCAGCAGAGACTCAATCCTATCAATGTGAACAGCATAGAAGGGAGACCAAACGGGGCAGCAATACTCGAGAACACTTCTCACCAAAGCACAAAACAAGGAAAGTGTGGAAGCAGGCTTTTTAAATTGCTTGGTGGATCTTATGACAAAGCCTAGTAATTTGTTACATCTACTGATAATATAATCATAATGATCCCTAAAAGTTAGTTTCTCATCAAAGAGAACGCCTAAATCTCTAATTACGGATACACGTCTCAGTGCAACTTCCTGAATATAATAATTATTTTTAAATCTGTGAAATCTACATGTAAATGTGATAATTTGACATTTATTAATATTCAGGGCCATTCCGTTTGCTCTACACCAATTGGCCAAGACATCAAGATAAGTTATAAGTTATCACGCCGGACGCACGCTCGTTCACCTGTTATCATCAGCAACTTCGCAATATTCGTTATTTAAGAATTATCTATAAAAAATATCTAAATATCGAGCACAATGTTCATATATACAAAAATTGCACCACGGGCGAAGCCGGGGGCGGGTCGCTAGTTTATTATATATTTACTCTAACAAATAGACAAATAATACGGCATACCTGTCGTTAGAAAGAGATGAATATACATCATTAGTTACGTATGGATTGCTGCTGAGCGCTCATTGGCGCGAGCCTGTGACTTACGGAGGAGAATAAAGGTGAACTCGGAATTTTACTAGTGTTTAAAATAATAAATTCAATTATTAACAAAACATTTACACGCACCGGCACAATTAGCGGAACAGAAAAAAGGGTGAGTATAAAATAATAAACATTTATTGAAAAAATAATAATCAGACATACATATATTATATTCCCTTTGTTCCCTTTTTGTCTTTTGTAGTCAGTTTGTAGCAAAGTGTAACCCCAAGAAATCGCCGGGTATAGACCGAATCTCCAACAAACTACTGAAGCGATTTCCGCCGACGTTATTCTCACTCCTACTAAGCATCTTCAATGCAGCCTTGCGCGATCGTGTCTTTCCAGCCGCCTGGAAGGAAGCGATCGTTATCGGTATTGCAAAGCCGGGCAAGGATAGAACCCTCCCCGCCAGCTACAGGCCAATTAGCCTTCTCAGCCCCATCGGGAAACTCTACGAGAGAATCCTGTTAACGCGTATCCTTCGTCATGTTAACTCCAACAATCTTCTCATCGACGAGCAGTTTGGCTTCAGAGCCAGACACTCGTGCGTTCATCAAGTGCATCGACTAACTGAGCACATTCTCACCGGGCTTACTGCAAGCCCTCGTCCGACAGGCACCGGTGCCGTCTTCTTCGATGTGGCGAAGGCCTTCGATAAGGTGTGGCATGCCGGGTTGATATACAAGCTATATCAACTCGGTCTGCCGGAGGGCCTCGTACTTATAGTACGGGACTTTCTAGCCGATCGAAGCTTTCGCTACAGAGTTGAAGGCACTCTCTCCTCCCCCCGCCCCCTACGGGCAGGCGTTCCTCAGGGTTCAGTTCTCTCACCAACCCTCTACTCCTTATACACCAACGACATACCACGCACGGAGGGGGTCGAGTTGTCTCTCTTCGCAGACGACACGGCCCTCTACTTCTCCACCCGACACCGAGGCTTCTTAACTCGAATGCTTCAAACCGCCGTGACCGCTCTCGGCGATTGGTTTCAGGAATGGAGAATTGAGGTGAATCCCGAGAAAAGCGCAGCAGCAATGTTCTTTTACTTCAAACTCCTCGCGCTCAGAATGCCCTACAAATTGATCGAGCTTCACTCGGTCAAATCTCACTCCAGGGCCGCGTTATCCCTTGGGTCCATCAGACCAAATACCTCGGTGTTACCCTCGACCGAAGACTTACCTTCGGTCCTCACATAAAGCATGTCAGGGACAGGGCAGCGTTCGTCCTGGGTCGCCTGACGTGCCTCATAGGCAGGCGGAGTACAATGGCCCTTAGAGATAAGGTGACATTGTACAAAGTCTGCGTCAGACCTATCATGACGTACGCTAGCGTTGTCTTTGCGCACGCTGCTCCCACCCATATCCAATCCCTTCAAGTCATTCAGAACCGATTCCTGCGGAGAGCTGTGGGCACCCCATGGTACATCCGCAACGTCGACCTCCACCACGACCTCAACCTTCCCTCCATTGTCAAGTGCATCAATCCGCTAGTGGTCAGTTCTCTCATTTACACTCCTGACACTAGCGATACTCTTTCTCGTTTCAGAAGACGACCTCGACACATCCTACTGGACCAGGATGACCCCATCACAGCAGCAAACGCGGCGTTTGCTGGTGATGACAACGACGTGCAGCTGCCCCGACATCGTGAAAGAAGAGGAAGACCGCCGCGCCGCTTCTCACCTCCGAGGCGCGACCAGGACACGGCGCCTGCGAGGGACCTCCCGGCCCGGGGACCACTTGTACCGGCCACGGCCAACGCCGTGGTCGTCGCAAGTGGCCCTACAGGGCTAGCCGGTCCCTCATAGCTTAAGCTTTAGATAAGTTTTTATTTGTAAGGGCCGGGCGCTTCTCGCCCCCCCGACGCCCGGTGACGGTTCCAAAGTCCCCTACGGACTAGAACCACACCCATTTCGAGGTGAGTTTTAGTGCGGTAAGAGTCCCACATAACCTCTATGGGCATTTGCATTGCATGCGGCATTTGAGCATAAGGTATCTTTTGAAGATTTCTCTCCTCGGAAAAAAAAAAAAAAAAAAAAGCAAAGTGTAACCGCGGCGCGAGACTTTGCCCAACTGAATGCGATGCGAGTAGGCATATCGATTTGAAATCGATTAATCGAAAAATCGATTATTTAGAGTAATATAATCGATTTTAAACCCCACATTGATCCACTCGACTTAAAATACTGGGGAATATAATTTCTTGTTAAATTTGTATTTAACTTTAATAAAATTCGAGTACTTAGGTGAGACTAGAAATTTAAAATGCCATATTAGTTTAGTGGTCGCAAGCACTACTGCTGAGCAAAAAGATCCTGGGTTCGATCTCCACCTCGACCTATTTTTTCGAAGGAATATAGGCACGATATTATGTTTATTAATTTAATAATACTTCTATCCAATTACTTGCATTTGCGGTAAATGGTCATCAATAATGTCCTGTATCTATCTATATTTAGGCAATTAGGCATGTTTGAAATTGGCGCGATTAATCGAAAATCGAGATCGATTTAAACAAGAATCGATTTTATATAATATGTTCGATTTGAATCGAATCGGAGAGCGATATTTTTTAAAGTGAATCGACATCACGTCTGTGATCGACATGCCTAAATGCGAGTCGGGCAATTACCTGATTTTCGTATTGCCATTCTAGGCAATATAACATACCTATATGTATATACTTATATACTTTATAAACATCTTAGGCCATATAAAAAATCCTGCACCTATATCAAACTCGTTAAAACAAATGATAGACTGGCTAATTCAACACGATATTCCACATTCACCTTCTATGTTAAAACCTCAATTATATGAACTAATTCGTGTGAATAAAACAAAGTACAGAATGTCTGATTGACAATGTTCTGGGATAACATGGACAAACCGTCCTGAGATTGCCACCATATCATCCTCACTTTAACCCCATGTTAAGAGAACATAATATGGGCTATAAGAAACAACATAGTCTTTATAATCTGTGGCTATAAGTAAAGGACATGTGGCGAAAAAAATGTTTCTTTAAGTATGGACCAAGACTAATACAACATCTTTGGTATGGACAGCATGATATTGGCCACAGAAAAAACAGATTCAATTGCAGTAGAAGAATGGAAAATGTTTGCAAACATGCATTGGAAAAGAAAAAATTTATATGTCAAGAAAAGAATTATGATTAGGTAGGATTATGATTATCCTACATATCGGAACGGAAATAATAATAAATACTGATTCAATTGAGAAATTGAAATAATGAGAATCTTTCTGGTACAGAAGCAATGGACAATGGGTAAAAAGTGCGCCCGTTTATTTACTAAAGAAGTAATAAAATTAAAATTAATAATTTTTAATTGATCCCAATCTGTAGCTCTAGTGTCCGTATGTATAATTGTAGTCTTTGAGCTCTAGCATGAGTTTACGATGACCGCACTCGCTAGCGAGAGCGTCAAAAATTTATATGGAAAAATCTACAGCGCCTCTAGCGGTCACTCAAAGAACTAAAATCGGTAGATCGGTAGTATGAGTTGCACAAGTAAAAAACCTATCGAAACCGTAGTCGCTAGCGAGTAACGTGTTGCACTTTTGCTGTACAAATTCGGTACCATGAGTCACAAATTCGACAGAGACGCTGTCGAGAGTACGACACTCACTGTAGTTGCGGCACTCGCCTATGTTTTCAACGTGAGAAAGCTAAATCTATTGCAAATATAGACTACATACACTTTTAATATACTCTATATTGTAGTTATTATCATTGAAGTTTTAGAAATTATTTTTTAATAGCGTTGGAAATTATGGAAAAATGCGTTCACTTTTTAATGGTAAACATTTTATTTTTTGGCATTTGTGATTATACGAATAATGTAATAACTTTTCAACATAAACTAAGTTTAAACTTACCTCTCTATATATTCCACCATTAAGTGAACTTTGTGGCGCTAGTTCTAAGCAAATTAAATATTTTTCCAAAATTTATTTCAAAATTTTAATAATCATGCAGTCACAACCATAAACAAACGTATGTACTTGTATACGTTTAAACCGACAAATTTTAAACTTCTATATAATTCATATTGTAAAGTGAGCACGGATGCCATTATAACTACAGACTCTATCGAGTGAATGTAGTTAACTACAGGGTATATTAAATACGTGGTAGGTATATTAAATCCGACTATACGAATGGCGTTCGCTCGCTTACTACATTCGTCGTGTCACTCGAATCAACTATCGAAACTCATACTAGAGCTATTGGACTCGGGACCTCTGAAAATCTACACCTGGGAAGTAATTATATAAAATATAAATATGTATTATTATAAAAATATTTAAAAAAATAGGCCACTACATGTAACCGCTGCCTTCTTAGAGATGCAGAGTTCTCCTTTGATATCATTAAATAAATTAATATACAGTTAAATTCTTTGAAATGGTGTTTAAAAGAATCCCTATATAACAATAAACTGGAGTTACGTATTTAGATAGAAATAATATAAATACATACAGAATAATAAATACGTTATTTGGAAATACTACAGAAAACAGACTATATTAAATTTTTTTGTAAGAGTTTGACAATTCGTTGATTAATGACAAATGACAACACGATGACAATGACGTATCATATGTTTGAAATTGAAAGGTTTCTTGTGTTGTGTTGTAAAATGAAAGAATATTTATTGCATGAGAATAAAATGTTATTCTCGTATGTTAAGATAATACATTAATTATTCGTTTTCAGATGGAGGATACAAAGAAAGGAACTCAATCGCCGAGCATTGAGGAAGTCAAAAGTAAAGGTAACGAATGCGTGAAGGATGGGAAATTCATTGAAGCCGTATTACATTATACACAAGGGATTAAGTTAGATCCTAATAATTATGTTTTATATAGTAACAGATCGTATGCATTTTTAAAATTGGATCAACATTATTTAGCACTTCAAGATGCCAACGAAACTGTTCGATTACAACCTCATTGGGCTAAGGTAAGGTTTTAATTTCACCATAAACCTAATAAAAAAACAAATTACGCAATGAATCTTTTGAATAGGGTTACTTTCGGAGAGCTGAAGTAGAAGCTGCCAGTTATTTGTATGATGAAGCGATAATATCATATACAAGAGCCTTACAGCTGGATCCACAGAATGTAAAGTTAATGGAATCTATTAAAAATATTACTGATCTACTGAATAAGAATACCAAAAGTAAGTATATTGTAATGAATTATTTAAGTATATCCATACTAATATTATAAATGTGAAAGTAACTCTGTATATTACTTTTTCATGCCTAAACCACTGAGCTGATGCAGGAAAGGAGGGTACCTTTCCTCTGGAAAAAAGTACTGTTCCCGAGGGATCATCTAACGCCTGGCAAAGCTATATTAACTGCAATAAAGATGTTAGGTGTTACATTGCTCACATAATATTTAGTCAGGTGTTATTTTTTATTTTTCAACGCGAGCGAAGCAGTGGGCATCAACTAGTTAAAAATATGGAGAGAACTATAAAGAATGTAGCCCTAAAGATATGATTACTATCTCACACATATAAAAAAATTCTCTAGATTTTTTAATTTTAACAGAGGCTGACTGGATCGTCAGCCTGTCTGTTAATGATGGTAGGTGGCTACTGTCGCCTATAACACAAGCACCACCACAGGTGATGTAAGTGCACTGTTAACCATAGTAGCATTAAGAATAAGGATATGGGCTTTGGCATCCTTGACTCACTCACCGAAACAAAATGTTATTTCACAATTGTGTTCTCTAAGGGGGTAATCACTGCCGCCAAATGAGCTGCCTAAATGACTGCGAAACGTAGTGTGCCCGCCACTACTTTCCACATCCAGACCAGGCAACTTTGAAAAGTGCTTTTCCTAATTGGCCCAGCTGGGAATTGAACCCAGGACCCCTGATTCAGAGCACTAAGGCTTTTAACTTTAACCACTTGACCAATGGGCTCATGAAATAGAAAATGATTTCATCAAAATGGAAGTTCAATGTGCGATAAAGGAGAGTAAGCTGCAAAATTTTGGGCATGTAATGAGAACCGAAGGGTATTGGTCAACTAATGATGTAAGGAAAACTACAGGGCAATAGCAGAAGCATCCTTGTTGAAGAATTTAAGAGAATAGTTTTGGTTTGAGCACTTGATCCTTCTTTCATGGAGGAGCTTCCAAGTTTAAGATAGCCATAATGGCCTCAATCTTCGTAGAGAAGTGGGGTGTTAAAAGGAAGAAATTACTAAATAATGATTTAAATTATCTGAAATCATTTAATAGTAATTTATGTTTACCCTGCATTTTATTTCAGCTAACCAAAATATTATATGGATTTGTACTTGTTTGGGTTTCATCATTGGTATTGCTGTTGTATTATTAGACTATGGCTTGACTTCACAACCTACTTTATCTGTGAGTATCTTATCTTTTTCTGGTAGGTAAAAAGCCTTTTTTTTTAGATTTAGAACATTCCTCAGAGTCCATTTTCAGCAGGAAAATAAACTTGGTTATTTTTTTACTGAAAAAAAAAAAATTCCACATTTGGATTACATTCGTCAAGATTCCACTTTCGCAAGGCCCAATGAGGGGACAGTGACTGTATTTATTAATATATTTGCACCTACTTGGATTGTTGGGTAAAATTGGTCACTTAGTTGTTTATTGCAGATAATTTTAAATGATTTCGCCTATGATTTTGATGTTATTCTGTATATTGTTACTGTCACTTATGCAGATCGTAATAATTGATTATCTATAATAAAATCGTAAATGAGCCGTGTCTGTACATAAAATATTTTTATCAAAAAAACAATTTATACATGTTGTACTCATGTTACTGAGAATTTTTGTCTGTGCGTTTGTTTGCGCTAATCTCAGAAACAGCTTAACCGATTTGAATGCGGTTTTCACTGATGTATTATAGGAAGTTTCCCGTAACATTTAGTGTTTGTTTTATTCCAATCGGTTTACGAACAAAAAGTTACGCGTTATTCCAAATACCAGTACGAAGTCACGGGCATAGCTAGTCTGCAATAAACTATAAAAATATATTTCGTACCTGGAAAAGAAATTATATTATGCATACTTTTAATTATTTTTGTAATATTAGAAATTAAAATTAATAATACTCGTAATAATAAATTGATTAGTACTATCAGCAACAAAGGAGAAAAAGAAAAAATGAATGCATATGACAAAAATTGCGAATTACCCAGTAATTTTTTCCTGACAAATGTGTCCTAAATCTTTTAAAGCTGCTATTGGCATTTATAATTATACAATAGGAAATCGAATTCTAATATGTATTTAATAGTATCTGTTATTTATTGTATTTGTTCATTTTGACATAATTCTTTTTATGATATACAGAATAACTAAAATAACAGAAAAAATTATAAACTAACCCCCGATTTTCTATTGAGCCCAAACACGCTATATCTGCTGTAAGTTGCTGAGGAGTTGGGTATTCCACAGACCACTTGGTGCTGCAGCATCAGGTCAAGGTTACCTTGCCATGGAAATACACACACCGACACAATTAGCTAAACAGAAAAAAAGACTGAGTACAAAATAATAAAGTGTATATTGAAAAAAATATAATAAAAATTATCAGACATGAAGTAACAAACCAATTGAGATCTTTACAAAGTCTTAACTACTTTTTATTGAAATAATCAAAATTAAAACAAAGTGCACTTTTTCTATATTTTGTGATAACGCAGACTGTTGATAATTTAAGAATAGTGAGATTTTAACTTTAAATAAATGGATGACTAATAACGAGTGTTTACCCCCTGAGTTCTGACTAATGCATCCATCAGTCTGGGCATGCTGAGAATTATGTTATCAATTGTGTCTTGGGACAAACCTTGTCACTGGAGTAATGCGTTTTGCAGATCTTCCAGGTTGTTTGCGGGCGGTATTCTGGTTTTAACACTTCTCTTTAACAAATCTCACACATGGTCTATAGGATGCATTTCCGAGGATCTTGTGCTGGTCACTGCATCACTGTTATATCCACATGGTTTGTTATGCTTGGACTGAGCGAGCACTGTGAGCCCGAGCATTATCCTGCATCAGAAAAAGCCATCATCATTATGGGACAACATGTTCTAAGATATCCCTGATTGATATATCAGCAGTCATATTCCCTCCATTGACCACCACTAACTCCATATGAGCTCCCAAATATATCCCTCCCCACATCATAACTAAACCGCCTCCATACGCCACCGTATCTTCAAAATTAGACTGTAACATTCTCCATATCGCTGTCTTCCCTCAATCTGGTTTAGAAGCACCCTGCACTCATCAGTGAAAAGTACCCGTAGTTCATTCACATGCAAAGTTTAACCAATATACAGGATGGTGTTTTTCAAGTTTTGGGGCTTTGGCAGATACATACGAACCTAAGCCCACTTCTTCAAATCTTCTGTTAACTGTACGCTCACTCATTCGCATTTATCACACGACTTCAAGTTCATTTCGGGCTTGCATAGCCGTTACTAGAATTTTAAGTTGCAGAAAATGGTAATACCGCCTAGAAGTACATCTTCTTCTGTCTTGGCCCCTCCTCCTTACAAGAGAATCATTCAACCTGTACCGTTGGATACTGCAATAAATCACTGAAATTGATTGCCGAAGTATGGCGTTTCATCTGCCATAATAATCTCTCTGGTGATGTCAAATCGGGCATTTTAGGTGTTTTCAACTGAGACGCCTTAAGATTGACAAGAAAATTTTTTTTTCTAATAAAATTTACAATTTACAAAATTTAAAATTCACCACAGACTGAGCTCATTGATTTACAAAAAAAAAAAAATCAATGAGAAAAGTGACTGTCGCCTAATGTTCTATTTCAAGATAAAAAAAGTAACTTAACAGGCCAGTCTTATGCAGTATTATGATGATGATATTTTTTTCTATACCACTAATTGTGCCGGTGTGTGTACCACCGAAGTAACAGTGTACCAAATTTCAGATCAATCAAATCTGTGGAAGTTAGTGAAATTCTTTCGTCAACTAGGAAATGAGCTGATGATCAACAAACGCCTGAACATATCTTCATAAATTATAGCTAAGAACCATTTCCATCATGTCAGCTTTCAAACAAAAAAAATTGATCCATCCATTTGGGAGCCATGATGCCACAGACAAACAAACACATACACAAGACACACTGGTCAAACTTGTGAAACCCCTCTTTTGCGTCGGATTTGTTCATGAAAGGTAATATGCATAAGGAATATAAACAAGGGAAATGTTTTTTTTTGCAGCATCCTTTTAGCATGGTAGCATTTTCGATAGCCTTATCAGGAGTAGGCTGGGGTATAGGGAAAGGTGCTGTATTAATGAATACATGTAATGCCGGCAAATCTCTACAGCCACCGGAAGATTTAGGTGAGTTCTTATAACTACTGTAGACTGCACGAGTTTATTTTAAGTTAAGTAGTTTATTTGTGCTGCACAAGCACAAATAAAATTCCTGGATTTTGATGTTTACAGCCATTTAAATTATGGTTCCAATGGCAGGTATGTCCGCCTTTGCTCACGCTTGGTGGCGCTGGTGTTGTTGGAGGTCACACCATTTTGACAGTTCCCTTAATCGTTTATTGTTTTTGTGTGTTTATTTTGTATATTTGTTTTGAGAAAAATGACGGAAAAGTGTCCACTTTGATGTGTTATGTTAGGGCGCGTTCTGATTTATTTTTAAATCATTCTTTTATAACGCTTCACGAAGTGACAACCTATACAATTTTACCTAACCTCTAGCAATTTTGACGAAGAATCCTTGTGCAATTCAAATCCTTGTGTTTACTAAATCTTTTGAAAAAAGAAAAAAAAAAAAAAGAAGAAGGTTTATCTCACTAATAAACTTAGAGAAAAATAACTTTCACACTCTCGTAAAAGCGTTGGATAGCGACGAATGAATAGTCTTTACATTTAGTATCATATCTGTGCACAAGCTCAATAAATTCGCCATACATTTTGAACGCGCAAGCGGCCAGTTCTGTCACTTTAATGTGTCACCCTAGAAGATTCACATTTCTCTCGTGTGTCGTGGCGCGACACAACCCCCACTACTATTTTGGCGCGATCGGAGTCGAGTGTTCTGCGCCACGACAATGTGAACGCAGTCATCTATTTGTATGAATCTGATACCGTTATGGCACAACACGTCACATCCCGACACAATAATGTGATTTGACCTTTAATAATGCTATAATGCGTCCATATGCGACGTCCATACACCAATTTTACACAGCCCTAGCTGCAGGGTTATTTGATAGGATTTTGGAATGAGATGACTATTTACTGTGACGTTTTCAATTTCAGGAGGCAGTAATGCAGAAGAGAAAGAGACTGTTTTCCCAGAGAAGAAAACCAAATACAGTAAGGCCCAAGCCAGACAAAGATACAAGCAGGGGAAACTTTAGTTAGAATTTTTGCCACGTTTTACTTAATGCATTTTTAGCATGTAAAAACTTATGATTAGTCAGGTTTTGGGACTTTCTATTTATATGAAAAAATGTTTATATATTGAAGTAATGAAGAACCATTGTTTATAAATAAAGCTTTATGAAACTAAAAGCGCTGGTTTTGTTTGCAATAAAATACCTAAGAGATTTCCTAAAAATTTAATTCATATGAACATATTCTTTAATTTGTTATTTATGATTTAGAAACACAATGAAATGGGTAGTTGAAACAAAAAGTGTGTTAAACAATTTTTTTTTCACATCACAATATTGTGGGCAAATGAAAGCTTAAAATTAGGGGGAAATATTTTATTGATCCTAGTGTAAAATGTATTTCGAAAATTCCTTCAATATAATAATATATCCTTTGAATAAAATTCTTGGTCTCATGCCTTATAATTAAGTCCAACACTGCATGGAGAATTAAAAAAAAAACTGTACAAAGGTACCTAAAACTTTACACAAAGTGTTGCCATCATATACAAACGACGTCACTCAGTTCCGACAGACTTCTTAATACTACCGCCTTGGTTTTCACGAATCTTAATATAAACAAGTACAATTATAATAATGAGATTTACAAACTGTTCCTGCCAAGATCTAATAATGCATTTTTGTTTTTATTTTTTTAAACCACTAACGGGTAAACATTACAACACATTCGAGAATCGACACTAAAATCTGTACATTTGATTTAAATGAGTTAAAACATATTAAAATATATCATTTATTTAAAGTAATTCATAAAAACCATGGGATAGCATTACTCCACTAATTTACAGGTCAAAGCCATAACATACTATGACATTCGGTACCATTCTTGGAATCGCACCTGCATTATTAACAGTAAGGGTAACGAAACGTAAATGTAAATGTGTGTTTGACGTTTTAATATTTATTGTATTTTAGAGTTGCACTTTGGTGTTTAAAATTACCGTTCCCTCTACAAGAGATATGTCAATCGCTGTCTGAAATCGCCTTCTTCCGACGCTTCGCCTGTTTTGGCTTCACTATTTCTTCATCCTGTAACAAATAAAGTGTTGCATGTATCAATTAGCATGACATTGTGTTACAACTACAACCTAAATGAAGGTTATTTTCGTAATTCGATTACTTCATTTACTCATATGAATATTCCAAATCATGGAGATGAAAATGCTATATTGGCCTATCCTATTCGTTCATTCACGTTGATTGACATGAAAAATTTACCCATCCCATCGCAGTAGCCGATTAAAACTTTAGTACAGAACTTACAATGTAATCGTCGCTGAAAATATTTATTACTGTGATGAGAAAGCTATTTTTTTGAAGTAATTTACTATTTTTTTTTCTCATAAAATATAAATCGCTCCTGCAAATTTTATAATGAACACTTACTAGATTTAGATATTTTCAGTTGTCCTATAGGAGCCTATAAACGAAGCCTTAAACAGGCCCTCGAAAATATATTCGTGTAGTTTTCTTTTTGTAGCGACCAGTTTATTTGTTTGTTTTTCTCTTTCTTTTCTATGTTAATTTTTGTTTGCCTTTTTACATGTTTTCTCCTAACTCCAATATTCTGTAGTGTATTGTAAATTATAATATGTTCTAGTAAGTGAAACTTTGCTGATTTATGTTTATCTTGTATGTATGTATATAATGTGTATCAAAATATTGTATGTTTCCCTAATATAAATAAAATAATTTATTGTATAAATTTGTTCGATTCAAACTTTTTGAAATATAGACGCCGGCAGGGAGTTCCGATTTTAAATATATATAGTACTATATAATATATGTTTATATTTTAAATACATATAGTACAAATGATACACACCTCACTATCTTCATTTGATGAATGTAAATTCTGGTTGAGCGGTAACGAATTTGCAACTAACTTCCTGGCTCGCCTTGATATTGGTAATTCGTCTTCCAAAGCCAGCGAAAATAATTCGCTGTACTGTTTCTGTAATGAGTAAACATATGAATATCTAAATATTAAAATGGTACTTTTTACTCAAAATATATTTTTTTCTTTTTATCAACGTGTGAATATAGCATATTTTTCTGTTATAGGGTAAGATCCCAGTCATGTCAGACATAACATTTTTCTAAAGGACAAAATGTTTAATTTTGTATTCTCCAGCGCCTCCAATGACGCCTTTGCTCTCCCGGTCGCGTGCCCGGCGACACGATGAAGATATCTTTAATCGTCTGGCAGAAGTTATGTCCCACGGGAAATGTCGGTCAGTGCTGAATATTATTTTGTAATAATATTATACAAAACATACAAAAATCAGCCTTTAGAAAATAAGTGTTGTTATTTTTTATTTCTTAGTCTATTATAGTCGTATTTTTTACTTACCTTTCTCACCTGGTAGCTCTAAATTGGCCGTCTATCCAACTTAGCAGATACACATACGTTCAAAGTACATAGGAACACTACTCGATTCCCCACATTTTGTTCTTTACGAAATAAGTTATGTCTGTTATGCCTGGGATCTGGGCCATTAAAAGAGCACTTGTGTCCATTGAGCATGAAATAACATGGCTGCCAAAGTGAGAACCCTAACTTTTTAACTAATATTATAAAAATTGTTTGTTTGTTATGCTTTCACGCCTTAACTACTCAACCCATCATCTTGAAATTTTGCATACACGTTGTTAGGGATACAGAAAAAAACATAGGGTACCTTTCGTCCAGAAAAAGTAGTGGGGATCATCCAAAAATATAAAAAAATGATTGAATAAATACGTGGCGGCGGCGCGGCGCCACCGTCGTCAACTATCATGCGTTGCCTAGCAACACAAAATGACATTTTTAAAACTAATTAAATAAACTTCTTATTTAATTCGTTTTGTTTTATGTAACTAATGTAAATTATGTGAATAATAAATATTATGATTTAAGGAAGTCACATAATTAATGCTCATATATTTTTTTCAGGTGTTTATTTCTTTTATTTTTCATCGCTTAAGAAATAGTGGCGCAGACGAAGTCGCAGGCAAACGCTAGTAAATACTAAAAGCTGCAATAATAATAATAATAAATTCTGAACACTTCCTACATACATCACAATCTCCAATGGTACTCAAATTATTGAGTCACGACATCAGGTCAGGCACATCATAACATAAAAACTGTTTGGTTTGTGCACACTATATATTGCTTCCACCTACACATGTATCAATGTATCATCAAATCGTCAAAAATTTTCATTATTCCTAGTGGTAACTTCTTGTCAAGCCGTGCCCGGACTTCTTCCAAGATACTACTGGGGAGTAATGGAAAAAAAATCAAGTAAATACTTAAAAAAGCATTATTATATTAATCTATCTGCTCCCGGCTTCTCAGGAATGCATTTCTGTTTGGATATTACATGCACAAACATTCTTCGTTTATAGCTCTTCCTATATTTGAAAACCGTATCAAAATCTGATGGTCGGTTTAGAAGTTAACGGAGAAAGAGAAAGAAGTGGACAGCGACATTAATTTATAATATCTATAGATATAGATTTGGTCCAATAAAATCGATTCGAAATGGTATTAATATAATTTGATACTTACTCTTAAACTATCATTACTATTTGATTGTGCTTGTTGCAATGCCTTCTGCATACACTGCATATTGAAAATTGACATGTCATCTTGCTCCACACAGTATACTCTTAATTGTTCTAAATGTCCTAGCACCTGTAAATAAATACAATTAGAAATAAATAGTAGGCAATTAATAATAAGGCAATCAACAAAGAAGACACTAGTTCGAATCTGATCCGGCCTACATTTCAGTGTTTGAAACAATTTTCTGTAGTATTTAAGGTAGGACTTGTGACACCTGAGCATCCTGAAAGATTAGCAATCTATGAAAATATGCACCAGTGATTAATATGGCGTGAAACGTGGTCTCTAACTATAGGTATTAAACATCGATGAGGTATTATTAAATTGTAAACATTTCTGTTTATAATTTACACAAGGTTCCATAGCAAGTTCCTCATGACTCACACTATCAACTATAGGAATAAAAATAATTGCAATTTTTTATTTATAGAAATTTGACCAGGTTCGATTCCTGGTCACGTATGAGTGTAATTTGAAAAGCTTGAATGCCGTTTTTATTTTTTCAAAAATCGTAGCCTTAGTTCCTAAGAACAAATTTTCGTATCTCTTACGGTTTAAGATTTGTCCTCCACTGACCCATTTGGATTGATAACATATATATGTATCATAATACATGTTTCTTATTAATTCTAAATTATACATTAGGTTAATAATTATTTCTATTTCTAATAATTACTTTCCTGAATTGTTGAAAATATTCTTTTTTCATAATATTTATTTGATAATTAAGAAAACAAACATATTACACGCAATAAAGTCGAGAATAAATAAAACACTAGCCAATGAATTATGTAGAGAAAAATAAAAGAATTAGGTATTAGAAAAAACTTGTATTTAAAAAATGACAACTTTTTTAACAGAAATATAACTAGAAAGTTTCCAGTTAAATATGTCAATGTGAAAATAATTAGCATTGTGTTTATTGCAGGACTGGATTAGAAAACGACTTTTTTGTTCTATATTGAGGAACAGAAAACACGCTTTCAAGCGAACACTCAACCTCGAAAATCTGAATCCCATATTACCTACTATCATCTATTTATCTATTCTCTTATTTTACAATTTTCAGTAGCCTCTTAAGGGCTACTGAAAATTGTATTTTTTTTTTTTAATTTTGTAAACTCTTTGTAAACTGTGTTAGCAATGATAAATGAACTATTTTTTTCCTGTTCAATCTTAATTGTGTTACTGGTTGACGTAACTGGAACAGTCCATATATTATTACTGTTCCCATCCCTCCTTTGTTATTAATAATGAAATAAGAGCACATGTGCTGTTGTGTTTTGGTGAGTGAGTAGGAATGTTAAGAGTCCATTCCACTTATTTAAGGTCGAATATTCGTATCATTAAGGTCAGCACTCAGCATCACATTTGCAAATTCTATGGCGTTGCTGGTATTAATAGGCAACAGTAGTTACCTACCCTCAAATAGTTCTGGCGGTGTTTGCATAAAAAAAATCAGTTACATCAAAATACGTAGCATAATTGTTTGTCCTAAACAACTAATTTGGATTTGGAATTTGGAACATAGTTTTTTTTTATAACGTAAGCATGCACTATTAAAGGATTTTTAAAAAATTTGGGGTGGGTTGCTAGTATAAAATAATTTTAATCATTAAGTAAGTTAAGTATCTTACCAATTCAGCTGAAGGTGGAGCATTTGGCGAAATACTGTGTTTTCCTGGTCGTTTTCTCTTATTCGGACTGGTGCCTGGATACCTTGTATTCAATAAAACCGATACTAAATCACCTACTTTGTCTTCATAATCCTGACACCAGTACATCAATGTCGATACTACAAAAGTATCCTCCTCATCGAGGGTTCTGCAGAATAGTTGTCTTAAAACCTCAGCAGTCGGTCTCTCCTGCTTCAACATCAACAAGACTGAAGTGAGTGCCTCGGCATGCTCCTTGTAAGAAAGTTTAGGAATTATAGGCAGGACATCCTCCACCGAAATATCATGTGCCGTTAAAAGTTGCCATAGACAATATTGTTCAAATGTTTCCCAATTGAGGCTCGTCGATAACATTGTTGTGATATCATCCGATTTAAACATCATTAAATTACCTTGAAGTGTAAGACACACTAGGCGTTGTAGTTGTCCAGCATCAAGGGAAGAAACAATAATGTGCAATAATCTTATGTGGTTTTGAGCTTGATCTTTAAACTCCCTATACACATCTGGAATCAACCACACTAAAACATTTACATCGCTCTCTTGACACTTTTCAAAATCATCAGCTAAGCTTTCCGCAATCTTCAGTTCCATAAAACTGCAATACTCTCTGTATAAGTCTGTTTTAAATTTTATATTGCGTTTTTTGATCAAATCACGCTCCGACCATCGCTCACGTTCATAACAAACTTTTAAATAAAACAGCAAGCAGTAACCCACACTATGCAATGCACAGTG
Organism: Bembecia ichneumoniformis; assembly: GCA_910589475.2. Taxonomy (NCBI): domain Eukaryota; kingdom Metazoa; phylum Arthropoda; class Insecta; order Lepidoptera; family Sesiidae; genus Bembecia; species Bembecia ichneumoniformis. The sequence continues at coordinate 6,505,385 of OU342533.1, read as the reverse complement.
CGTAGAGAACTCTTTGAACGTTTCTAGTAATAATTTCCTTTTTGATTCTATAGCATCTCCGGAGCTTTTGGTGGAGAGGAAAGTGAACATTGCAAAAATAGGAGTGTTCATAGCAGCTTCCAGTTCAGCCAGTGTTGGATTTCGACTTACGCGTAATGGAGGTGTGTCTTGCATGGCCGCCGTAAATAAATCAGCCAGGGCAGCTGGTGTAGGCATGTGTGAACTGCAAGCGTTTATAAGTGTCGATGCTGCTGATGCTGACCTCTCATCTAGGAGTGTTTCAGCTAGAGGTCTTAAGATCAAAGGCAATGCGGCAGCTAATTCAGGACGCTCCCGAGCACGAACCTCAGACAATGGAAGATCATCATCATCGGTATCCTCACCGATGTTCATAGGTGGATCATCTTCGTCGTCCGAAAATGCTGGTTCATCTGGTCCACCTCTCGGTAATTCCTCATTACCTTCTTCTCTGATTCCAGATGCACCCTCCCCATTTCCATTACTACAGAATTCTTTAAATGTTTCTCTGACGGTTGTCCGTAATTCTCTGTCCAATTTTGGAGAGTCAAACAGTGGTTGCAAATTTGGCAAGACACGTTTCTCTATGATTTGTTGCAGAGAATTAAAAATACCTTGTCTTACTTTATCAGCAAACGTAGGGTGAAAATTTGGAATGATTCGACATAAAAAATCTAATAAAGTGGCAGTAACTGCTGGATGTGATCTCATTGAATGATGCATCACAAGAATAGCGGGCTCAATGTTCATTATATTATCCTTTTCTGGATCATAGAATAACCAGTCATAGAACAGAGCTAGTTTGGCATTGGAGGCTGCTACATTTGATGTGCACGTTGTTAGGAGCCAACCGATAACTGCCCATCGTGGAATGATGTCAGAGCAAAGTAGTTCATTTGTTGGATGTATAACCCCAACAATAAAACGAATCATATCACTTCTCAAGGATTGAGACTCGGGAGTGGCAAGATATTGTCTCTGAAACCATTCTTGATACCGTTTATGATGGCCAAATCTTACTTGTGATGTAAGAAAGACCAATTTCCTTTCCATGTCTGGTGTGAGCCTAGATTGCAAGTACCTGCGTGACGTTCTCGTCTGTAGCAGTTGCAGCACATTGGTGAAAGTTGGACATAAAGATTTCGGGTTCATTAAAATATCTTGCCACAGTTGATTGAATTCGGGTATCCGAGCAACATTCTGAAGTAAACGAACCATGTCTCTTCCTAGAGTTAATACATCTGCAAAACGTTCTCTTATGAGAGCAATGACAAAATTAACTTCTTTCTGCCTCAGCGCCATAAGATGAGGGATGTTATGGTCTTCTATTAATCTTAAGTAAGTGTACACTACCATACAGATAAGCACGGGAAATTTGTCTAACCATCCTCGGTGTTCAATATAAATGTCTAAAAGAGATTCCACTAAATATATATTTTTGGGAGTGTTATCCCCTCCGGATGCATACCTCATTAAATTCCAGCAAACACTGTCCACACCATTCACAGCATTTCTTATCATTTCCTTTATCAGCCATAACAGCTGGTTGCGAGTAGTATCTTGAAACTTCAAATACCTTTCCAAAATCAGATTAGACAGATTATTGAGCACGCATGTTAAACCATCTCTAGTGACGAGGGTGAGATCTCTGTAGCATTTAGTAGCATTGTGAGGCTCGGTGAGAATAGACATCAGAATACCAAGAGATACATCTTCAGGATTCTTACATACTGCATTATTGAGCGCATCGTGAGCTTCCTTTTCACTACAGTCGTTGACGAGAGACTGAAAGTAATGATAAGCTCTCTCGTATCTCTGAAAAATAACAATTTAACCATATTATAACATATAATTGAAGAATTCGTATGATACAATCTAGATACAATAAGAAAATCAAGTTTCGCGCCAGGAACACAACAGCGCCACCGGTGCCAATATGAGAAATCATAGTCATACATGGCCGAATAAACGATTCTTTGTTGGAAAACTGCGAAATAATGCACAGTACCTCCTCAATTTCATCCTTGTTTTCTATAGCGGTGCACATAAAAAGTCTAGGTGAATTGGACTTATTCAACTCCATAATTTGTAATACTATAAATCTACTTATTTAGTTAAAAATCCAGCGCCAGCTCTTCCCCCGCTGCATGGCTTTCGAAGGCGAAAATATTTATGAAGCAATACTATCAAAAAACTCGAATGTGTGCGTGTATGTCACCGTCACCAAACTCATTCCACAAATGAAAAATAATCACCAGGGGGCGCTTTATTACTATTACGTTCCATTTCACAAGACAAACTATAACAGAAAAAAAAAATTTTTTTTACAAAAAATTTGAGAAAATTATATAATTATACATAGATTCATAGTATTTATATTGTTTGACTATTAGGTATGTACCTTTTACATGAATCTTGAATAGCTGCTTAGCACCTACAAACATTTACGTTGGTCTGTGGTACCCGTACACATTACTCATTTTTTTTCTATGACATTACTTTTGTCCTAAAGCGTCACTCCACAGAACATAATAGTACAAGTACGTCAGAATGACTCCGAAACTCCGATAGTGACTTTTGTTTTGTTACGACTCTTGTTGACTCTTTCTGTCGCTCTTATCTCTTTGGAGAACGTTAGGCTTGTCTTCTTTAATTAATTAATTTGAATATTTAATTGGGTACATACCACTTTCGTCCATATTACTGTGTACATACCTATGAACTATGAAACTAAAATCATCTTTTTTAGTAGGTGGTAGCGCAGTTTTACAATACCTAATTGCAAACACCACAATTTTACAATAAATTAGTATTACAATACAATAAACTAGTACTGTAATAACTATGGTGGTAGTGTACATTATTTTATTATCAGCAATTATTTTCACAACGTACACCAAATAATGACTTTTATAGTCATTTTATGATAACTTGTGTTACATTATACTAATTTTCGTAGTTTTTTAAATTATTTTTTGCGAAATAAAATACAGACGTTAGTATTTAAATATTATTTAGTTTGTGAAATACAGCATAATGTAGCTTTCTGTAGGTGAAAGATTTTTTAACCGATTTTAAAAAATCTTTAAGTTTATGCATTACAAAGACATAAAAAACAAATCTTTCCCCTTTATAATAATAGTGTGTCGATGTAGATGAAACGTATAATTATGAAAATACATGTTGCTAAATAAACATCTAATAATAAACTTTTTTACTATTATAAACAAATAGGTATATAAACATTATTATCAGTGGACAGTGAATAAAAGTGAAATTCACTGAATTCAGATCTCACAAGAATGATCTATTTACAAAGCGTAGGTATAGTCCGTGTACCTTCCTGCGCGTGCGTTTATGGACTTTGTTGGCCATACTTGCTTGTGAAAAGATTTGTTAACCAAAATTTTGGTTAGTGACGCGGCTACCATGGCGATAAGTACTAAATTCTTTTTAAAACATCCATTATATTTTTTCATTTTTTTTTTTTCAAAAGAAAATGGACAAAGTTGAGGAAAGAAGTGGCAACACAAACTCTCTAGCACAGACAAGCACAGAGAGAGAATACCTATACTGCTCTTTACGCAACCTTAGCATCTCCGCTAGGAGTAATAGTGTTCTGTGCTTAACATATAGAGTTCTGTGGATTACATACAGTAGTATATTTTTTTCTTTTATTTGTGGGTTATGGAATAGGTCATCCATTTTGTTTTGTTTTATGTACAAGTTCCCAACGATTTTTGCTCCAGCAAAGCGGCTGCGAGTGCAAGCTAGAGATCAAATCGAAATCATTTTGTAAAAGTAAGTTACACTTTAATTTAATTAATACTAAAATAATTCATTTCGAAGTTCTATTGATGGAAAGGTTTTGAGCCGGTATAAGAAAGATAATTATAAATTTTATTTGTCATGTTCGTTAACCAAACGTGTATGTTATCGCAGGTTCGGGATATAATTTGAAAATGGACGCTCAGAGAGAAAAAGAAAGGGATCGTTCGCGACGCGGGGATCGGCCCTCTAGATTTTCTGATGCTCCACGAGACCGTTCAAGCGACCGCGACCGTTCAGAAGGAAAACGTGTTTTCGTGTCTAACATACCTTATGAATTCCGTTGGACAGAATTAAAAGACTTATTTAAGGAAAAGGTAAGAACTGTAAAAATGTGATTTTACAAATTACAATACATTTTACAATCACATTTACTTAATTTAAATTAGGTAAATTTTAATTTTACGATTTCAAACTTGGGTTGATGATTGCCAATTAACTGGGTAACAAATATGAGACATTTTTAGGTAGGAGATGTCGCTTATGTGGACTTGCATACTGATGAAAATGGAAAACCAAAGGGTTGTGGCATTGTTGAGTTCACCACATCTGAGGCAATGAAGAGGGCTCTGTTTGCAATGCACAGATATGAAATAAATGGCCGTAAACTTGTACTGAAAGAGGAAACCGGTAAGTTTAAAGAGGCAATTTTATTTTTCTTTGAAAAATTCTCTACATTTGTGTTAGAGTAAGATCTGAGGCATGCCAGAAATAACTTATTTTCTAAAGGACTAAATGTGGGAAATCGAGTTGTGTTCCCATGTACTTTGAATATATGCATATCTGCTGTAGTTGTGTAGACGGCCAATTTAGAGCTATCATGTGAGAAAGGTAAAGAAAAAGTAGGACTAATTTCACTTATATTTTCTAAATACATTTCACTTATATTTTTATACATGTTTTGTAGAATATTATTACAAAATAATATTCAACACTCCCAGACACTTCCCATGGGCCATAACTTTTGCCAGATGCTTTAAAGAACCCTTACATTAAGTTATTCAAAAATATTTAATATTGTTCAATAGTACCAGCCTTTGAAAATATTTAACAGAAAACAGTTTGGAAATATTCCTACTTTTGTGAAAACTGCATATAAAGAAGTGATAAAGGATGTCAATTTTCCATAAACACATAAAGATGCAACTTTTACTAAATCTGTTTATAGATAGGTGACTACATGTATTATGGATTCCAAGGTTTATCCATTAATACCGGACACCCTGCATATTAAGATTTTTTTTGGTCTGTGAACTAAAATGATAACATTTATATATTTCTTGAGCTGTTCAAAAAATATGTGATGACAATAATTTATGAGCAAATTATATTCTGTCATATACATGTTCAAGATTTAATTGTTTTAAAGATCAGTGATATCCTGATTTCTTTCGGAGTTTCTTCTTAGGATATTTATCATCTTTGCTATATTTTTTCTGAATCCCTAGTAAAAGTAAAAAACCTATTTAAGGAATAAATAACTAGTTTCACTGTTTCACTAACAAATGAGTCACAGTGGCCACAAGAGATTATATTAAATCACAAGGGCTATGCAACCTGTTTTAAATTATGTTTTATCTCACTTTCTTTAAACATGAAAATTCAGGTTAAAATATAAAGTTATGATATGTCATGAAAAAAATATAAAAAATATTTCTGTTTGCTACAAGTGTATAATATAAATAATTATTACCTTTTAGAGAACCAGAAAACAATTTATATCATCAGTGGGTCTAGCATAAGTTTAAAATGTCAATGTCAAATTGACAATTATCCCTATAAATGTTTTAAGCTTTCGATAGCAAGTGGGGTTATTATATACTCATGCTAGACCCACTGCTTAAACAAAATTATATAACAACAAAAAATAAAAAAAAATCCTATTTTAATATTACACTTAATGTTAATTTGTATGTGGATATTACAGGAAATGAAAGAAATAGAATGAATTCATCAAGATCAACCAGCAGTGGTGTTGGAGGGAATAGGCATGTGAGAGAAAATAAAGATAGGTATGAAATGTATATGCATCAAATTACAGAATCATATCATCCTCTCAGTCGTAGGACATCCATTGCTGGACAAAGTTCTCCTCCCTAATTTTCCAAAAGGACCAATCAGAAACAGACTGGATCCACTTTCGAACTGCGGCCCTTATCAGGTCCTTATCACCTTGGTGGACGTCTTACGTTGTGTTGCCGTTCCCTGGCCTCCACTCGGGAAACTTCCGGCCCCAGTAGCCGGAGGCTCACCGTACTATGTGTCCTGCTCACTGTTACTTCATCTTACGAATCTTACTAATATGTCGATTATTTTCGTTCATCTAATAGTTTTAGCTGTGCATCAGTCAAGACAAACGATTTTATATGTAAAGATATTAAACTAAATATTTGACATAGACAAAAGACATACAAAAATATTTTATCACTAATGTTAATGGTTTCTACATCTTTTCATATTTAAATTGACACTGTAAATAACTGAACAAGTTTTTGTAACTTTTATCTGTTTATTAGACATAGTCCTGTTAAATTATGTATTTTATGATACAAACCACAAAGATATTCTTTTTTTCAGTTATTTATGCTCAAAAAAAATGCTCAAAAGTAGCATTATAGCATTAGGTAATTTGTTTATAATGTCAAACTTGTGGGATATCTTTTTTGGATCGATTGTGTGGTTCACTTATTCAAGTTTAAGTCCTAAGTTTGTGTTTTTACAGTTGGGGCATGAATAAAGTCAGAGAACCTGAGAACTTCAACACATATGGACTTAGCCTCCAATTTCTAGAGTCCATCAGCGTACAACCTCCACTTGTGAAGAAAGTGTTTGTGGCAAATGTAAGATTCTATTTTGCTTATTATATTAAGTAATTGTTCTCTTTGTGTTAAATGATATAATGACCTTTGGTTCTTTTAAAGTTGGACTACAAGGCAGATCGTGCAAAAATAAAGGAAATATTCAAAATGGCGGGAAAAATACGTAACATTGATTTGGCACTGGACAAGGATGGTAACAGTCGGGGCTTTGCTGTTATCGAATATGACCATCCTGTGGAAGCTGTTCAGGTAAAAGATAAATTATATTTATTTTTACTGATTGTTTGACTAGGTAGGTGAATAGGAACTAATTCTCATTTATTTATTTCAACATACAGTAGAATCTGGATATAACGACGCTCAAGGGACCGGCGAAACTTAGACGTACTAACCGGACTTTTCACAAAACGACGGGACAATTTAAGCTTGTTTTTATTATTATTAGGTATTATAAAAATATATACGTATGTACAAGTACATAGCTGAATTTTCTATTTAAATGAAAAAAAAAAACAAAATCAAAAGTGCTAATCAAAATAATATGTAGGAGAAAGGTGAAAGAAGAGACATAAGGTATTGTTTCTACACAGGTGTTGTAAAAAAACTCTGTGCCTCGCTCTAACAGGAACATTTTTTGTCAAAATAGGTTGCATTTTAATGGGAATGGAGTCATACTATATTGATATAATTTCATAGTAGTCTATATTATAGGCAACTTACTTTGCGTTCGCGTTTTTTTTCTTTAAAAACGGTTAGTCATCCAGAGAATAGGCCGATAATACACATAAGCCTTCTATAAAGAACGCCAACGCTGCTGGCACTCGGGGCCATAAATCATCCAAGCGCCAGGGTTGTGCATGTTCTGCACGCAATGTCGATACTTTGAGTACCTACCTACTTATTGAGTATTGCTCAGAGAGATATTTTTTCCAATTTAATCCACAATGCTAGACTAATCTGAAATGTTACAATTAAAATTTATTGCAGCTGGAATTGATTATAAGCATGTTGATATTTGTTCGTTTTTAGTATATAGCGATTGTAAATATTGTAAACATGATGATTCATATTTTAAATTGTGTATAATTTTAAGGCTGTGGATTTTGTTTAATAAATAAATAAGTAGAATAGATAAGATTTTATTTATTTATAATACAATAAAACAAAAGTTTTATTTACATAATCGATAGTAACACGGCGCATCACTTGTCCTCGCCATAAAGCCAGTTTTATGGACCCGTGTGCCAACAGCGTCGGCGCAATAATATACAGCAAGCTTGTATGTGGCTACTGGCTATTGTATTGCCCATATAATTATAGCGTTTGCCTGCAACTTCGTCTGCGCCACTATTTATTACATGTTAAGATATTTATTCAGTTTTTATTTAAATATTTTATTTTAATTTTTAAATTGAATTAAAATCTAAGTTTGTATTAATTTGTAGAGGAAACATGTCACAAAATTACAAAAAAAAAAACAATCCAATTGCTGCGGAAGTTCACAGCATTCACAGCATGTTGCTTTCTATAGGTGAAAGAATTTTTTAAATAGGTTCAGTAGTTTTTGAGTTTATCCTATACAGACATATAAAATATCAAATCTTTCCTCTTTATAATATTAGTGTAGATAGAAGATACTTGTGTATTTTATCTGAAAATGAACAAAATTCGTATAATCTATTTCAGGCTATATCAATGTTCGACAAACAAATGTTGTACGACAGACGGATGACTGTGCGAATGGACAGGGGTACTGACAAAATGGAGGTTCGTTTGCCAGAGGGTCTTAAAAGCATTGGCGTCGGACTGGGTGCCAACGGAGAGCCACTCAGAGACGTGGCGAGGAATTTGCCCCATTCCAATCCTCCTTCTGGCTTGAATCTTACGAATTCTACGCCGTCTTTAGGCGCGGGGGTCTTGGGAGCGGTGCCTAACGCCGGCGTGGCATTGAATGGTCTGGGAACTGGTTTATCAGCTGGCTCTCTGGCAACTAATAATCCGTTGGGCGGCACTCTCGGGCTGCAGGTACTTTATTTTTTTTCTCACACTTCCAAGAACTTAAATCACGAAAAATTTCCTCATATTTTCTTACCAATACAGTGATAAAAAGCAGGTTGGTAACTAACTACACTGCGTTCCGCACTCTTAAACTGGTCTGGCAGAAGTAATCACTCCCGTACTGAAACCATTGTAAAATAACAGTATGTGTGCTGCTATATTTCGGTGCGCGAGTACGTGATACCCAGTGCAGGCGCAGCGTGAGCCGCCGACGCCACTTCCGCGTACTTATTTAACTTTTTGAGTAGTAAATTAGTTCTATATTGAATTGCTACCTCAAAATGTGCGCGCAGCGTTTTAATCTCGGATGTGAGCTGACCGTAAGGGCTGCAAGAGCACATTATTTCTTATTGCATACTTTTTATCCTACATGATCGGCGGTTCACTTGTAGCCTCCACGTATTAATAGGCGACGGAAGCCACCTACAATCAACCGTCTGCATGCTTGTGGCCCTGCAGATCAATAAAGGGCTGCCTCTCGAAGATAAAGGGTGTAAGATAAATCTATAGGAGAACGAGCTCTCGTATCTTTTACTTCCCACCAAAAAACAACTGGGTGGGTTGGATACTGCCGCCAAAGCAGTGTTCCTTGCTGATGTGTAGCATCAAGTGCCAATGCAGTGCATACAAAATGGGTGTGTTCTTTTGATCAAACAATAGAACTAAATTTTAACACGATTGAGCGCATCACCAATCCAAGCGTGTTTGATGTCGAGTGGAGCTGAGTAAACCCGATTCAGCGTCACCGACCCTAGCGTGACGGTTCACTTTCGGTCACTCCTCAGCAATAAACGCGCCAAAAGTAGTTTACTTCACTTCAAAAATATGTTAGTGCAAACTGCTGCTACATTCTCGTCTACCTTATGTTTCAACTACTATTGTTTATATGTACTTCCATGCCATGCCATTTCATAGGTAATCTCTGGATATTACAAAAATTCATTATGTATTTTAGGCCCTCGGGTTGACGGGCTTGGGTGCACTTCAGAATCAGCTTCTTCAGCAAGGTCTGACTGCAACTGATCTGGCGACGGTTCTCTCCGCCCAGGCCAATGTCAACTCGGCCGGTTTGGGCCTCGGAAACAATGATTTGGGAGCAACTGTTCTGGGCAACACTAACTTGAGTGGCGGCGTTATGAGCAATAACTCTTCATTGACCTCTGGACCTCTTTCGGGTAATAGTATTGTTGATTTATCAGTACATAGTATAAAGTCCTCCTTTTTGTCTGTCGGTCTGTATGTATGCGCTAATTTCGGAAAGTTGTGAATGGATTTTGTTCCTGTTTGTATAGATGGAAAGAGGAACCATCCTCAGATGGTTTATATGTATAATTCATGAATATCTTATTTATATTTGTCGACATGTTCGTCGACATACAGTTTTTTGTCAAAGAAGGCGGGCGCGTTAGAGATGCGCATATCATGTCTTCTATTGGATTGAACCTGGAACGGTTCATTTGCGTTCCGGAATTAGTTGCTTAAACATGTCCGCGGAACCATATAGTTCCGTCGGTGCACATGTTCGCCGCGACATATCCAAGCAATTATTCATCGGAATCATCTTCAAATTATGTCTTGAGAGTAGATGAAACTACACTAAATTTTTATGTTTCACTATAAATCTATACATTAATAAAATAATTATTTGACGTTTTACGTAATTTAACATGTTCTAAATATTAAATCCAAACTAGAACTATGCAATACTAAATTAAATTTCACAAACTTAAAACAATCTTGCTTTTTGTTTTATGTATAAGTACACCTATTTATATACGTGTTTCTTTTTTCTTATTTTAATTATTTTTTAATATACCTTCCATGATTATCGAAATATTTCATTTGTAATTATTATTTATGAACAGTACTTTCGATAATATACAAAATGTTCGCTTTTATTTAGATTTAAAAATAAAAATTGCCGTAAAAAAAAGATGCTTTGCTGGTTTCGATGTTAAGAGACAGAAATATGTAATTATCGACTTTAATATGTATACACTTGCTGTTTAAATTTTATGATACTCAACAGGCAAGAAAATGGCATCGTCTAAAAGCGGCTTAAGTTTATACGAGATTAGAATTAAGTTTTCTCTTTATGTGAATGAGGCTTGAAATATAAGCTGATAATGAGTATATTTTTCGATCATATATTAATAAATGATAACTTTCAATTTTTTGTAGCTCCCAATAGAAATATGAACAATGCGAATCAAGGGTATGGACGCGACTCCATTTCGCAGCCAGCTAACAGAGAGAAAGCATCTGATATGGTTGTCATATCTAATGTAAGTAAAGTTTATTTATATTTTTTTGCAAGAAAAAACAGACTATTTATATTAATTAATGATCAGTGAGATTTCTCTTTATTTACAGCTATAATTATTTACATATAAACCATATAAAATAAGGTCCCTGTTTTATGTGTTTTTTATGTTTTTTTTTGTAAATAAGTTTTTAAAAAGACTGTTAGTTTTATATTTTAATTAAACTTATGTAACTTAATAGAAAAGGCATATTGTTTCATCAACGAATACGTAAAATGACTTGAAAACCATTACGCCTTACGTGAATTGTAATGCCCTCTGAATTCATCTGTATAAATGAGGTTGTGTGATGTTAGCTGCCGCAGACAGTGACGTGGCAGTTGATTCGCGAAAAGTTCAGCGAGTGCGGCGAGGTTAAGTTCGCGGAGATGACGGCACCCGATACCGCCATAGTGCGCTACCACAAGGAGTGGGATGCAGAGAGGGCTATCAGTATCCTTTACACATTCATACCTAACATTATGTTAGGTTTTTCACTGTTTATTCGATAACATTTTCACATTAAGGGCTCACGGAGATGGCTGACTATTTGTCTGTTGGGACATAAATGTTCATCTCAGACACAATGACAGCGAACCACTATAGTCTATTCGCGTTAAGAATGCAGTGAGTCATCAGTGCAACGGTAGGGTAAAGGTGTATTCACAGTGGAGTTAAAAATCAAACAAATTAAATCAATTTTTAAAGTTTTTAAAACAATGTCTTCTCCTTCTGATAATAATGCTCTGCTGTCTCGTTTATTAAAATCGAATCCTAGCTCATGCAGTATTTTATGAAGTGAGGTCCTACGTTTAAATGTCGGGATATCTTCATCAGCTTCACAAAGTGTCAAAATTTTATTTAATGTCGGGTAGTCGTTCTTTTCTTCTTGTTATTATTATATATTGAATTATATATTGTTATTATATATTGAATGAACTTTTCTTATTATTGCAAATTTGTCGAATTCATCGAATTTATTAATCGTGGATAGCCGAGCTCTTTTTTTCACTGGCGATTTTAATCTGTTAGTTTCCTTTTGTTCACTATGAATTTTATAAACTGTTTTCTCGGACACACCTCATGTAGTTGCTCTTTTTTAGTACTGTACTCTCCACATTCACACTTAAATTTCACTGTTTAAAGTATTGTAAATTACTCGTCTTTCTCCACTATGAATTATGGCGCCACTTATATCCTTACGAATGGGCGAGGTATTAATTTTTTAAATTTTAAAAAATTAATACCTCGCCCATTAATTGAAGGTAACGCACAAACGATACAACCGATTCGTTCATAGGTCTGCCTCCATCAACTAGTCATTGTGAACTTGACTTTCTAATTTTTGAGCGATCTGATTGGTTAGGGGGGTGTGGCAAGGCTGATGGACAACGATGACTCACTGCATTTTTAACGCGAATTGACTATAATCTTACATAGTTAATTAGAATGATTTCATATTTAATGCATAAAAAAAGACAACTCTGTAGAGAAGTCTGACGCGGTGTGATAATCACTTATTCTTAATCCTTACACTAAGGTCAACAGTGTATTTAGAATATGGCGTTGCTTGTGTTAATAGGCGACAGTAGCTAGTCACGTATCGTCAAGTGAACCGTCAAGTTGTCTGACGACCTTCAGTTTAAAAAAAAACTAGTAGAATAGAATGCATTGGCTTTCCGATTTCCGATTCCATACAGTGGTAATTGCACAGTGCCTTGTTGAATAAATTCTTGGTGTTTTCATGAAATTTTAAACATAAAACATATCAACATTTTCGCAGTCATTTGGGCAGCCCGTCTGGCGGCAGTAACCATCCCCTTACAGCATGTGTGCTGTTGTGTTTCGGTGAGTAAGGGATGCCAGAGCCCATTTCCTTATCCACTTCTAATCCCTTATCTTTAATCCTACTGCAGTCGGCAGCGCACTTGCAGCAGCTGTGGCGTTTCTTGTGTTATAGGCGACGGTAGCCACCTACCATCAAGTGGACCGTCAGTCTGTCTGCCGACCTTAACATAAAAAAAAATCCACCATAAAATTCTAAATTTTGCACTCTTTGTATTTGATGAACCGCAATGACCACAATCTCTGACGGCACTCATTACGCCCTTTAAGACAAAATCCACCTCAAGTTCAGTCTCTTACACAAACGAATGTTTTTAATTCCAGTTAGTCTCTAGCAATAATTTCCTTAACAGTAATTTACAGAAATGTTTGATAGAACACGCATTGACGGAAGAACTATTGATGTCCGCTTCTTTTAAAGGTCATCAGGTAAGTTCACAAATAAACACCTATTACTATAGATAACCGGATCTTTTCTTTAAGGTGTTATAAAATGTCATGGCACGTTGTTAAAAGGGGTTTTGTTATAATCAAACAATGAATCAATCAATCGGTCCATTATTATTGAGTCGTTGTCTACATTAAAATGAGTGGATTCTTCTAGCACCAACATTTTTAGTCTTTAAACTTCTTTGAATTCATTTGAATTCTTGAATTTTTATTTCTTAGTATTTGTGTAATTTTTAATTGGTAATTGTATTTGTGCGATTATTTCACTGATTTTTGGGCGAAATTCAAGAGATGATTTAGTTGTGTAGCGGCTTGTACAACATTTTTAAAATTATTGTTTAAATTCGCGCTAATTCATCCATCGCCATTTTGAATTACTTATATTTTAGTGGTGAAATTATTTTTATTTATTGAAATTATCTACAGTACTTTAAAATCCCTCTTGCCACAATTTTATTAAAATGTTGTTCCAGCTGGCCGTAATGACCATTATGTATTATTTGATTATTGAACAATCTCGTAACAGTGTGATGAAAGTGAATAATTTAGATTTGCCGTCTCGTATTTTCTAATTCACTGCGTTGGGTTTTCTCGGAAATTTGTACTTGAATTAGGAAACATATAAATAAACTATAGATTGATTTCATTTACGTAACGAAATTCAGAAATTTCGTCAAACCAGTAGAAGTTTTGTTTAGATAGGAACCACGTGCAGTAGTCTCCAAGGAAATCTCGTTTCGGGTAACAAACTAGGAATAGTTGCATTCAATCTTTGAACTATGGTCTCCCTAAATGCTTTTTGTTCTAAGTCAAAATCCATTGCCGTGCCTTAGTATCGTTAGAAAACTAAGAAATGGCTCGATCGATTTGTGATATTTTTTGTTTTGCTCGCTTCAATACTGAGGTGGTTTAGAAATAAATAAAATTAGGAAAAATCCAAAGAAAGAGTAAAAAAATTGAAATCGGTAATTTTGTATGAGAATTTCCATTTCGGATTACTTTCAATAGATCACCTCCAAACCGCACTGACACAATGCGGGCAATTATCGATTTCTGAATTGGAGTTAGGATTGACAATTATTTATAAAGAGTTACAATTAAATACAATTAATTATAAGATGCAATGAAATCAATTTTAGGTGGTAGGTAATTAGGTATGAAGTTCACCGGGTCCTCAAGTAAATGTATAAAATTAATATGTTCCCATTTGTAAGGATACAATTGATTACAATTCTTTTCTTTCGATTGCCTAGAAAAGTTCCAACTGCTGTAGGAATATACCTAGAATGTCATATTTCCTACATTAGTAAATGGCATTGATTTTATTTGCAAGCTTAAGCTTCCTTGTAATTATTGTTTTGAATTTTTATTGCTGTATCAATGAATCAGACATTAACCTCCCTTTCAAACAAGATTGGGCGAAGGATCGAAAATGTTGGGTTAAGATTGAAATTTCGCACATCATTCTTGAAGACTATGTTGGGAAGAATAATTTTACTATTTGTTGTGTTTGTAATCTAAACTTGTATCGGATGCGTCGATTTGGCTTATTTTTATCAGGTATCACAAAGTAATTTTAACATATCCATCTCTAATATGGTATCCTACATTCATTTAAAAAGAAATCTCACAAAAAGTATTTTATCACATCCCCCATAACTGTTTAATAAATCTTAAGGCCAGGATATTCGAGCGCAGTTATAGGCATTACGCGTTTCCTCACCCCGCGCGCTTGCGATTCGCTAAAAACTAATATTTACATTAGTAGAATGTAGGTTTTCTCGGCCGGTATCCATATGAGTTGTGGGTTTCCGGGATGATGGCCCAGGTCTGTTGGAAATTCTTCCAAACGTTTCGTCAACAACTGCGGTTGACATCCTCAGTGGTGTAGTCCGTGTTAGAAGAAAAAGTACATCACATCACATCACTGCACTTCACTTCTGCACTTTTCGACTTCTCGAGCGAGACTGATTTGTCGACTGGAATGTGTCTATATTTAAATTTGATCAAATCAGAAACCTGCTCGGTTCAGTTAAAGACCCAAGGGATCCATTATCCTCGACAGGATAAGACTAAAATACCTTGTGAATGTGGCGCAGTATATATCGGCACCACAAAACGCAGCATTAACACCCGAATTAAAGAACACAAGGGTAACTGTCGCAGAGGAGAGACCGAAAAATCGGCAGTAGCTGAACACGCCTTTTCTGAAGGCAATCATAAAATCCTTTTCAAAAACACAGTTCTGTCATCCGAGGTACACTATCACTCACGCCTTAATCGGGAAGCCATTGAAATTTTCAAGCATCCAAATAATTTCAACAGGAAGGAGGAAAATCTAAGGCTACACAACATTTGGTATCCGGCACTACGCAAGAATAATAATAATAATGAAAGAAAGAGAGGGCATTATAACCCCTCTCCTAGTGACCACACCCCACCAATTCAACCACGGGGTGGGGATATAAATTCAAATTTAAATATAGACATATTCCAGTCGACAAATCAGTCTCGCTCGAGAAGTCGAAAAGTGCAGAAGTGAAGTGCAGTGATGTGATGTACTTTTTCTTCTAACACGGACTACACCACTGAGGATGTCAATCGCAGTTGTTGACGAAACGTTTAGAAGAATTTCCAACAGACCTGGGCCATCATCCCGGAAACCCACAACTAATATTTACATTATTAATACAATTTACAATAATATAGCTTACGAACACGTAATAACGATAACAAAGTGACACAAGTCTTGCTTTGAAAACGCCCGGTGGCCTATTGAAGTTCAGTAAATGAACTGAATAACTGAAGCAAACTGAGATGAGCGCCTTTGGTGCTTTTTTAAACAATATCTCGTGAAAAAAAATATTACTTAACTGTTTTGAGAGAAAGTATCCATAAAATATTTTTCTTCTTAATAAAACATCATTACATATACTTATTTTTTTGACATTTTTTGTTTAACATTTAAGTGATATATTTTAATTAGGACCCGAAAAACGATCAAAATTTCCCTGTTTTCGGAATATTTTATTACCGGGTGAAGTTGTAAATATCGTGCTTTGAACCGTAAAAACATGAAGGATATTTATTAAATATCCTTCATGGTCTCCGAAACCCTGGTAAATTTAAATTTAACTGGTAAATCTAAATGACGATCATAAGAGTTTCTTGGAGAAACCTAATTGATAAATAAATATTTTGATTTTGATTTTTCGTGGCAAAATTGTCTGAAAATTGTGTACATATTAAGTTTTATGGAATTTTTGGAATACAGTAGTAATAAAGGCCGTCGTATTATGAATATGCGTTCGAGGTTGATGCGTCGTTTTAGTTTTAAAATTTGGCAGTAGACTGATTTCGCCCATCAATCAGGCTCGGAAAAATTTACTCATATGTATCATTAAAATTTTAGGCTCCAATGTTTTAAGTCGTTTTGGCAAAGTGTTATTTGTATATTTTCTGTGTTTTCAGGCATATGTCCTTAATTGAAGTTGGTCTGTTGTGGGGTTTGTATGAAGCTCTGCTACATCTACATTAAGAATTCCATCTTCCTTTTCTATAATTGTGCATACGTTTTCTAACTCTCTTTGGCGTCGATTTCTGGTCACCATGTAATTCGTTATTTAGGTACATCTAATTTAAGAATCTTGATATGTGTATTAATCTTTATAATTACTAATGACAAATAAATTCCTTTGATGAGAATCATTGTTGGGTTTTGTAAGTTATTTAACGGTTACAAGACAAACATGCCTTTCAAAGGCAAGTTTAAATCCCTTGAAAAATGTTTGAGCGAAGTGTTATAAAGAGGATTTTAAGGCGTAAAGTTCTGTCACAATAATTGTAAATCATCGAGTGTCCGTTGTAAAAGGTAAATAAAATGTCATGATTCAATGCAAGTGGGAATATTTTCATTCTTTATTTTCCTTGAAAGTTGAATCTTCAACCAAGATTACATCATCAGCTGGCTTCTTGTGTATTTAGCAAGGTACAGTACCAGTACAGTCTTGTACCAGGTACAGTGACCAAGGACGTCACTGTCGTCTTTAAATAATGTGTACGAGGGGCGTTCAATGTATTCTCGGTATCGGCATTAAACCATAAATAAAATTGTTATGTCCTGAAATGTCAATACTCTTTAAATAATAACTTTCTTCCTTTTTGGGAAAATCTGCATTTATTGCCACCGTGAGTTCTTTATCGACGGAAAATCGCATTCCGCAAAGGTTTTTTTTTTTCAAATTAGAGAACAAATAGCAATCACTGGGGATTAATTCTGTAATTTCTTCAATTTCTTCGAAACAACAATCTCGCACAGCAGCCTTGGAAACACGAGCCGTCTGAACTGGGGCAACGTAGTGAAGAAGCAACACATCGGCGCGGCGGTCAGTTTAACCCTTCTTTCTTTGATCTCTTCCCGTGAATCACACAAATTGAATGCGTTTATGGTTTCGCCTTTTTTTATTTACTCAGCAAAATTTCCTGTGAGTGCAAAAATACCATAGGCATGATTTCCGGTAGACGGAGAGACTTGGTATTTCTGCTGGGAGTCTGTACCCCCCGATAGACTCGTGCTTAGGGTCATAATGATGAATTAGGGTCAGGGTCATATTCAAGGTCATGATGATGAACCCAAGTTTCATCATCAGTGACAATTCAATCTAAAATACTTGTGGATTTTCCCCACAGAGATCTAAAAAATCCCTACAAGCACTCGCGGCACCGCACTTTTTGAAAGGTTGAGAAGATCATGGAGAATGCTGTGAATGGTACCACCGGAGAGAGTAGGCTCTGATATAATTTTAACCTTAATTCAGGTATCCTCTCTTTTACAAGTTTCTCAACTTTTTTCACGTTTTCTTCTGTACAGACACTAATCCGGGCCTCTGAGCGAGGGTCATCTTCAATACTCTCACTATCTCTCTCTCTCTGTCCATTTTAAATTAAATTGACTAGTTTAGAACAATAGATAACGAAGGTCCAGAATCTTGGTAAACAGCCACCATCTCTTCCTGATTAGTTTTTTGACTTTTTGCTTGTTTTGTAAGGAATTAATCACAGCGCGGTGCTCGATTTTCTTCAACATCGCCAAGTCAGTCATTGGTTGTCGTTGATAAAGATAAATTAGTAAACTAATAATCACAAGTACATGAAATTATCTACTCATACTCTTAGTTCTCTCTTTCATTAATAAATGAATTAGTCAAATTACCTATTTACATCATTAGTAAATCACCCCAACAGCGAGAATACATTGAACGCTCTGGGTAAAACGGCTAATCGACATTGAGTCAATCCATGACATCATCACAAGTCCATTTCCTTGGAAGTAAATGTAACTACCAATCAGCAAAACAACAATTTGCTACTGATAATGGGCAGACCTGTAATCATTGCGGCGATGTCCATTGGTTGATCTGTCTAATTTCTGGTCCATGTCAGAATAAAAAAATTGGTTTAAATGAAATACTAAAGTGTAATGTATATTTTTGTTAAATTACGTGTAATTATTCACCATCACTGGGTATTCGAATTGTATTCGTTTTAAAATATCTTACAAATTAATTGGGTATTTTAAATTGGGATCCAGCGATTATTTTTGGAGTATTGACGAGGTTCTTTTCAATGAGAAGAAACTTTTCGGAGAGAGGGACATTTGTTCTGGGCCTCAGTCATTGCGAAGTTTCGTGGATGTCTGTCGATGTAAACGGTAAGTTAGTCATTGGAAATTTGCTATTTGTTTTTATGGATTTATTTGGGGGATTACTCGCTACATGTTATATCGATTTATTGCACCGATACTAATATTTTAAGTCTGAATTCTGATCCCTTGTGTTTTGTACCCTGTGTTTCCAATTGTAAATAAATTCTGACAGGATATAACTATTAACATTATGTCCGAGTTCATCGGGATGACGTGTTAGACGTGAAAAGTTAGAGTTGGAGGAGTCTTTGCTTGTTCGCAAAGTGAAGCTAAGTAATTTTCTCGTTCACAACTGCTCCTTGGGATTAGGCCATCTACTCGTCCGGGTCGTGTCAATCATCAGTTCAACAATAAGAAACTCATCTTAGTTGAACTCAATTTGGATATTTTCATAAAATTGGGAACGAATGTCGATCGAGTCTTCATCGATAGCAGGTGTGATCCATAATCAAAATTTCTGCCTCCCGTTTTACCATGTTTAATGGGTTACGTAAACTTTACAATTTTAGGGTTCCTTTATTTTTTTTTACAAGCACTAAAGCAACGCCATGGAGACAACGGGCAGAATATAAACAAACTTCCAGAGTTTCTTAACATTTTTCGATAAAACAGATAGTTAACACGGATTTTTCTAGTAGTACGTGTTTTATCTATTAGTGCAACCAATCATAAAAAGATCATAGAAATTCATAAAAAGGTGACCAAGCGTTGTCAAGATCGCTTTCCTGTACCATGAAACGGATAGCGCCGGCCGCTTCTCTTATTTTTTGGTGCGAGGGAAAAGGACTGGTTACATAATAACTCGATGTTGTCAAACTCAGTAAGGGTCGGGTTTGCTTAAATTGTTAGCGTTTTCTCCACGGCCTTACATTAGTTTTATTAACGATTTTTTTCTACAAGTGAACTTTTTAAACTTATTTTTCATTGCAATAAATAAAATTTCAGTATTAAAGTTTAATTGTTCGCTCAGCTCCTTCCACGCTATGAACTAGTACAAATAGTAATTTTTTAGAACTACAAAGGTTTATAGAGGGTGATCAATCCAAATGGTTAGTGAGGACAAATCTGAAACCGTAAGATAAGAGATACATTTTTTTTATTTTTTGACAGGCTGACGGTCCACTCGATGACAGGTGGCTACCGTCGCCTATAACACAAGCAACGCAACAGCTGCTGCAAGTGCGCTGTCGACTACAGTAACATTAAGGATAAGGGATCGGATAGGAAAATGGGCTCTGGCATCCCTTACTCATTCACCGAAATACAACAGCACACGTGCTGTTATTTCACAGTGGTCTCCTGTGAGGGCGTGGTTACTGCCGCCGGACGGGCTGCCCAAATGACTGCGAAACGCAGTGTGCTGTGCCCTGATACTATTTTTCAGATCCAGACCAGAACCAATTTTGGAAAGTTTATTTTCAAAATTGGCCCTGCCGGGAATCGAACCCGGGAACCCTAGAGCAAAGCGCTAAGGCAACCACCCTAAAAACTCATCCAACGGGTTCGTCAAATTAAGCAAAACTCTATTAAACCTTTTTTCAATTGCGCTCATTGGCCCAAGAAAATTTTTTGTACCTTATGGTTTCTGATTTGCCCTCCCTCCCTGACCCATTATATACAGGTTGATTGATCACCCTGTATACTGTTAACTACAGTATGGTTGGACAAAAGGAAACCCTAAATTGTAACATTGTATAATCACATTTATCGAAGTGTATGTTGTATATTTATAAAAGATTGCGAAAATATTTAATGAATCATATTTTTACCGTTGATTTTACACCAATCTTGGTCATTTTTTATGGACATATATTTTTAGTAAAACATGCGACTGGTAATATTTTTTTTTTTTAATTATCTGTATTCCCTAATAAATTACTATAGTAATTAACTGTACTGCCCAAGTCGATATTAAATGTTTCACAATGCACAGTTTACAGGGTTTATACTTTAATATTTTTCCTTAATTTACAGAACGTTGGTCTAACACTGAAATAAAACTGAGGTATTTGATGCCCAAATGGATCTCTTCGCGCATGCAGTGATTCTTTATGCCTAGGTAGGTGAAAAATAGTCCCCGTTTATGTCCGCTTGATAAAAAATGTAAATTATAGAATTTAAGTTGTGTTACTCGGTCTGGTCCATGTGATTTAAAAGTATAATCTACACGCCACCGGTGTCAAAATGGTGTCTTCCAGACTTTATCTGGAGATTTATTGATTTCCATTGTATAAGTACAATTTGGGTCTGCCATTCATGACTCACTCACCGAAACACAACAGCACACATACTGTTATTTCGTTGTGGTATCCTGTCAGTCTGCCCTGCTAATACTAAGACATCAAGACCAGAGCACAATAAAAAAAAAATGATTTCCACAGTTTGCCCTGCCGGGAATCGAAGCTGGTACCGCTGAGTCAGAGCGCTTACCCAATCGACCAAGGGGCTCGTCAATAGTAATTCATTGTATATTTATAAATTTATGAGTTTCTAAATCAACTTAATAAGTAATTAATGCCGATCCTAATTCCAATATCCTAATAATATTATGTTTGAATGTTTGTTCCTCAACAACGCAAAAACGGGTGAACGGATTTGGATGAAATTTGGCACATAGATAGTTTATAACTTGATTAATATACAGAATACTTTTTAACCTGGAAAAATGTTAGGGTATTGTGGGATTTTCGAAAAATTCGGCGCGTACGAACAGCGGGCATAGCTAGCAGTACAATAAAAGCTCCTTATTTACGGTTCCTTTATTCGCGTTTTCGCTATTCGCGGATTTAAAATTTGCGACCCAATTCCTACATTCGCGGCTAAAGCTTTCTTTATTCGCAGATCTAATTGGTACATATTATTAAAAGGGTTCGGAACTGTCGCGTCCGCAAAAGAACTAATATCAAAGTAAAACATATTATTACTATTATGCCTAAACTATGTTGTCAATTGCTATTGCCACCGTAAAAGACGGTTCGCCTTGTCCTTTGATACCAGCCGCCTTCGGCCGCGTTTCATGTTTTTAAAAGTGTAAACAAACAGACTAATATCAAAATAAAACCAGAGGAAAAACAGATATTATTATGCTATAGTAATCTATGCCTAAATTATGTTGCTCAATGCTGCCACCTCCATAATAGGTTTTCGCCACAGTAGGTGTTTTATTGTCTCCTCATTTCATTCATTACAAAGTATTATTAAGAGGAAAATTGTTATTGCCACTGCTGAATATCAATCTGAATTGAAAGAGTTTTGAAAAACTGCAAAACAAGAAAAAAATACCAAGTTCTTTAAACCCTTACCTAAGCCTGACGATAATAATTATTCAATATTGTTAAAAAATTTCATTAATTTCATTTTTATTGTAGGAACGTATCCCCTATAATTCCATACCATTCCATTTCACGGTTTCTATATTCGCGGCATATTTACGGAACCTAATCCCCGCGAATAAGGAACTTTTACTGTATAATAAAATTTTCTCATATGATGTTTTAGTGTCTATTCGAGTATGATGTTAAGTTTTTAGAGTAAATGTTGCTTAAATATATGTTTCTTTACAGATTGGTATCTGGGTAAGAAATAATAGAAGCTAATGAAGAGAGAGATACACGGAGAGAGAGAGCACATTCAGTAACTGTAAATGGTGACACTAAATAAATAAAAAATAAAAAATATTTTTTAAATTTTATTTGTAACCTTCGATTTACACGCACTTTAATATTTTGAGATTTTATAAACAGAGACCATTTCATTGGGATTATGATGAGTTCCATGATTGATATGATGGAAGCGCCAATGCATAAGTTGACCACACTTCCGCTGCGTACTGTCAACAAAGAGACGTTAAACAAAATTTATGTATATAAAGATTGTCCATTTTAATTCATTCAATAGGCGAAGGTAGCCACCAACCTTTCAAGTGGACTGTCAACTTGTCTGCCTAACTGTAGGTACATAAAATTATATTAGCTATTAAGGTACAAGTATAAGCTTACAGAATATGTCGTATGCGCTGAAAATTGCATTTCTCACTATTCTTATTCTGGGGAATGTTGATACACCGATTCTCAGCGTATAATAAGTTTGTTGTACATTATTCTCCCTGTCCTTCATATAGACATCAGATTCGCAAGTGTTAAGGCAGTTGCAATCTTTCGAAGAAGTCGGTAGTTCTTTGGCGTTTTGAAATTGTTTCAAAGTTTCTTCCGAAGTAGACAGCGACATTATCTCTTTCTGGTATTTGACGACACATGCTAACTCTTTAAAGTTGCATACTTTCTCGTTATCTGTAAAATTAACTTTATTTAAGTGCCATTTTTAGCTTTCACTAAATTTGTGGTTACTTTTTATGATAAATTGTGGCATGCAGGCTGACGATTCACTTGCTGGTAGGCTATAGATGGACAGTGTAGTTTAAAAGCAAAATAATTACCGGCATGGTTGTAAGTAGGTACGTTGGCGATTCCGTTGGAGTCCGACGATCCGATGATGATCCGAGTCCGATTCCGATGATTAAAGGAGAGAGTAAGGAAAGGGAAATGGGATAATCAGCCTGTGTCTCCCTATACTGTTATATATAGGCCTCTCCCAACGCTCGCCACGGTCAGGGGCGGATCTACTTAAGGGCTTTTTGGGCTGTAGTCCAGGGCCCCGTGGATACAAAGGGCCCCCAGCCCCCACTAAAAACAATAGGCGATATCTACATCATTATCGAAAACAGTTTTTTTGACAAAATGGCTATTAGTTGAGTAATTTGGTTGGCCCCTAAATTGTTTCAGCCCAGGGCCCCACAAATTCACGATCCGCCCATGGCCACGGTCATCTGTCCTTTGCATCCAGACGCTTCTCGCGAAGCCTTTCAGGGTCGTCTATCCACCTGGCGTTTTCAAATTCGTATGGCCTCCATTCGAAAACCAGTCTATCCATCGGTTATCCGCTCTGCGACAGATGTGATCCATTGCTACTTAAGCTTGCTAATTCTCTCGGCTATATCGACAACTTTGGTTCTTCGACGAATTTCAGAATTTCTGATCCTATCAAGAAAGAAACCAAAGAAATTTCTGATCTGTATCCCGTTGAGCGACTTTAAGCTTTTGGATCAGACCTGCCGTGAGAGGTCACGTTTCGGCACCATAGGTCATTACTGGGAGGATAAAACAATATGACACGTGCAATTATTTAACAAAGGTAAGGGGAGTCCCTACAATAGTGTAATAGAAAATTTCAAAAATTTTTGTTCTTACACAAGCTTTTGTAGAAGTGTGGTACACACCCGCACAGTCTCTTTATCATGGCAATTCTACATTCCAATAGACATGTATTATAAGAATATACCGGGAACCTCTCACTAATTGGCTCCTCGATAAACCTGAAAAAAGTTTTTATACGGTTTTTACTAATGGAAAAAACGATAAACGATAACTCGATACATTTGATTATTTTTTTTAGATAAATAACAGTGTCTAATTAATATTACCGCTCTCAGCACAACGAAGCGAATCCGAAATGTTACAAAAAGCGAATGCTTGTCAGTCAGCGAGGCAGTATTGTAACGTATCCTCAAAATGTTACATTACAGACAAATGATCCCAGTGAGGATGAGAAAACGACCATTTACTTTATGTCCGTTTGGCGTAAACAAATACAATAGAATAGTAACGTCAATATCCATAGTTGAGATTAGCTCGTGCCGAGTTCTACTACTCTTTAAAAAGCATTTATTTAGAGACTTTCTTGATATTTGGGGACAATTTATCGATATTGGTTATAAGCAAAGACGCAGTTCTATCAGACGGTTTTTCTTTAGACTACAAAGACCTGCAACACTTAAACTTACCTGCACCTGCGAAATCTCATTGGAACTGATCGCAATGACTTCGACGTCCTGGTGCTCCATACTCTTGTCCCCAAAAATATGAAACCAGCTTTGTAGTGACCGTATGCAGTGGAAGAGGCGTGGATCATCTCATCGGGACTGTGTAAGTAAATCTATATACACAAACGAAGTATGATTGAACACTGGGCTATGGACACATTAGGTAGGAGCTAGGTAACATTTTTTTCATTATTATATTAACCATCTAAGTTAAAATAACCAGTTCACTAATTACCGCGGAGTAGGAACGCATTCCGCGAGAAACCATCAGAAATATACTCGCTAGCATACTCAGACGAATCCAAGCTGTGATTTTAGCAAGAGTGGGTCACACTCCATAATAAACTTTTAGTTGCTTTTACTTTATTAAAGAAGAAATAAACAAAAAAATGTTTCATTTCTTCTTAGCGAGCAGTTACGTTGCTAACGATTTCAACTTTAGCATTATTTCTTATTCATTCAATCAACATTTTATGACAAAACTGATTAAAGCTATTCCTTGCTACCTAATTAATTTAAAAAATTTAGAGGATAAGATTACCTAAAATTATCAAACAAATTATTTATTAGTAACAAAAAACTTTGTTCTTTGTTTAGATGCCGGTTTTTTTGTGCAAATCTATACTAATATATAAAGCTGAAGAGTTTGTTTGTTTGTTTGAACTACTGGTTCGAATTGAAAAATTCTTTTTGTATTGAATAGTCCATTTATCGAGGAAGGCTATAGGCTGTATAATATTACGCTACGATCAATAGTATTATATATATATATATATATATATATATATATATATATATGTTACAGTTAAAACCAGTTTTTAGATAGAACGCGTTTTCCCTAGTTAGAACTAGTTTTTCCTAAATGCCTTTCAACTGACTCGCTTTGGAAAAACGCGTTTTGTCTAGTAAGAACTAGTTTTAGCTGATATTAAATTTTGAGTATTAGTTAATTCTAGTTTTAACAAAGGCATTTAGGAAAAACTAGTTCTAACTAGGGAAAACGCGTTCTATCTAAAAACTGGTTTTAACTGTAACATATATAAGCAGTGTCCAGTTCCGCGCGCCCCACGCGCACTCCACCGCTGTATGGGCCACAGTGAAGCGTGGCCGAGTTCAGCTAGTGGGTTTATACCAGGCAGTAACTTATAAAGTTACCTACACGGACGAAGCCGCAGGCAAAAGCTAAAGTAAACGCAAAATTTCATTCTTATCACAATTTCCAAAATTTTCTATACTTTCCTATATATATGTTTAGCTACTGTAATGTGTAATTAATAACCCTAAATAAAGCGACATTGTGTGGTCCTTACCTTATAATCCTCAGCGTAGTCAATTATTTGCACATAAAAATCTTGTTCATGAGCAGATAATTCTATATTTGTTTTGGTATATGGAATACTGTGATCTTTCCAGTTGCTAAAATTTATAAAATTAAATTGTATTACCTATAATGTTTGGAAGCATTGGAATATATTTTAAATAGATGTTGATTATATTTGGGTATAATCGAGCCCGCTGGATGCGTGGTAAGGGTGCTTGCTCTCCTGTCTTAGGGGTCCCACGGGTTCGATTGCCGGAAATTTTCAAAGTTGGCTCTGATTGGGATCTGAAAAATAGTGGCAGGGCACACTGCGTTTCGCAGTCATTTGGGCAGCTCGTCTGGAAGCAGTAATTAGGAAGGAATAGAATTGAAGCAACATCTAACGTTGGAAAGCAGAACTCAATTATTATTTAATATAAAATTTTATATACCATACAATAATTTGTGTTTGTTTGTTTGGTTGAACGCGCTAATCTAAGGAACTACTGGTTCGAATTGAAAAATTCTTTTTGTGTTGGATAGTCCATTTATGGCTATAGGCTATTTAACATCACGCTACGACGTGCTTCAATGAAAAATGTTGCAAAAACGGGAAAATTATCCCTTTTGAGAGCTTCCGTTGCGTGCGCTGCGTAAACGGTTAAAGTTACGCAAAATGTATGACGGAATTGTTCCCCCTTGAAAGTTCTACAAAAAGTCTACGAAAGCATATGTCTATCTTTTAAGGTTGACTGATTGTAACCTTTTTTATGGTAATCAAATATACCATAAAATTATAAACATGATATTAATCCTTATCCAAAGAAATATGTTATACATCACAAGTATTTAATTTTGAACAAAATTGCCCTTGACATCATTTGATTTCAATGAATATTTTAGGAGATATCATAGTTTTAAAATAACTCCGCAACAAAATAATGAATACGCGCGCATTTATGACGTGCATGGTACTCAGACGCGTCTTCAGATTCGGATGGCTACGGAACGGTTGTGTTCAGCCGAACGCTTTTTTAAATATTTTTTGCGATATCTCATCGTATAATAATACTTACATTAATAAAATGCCTAGAAAAAGAACTCTGCTTTCTCGGCAGTCTGCTACAGCAAAACGATTGCGACTTTTGTCTATAATGCAATCATTGTTTGCCTATCAGAGGCGACTCAAGCTCATGTAGCGCCCGTGTGCAATCAATAACCTGGCGCCCTCACCGTCAGTAATGTTGAAACTCATTTAATGTTTTATTTTTGGTTTTATAACATTTTAAATGCTTTAAATTGTTGGCCGCTCGTGGCGCGCTTTGCTTTGCTACCACGCCCGGCGTTGGTCATAACATGGGGACAGTGCCGTCTTAAGTCTATTCGGCGCCGGGGTGCGGGGCTCAGCCTGCGCCCTCAGCCGCCCGGACGGCTATGTCAAAGGGCGCAATTACTCGCCTATGACAGACGCACAGGTGCCACGCCGCCGCCGCGCGCCCATTTCAAATGAACTTACATTTTATTGACTTAGAGATCATTTTGCTTCAAGTGCGGGCGACCGGGCGGCAATTTGTCAAAGGTTATCCACTCTCTTTGGATTAGAGATTTTGCCGCGCGCGTGTTGTATTAAATAAAATTGTTATTTATGGAGTAATAAGAGTCATTTTAGCTTGCACATCATGAGCGGTATGACAAGCGCCGAAAGCGTAATAAAAGTAAAACAATGATTATTGTTGATGACTATTTTTTTTATATTTAATTTTGCGCATACGTATTTGTCGTAACAAGTATATGAAACTGTGGGTAAAGATGGCTTGCACCCCCGGGTAAAGATGGCCCTGCATGGGGACTAGATAGACAGAGTCTTTGAGAGCGTCGTTACTGCGAGTGACACAAGCTCTTTGGAGGACTGGAGGTGTTGCGAGCGGGAGCGGCGCTTGCTCGGCGCCCCCTAAGACCCTGCGCTTCTGTGTGCACGGAACACCCTGCACTATAGGTAAAGCCGGCCCTGTTGCCTGTTATGCTTTTGTGCACGCTAATCTCAGAAACGGCTTAACCGATTTTTATGTGGTTTCCACTGATATAATGTAACAAGCTTCTGGTAATATTTATGTAGTGTATATTTATTTCATTCCAATCTGTTTACAAACAAAAAAGCTTTGCATTATTCCGAATACCACGCGTACGAAGTCGCGGACACAGTTAGTTTAATATAAAAGAGGAATGAGGAGACTTTCGTTTATAACCCGGCGGAATAGTAAGTTAAAGTGGCAATGGGCAGGACAGATATCTAGTACGGACAGCCGACGGCCGCTGGGGCCGGAAGTTTCTCAAATGGAGACCGCGACCCGCAAGCGCATAGTAGATAGGACGTCCATCCATAAGATTGACTGATGGGAACTGCGGGAAGACCCTAGATCTAAGCTGTGACCAGTCCTACTGGAAAATTGTGATAAACGCCTATTTCCAGCAGTAGACGGCTGAGACCTACGGCCGAAATGATGATTACGATGAAGTAAAATTTAATCTTTATTTATTATCGATCTTTATATCTATTTTAACAGCGTGTTAGCGGTCTTGTTTTTTAAAAATCCTAAACTGTTTTTTAAAACAAAACCTACCTTGGTTCATGAAATACAGCCACGTTAGAATTAATAACATGACACATTCCATTTTCTGTCATCGCAGCATTTACCGACACAGGCCAATTAGTGTTGGTTGTTAGAGAGCTGTTATCGAACTTTCTGAACGCTGCATTCGCTATTTTGCTGAAGTCTCGAGGATCAATTACCTGAGAAAAGATTAGGCACATACTCCTGCTTTAAAGAGATATGGAACGAAGTTAAACAATGCTTCGCTATCAATCTTATGTATCTTATATTACTCCTGGCTAGGTATCGTCTCTTCTGCGTAAGACTTAAGGAATATAAGCTACACAGCTTACAGCGGATTGATATTACATGTCATGTCTTTGAAGACAAAAAACGGTTTACTTGGAATCGCTGGATTCCTTACTTGAGTATTTCTTCGCTGATTGTGAATATGATTATAATTTCAAATCCATACATTAATCTTATTATGGCCGGCAGCGCACTTGTAGCGCCTGTGACGTAGCTTGTGTTATAGGCGACGGTAGCCATTACCATCAAGTGGACCGACAGCCTAAACATTTAATTTCAAATTACGGTTCAAACGAGGTGCACGATTCGAACCTGTGTCTACCATGTTGACAGACGAGCGTTCGCCTCTTCGGGATAGTTATTTATTTATTTATTTATAAACAAACGGTTACATTGCAATGAAATGGTTGGCAATGTCAAAAACCCTTGATAAGGGTTATCTAGACATTGGGTTAACGTATAAATATTATATACCATTAGATCACATACACACAGCTTGTACCAATTTATATGCATTTTAGATATTTGCTTTTAATTTTAATAAAACGTGATTTAATACTTTTTATTATTTTCTTATACCTACTTATATTAATATTTTTATATAACAGATTCAACTCACTGTTGAACTTACCGAGTCAGAATTTTCTAGATCTATATTTTCCAAGTTCTCTAATGAGAGTGAACTGATGGACCATATGAACGCGGCCAGATATTTTCCTGTTTTTGTGTAGGTATCACTGAAATATTAATATTACTTAGCTGGTGAATTTTAATTCATCACTTGGGATATACTTACCAAAGAAGGTTGACTTTATGATAAATTTAAAAGCATAAGTATTCATAATTAAGTCATTTATATTTATAAAAATAAACATAGAGCATATAATAAAGATTTTAGAGCGACATCTAACGCTTTGGAATGTCGAGTTTGATTGTGCATATCAATCTATACACATTATGTTATAATAAAATCTTTGTCTGTTTTCCTTCTAAACCACCCAAAAGATTTTAATACGGGTTTCACTAATGGCGAGAAAGGCATCCGTCCTATTTTTCATTGTAAAAAAGCGTGTATAAAAATATAAAAATGTACAGGTATAAAAAGAAATCTAGGTACCTACATCTTGTTTGTGTCTTTCTTTAAAACAAAAATCATAGTTTATCTGCAGACTTGCCAAGACATTACAAATACTAATTAGGTCGACATTGATTTTAGTTAACACTTATTTTGTGACGAAATTCTGAGGTTTAGATTTAAAATTTGTTATCGAGGAATGCGGATTAAACTGATTTCAACGGTTTAAAGGGCTTTCTAAAATTCTATTTGCTAAAGTTTTCATGTAATTGTTGAGGCGAATACCTAATCCATAAATAGCATAGGTTTGAGTAAGGCACGTCACCGGCAGGTATGTAATCACCGAGTAACTTAGTACTCGGTGTATATAATCCTCGGACACCTAATCAGCGCACGATTATTCGTATACGTTGCCCCGCGCAACTATAGTCGCAGCCCTAATTCATGGTAGTCAAGCCACCCTTTAATTAGGACATCCAACGGTTCTGCTACGGCAAACTTCTACAATTGGTCGGGTTCTGTTTTCTGATCTTGAAACTGGACTGACATGATGGTTCTGAAATGTGGACACATCGATTTACCGATTGTCGATATGTCTCCGTTGCAGATTCTGGAGTATCGTTCAGATCTTGACCGAATTAAAGGCTTTCTCAAAGCCCATAAACGCGAGGCATTATGATTAACGATCCATTTTCTCCTTCAGATTTAGCATGGGCATGTCTGTCAGCCGATGACGACGATGAATTTAAAATGAATAACAAACTAGAACAATATAGACATCATTATAATGACTTTTTATTTCATAACCTAAGGTAAAACCTACACATCGTTCCGGAAGATATACTCCGGAAGATATGTAGCACTATTTTCATTGTTAGGAAAGTGTTTAGCAATACATAGAACCTTATAGAGTTGAATTAAGACGGGTTTAATGAAAGGGGTAATTTAAAAATTACCCAAAAGATGGTAAAAATTGTAGAACAACATGACCTACATTGATAACGTAGTAACTTTTTGGTAAACCCTTTAGTTAACTTATTTATCCATGCCTTATAATTAATTTAATATTATTATTATTATAATTAATATTGTATGTTATTGTTCCCATTTACATAGGTGTGTAGATAATACTTAGATAGCCTAGTATTGTAATCATTGCTATGTTCCAAATGTAAGCGTTTAAGGCCAAGTTTGGTTTCGGCAAATATGCTTCCTATCTGTATCTAAATAGGTACGTATATTACTGAGATCTAAATTCTAACAACATACTTAGTGAGCGCTTCCCAATTGACGTCATCAGGCTTAAGAGCGGGACATAAAGTTATAGCTGGATATGAAACGTTCCAGTTAAAATAATCCATTTCCACGCTCATCACTGTCGGCGAATCCTGCAATAAAGTTTACTCTTAGATCCTCAAATTACCGAATTCTCTGTGTGATAATCTGATGATTTGTATCTGTCAATTGAACGAAAGGTCTCTGGACAGATTATTCATACATAAAATCTAGAAAATTTCCCTGATTTAAATTTTTTATTTATTTGTCAACAGACCGACTAAAGATTGACTTGATGGTAGGTGGATGCCGCCTCCCACTAATACATCAAAGCAATATCAATATAAACAATATAAATAGGAGGATAAGGGTAAGGAGTGGTTAGGTGAACGAGCTTTACTCACTCAGTGAAACACTGTAGCACACACGTTCTGTTATTTCACAGTAGTTTATTTTACGTTACCTACTGGTTCAAGCTTATCTTCCTAATGTCGAAGCGTCGAAGCGAATAATAACGAGGGGTGGCCTTCAGTGGTCTTACAACGAGTCCGGCGCGGGGGTCTCGCTCATAACCATTATGGCATTCGCATTTGAACGTGCGACCAGACTACTAAACTACCGTTAAAAACATGTCAGTCGTAGGACTGCACTTCAGAAGTGAAAACTTAGCTTTACAAATATGTATATACTAGTAGGTTGCTCCTGAGTCCTGAGCGTAGTAGACCACTGTCTCTTAAGGGTGAAAGTTCAAGATTAAGGTGTGATTTTGTATGGAGGGCGTTGGATCTCGGCGAAAAACTGTTGCCCCCCGAAGGAATCGCTGGACAGGTCGCACTGTTTGGGAGCAACGGGGATTTGAAATTTCAAAACAGCATTAAAAGGGCCACTGAGAATGTCGCTTAGTGAGCGTGACGTAAGTTTAGTGCATTTTCCCCATACCAAAAGGGCCACTTTAAAATAAAAAACGGGACAAGTGCGAGTTAAACTCGCATGAAGAGGGTTCCGTACCTATCCGCACAATATTGAGTGATTTACCATGTTATATTTAATATCATGGACTTCTTATAGGTTTTCCTATAATCTATAAGTAGAAAACTAATTTCTGCATTTTTTTTTCAAAATTTTAGGTTCAATAGTTTCGGAGATGGGGGGGGGGGAACGGTCAATTGATCCTATGATCCTATAAGGGTTCCGTTTTTTTATTCGGACGTACGGAACCCTAAAAATTTCCCAACGTGCTTAAAGAAGTTTTCACTTTAAAAAAAATGATTGAAAATATTAAACCAATTCTTACAATTCCTTTACCTTGGCCTGCAATTGAATAAATAACTTATTTTCATACAAAACATTTTTAGTTAAAATTTTATTATTAGTAAATACAGTAGTAACTAAGAGAAATAGGTTGATAGCATTTGTAGCATTATTTATCAGAATGTATTGGCCATTTCGTTCTATTATAATATGAATCAAATAGCATACGCAGACCTACATGAAGTGCATCAGTGGAATTAAATATAGAATCTGATGCATGATATTGGACCATTGACGTATTTCCGTTTCTCTATTGAAATTCAAAACGACTTTGTGCTAGTGAATCGGACGAGCATAGTAAAGTACGTATGAATATTATTAAAATCTTTCGATAGAGTCCCATTTATGGAACAAAACTTGTTGTCGCCATTATATTATACCTGGAAAATTATAGAAAACGGAAGATGTTTACATATTTCATTTATTTTTATCAATGTTTAAAAGCCTGTGAATAGGTGAAAGACGGCTCTTAGTCCCAGATCCGGGATAGATTGTGTGTCATCCCGCAGTGAAATGCAGGATGGTGTTTAGTGCTGTGTTTGTATGACTTTTAATGTGCCAGTAAATATCAAAGTTTGCCGGTTATCAGATTTCATCAAGAAAATCGAAGTGCACATAATGTTTTCACTAAAGGAAGTCTGTGACTGTTGCTCGTCGTAAAATAATTCTAAATTAGTGTCAAAACCGAGTGCGAAAAGTTTTAACTGTGCTTATCATCA
Organism: Bembecia ichneumoniformis; assembly: GCA_910589475.2. Lineage (NCBI taxonomy): Eukaryota > Metazoa > Arthropoda > Insecta > Lepidoptera > Sesiidae > Bembecia > Bembecia ichneumoniformis. Next base: position 6,471,902 of record OU342533.1, on the reverse strand, counting down.
TCACTAGCGATCAATACACGGGAAGAGTTTATATTAGACGGCCGAGGTGCAGGAATAAAGCGTATACACGTTGAGGTGTCGTCGTTTAGGAAGATTGGAATTTATTTTCACTTTGATTGCAGTGGTGGGTAGGTACCAAAAATAACAATAATCTGATATACCACAGACTAGAGAAACACGTTCCGATAGTGTTACCATCGTAAAGTTGGTACTGCCAACTCTAAATTAGTGTTGCCACCTAGAAGCTTGTATTGCCAGCTTAAATTTAGTATTGCCATTCAAAACCAATATTGATGATTGGTGTGATAGTCGTTCGTTGATTTGACTCTTAGCTACTAAACGCCTAGTACTTTATACAAGCTTAACAGTGAGACGCACAATGCCGCTTAAGCGAACTCCACCCGGTACCCCCAGCTCCGAAAATGCAGACGCGGCGCGCCCAGCCACCGCCGCCGCCGCTTCATGACATTTAAAAGAGTCGCGGACAGACTCTGCACCTGATTTGACTTGTTTGGATAGTGGAAATATAACATTAAGACGTAAGCGAGAGGATAGCTCTGGTCTGAACAGTTTTAAGGAAGAAATAAAAGGTATGCTGACTAGATTTGCTGACCAATACAACAATAAATTTTCGTCTCTTCAGGCAACTATAAATGAAATTCTGACCCAAAATAAGGAAATCAAAGAATCAATTACTCTTATATCTGAGAAATATGATGAGATGAAGACTAAATGTGATTCCCTCGAGAAACAAAGAAAAGAAGATAGATTATATATATATAGGCTAGAAGAAAAAATTGAAAATCTAGAACAATCTTTTTTGTCGTCGAAGCTTGAATTACACAACATTCCCATGGGTAAGAATGAAACAAAAGCAAGTTTATGTGAAATCGTAACGGGTACTGCAAAGGTCCTCGAAGTCCCCCTACAACTCGGTGAAATAAATAATATCTACCGTTTAAGGAATAAATCAGGAAATGGAATAATTGTTGCTGACCTGTGCAGCACATTAAAAAAAGAAAGTTTCATAAAAAATGCTTGAAAATTTAACCTGAGAAACCTGGGCAACAAGCTTAACACATCTCATTTGTCCTTGGAGGGACCATCCAAACCCGTTTTTATCTCTGAATGCTTAACTCAAAGAGCAAGACGACTGAACTATCTTGCCCGAAAATTTGCCCAAGAGTATAAATATAAGTTCTGCTGGACCTCGTTTGGAAAAACGTATCTTCGCAAAGGAGAAGGACAACCACATGTCAGAATCGACGGTGAAACTGATCTAGCCAAACTCAGAGCGCAGGAATGACTACAGCTACGAACAATGTCAAATGGTTCAAATAACTTTAACTGTACGGCTGTGCTGATCACAATTTCTATGCTGGTCGACCCTTCGATTACAGTTTACTATAGTATTAGATTTATAAGATATATATTTTATATTCATACATACTACATATTCATACATAAATATTATACAACCAATATACATACAAATACGTACTTTATAGCTACTATCACACTCAGTGTTGTCATTAGTTTTCATTCTACTATTGATATCCATATATTTAATAATCTCAAAATTGCAAAGGAAGGAAAGGGAGCCATAAGACTTCCCAGAAGTAAATTAATCAGTACGTATATTTATGTTCCTAAAAATGTCGGTATTAAATGAACAAATCATATCTGACATTGATAATACCGCGGTGGCGTCAGCCTGTTTTATCACGGACATAACTGATTGTAATAATATAATACAAACTTCTGATAAATCCTTAAATATAATAATTCAAAACATTCGTAGCGTGTATAAAAACCTGGATGGATTTACGGCCCATATATCACAACTTTCCTTTGAACCGGACTTAATAATTCTAACCGAATGCTGGGTAAATGAATATAAGCGTCCGCCATGCCTCGAAGGTTATAAATGTCATTTTTCTAAGAAATGTTTAAATCAGAATGATGGAATTGTTACATACATTAAATATAACATTGATTGCATAATTACTGAGCCGGAACCAGTAGGAGCGAATTTTCTTTTAATAAAAATTAAACCTGATGTTGCGATACTGGCCATGTACAGATCGCCCTCATACAAAAATATTGACAGTTTCTTAAATTCTCTTGAAACTATAACTCAGTCTATTAAAACTAAACATCTTTTTTACGTTGGAGATATGAATATTGATATTAAGCCCGGAAACATTGACAATCACAGTCACTCATACTTGGATCTTTGCGCTGGACTCGGCCTTTTGCCAGGTCACACATACCCAACAAGACTACAAACGTGTCTTGACCATGTTTTAGTCAAAACTTCACTCCCAACTAAAGTACTGGTTTTGGACACTGCTATTACTGACCACGCATCAATATTAATAAATTTGACCCTTACTCATACTAAAAATATAATTGAAAACACATTTATTAACAAAACCAATTTTACTGAAGCAGCTAAATTAATAGCAACTGCTGATTTCTCTTTCATTCATCCGGTTTGTGAAGCTGAGGATGCGGCGGAAAAATTTGTAGGCTTGTTGTCATCTGCTATTAGTAATAACACACATAAAATACACTTACCCAAGCGTAAACGTCCCCTTAAGCCGTGGATGACCCCTGGTTTGATTAGGTGTATTCGCCACCGAGATAAACTACATCAAAAACTAAAAATAAATCGGCAAAATGAGATTCTAGAAATTTCCTATAAACGATATAGGAACTTCTGCAACTCACTTTTGAGAAAGCTTAAACGCCAACACGAAAAGTTTCTTCTGGATGCTGCAAAAAACAGCAAGGAAACTTGGGCTGCTATAAACGCTATTTCTGGTCGTAAGAAAACCAAATATCATGCGATAGAGCTGATCAGAGACGGCCCCTTACACTCTGTTGACAAGGTAAATTCTTTTTTCTCTAAAATTGGTAGTGACTTAGCTGGTAAAATAATTGGTAATAGTAAGCAATCTGCAAGTAACATGACTAAAATAAATAAAAGTCTTAACTCCCTTGTGCTTATCCCTCCGGATGAAAAAGAAATTGAATCAATGCTCCTTGGCCTTAATAACAATTGTGCTGTCGGCTGGGATCTTATCCCTGCCCAATTTCTTAAAATGATCAAGACCAGTATTATAACTCCACTTACCACTCTTTTTACGGCGTGCTTCGATCAAGGCTGTTTTCCAAGTGTATTTAAAAGGTCTCTTATCACACCTGTTCACAAGAATGGGGCCCGAGACAGAGTTGAAAACTACAGGCCCATCTCTGTGCTTCCCGCTCTTTCTAAGATTCTGGAGAAAACGTTGAACAATAGACTTGTAAAATTTTTAGATAAATTTAATATCTTATCAAATGCTCAGTACGGTTTTAGAACTGGTGTTAGCACGGAACATGCTGTTGGTGATTTGACTCAGTATGTGGTGGAGAATCTCGACAAAAAACAGAAATGTATCGGGATTTTTCTTGACTTAGCCAAGGCCTTCGACACTGTTTCGATACCCATTCTTGTGAACAAGTTGGAAAATATTGGTGTTAGAGATACAGCTCTTAAAATTTTTAGCAACTTCCTAACTGGACGTCTACAAAGAGTAAAAATCAATAATCATATAAGCTCTGATGTTAATGTTACCTATGGAGTTCCGCAAGGAAGCATACTTGGACCCAGCCTCTTTATTATATACTTGAACGATCTCTGTTCTTTATCTCTCCCTGGTGGAAAAATCTTTACTTATGCAGATGACACAGCTCTTGTATTCCAGGGTAAAACTTGGTCTGAGGTTAAGAATGTTGCAGAATCTGGGCTTCGAAGTGTTGCTAAATGGCTTGAGTTAAATCTGCTAACCTTAAATTTATCTAAAACGACGTTCATGCAATTTACCATAACTAATAATCCTAACGTAGCTGATATGAGTATTAGAGTTCATACTTGTGATGGACACCAAGCTAATCACTGTTCCTGTCTAAGTATTAGCAAATCGAAGACGGTAAAATACCTTGGTATTTTACTAGATAGCAACTTAAGTTGGCTACCTCACATTAAATTAATCTCGGAACGTACTAGGATTCTCATCTGGACTTTTAGAAAATTAAGATATGTAGCTGACTTAGCAATGTTGCGCAAAATTTACGTTGCATTAGCGCAGTCTATTATTGGTTACTGCATAGGTGTTTGGGGCAGTGCTTGTAAAACTCATTTAATTCTCCTAGAGAGAGCTCAACGAGTTCTTCTGAAAACTATTATTTTCAAACCATACAGATGCTCAACTGCGTTACTCTATGAAAAATGTAAGGTGCTAACGGTCAGAAAATTATATATATTAAAATTAATCACAGACCAACAATCACGTACTCCTTACGATCCGGAAATATATCGTAACAAACGAGTAACCCCCAACATCCTAAAAGTTACTGCCTGCCGTACAGCGTTTGCAAGGAATCAACGTGCATATATAACACCTCTCTTATATAATAAAATAAATAAGATCCTAAATTTTTATCCATTATTGAAACATAAATGTAAAACAATACTAAAAGAATGGTTATTCACACTAGACTATGACAATACTGAAGCTCTACTTAAAGCAATAAAATAGTAACTTACACATACACAAACATGCGCATTATATATACACACACACACACACACACACACACACACACACACACACACAACACACACACACACATATTTATATTTAAATATATTTATTTATAATATTTATACTCCTGCATCATATAAAATTTAAAATTTAGAATTAGAAACTTAAAATTTTAAATTAAATTTTAAGGAATTTAGAATTATATAGGTTGCTGGCACCTGAGATACAGGGATTTGCCTAGTTCGGGTGTCAGAGTCATTGATTGGCATACATATTGTGCAAATATATAATGCAATACTTATAATGTAAATGGCGAATATAGTTGTGAGTATGTATTTGTAATTTGTAAGTATTTGTAATTTGTGTACTAAAAATGTCGTAATTTGTAAACGAGTTTCAGTGAATAAAATATTTTATTATTATTTTATTATACCTATTATGTATTAATATTATACCTATTTGTATTATATGCCTAGTAGGTGGTGTTCAAACGGTCGATTTGAAAGCAAACGACAAATCGATCTTCCGAATATTGCCCGATATCGTTCGATTCACAATTTTTGTTTTAATGGCAACATGACATGAACTAGCATATTCCACTTATTCCTTAGGAAAAATTACTTATTTACGAAGAAATACAAGAATTACGAGAAATACAGTTTTTTTTTTCGAAATTGCATTGAATACAATTTCCAATTTTATTGAATACAAGTAAAGATATAAATGTCGTACGGTATGTTTGGAAAATGTATTTTTATTTCTTCCAACAATCTCTTAACTACATGACTACATCTTATTCGTGGCGAAATCAACTAACTAAATTGATTTGTTCTCTAGAATATTCGCCGCGTCTACCACTCGTCACATTGGCATGCGCCTTAAGGTATGAATAGGCCTTAAACAGACAGATAGACACATTTATAAATAACTAGAGTTGAAAAATAACGCCTGACTAAATATATGAGCAGTGTAACGCCTAACATCTTTATTGTAATTATAGCTTTCCCAGGCGTTAGATGATCCCTCGGGAACAGTACTTTTTTCTGGATGAAAAGTATCCTATGTCCTTTCCTGCATCCCTGACAATGTGTATGCAAAATTTCATAATGATCGGTATAGGCGTGAAAAAGTAACAGAGAGACAGATTTATAATATTACTAGCTGTGCACGCGACTTCGTCCGCGTCTCTTTTTTAAGTATTATTCGTGGAAAACGGCAATTTTGTATGGAGGAGGGATAAAGGACGGAGATGGCGGGGGGAGTGAGTAGCCTATGTTACTCGCTAATAATGTAGCTTTCTATAGATGAAAGAATTTTTAAAATCGGTCCAGTAGTTTTTGAGTTTATTCATTACAAACATACATACAAATATTTTCTCTTAAGTATAGATATAGTAGTATAGATAATACTAGTATAGTAGTATAGATAATATTAAGTATAGATATAGTAGTATAGATAATACTAGTATGGAAGTATAGATTAGTACGGATTATTCTTCTGAATAATAAAATTGGTGCAAAAAATACAATTTGAGTGACAAATGGCGATTGACGATAAAAATACAACTGACGAGCCTATTGGTCCAGCAGTTGAGGTTCTTTTCGAAGTGGGATTTGGGAATGGCAAGTAGTGATAGGGCACACTGCGTTTTGCAGTCATAAATTAGCAGCCTATCTGACGATCTATACATAAAAGAGAGAGGAAGTATGCAGTTAGCTAGTGTACTCACCAAAAATCTCGTAAAAAGTGCCGAGAGTAAGATGATAATAAATGCCGAACACAGCATAAAGTTTACAGTCCAAAATAATCTGAAAATTTAATTTACGATTGTATCAACGAAGTTGATGCTGTTTTGGCAAATGTTGTACAGAATTTGAGTAGGCCTCACGCGGAATTGATGAAATAACAATATTTACCTCTCCAACCAATGTATCTCTGTGTTTACAATATAGGGAAGGCCGTGTGTTGTACAACTTCGTAATTCCCTGCGTAAATAGTTGATAAGTTTTGTTTCCTTTTGCTTTCTTCTGTGATTATCTCGTTTTCTCTTCAATAATGACTTCTCTTGTACACCCATCTTTGTTATGAGTGTTTTAAAAAAATTCTTTAGTGTTATATGTCGCATTTTATAAGGTCAAAGTTTGTTTTAGTAAGAATCTTTTATATGAGATTTTTAAGTCGAATACTTAAATAAGAGATCTCGAATACTTCAGTATGAGGCTACGGTTCCACGGTTCATGTAAAAATGAGTCGATATTACAATTTTCTATGAGAATTTGTTGTCTATATGCAATTATTTACGAATAAAGAAAACTGTGGAGTAACATATGTATTTATCCTATAAATACAAGTTGAAGTGAAGTTAAGCAAGTTAAGTTTTACTTGGTCAACGAGATCCTAATAAAAAAAACGGGACAAGTGCGAGTTGAATTCGCGTGAAGAGGGTTCCCTTCCGCACAATATTGAGTGTTACTATGTTATTTTAATGTCATGGACTTTTTATAGGTTTTCCTATAATCTATAAGTAGAAAACTAATTTCCGTATTTTTTCAAAATTTTGGTTTCGGAGATGGGGGGGGGGATAGTCGGACAGACGGACACACGAGTGATCCTATAAGGGTTCCATTTTTTTATTCGGACGTACGGAACCCTAAAAATTAATGTGAGTATTGAAGAGCAACCTAGCAAAATCTGCATATTTTTGTTGTGTTAAAGGTCGTCAGATCCACTTCAGATGGTCCACTTGATCGGGAACTTATGATCAGCAATATATGAGAAATGTAACGTCTAACATCTTTATTGCAGTTATAGCTTTGCAAAGCGTTAGATGATCCCTCGCGAACAGTACTTTTTTCTGAATGAAAGGTACCCTATGTCCTTTCCTGCATCCCTGACAACGCGGATGCAAAATTTCATGATGATTTGTGTAGCGGTTTAGGCGGTAGCGGGAACTTACGATCGCACTTACAGTAGGTAGGTATCTACTGTAAGTGCGTTCCCTATCATAGTAACATTAAGGATAAAGGATAGGAAAATTGATTCTAACATTATCTACTTACTCACTATCTATATAGATTTAGACTTAAATGAAATTTATGTATATAATAGCGAGCCCGCAACTTCGTATGCGTGGTATTCGGTATAGCGTGTAACTTTTTTGTTTGTAAACCGATTGGAATGAAATAAACACTTAAATAGTAGAATGTAAGTTTTCTCGGCGGTATCCATATGGGTTGTGGGTTTCCGGGATGATGGCCCAGGTCTGTTGGAAATTCTTCCAAACGTTTCGTCAACAACTGCGGTTGACATCCTCAGTGGTGTAGTCATATGTAATGACTACACATATGTAATGTATTATGTACAACTTTGAAAAAATCTTTGTACAGACACGGCTCGTTTACTATTTTATTATTTATTTATGAATATTATGTATGTATCTTGTATAAAAAAATAACAAAATTAAGATATTTAACATGCAACTCTACAGTTGCCTTTAATGCTATTGATACTAATTATTGAATTATTAATTTTCCAAATAATATTGTCTAGTGTTTACATGACAATGAACATTGTATTAGAAATATCCCTTCATGAAGCTCGTCAATTGTTACCTAATGAGGTATTGTTACCTTTCTATAAATCCTTTGTTTGAATTTAAGCCATGATCTGATCAGCCAGTATCTATATTTTAATGTTGAATAAATTCTCATATTAAATTTACTAATCTTTATTCTCAATTCTATGGACAGTAATTGTCCATTATCGTCCATTATTATATTGCGTACAATCCGCATAACATGTAACGGATTGTGGTAATATTACGGAAAAAATGATACTTGTTATAAAAATGGAAACTAACGAAAAAATTAATTAAGATTCAAACTTAAAGTAGGTATCTTTTACTTATAGTGGCAAAAAATGGACAAACACTCTTTATACTTATTGTACCTATAGTTAAGAATGAAGCACAAATAAAAATTGAAATTATCGGAATAAAATTACAACATTCTCAAGCACGTAAGTCTTTAAATACTTTTTTTATCATATATAAGACTGACATTTGAGGACAAGTACGCTACCAACCGTGATATCCTATCGTGATAAGGATTTCACATCTCACCGCTTCACTAACCAGGGGGGTGTCCATCCTACAATGTTATAAATGAGAAAGTTTGTATGTTTGTGTGTTTGGATGTTTGTTGCTCAATCACGCCAAAACGTCTAAACGGTTTTCGATGAAATTTGGCACACAGATAGTTCATTACCAGGATTAACATATAGGATACTTTTTTATGCTGAAAAATGTTAGGTTTCCGAGGGATAGTCTAAAAACATAAAAAAATCGGCGCCACCGTCGTCACAGTGGTAAAGAGGTTAAAATTTTCATTTATCAACGCGAAGGAAGTCGCGGGCACCAGTTGGTTAATAATAATTACATAAGGCGTTTTTTCCAGTTCCAACACCTGGTGAGATTTTTTAATCTCATCTCACATTTTTCAAAATATGTATTTTTAGTGTAAATAAATCAGTGCTTGATTGCGTTGAGTTTATTAAAACACGTAATTTTTTTCATTATTTTTTATTTAAGACTAGTATTAAAGACTGCTAAGAGTGTAATCTAGAATCAAAGTGAGAAAACGAACAATAAAACACTTAAATATGAACTACAAAAATTCCTTCAAGAATATTAATTTTAATTTCGTCCATGGGGACACACATGAGTAGGTATAATGTGGTCTCATGAGTAAATATTGGAACAAACATGTCCATGTTTTTCAGTGAAATCAATAGCTCCTTCAACCTCCCTATACTACCATACTAAACAGTTGTCGCTTGTACATAGAAGCTCAGCAGCTGTATCAATCCACAAGGGTTGCACTTTGTGCGCTGGTACACCTTGTGCATTATTGATGGCAGCCCGGGGTGCTCTAAAGCTCTTGATATTAATGAAAAGTAGATACCGCATGTATCTACTTTTCATTGCAGCATTTTTTTGGATCACTACGTACATTTGGGCAATAGAGGCCATAGATCATGCTGATGAAGGCATGTCCTTCTTGTAGAAAAAAGTTACGCGATATTTGCCATGTGAGGGAGAGACCCTCATCTACCTCACGTGAGATTACCGCCCCGGACCCCAAAACGCCTCTCAATGGAACGAAGTAAGAAGGGCTTATTGTATTCGAGTAAGCTATATATATTTATGTATTTATTTATTTTCTAAAAGGTACACCAACAGCACAAACAAAGAAAAGTTTATAATAGGTATGGGTAACACAAGGCAATTTTAAGGCATACACAGATAAACTACAAACTAGAAATTGAGACGATAGATAATATACGCACAACAACATGAAAATTCTTTACAAAAAAAGGTCATGAAAATGAAAATTAAATAATAAGCAACTGAAATCAAGAACAAGAACAAAGAATAATAAACTAATTTATCCATATTTAAATAACAAAAATAAGATTAAATATTAATAACAGGAAAATAATATATATAGCTTCTCGAACAGGGGCGTAGCTACCGTCGTATCAGCCGTATCAATGGGGTCCCGAACTACAGGGGCTCCGACGACGTGAGTAATCAAAGATTTTAAAATGTTATCCACAATCTCACTTAAACTTTTAGGCCGTTAGCTAAACTCTAAAATTTAAAACTTTAGAGTTTAGAGTTTAAATGTATTTCGTCTAAAAGCAAGCCAGCTTTTTTGATTCTTTTGTTAAAAAAATTAAAAAAAGTTCTTTAAATAGTAAAAAGTTACTCACATTAAACTGAGATATTCGACTTATCTACTGGCCACGTATACATACATCAACTATATTACTACAGTGTCCAGCAAGAGTCTGTTTCAGACAGCGTGTATCCAAAGTGCATACTGCTTGAAATTCGCCTTGGCGACATTTATGTGCAAACCACAAACTACGAAACCATCGATCAGCGAACTGCATTCATGTTTCTTGTCAAGACTTCGACCGACGCACATCCTTACTTTAGTGCTTTTCCGTTTTACCGTAATCAATAAGGAACAGCTGTTAATACAACACAGGTTGGTTTTGTTTTGGTTTAGTCATAACACCATTTTCAGATGGTTTATGCTAAAATGCACTTATAATAACCAGGGGTGTCAATAAGTACTTAGAAAATCTAAGAGATGGCGCTCGTGTTTTTAGTAATCGTCATTCCTCAATAGGTATCTTTTTTTAATGTTAAGGTCAGCAGACAGACTGACGGTCCACTTGATAGTAGGTGGCTACCGTCGCCTAAAACACAAACTACGCCACAGGCAATGCCAGTTTACTGCCGACTACACTAGGATTAAAGATAAGGGATTGGGAACGGTTAGGGAAATGGGCTCTGACATCCTTTACTCACTCACCGAAACATAACAGCAAACGTGCTGTTATTTCACGGTGGTCTTCTGTAAGGAGGTGGTTACTGCCACCAGATGGGCTGCCCAAATGACTGCGAAACACAAGTGTGCCCTGCTACCACTTTTCAGATTCAGAATAAAGCCAAATTTGAAAAGTTAATTTCCAAAGTGCCTTGCACTCACCCAACGGGCTCGTCAAAGATTCAGCCATATTCATAGAACGATCTCGTTTTTATTGTCAATTGAAGAAAGAAAGGCTTAACACCGAAAGATATTAAAGCCGAGTTAGTCCGGTGGAAATTTTTAAAAAAACCACGGTTAACGGCATTTAGTGAAACTTTTTGCCACCGGGTTTTTTTAGACTAATTTAACCCTGCTGAACACGATTCTGCCCGGTGTCACCCCCTCCCCCGTTCCCTTCCCCCCCTTTTCGTCCCAAATGTGTCCCGATCTGCGGTTTTTTCAATTTTTATCGGAATCTATTAGAGATAAAAGAAAACTGTCTATGACAAAATTAATCTGCATTAAATTCTCTATAAAACTCGTGTATAAATGATTTGATAGACATAATAACTTAAGAAATAATGTGTGTCCAAACTATGTAAATTTTTATTTTTTTCAACATTTTTGTATTTGCAGTTAATTTATCGAAAAACAAACGAAGCTGCTATAAAGTAGTCAAGGAGTGAATTATTCTCTATACATTTACCTACAAAACAAGAGCTTACTTATCCTCGTACGAGTATTCGTTCACGATTTATAGGTCGTAGCGTAGAAGCCCCGCCGCCCGCCGCGCGTCACGAAGATACATAATATACATATAGGTGGTATGAAAGACTATACTTAAATATCATAAAATTTATTATATAAATTTATTATATAATATCAATATGTTTTACATATTGATCCATTATTGAGTTATATAGCAATGTTTCATATTAAACACACCATTAAAATTAAGCTATGCTCGAAACACGCATGTACTTATTTAAAATAACTAGGCACTTTTTATAATCATTTCCTCGTCATAATAATATCAGCCAAATGGTCTCCACTGCTGGGTTTAAAATTTTATATAAGAAAAAAATTAAATTTTATATAAACATCTGTGGATGATGGCAGGAACCAGGGCTGAGAAAAAGTATATCCCTATCCATGAGATTGCAAACATGTTAGCAAACAGGAAAAAGAAAATTTCCCAGGCCTGCACGCTTTGACAGGGGCTGACATAACATCTTATATAAGCCGAATGAGCAAATCAAAGGCTCTAAAGGTTTATTTCTCACTAGGTCAGCTCCTCTCTCTTTTAGGAGTATCACCATTGACCAAGGAAACGCCCGAGAACGTAGAAAAGTTCATGGTTCCACTGTATAAAATTAAATCTCCTATAAACACAACAGACGAAGCAAGGCATGTTCTCTTTTCCAGAGCTACCACGCCTGAGACTCTTTCACTGACTTCAGATGCAGCTCCACTACATATATACAGAGCACATTATCAAACTTTCATCTGGAGAAATGCACAAGTTGGAGAGATGGAGCGGCTTTCTCCAACAGATTATGGATGGCGTTAGGATGGCAATAAGCTGATCCTACCAGTACTTAAAACTTTAGAAGCAGTACCAAAAGCTTGCAAGGATCTCCTTACATGCGGCTGTAAGGCAGGTTGCAAAACTGCGGCTTGTATTTGTCGTAGGGAAGTCAAGCAACCTTGCGCAGCTGGCTGCTATTGTAAAGGGATTTGTGCCAACAAAAGACAAGAAATAAATTAATTTCACTTGATTTTAGTTCTGTTTCATGCAGAGTTATCATTCAGTCAAAAAGTTACCGCGAATTGATAATTTAAAAAGCCTATTTAAAGGAATTGTCGAATTTTGGTTTAGATAAATAATAATCCATATTTTGTGTTTTATTGACCGATTCCCGGTGTTATAATGTTAAAATGCAACCTCTGTGCTTATCTTTATAAAAAGTAATTTGATCTTGTCAAGAGTGACTTTTATCAATCATTAAAAAAGACTTGACTTGAAATGTATTTTTATTTATAATACCCGGTACTTTCTTAACATAGTAGTAAATTATGCAGACTGTATTGAAAACTTCTAATCTAATTGTCGTATTTAATTACCTATCAAATTCCAGAAAACCAGACAGACAGAGCTACTTTATCTTTATATAGAAGTTTGATATATAGAGCCTCTGATTTGCTCATTCGGCTTATATAAGACGTTATGTCAGCCCCTGTCAAAGCGTGCAGGGCTGGGAAATTTTCTTTTTCCTGTTTGCTAACATGTTTGCAATCTCATGGATAGGGATATACTTTTTCTCAGCCCTGGTTCCTGCCATCATGCACAGATGTTTATATAAAATTTAATTTTTTTCTTATATAAAATTTTAAGCCCAGCAGTGGAGACCATTTGGCTGATATTATTATGATGAGGAAATGTTTATAAAAAGTGCCTAGTTATTTTAAATAAGTACATGCGTGTTTCGAGCATAGCTTAATTTTAATGGTGTGTTTAATATGAAACATTGCTATATAACTCAATAATGGATCAATATGTAAAACATATTGATATTATATAATAAATTTATATAATAAATTTTATGATATTTAAGTATAGTCTTTCATACCACCTATATGTATATTATGTATCTTCGTGACGCGCGGCGGGCGGCTGGGCTTCTACGCTACGACCTATAAATCGTGAACGAATACTCGTACGAGGATAAGTAAGCTCTTGTTTTGTAGGTAAATGTATAGAGAATAATTCACTCCTTGACTACTTTATAGCAGCTTCGTTTGTTTTTCGATAAATTAACTGCAAATACAAAAATGTTGAAAAAAATAAAAATTTACATAGTTTGGACACACATTATTTCTTAAGTTATTATGTCTATCAAATCATTTATACACGAATTTTGTAGAGAATTTAATGCAGATTAATTTTGTCACAGACAGTTTTCTTTTATCTCTAATAGATTCCGAAAAAAATTGAAAAAACCGCAGATCGGGACACATTTGGGGCGGAAAGGGGGGGAAGGGAGCGGGGGAGGGGGTGACACCGAGTAGAATCGTGTTCAGCAGAGTCGAATTAGTCTAAAAAGACCCGGTGGCAAAAAGTTTCACTATTTGCCGTTAACTGTTGAAAGCAGGCCCTTTTTGAGATTTTTCCACCAGACTAAGTTGGATGCAGTTCACAGCACATCTGTCTCTGTGTTTGCAACTATTTTCATTTGAATAAATGAATTTAAACGTGATTTACACCAACAAAAGACGAACGTCGTTGTTCAGGACGTCCCGTAGAAGTACCGCCGAAACGATCGATAAAAATCCACGACATGGTGTTGAACCGAAGAACAAAATTGTGCGAAATTGTTGAGGCCACAGGGTCGTCAAAAGGCACCGACATTTCAATTTTGCATGACAATTCATATCTGCAAGATGGGTGTTCTTGCTTGCTCTCAGCTCTCAGTTGAGAATAAACGCAATCGTGTGAACTCTCTTGGAGCTCATGCGTCGTAATGCGCCTGAGTTTCTGCGGAAATTGGTAACTGTAGACGAAACGTGGATACACTACTACTCCCGAGAAGAAAGAACAGTCAAAACAGTGGATGGTAAAGGCGAACCGGCTCCAAAGAAGGCAAAGACTGTGAAAGCAGCTGTAAAGGTTATGACTACGGTATTATGTGATGCACGTGGAATTATCCTCATCGATTGTTTGGAAAAAGGACAAACGGTCACTGGTCTAATATGCGTTGTTGTTAGTTCGGCTTAATAAGCAAATTAAGGAAAACCGTCTTCATTTGAAGAAGAAAAAAACAATCTTTCTCCAAGACAACATGAGTGCACACATCGGCAGTTTCAATAGGTAAAATTAAGGAATTGAAGTTTAAATTAATGAACAATCCACCCTATTGACTTCTTTTTATTTCCAAATTAAAAAAAAAATGGCTCAGCGGACAATCGCATATTTTGGGGAACTTCTACAATCATACTTTTCTGAAGGCTTAAAAAAAATAGATGGACGTCTCGTAAAGTGTATCGAACTAAAAGGAGAATATGTTGAAAATATAAATAAAAAGAAATTACCCTCAAAAGAAATTGTTTTTCTATCTTTTTCTAAGGACTTATTGATCCTATTGACTTATCTATTTCTAAGGACTTATCGTATTTGTAGATTATTACTCTTTAGTGCAAAAACTACAAAGTGAATTTTAATACACCATAATTTATATTTGGACTAGCTTTTGCACACGACATCGTTCGCGTCCCATTTTTCTAAGGGGCTTAAATATTTATTCAATGTTGATTGCTCATTCCTTTTCTATGGCGTTGAATTGTCTTATTTTTAATATTTTAAATCACTAGGGAACTATTACTTATATGAAAAGTACCCTATGTCTCTTGTTCCTCTGACAACGTGTTTGCAAAATTTCTTGGCTTGATAGCTAACAAGCAAACTCACTAACACATTTATGATGCTAGTAAGGTTAATCGGACGAAGTTATGGGCATAAGCTATTAATTCTATAGTTTCTCTTTCATATTACAAATGGAGTTCAAACTTTGCTCAGTCAGAGTACATTTTTTTAACTTTTTTATAGTTATTTCAAAAAAATTACAGATTTTTAAAATTAAACATATTTTTAACAGTCGTTAAAAATTGATGTCTAAGAATAAGTAGGCAGCAATATCCCCCAACTCAATTGTAACAACAGAGTAATTGACTTGGAAAATTTAATGAAGTTAATTAACAATGAGCTTTTAATTTCTTCAATGGTCCTTAATTAATAAACTAATGGGAGGTTCTCGGCAAAATGAGGTTTAGCTTGGCGAAAATTAGTTAATAAGCTTACGTAATGTTTTTAACTGTTGACGTTTTAGTAATAACTTTAAGTGATGCCTATTTTTATGCTGTATTAACTAGAGTGTTTATAAAAACTCCTCTTTTTGTAACAAGTATATCTTTCCTGCCTGTATTTGTATCGTCATGTGGACAGATATGTTGACGGTCAGCCAAAGAATTTGTTTTTTTTAACAACAACATATCGATATTCGACATCTGAAAAGAACAACATTGTATTACATTTTGACTAAGTTTACAGGAGACTTATATTACATTTTATCCCTGTTAAATTAATTAAATTATTATATACTTAATACATGACCATAATTTAATTGAACATTATTGCAAATAATTGTAACAACAAATCAATAATTACAAATTAAAAGTAGAAGTAGAAATGCATGACTTAAAATTTAAATAATTATAAAAGCCAAAGTAATAATATAATCAATAATATAATTAGGTACCTTCATTTTTGTAATTATTGAGATGTAATTCAGAATAACTTATTCTTTCAGATTCAGAGTTGTAATTCAGAATGAGATGTAATTCGGGTGAGTGTAAATGCCGTGTTGTGTGAAAGAAACGATTTATTTTCACTCTTTTTTTAAACGCCAATAAATGTTTCTTTCTTTCTTTGTTAAAACAAAATCAATTTAGTTTATCCGCCGCTAATAACATGTAGTGAAGAGATTGTTGGAAGAAATAAAAAATAGAATTAATAAAAGAAATATTCTTACTTGTATTTAATAAAATTGAAAATTTTCGAAAATAATAATAATATCTGGATACAGTATTGTATTTCTTGTACTTTTTGTGGAATTTTATGTCAGTATCCCGATTTTACATTATAAATACTCCACAAACTCTTGCAAATATTATGTCTTGAACCAACAAACTACTACTCGAGTAATATCGAGATAATTGATTTCCCTCTCTGTGTATACTAGTCGCGGCGGTATACGCCTCTGCCCATTTATTGTGCCGCCGCCGTTCGTGACGCCCGTTCCCGTGGCCAGGCCGTATCAGAGTGATTATGTCATGAAATTATCTGCCAAGAGACATGATTTCAGCGAATGATTTGAACCAGTTCAAAAACAACATTAGATAGATACTTAGGAACCCAAAAGCGCGCAATATGTAATCTATATAAATAAAAATGGATCTTCGAAATGTATGTACGCCCATAACTTTCGAACGGGTAGACCGATGTTAATTCGGTTTTGACTAATGGAAAGAGGGATAAACGGGGAATGTTTATGTATATAAAAATTGCACCACGGGCGAAGCCGGGGGCGGGCCGCTAGTGGTTAAATAAAAATGGTTATTGCGGCGTCAGGCGGCCGATGCAGACAAAACTCAGTATTTTGCCTAACTAAAGCAGTTTTAACGTTTGATTCGTTAAATCAGGGCAACAAAACAAACCGGCAATTCAATGTTCTCAACGTGTGAGAGTTGATTTAACAGGGGAGCAATCTATTTGTTGCCCATAAAACCCACGAGAATCGTTGCAAGCAAACGCGAACTTTATCAGAATGCCCGTGTTGTAGTCAAGAATACCCTAATCGGCCATTTGCTAACGTTAAGCCCCTATTTATTATCGTAACTAGTGGAGCACTATCGCTTTCGCAGTGAGTCGGAGATCGTTTCGCGTTTCTTACTGGCCATTTGTCTGTACCCTCTTACTAATTCAACAAAACGTTGGAGCGGCCGAGATAACAACTTTGTTTCGAAACATTGCCGATAGCGTAGAATAGCTCGCGATTGAGTACCGGGTCCACGTTACTTTTTGTTTGTTACCTATATCATTTCTTATTTAACGCCTTGCTTATAGACACGAAAGGACCAGGGCACAGTGCGTTTCAGAGAAGAACCTTGCACCTTCACTTTCGCACATGCAGCACCTTTAGCGACGCTTGTGTCATTTACATCAAGTGGTACGTCATAACACACGCAACGCGACAGGCAAACAAATTCGCTGTCGGTCATCGTAGGATTAGTGATGAGGGATTAGGAAAGGATTTTGATAAATCTACGATTCTCTATCGTAGTTAGGGTTACCAGATGAAAAAAATCCTGAGAAATATAATTTGAAGGCTTTAATTTGCGAAGCTTTTTATAGAACTGTAATTTTAAAAAAAGGCTTTCTTAATAAGATATAATCACAAATTAAATATGATAAAACTGATAAAGAAGTTGAAGGTCTCATAGATAAATAAGTAGGTATTGATTTTGTTTGTGCAATTAACATGACCAAAGTTGATTTTTAATTAGTCTCTATCTGTATAAATAAGATTATTTTTTGTTTTTGCACTTTTTAATAAAAAGATTCAAACAATATATTCTATTTTATTGGAAATTCTAAAAATCCTGAGATATGGTAACCCTAATCGTAGTAGCTTACGAACAACCATAAAATTATGCCTTTGGAACAAAATGTACAAAAAGCAAAATGAGCATCACACTCAAATTGGCACGCTGCTTGTGAGTTTGTCGAGTTAAATATTGATAGCTAATGAACTCCATAATCCATACTAATATTATAAATGTGCAAGTAACTCTGTCTGTCTGTTACCTTTTCACGCCTAAACTGCTGAACTGATCATCATGAAATTTTGCATACACATTGTCCGGGATGCTGGAAAGGACATAGTGTACCTTTTATCTAGAAAAAAAAGTACTGTTCCCGAGGGATCATCTAACGCCTGACAAAGTTCTAACTGCAATAAAGATGTTAGGCGTTACATTGCTTATATATTTAGTCAAGCGTTATTATTAATTTTTTAAACGCGGGCGAAGCCGCGGCACCAACTAGTAAGCAATAAAAATCTTAATTCATCAATAGAATTAATCAATCAATATTTTCCTATTTTTCTTGTCGAATATTAGAGATGTATTATTAGTCATTTGCCCCACAAGTTCCAATTGGGACATTTCTTCTACACCTGTAAATTTTGTGATTTTTCCAAATTTGTCGTCGTTTCGGTATATGACAGATTCGTAATTCGTCGGACTTTTAATTAGACAACTTCTCGATTTGATAAAGTAGGTATTTATGTTTACAAAATTGAATAATCTAATATATACTAACATGATTGCTATAACAAATGAAGTTATTAATTTAAAAAAAAATACCCAGTAGAGATATTCTTAAAAAAAATTGGGAAATTATTAATACATTGGGTTTTAAACAAGCAATGTAGAGTGGCGGGCAATTTATAACCCTTTTACAAAGTTCCACAAACATTCACCGCGAGTCAGTCGCCGGCTCAATCTCCGGGCTCAGTTACCTCGCCGCATCACAAAAGCTATTTAAAGTTAAATAAGAATTTTAGTTTGTCGGTTGTCTGCAATGCAACTGTCGCCTTTCTTTGTCAGAAAACTCAGCTCTGCATATTACTTATACATTTTATTTACATATGTTGAAGAATAAATATTTGCATAATGTAAAAACATTTATTTTTATTTTTATGTGCTTTTCATAGTTTGTAAGGGATGCTTGAACGCAATCCTCTATCCTCTCATCTTGTCCCTTAACTTTTATCTTAACTGGGTCGACAGCATAAACCTATCCCTCAGATGCAATTACTAGTAAAATAATAAAAAAGCAATTTAAAACGTGATCTCTAACTATGGACCTAATACTAATAAGAAAGCTCTACATAGTTCAACTAGCTATGAGAAGGACTACGATCGGGGTATACTGCGAAATCGAATCAGGAATGAGGAGATCTGTAGACAAACTAAAGTCACAGATATAACTCTGCGAATTAATAAGTTGAAGTGGAAATGGGCAGGCCGACGGCCGTCGCGGATAATACAGATAGGCAAGCTTAATGTGGGATATCCATCCATAAGATGGACAGACAACCTAATAAATGACTAGGCTAATAAAGGATCAGGTAGAAGCTGGATCCAGGCTGGTTTTTTTTGTAATGTTAAGGTCGACCGACAGAAAGGCTGACGGTCGCCTATAACACAAGCAACGCGACAGATGCTGCCGCGACAGAAGTGCGCTGCCAACTACAGTAGGATTAAGGATAAGGGATTGGGAACGGATAGGGAAATGGGCTCTGGCATCCCTTAATCACTTACCGAAGCACAACAGCACACGTGCTGTTATTTCACGGTGGTCTTCTGTAAGGGGGTGGTTACTGTCGCCAGACGGGCTGCTCAAATGAACGCTGCGAAACTTTCCGCTACTACTTTCCAGATCCAGACCAGAGCCAAATTGGAAAGTTACGTAAGAGACCTATGCCCAGCAGTGATCTTCTTTACACGGCTGATGATGATGATGATGATGAATGAAAAAGCATTAATGATCTAATATTTATATATTTTCAAATTACTTGGAATATTTGGAATTCAGTGAATAACATAAACGTTATGCTTTCTTTGTATGTTAATTCCTGCAAAGATAATGTAGAAGAATTAATTTATCATTATTGCCTAAACGAAGTTTCCCAAATTAATATATTCAAAGGAAATTTCTGTTAAATAAAGAAAAGGAAATTAAAAATTTAGCCAACAAAGTTTTCGGGGTCTTCGTGTCCCTCGAAAAAAGTTTTAAGTTGATAAAGTTAAATCAAGTATCAAAGACTGTTTTTGTAAACTTAATTTTCCGTTTTCCTGTAGGCAGCAGCGTTAGCAGATTGCGCGCAGTTACTTTCCCCGAATTGAAGACGAGTTGTTAAAAGTTTTCGCCGCAAGCAACTCCTTCCAGAAAGACGTGTGTTGCTAGAAGAGTCCAATGTATCCAATATGTTTTTTTTTTACAAACCAAAAATAAATTCTAATTTCACCCGCGTGACTCCATAATTGAATGGACACGATACCAACACAACAGAGTTCCTTTTATTAGCCATATATTTACAAAATCTTGTTAAAATAATATAAAACAATTTATAAACCGTCTATACACAACTTATAATAATCTACTCACAAACAATTCTTATTAAAAAATTATGTGTAAATATTCTTGGGCACAGAAATATAGTCTTCCCGTCTCAATGGAGCGATTGTGACTGATCATGTGAAACAATGTACATTGCACATTGAAGTATGTATGACATGAGACGGAAGATAATGCATTTCGGGGAACAATAATGTTATAAGTGCTAAAAGTATTAAATATTAATTACTCGTAAACTATAATGTCAAATGAAAAATTAATTCACAAAGGCCTAGATAATCTGTGAAGTGAGATTACTGATTTTTTTTAGGTTTGTAAAATTTTGAATATAAAACAAAAAACGATAAAAATGAGATAAACAAAACTAATGTTTTTGTTCTAATGATAAAATTTCATTGTTTAATTATTTTCTGACCACATTTCACTTTCATTTATAATGTATTAAACTATATATAAATATTTTCTTATTTGGACTTTATTTACTATTTCTATTTATATGCGCTCTTAAATCATTAATTTATATAAGACCTTTGCGTATAAATGCATGACAACAAACATACCTTTAATATTTTATTTTTTAGATTTCATTTTTATTGTTTAGACAGAAAAAGTAAAGTAAGAGTAGAACTTTTGTACACCTGCGATTTTTAATCATTTTGAGTCTAGCTATACAATTTATCATCCGTTTATACCGGTTATGTAGGTAAATTTTGAAACATTACATTTTCTTTTTATGTTAAGGCTAGCAACAAATAAATATATTTAGTGAAGTGTTATTTTAAGGCATTAGAATTAGTCATCTTGCTTGAGGAAGTTGCCACACACGATAATGCATTAAAAATATACAGTGTTATTACAAAAAAGTTAAACATACATTGAACAAGTGTCTAAAAAAAACTTTATTACAAAAGCGTGTTTAAGCAGTTAGAGTTAGGCACGGTTTAATTAATAGTTTTCATATTTAAATACAATGCTTGTCGAAGCCTCAAAGTTAGTCTAAACTGCTTTGTTTCTAATTTTCGCAAGTTGTATTTAGTGGTGTGGTGAGTGGTGTGCATTTCAAATTGAAATAATAATAATATCAGTGATGGAATTAAACTTTGCAGATTTTATTGATGACAAGAATTGGATTACATATTAGAAAACTTTCGAGACAATCAAGTGAATTGTATACGAATTCCTTTTGAAGTTTTCGAAAAATAAAATATAAAAACAAATTATGAAATATGTTGGCGGCGCACAGTGGGTCGAAACTGCTATATGATGGGCATAGGGAACTTTTTACAAATTCCATTTAAAAAAAATACCTATCGAAATGTTTCGTCGATTTGATGAATAATTGTCATTAAACGTTTTTCTCTAAAACTGATAATTTGCCTGTAAAAAAATATTTTCAATATTTTTTTTTTCCATAGATTTTATTTTCAATAGATATTTCAATAACTTATGTACGCTACGGGCATGTAATACCATGGATATAACTGTACATACAAAGTGGCAGGTTCTATTTGTTTTTTAATAATTTGTTTTTTAATTTATTATTTGCTTTAATTTTGAAATTATCTTTTTTGCACTTTTTTCGATAAAATATATGTTTTGAAAATATTAATATTCCTTAATTATAAGTATTTTAATGTAATGCAATTATTTTATCTATGATATTATCAATAAAAACCTCATAACTCTTGAACGGGCAACTATAGGTGCGCGCTGATAGCGTAGAATTATAGCCAATAAGCCAAGTAATAAGACTGAAGTAGTTATAAAGCAAGACCTTTCAAGACTTGGCCAAATTTTAGCAGTTTCTGTTTCATTCCATATAACAAAAATTGGAAATATTTTTTAACAGGCAAACTATCAGTTTTAGAGAAAAACGTTTAATGACAATTATTCATCAGATCGACTAGACCTTTCGATAAGTATTTTTTTAAAATGGAATTTGTAAAAAAGATCCCTATGTCCCTCATATAGCAGTTTCGACTCACCGTGCGTGGGGCATCATAATTTATGATGAAATATCGGATTGTTTTACCTCTTATTCTTGAACCCAATTTTCTTCAGTTTACGAATTTTTATTTTAATATTGCAATTGTCCATTTTTCCATATTACTTAAAATAATTTTTATTTATATTATACTCATTTGACATTGAGTAATGACGATTGACAAGTCATTCCATTCTTTCAACTGATGACTGTTCTATGTGTACAATGTCATTATATACGTAAGTTTTGGTGTCATAACATACTTATGGCGGTGTATTTAGAGCAATAATTAATTTATAATCACCCACGGCACTGTTTTATTTATATATAGATAATTTTAAAATATTTTTCTGCGTAGGATATTCTATTAGCACATAACAAATTTGCATAGAAAGGAATGTTTCGGATTGAACCAAATGAAGTTGAACGAACGTTTTGTAATGTTGCTATTTTATTGTTACTATTTGCTATTTTATAATTTTAAAATAGCAACATTTGGTTGCCTATAGGTTGCCCAGCGATGTTTTGGTTAGTCAAAGGACAAACACGATTTTGTAATAGCGAAGGTTAAACATTATTTGAGGCAGGGTTTAAACTGTGAAATTGTATACAAATGTCATTAGACGCTGTTTGACAAAACACGTGTTGAGACATAGTTTAGTATTTTTTTTTGTAATAACACCCATAGTGTTTCAGTGCTTTTCGTTCATTCGAGTTCACCGTGTAATTTGTAAATGGAATGTAAACGCGGATGTCCTTTTTTTATTTGGGAAGTGTGCTATGAAAACCGTGAAATATTCAGATAGATTGCAGTTTTACTGAACATTTGGGGCGAATGTGCAATAACTGGGGAATAAATCTACAGACTTCTTGTTCTCGGCACGGGATTGGCGCCGACTATTCTATATAGAGACCGTTTTCAAATTTTAAAGCTGACTTTGTTCGTGGAAAGCTCTATCACTCACTTTAGTAGATAGAGTTTGAATGGGAATTATTATAAAACTTATATTTAAATATATTTGCAAGCATACACTTATATTATTTTTGTTTTATATTGATTTATTTTATTGCCCAAAAAATATTAACGACCACATCATCACAAAAACATAAGTGACATATGAGTAAGTAAGTTACATAACATGAGTTTCTAAATCATGAGACTAATATCATAATCATGTCAGCCGTAGGATGTCCACTGCTAACAACGGCCTCCTTAATTTTTAAAGAAATATTACACTGCACAACAGCATTTCTGATGATTGGGTTATGATACATGATATTAGTCCAATTTTCAATGACGATTTCAAATCTGTGACTGAAATTTCTGTATCAGCTCTAGTTAAAAAAATATGACACATGGGTTGTTTTCATAAAAAACGCTATAAATTTAGAGATGATCCCAATTTATTTAAGTTTAAGTTGAAAAAAACCTTCTTTTATTTGATTTTCTTGTTGAAACTAAAGGCAGAGAGCTATTCTGAATGCTCCAACAATAGTCAGCCATCATATTCAGTAGCCTTGATAGCGTTCCTCCATCGTACGACGGTCCTGGTGGAATCGCTCGCCCTGTTCTTCACTTAGATCCCCAAGATTGGCCGGAAAATAGTCTAGATGGTTGTGGAGAAAGTGTAACTTGATGCTCATGTTAGATCCGAGCCTTTGAAAGTGACGTATTAGTTCTTGGACGTGTTGAGAAAAGTCCGAACTTTTCTTATTTCCCAAAAAAAATGTATTAACCAAACAAACTCACTCCATGCGTTTTTCTCACTATCTGTCATAGTTTTCGTAAAATTAGCGTCTTGTATTAACGATCTTATTTGTGGCCCGTCAAAAATTCCCGCTTTTATTTTCTCTGCACTCAGTTTTTGGAATTTTTTTTTATAGGAAAAGGAAACCATTTTCACCTTTGTCAAGACCTTTTACAAATTTTTTATCAGTCCTAGTTTTATATGTAACGGAGGCAAAACTATACGATCCCTTGATACTAAAGGTAGGTTTATCACGTTCTGTTGTCCTGGAACTAGCGCTTCCCGAGGAGGCCAATCTTTTTACGGTTAATACTAGTTATGTTTACCAAGCAAAAATAACAGTCATCGTGATGGTTCACGGGTTCTTTCCACATCATAGCGGTTTCGTACCTAAATCTATTCCTTTTCTTATTTGTCCACAAACGTAGAAACTCAACACACGTTTTGCATGGCTTTTGCGGAATCCAAGGCTTGTCGTTCATTTCCAGGGAGTGTCCAAATTAATTTTTATAAGCCACAATTATGAACGTTGTCACATACAAACGGCATTCTTTGAACATATATTCTCCGCAAATGAAACGAAAATGATTCGGATCAATCACACAAACTCGTCTTGCGATGCCATATCAAATTATATTAAGAAAACTTAATAAGTTAGAAATTATGAGCAAAGTAACACGGTAATACGTGGATTTTTTTGTGATAGCTATAATTCGTAAACAAGAGCTGTTACAAAAAAACTGAGGGTATATCTAGAATCAGTGACGTCAAATTAGTAAACATCAAGTGATAAAAGTCAATCATCAGACAAAAGTTGCAATTTTGTTGTGCAGTGTTATTAATGGTGACAGGCAGGCTGACGGTCCACTTGATGGTAGGTGGTTACCCTCGCTTAAGGACTCATGCATGTGCGCTGCCGACCTTGCAGGAATTTGTTTACTGCTCGCTTGAAGAAGCCTATACTGTGACTAGATAGAAACACTTTTGAAGGAAGATTGTTCTAAACTTCGTGCGTCCGTGGGATAAAGTTTGTCCAAGTAATGTGGATGAACTTCGTATCGCTCATAAATTTAAGGTAGGCATTAATTGGAACAATCATCCGAGCATTCATCATTGTACAGCCGGAAGAACACGCAAAGAAAGGGTACGTACCTATTTTCTTCAACTAAGTTGTTCTAATAGTTCTAAAAAGTACTGTTCCCGAGGGATCATCTAAAAATATCAAAAAGCATGGCGTTGATTAGCAACAAATAAACAAAATGTCATAAAATGTAAAAAATATATTAATTTGATTAAAAATCAAAGATTTTCAACTGTATGGATCGGGCAAGACGAAAGAATCTGTAATGAAACATTTAGAACACCGTGGTACAAAATCGCCCAGTCCATCACTATATATTTTATCTTGTATATATTTAATCTTTTTGTTAAAAATATAATAATTAATTATTTTTTGTATTTTCTTTAAATTAATTAATAGTATTACTTAATATTTAAGTCTCGCTATATCTTCTAACCTAGTAACTTTCGTCTCTAACCAACGGTGACGTAATGTTGTATGAAACAAAATAGAGAATGCCAAAAAAGTGAATTTATATGAAATACACGTATTGCATTTATTGTAAAAAAATGATTTATGCATATAAATGCGACGGCCAGACTGCAATTTAATTGCAGATGTATGCAAAATTTTGTTCAAATCAAATATGCATAAAAAAATAAAATAAAACAAAAATTTCAGATAAATGCGAATTCTATTTGATTAAGTTATTCACTTTGTTGCAATTTGTTATATATATTTTCTTTCTATACAAAAGATAGCTTTTGTCCGTAGCCTCATTCGAAATAGAATGACATTAATATCTTATGCCTATATCAAATTTTTAGCAATTCAATGGTTCAGACATACAGACAGAGCTAGTTCAGACAGACCTCAAAAGGTTACAGACAGACAGAGATATTTTCGCATATATATTGTTACTAGCTGTAACCCGCAACTACTAGCCAATTTTGAAATTTGACAGAAATTGAAAATTGAAATTTCTTTTCAAAAAACACATTTAGGACCTGCCAAAATACATAGTAGCTGTTGGATATAAGCCTTTTTAATTGAACGTCACCACACTCAGTTCTACTATATGCATCAATTCTAATGAGACTCCATTAAAGAATCGCGGCAATAGTCTCGCCGAACAACCAATTTCGATACAAACTTTCACCACGTCGCGGGCCCGTCGTAAGACAGGAACTACTCCCAGCCATATATATATATATATATATATATATATATATATATATATATATACAGTGTTCTGTGCTCGCAGCTCCTTGTGTGTACGAGTATATAGTATTCAGTGACGCGCAGACGCAACGCACTTGACACACGACATGACATCACTAATAATTCGTCGCGAGTCGCTACGGTACGCAAGCGGAAGTAATCGTCTCGTGAGATTACACAACCATAGCCTGGGCGGACTCGTAACTGGCACGTGGAAGTGGTACCTTAAGGTCATCGATTGGGCGTTTTGACCGTGATTTCAACTCCAACACACGTTTACCGATACGCCCATCCGTAGCGAAACAAATATGTCCACCCTCATATATTTATTAAGGTACAGTCGCTAAATAAGCGCCCCCTTTTTTTAAAAAAATTTTTACAATTTTTTTTATTAAGTGGAAAACAATTAATATAATGTCAAAGATTAGAGACAACACTTATTTATTATTAAAAATAATCAGAAAACAAATAACTTTGTAGGTATTTCTACTATAATAGATTTAACAAAAAAGAGGAAATTTAAAAAAAAATTTTTGTTCACCTAATTACGTCCCCAGGGATGATATTGAGATCACAATAATCACAACTTGAGCTTAAGTTTTTAACATTTTATTTTTAACAGAAACAACTTGGTAATCACTATAGGTAATTGTAATATCTGATCAGTCTTTCAACAATGAATGGTATAGTTTAAGAAATTTTCTGTTTCCAGACAAATTGTACTCAAATATATGTCATGAATTGTCAACGTAATCTTTATGCATCCATTGGAAACAGTTGGTTCATCTCATCCATTTCTGTTTTTGTCCTGGGAAAAGATTTTATGACAAACAGAGCATTCAAAATCATCATTGTCACTGTCATTTCGTCAGCAGAGACCAAAATTGGGTTATCATGAGACATGCCCTCATCAGAAGCCTATCTTTAGACGCGTGCTGGTTTTATTTTTTGTTTCCTATTATTTTTGACTTTTTTTTACATTACCAATCTTTTTTTCCTGTTTTTCTTTCATCCCTATCATTCGGCTTCTTTCAAAGTAGCTCTCAGAACCTTAAATAATTAACTGTTTTTTTATACTATTCTTTTATTCGTACAGCTTTCACAGCTTTTTTCATTGCGTCAGGATCCCACAGTTTTCTCCTCGGCATCTAAAAAATAAACTAAATAAATATAGAAAAAAGTTACACAAAATAAATTGTGATTAAGACTAAGTTCTGAATATCGTCTCGGAGACGATGTTAGGTCCACGTGGAGGGACGATATTAAGAATTAGCTAGTTGTATATAAATAAGATCCATTCAAAGAGAAACATGTATCATAGCCTAAATGATTTCCCTTTGATTTCAATCTATGCAATTACAATTTCTTTTGACACGAAAATAATTTTAGTATAATATACCAATAATAAAAATATTCTGATAATATTTCAATCAAAAACTATACACGATTTTTCCTTTTTTTAAATATCTTGTCATGGAAGCGACGTCTCGCCGCGAATTGTTTGCAATGGTCGACTTACGTCACTAACTATCGATTATCAAAACTAAGTTGCGTTAGTTAGAAAAAAAAGAAACCAACGGGGACGAAATTTGGCGACTGTACCTTATTATTATTGTGATGGTATAAATAAAATTATCAAAACCATGCTCTAATATATTCAAAAGGCACAAAAACTTTATTCCATCGTATATATAATATGTAAAAGAGGGTAGTAACGTGTAGATGAATATATCTCTTCCTTGCATCTGCAGACCGATTGCCCCACTTTGGCACTCAAAGTGATCGATCTCCTTTCCGTGAATAAGCCAATTGGAACCTTGTTATTCCCGAGAATGTTATCTGCTATATTCGTATTAGATTAAACTTTAATACATCTATTCCATTCCATTACAGTTAATAGACAACCGATTTCTCCAAGAATATTATAACTCGATTTTTTCTAGTTTATAGTAACAGAGAGAACTTTTTATAAAAGCCGAAAAGCTGGAAAATATATCAATAATCCCATTCCATGATGTACTCGTGTTTCCTTCTGAATGGTTCCTGGTCGCGACTAACCATGGAACATTATGGTAAAAGCACTCACGCCGCGCCGGTCGAAAATCTCGAAGGCTCTCAACTATCGATAGTAGTCACGCCACTTCCCGGTTAGTGTCAAAGGAAATTGGTCCTTATGTTCATAACATAGAGTTCACAGAAAGAGCATTCCCGAACTTTCAATCATAATCACGGAATAGAAAAACAATTTCGTGTTTACAATACTTGTTTATTAAATAGATTGAGATATTTGGCGCCAAATATAAATAGGAGAGTGGCGGGCGGGAATTACACAGTTGAGCTATAGCCTGTGATTCGAAAGCGACAGTAAACCAGCGACTCATTAATGGAATCATTGACGACTTTTGGCAAGTTTAACGGTTTTATCGGACAAGTTTAGCCCTTTTGGTATGTTGGTATGTTGAAATAAATAGTTCATTTTCGCCCTTACACGACAGTTTGACTCACCCCGCACGTAACAATATATTTTGTAAAGAAAACCTAAATAGCCTAAAAATAAAACACCAATCTTATGTTTCATACTTCAGATAAAATGAGATGAAATTTACGGTTATTTAAACGTGTAAAGGAACGATATTATAATCCGTGTATAATCACTTCTTTCGTATTAAGCTCGTATACTAGCTTCAGTCAGGCTTTAAACAGTAGAGTGAACTTTCTAAATTCTTGAATGCTCTGACATCTTAAGCACTGTTTTGATGAGAAACATCTTTAACGGCGGGTGAGAATGGCTGTTGGCATAGCAGCTCCAACATTTGGTCAACATTTTGGCGGAACTTGTAACGACTCTCTACTCGGCTCGGCGATCCGCCCTTCACCGCAATGAACTCGTAAACCTATACCGTATGTAATATGGAAACACTACTGTGTATAGCCGTAAATTTTAGTTAGAGATTTCAATGTAAATTTTGATTGTTAAATTAAATTGCCTTTTAATAAACCAACTCTCATGCACATTTTCTGTACTGCGTCGGCTCATTTTTTTTCAACAGTGTTATTTTTATACTTTAACTTTTCACAGCATTTGAATAGGGCGGCTTGTAGCTTTACGCGGTTAGAATATCATACAAGTATTAATTAACATACAAAATTATTTCGTCCATTCAGGCTGATATGAAAGACGAATTGTAGATTGTAGTTACTTATAGTGTAGCTTTTTATTTCGGTATCGAGAGGATTTGGTGAAGACATACCAGCAGCGTTTGGGAAGATCCGAGAAAACTTTTGTCCAAACGCTGAAACGTAGTCTCTTGAAGACGAAACGAACCCATTGGATGAGTGGTTAGGGTGCTTGCCTTAACGCTCTGTTCTAGGGTTCCCGGTTCGATTCGGGCAGGGTCAATTTTGAAAAATGAACTTTTCAAATTTGTCTCTGGTATGGATCTGGAAGGTAGTGGCAGGCCACACTGCGTTTCGCAGTCATTTGGGCAGCCCGTCTGGCGGCAGTAACCACCCCCTTACAGAAGACCACCGTCAATTAACAGCACGTGTGCTGTTGTGTTTCGGTGAGTGAAGTAATGGATGCCAGAGCCCATTTCCCTATCCCTTCCCAATCTCTTATCCTTAATCCTATTGTAGGCAGCGCGCTTGCAGCAGCTTTGGCGTTGCTTGTGTTATAGGCGACGGTAGCCACCAACCATCAAGTGGACCGTCAGCCTGTCTGTCGATCTTAACATAAAAAAAATATCTAAGAAAGTTCAACGTCGCTCAACGAGCTATAGAAACGTCTACGCTCGAGGTACTCTGCACGATCGAATCAGGAATGAAGAGATCCGTGGAAAACGAAAGTCACCTACATAACCCTGGGGTGTGTTCGGCCAAAGTTAATTTTGCTCTACTGTCAATTTGATCATACTCGTTCTAGCAGGCAGAGCATAATTAGCTCTGACAGGTCGCCCGGAACTGATATGATCAAATCTTGTTCAGATTAAATTATACTCGAATGGAATGCTGGAACGGCAGCGGTTAGAGCCTTGGCCGAAGGAGTGTTGGAACACACCCCAGTGTTAGTAAGTTGAAGTGGCAATTGGCAGGACACATAATACTTGTAGCTAACGGTCGCTGTGGTTCTCTTAAGGTTCTCGAGTGGAGTCCAGAGTATGCGTAGCGTCCATACGCCAGGATGGACTGACTATAAGGTCATGGGTCGGTGCTGGATCCAGGCTGTTTTTAACCGGTCCAACTGGCGAATTATGGGGTAGGTCTATACTTAGCACTGGAAGTCCAACGGCTGAGTTGATGATGCCTGATGATGATTGAAAAGATAAGGCAACGTGCTGTAAAGAAAATTAAATAATGTATTATAAGTAAATAAATAACCTGAGTACAGCGAACGCTCATTACTGAGTTCGCCACTAATTTAACTTTAAATAGCTGTTTCAAACTTCTTCCGGTCGTGAGTATGTTGACAGGGAGATGTATTATTCTAAAACATTATGTTGAATATTAAACTATATTCATGACATTACAATACTTTCAAATCTTACTTATACCTATTATATATGCTTTACGTAATGTAACGTATTGACAGAAACTAAAACCTTTTCCAGATCCGGCCACGAAGTTACCACAGACCCTTAACTCATCGAAATACTTGGGTCGAAATCTTTGGGTTTTTTATAAGAAGTCCAAAGAGGTACAATTAACCCAAAATGACATAAGTTACATTTAAAGATAGTTTTATTTTGACAACTGATTTGAACAAGTAGTTTTGGCAGTCCTCTCTTTATGTTAACCTGACACTGGCCTAAAAAATTCTGAAGAGACCGAAACAAGTAGAAATCTGAAGGTGCAAGGTCAGGCTCCAAACAAGCCAAACCCTCTTAATTTTTGCTGAGTGGCTAAAAATGTGTGTGGTCTAATCTAACGTCTAAAGATAGTGTGGTCTATCCGTTTTCTCTCAACTTCTTGCTTTATTCTCATCAGTTGTTGGCAGTACAGATCCGAGTCGACGGTTCTGCCCGGCGTTAAAAGCTTATATTGAACAATGCTCTTACAATTCCACCATACACACAGTATCACCTTATTGCGAGTAAACCCGGGTTTTGGCACAGTCTGTGAAGTCTGACCTCGACCTTTTTTGTACGTTCTTGTCGTACTTGATCCATTTTTCACCAGTTCAAAAACTCTTCAAAAACTGTTTGATTTCATTACATCTCAATTGATCGCAAATGAGTACACGATTAATAAGGTTTGTTTCAGTGTGATCGTGTGACACCCAAATGTTGAGCTTTTTTGTGTACCCAGCTTTTTTCAAATGAGTCAAAATTGTTTTGTGGTCAATTCTCAGTTCTTCAGCTATGCCGTAACTACTGATATGCCGGTCTTGCTCCACTTCTTCAAAAATGGCGTCCATTTTATCCGTTACAGGGCGAACAGAGGGAGGTGCATTTTTGACACTAAAATTCTCGGATTGAAAACGTTTAAACCAACTTTGTGCTACTCTTACTGATACTGCATTAGGTCCATAAACGTCATAAATTTTTTGACGACATGCGTTGCGTTTTTCCTTTTTTGTAATAAAATTTTAAAATGTATTGAATTTCTTCATTGTATTCACTCATTTTGACAGAAAGAAAAACAAATGAAAAATAGCTGGAAACAACATTTTATTAATTTGTTTCTTTTTTGAAAGTAACCTTTTTAATGTCATCAAAACCAGCCAGATACAAATAGATTTTATTACAAGTTTATACATACTATATACGAAAAGACTTTTTCCTCGATCTAATATGTATATTTGGCGGGCAGGAAACTTCTTATTCTTTAATTATATATTGTTATAATATATTATTACAAAGGATACATGTTTATACTTAGTTATTTAATTAATCAGCTCAATATTTGTGCTACTCAATAGAACAGTTTCGTGTAATTATCGACGCTCTGATTCCCATTAGCTTTGAAGCCACAGAGCCGAGATATACAAGGCCTAATTGACAGTTAATGAAGGGCTCTGTAATAATTCATTATTACTGACTGTACTCTAGGTTAAGAAATATTTTCTTATTTGCTTCCTACCTTTTGTAGACGTGTTGATTTTCACCAAATATTGTTATTGCTGTGTAGCGTATGTATTAAAAGTAAACATCGTGTACAATTCCCGTACCAACATCTTTTTACTATTTCTGAGAGCAATTTTAACTTATTTAACGGAATTTTATATTAATTTCGATTTTAAATTAATATTTCCTTAAATGTTGTAATATTTGATTTATCCATGTAAAATAATTATGGATTGTAATTATGTAAAATTATTATTAATCATCCAATTACAGAAGAATGCCGTGAAATAACAACATTTGTGTGCTGTTATGTTTGGGTAAGTGATTAAGGGATGCCAGAGCCCATTTCCCTTCATAATCTCTTTGGTACTCCTAGTCCGACTAAGGTCGGCAGCGCACTTGCAACAACTGTGGCTGTGCTTGTCATTTCAGCTATTTCAGCCAAATGTTTGGCTACTGGACGCCACTCTGGCGACAGTCGCCGACACCTTTCCTACTAGAATTTATCCCACTTAACTCATACATTGTAAACTTGCCCAATTATACCAACTTCAAACTTCATACTTGGCGACGGTCGCCAACACCACCAATACTGCTCTAAGGACCTTCCTTTTCTACTACATATGTAATTCTGATAGAATCATACCAACTTTACTCCTGGCTACCGGTTGCCATTCTGGCGACAGTCGCCAAATCTACAATCACTTACTACTTCTATTGTAATTATTCCACTTACTCACATCACACACTGTAAACTTGCCCAATTACACCAATTCCATACTTGGCGACTGGTAGCCACATTGGCGACGGTCGCCAACACCCCTAGCAACAAAAAAACTTCAACCTTGCGGAGACATTACTCCATATAGGTACTGCATTTTATCTATATATATACTACATTACGACCAGCCAACTCAACTAGACCCCGGACCCAGATATACGCCGCAAGTTACGGTCTAGTTGAGTTGGTCTTACGAATTTTCGATCAGGTTTTCGATCGCGAGTTTAACATTTTTTACCCATCACAAAAACGCACAGCGCCGCTAAAGAAGTTTTCACTTCAAAAATTCAGCTGCTCTCTTAGTGCAATTTTCCCAATAGATTTTGTGGCTTATTAAATTTGAAATCCATTTTGCCCAATATTTAACCAAAAGGTCTATTCCAAAAGGTTAAAAGTTATTTAAAATAAGCGTAGTTTTGCTTCAGTAGAAATGTACTGTAAAGAGCATCTGCGCATCGCAGTTAAACAATATTAGGAGTGTATGCGGAGGACATAAAGTGTTAATATTGTCGACGTGCGAGTGGCGGCCAACAAATTGTCGCTACGTGCGAACCGCTGACCAATGCTAGATGGCTGCTGAAGATTTTATCATACCGTTCACCCAGTTAAAAAATTTACACCATGCCATGTTTCTGAATCAGGCTTATAAGAGGTAAAGTTTGTTTGTATGTATGGGGTAATCTTCCAAACTACTCATCCGATTTAAAAAAATCTTTCAGCAATAGTTACAACAGATTTCAAGATGGACATAGGCTATATCCCGTAAAATGACAAGGCTTTCTCGTGGTAATCAAATTTGCAAAGTCGACGGAAAAACGGTCGAACGGTCGAACGAAAACGTTTCTTTCGAACGCTTTTAAACAGTAACAACTTTTCTTGATTTCTAAAGAAAAGTTGTAGAGCTTCTAAAGAAAAAGAAAAACCATGTACTTCAGTATCATATTTGTTGCGTAAAAAGCCGGCAACGGAACGAAACAAATAGTTAGTTCCCTATCTATATTTTCACAGTATGAATTTGTCGAAGTAACACCGATGTTGGGATCAGATGTTAAAGTTTTTCCCTCAGCGGGAGATAATGCTTTGGGTCTCTCGAAAAACACTTCTGCTACGTGACCCACACACTTTATCCTTGGGGAGCTTCATATTGATATATTGTTGGACCAACATTGAGAACGATCTCAAAAGGTGTGTATTTAGAATCCATGTGTCTTATTCTCCTAGCACTAGTTGAAGATTTATACGGTTTTATTTATGTTGCTAATTTTAAATTTTAAGCTATATTCGTGTGACTTGTTTTATATACTTAAAATTGACAATAAAGGTGTTTTAATTTACTTTTTTGGGTATCTAATATCGTTTTCCTGACTTTTTTTAGATCTGTAAATACTCTTGCAATGGACAGTCAGTCTCTCTTTTATAAAAAAAAAACTGATAACATTGTTATACTATATACACATTTTAAAAAGTGTCCAATGATTTTGTTAGTTCACATCGTGAACAACGAGCTCTTTGTTCCAATTTGATTTATAAATATTCAAATTTCGACCGACAAAACATGCCTAAACAATAACTATATTTAGTCTATGGTACTCCAGAATAGTGTTGCTACTGGTAAAATATTTTATTAAAGCCAGATTTATTTAGCAGTAGGTATAGAGTATAATCACTAGTAGATACGTAGATTTAAATACTGTTACTAAAGAATAATCAGTTTATATTTACAACTAGTTGGTGCCTGCGCTGATCATCTTTGCCTGTTTCTTGGTTAACTTCTAAATCACAAATGGAAAGAGCGATAAAATTGAAAGGTTTACGTATATAATTTCTAGAAAAAATAAAAATTATCCATTCGAAACATCGCTAACATTGAGTATGGAAATGAAATTTTACGTAGAGATTAAACAAAGTGCTTTACGAGATATAAGATAATAAAAGGTTAGGTGTAATAACAAGTGAAATGTTAAGAAATACTAAGAGAAAAAGAAATTTCTGATTTCAAAGCTGATTCTTCTGATTTTAATTTAAATTTCAAAACGAAGCGTTACAAATAGTAAGTAAAGATATAAAATATTAAATAACACTCAAACGTTGTTAGCAGTCCTCAAGAGGTGAACGGGGAAGCTGAGCGCAACTGGGCACACCAGCGCAAGCGACGTGAGCCCGTGGTGGAGCCTTCAGCTTCAGTCCATATATTAAAGTGCTTTGTGCTTCAGTCGCGACTAAGCTGAAAAAAATTAATAGTAATAATAATTGTGATTGCGGTTTAGAGGTGCAATTTTATCTCAGAAAGTGTTTTCCCGCGTTAGGGATCCCTATCGCGGTTCACCATCACTGCCGCGGTTCACAATCACTGTAACGATTTTCTGTCGCCATTCACCTACATACCATCGGCCGTGCGTATCCGCAGGACGCCCACCATCACGTCTGGCTACGTCCACCACCTTTGTAGGCTGGATCTCCCAGGAGAGTGCCTGCACTGCGAAATAAAAACATTTCAAATTCATATATGTATACAAACCAAACCTTCAATGAAAAACCAACATTTGATTATGTAATTTGTGTAGTAGGTAAACCACGAATTTAAAATTATATTTAAATCACAATAACTTCCAAGCCTAAATATTGTCACAGGCTAAGCTTAAAATTGAAAAATCGTTCAATAGTTTCGGAACAGATAGACACAGTGAACATTAACGTGAACAGATAGACACAGTCAGACTAAAATTCTGTTACTCTTCTTGTCGCCTCCTCTCAATTTCTGGTAAATATATTCAATGTTCAGACACAGCAATCGTTATAGTTATTATAACGAACTATATTATACGATTATTCTTGTTTTATTATATATTAACTGAGCCTGCAACTTTGTACGTATGTTATTCGGTATAGGCGTAACTTTTTTGTTTGTAAAATCGATTGGCAGGAAACAAAAAATGTTACCGGAAGCTTGCTAGAATACACCAGTGAAAACCGCATTCAAATTGTTAAGCCGTTTTTGAGATTTAGTGCACATACGCACAGACAAACAGACAAAAATTCTAAAAACTATTTTTTGACCTCGGTAACATAAGTGCAACTTGTACAAATTGTTTCTTTGAAAAATATTTTTTGTTTACGATTTTATTATAAGTACATATGTATAGATGTAAAGATTGTGTGCCCAATGTGCTCCTATTAATAGTGGATCGGATTGTTTTTGTCGAGGCTTTGTATTCTCTATTATCGCTCAAGATCCAGGCATGCCAGTAATAACTTATTTTCTAAGGGACAAAATGTGGGGAATCGAGTAGTGTTCCTATGTAGGTATTTGAATGTGCACGTATCTGCTAAATTGGATAGACGGCCAATTTAGAGCTATCAGGAGAGAAAGGTAAGTAAAAATAGGACTAACTTTACTTATTTTTATATATGCTATGTGGAATATTATTACAAAATAATATTCAGTACTGCCAGACACTTCCGGTAGGCTGCCAGACCTTTTAAGACCCATTTCATTCTGCAGCGTGTCGCCGGTCGGGAGCACACAACCGGCGCAATTTGTATGAAAGCAATGACTGCTTTCAATTGTTCTATGTGAACCTGGTCGCGTGTCCGGCGACACACATATAAAAATCAGCCTTTTTTTAAAATTAAAGATGGGTTTGCTCTTGACCAGCATCTATCCGTGTAGGAAAGATGAGGCCGACGATGGAGCGAGCTCACCCAGAAAATGCCTATTCACTCGAACCTTGAAAAGATTCGGGTTGTATGAGCTCAGAAATACAGATGACGGCAGCGAGTTCCAATCCTTGGCAGTGCGCATCACAAAAGTCGATAGAAGAAAGGGGAAGGCGGTATGATCTCATGCAGCTCTCGAGCACACTCTTCGAATTACATCTTATAGAATACACACAGACAGGCAACTTTGTGGCTATGTGCAGGCTCTGTATCATCGCCAATGAGCCTCCTAGCTCTGCGATCCACCGAGTCGAGTGCGGCAAGTTGGCATTTTGTTGAGCCATCCCAAAGGTGACAGCAATACTCCATGCAAGATCGGACTTGTGTCTTGTACAAAGACACAAGTCCGATCTATTTGGGATGCCCAGCTTTTTAGTCGCTGTTTGGGCTTTGGACTCCATAGAAGTACCGAAGTTGAGATTTGAGCACAACCTCATGCCAAGAAGCTCAAGATCATTGGCCTTGAGCTTCTTACGGATGCACCTCGGAAAGTTGGAGCCAAGTCGAAATGGCTCCTTTTTGCAGAGAACAAACGCGCTTGCGTTTTGGTGGCGTTAAAATCAACCAGATTCTTGTCTCCCCTTAGAAAATAAGTGTTGTTAGTTCTATTTTTTACTCATCTTCCTAACCTGATAGCTCTAAATTGACCGTCTACCCAACTTAGCAGATAAGCGTACTTTCAAAGTACACAGGAACACTATTCCATAAGCTACATTTTGTCCTTTACAAAATAAGTTTGGGATCTTGCTCTGAGATATTTTCAAAGAAATCTGAAAATACGTTTTCTCACAATAACCTTCTTTTCCAATAAATAAAAATAATGATACCTTACATAATGATTCATACTTACAGAGTCAACAAATTCCAGGAAATAAAATTGCCCCAAAGCTCCAATAACGTCTTACAGCTTTTTATTATGATTCTTTTTGATGTAATATTTGTGTATTGAGTATTAAGAAATATTTTGTAAATAACATTATTTGCATTAGTGTAGGATTTAATATACGAAAACTAAGCTAAAGCTAACCATATACTACCATATCTACAATACAGAAGTAATTGAATAATGTTCTGTGACATTCTGCTTTGATGATATTTTGTAGATGTCTAAATAATATTTGTAACGTAGAAGAAGGCTATTTTTTTTTTCACAAAACTGTTTTATTAAATCTTTACAAATTCAATAAATTTATTAAATTTATTGAGTGCAAATACAAAACCGTGAGGTATATCTCGTGCATGCTGAGGTGGCAGAAGCGTGGCGGAAGCTTATTGTGCCAAGAAAAACAACTCGTCTAGCTCCGCCGATTCCCCTACCGTACCCAGGACGGTAGGAGAAGAGACTATTTAAAAAATTCACGAATTAACCCACAGGTATTTCTTTTAGAATACTTAATTTTTTTAAATATTATTTTTATGTTTTCTAATTAATTTTTATTAAACACACTTTACAAGTAACACGTCTTTTTACATATTGCAATTTACGTTGCATTGCAAATTATGTTAATCATTATGAAATGTTTACGTCGTACAAATAATTCATATTTTCAGTATAATAAAAGCATTACTATCAGGTGATTGTCAATATATTAGACGATTTACGTTCCTAAGTATATTAAATTATTTTCATTTATTTATTTATTTCTACGCTTACAACTATTTTTACAGGACTAAGCCTAAAGACAATAGTGTAACTATTAGTACAACTTACTCTATTTCTTACAACTGTAGCGTATTATGAACAATGCTGACTTTGTGAAGTCATTCAGAGAACACGAAAACAAGTCATAGGTGCCATTAATCGTGAACCTAACATTTTTTTGCAATATAAAAATGCTAATCCAAGTAAAATTTGATCCACATCCATTTACCGGTTTTTGCATGAAAGAGTAACAAAGATACACAAACTTTCGCATTTAAAATATTGTAGGATGGAAATTTCT
Organism: Bembecia ichneumoniformis; assembly: GCA_910589475.2. Classification (NCBI taxonomy): domain Eukaryota; kingdom Metazoa; phylum Arthropoda; class Insecta; order Lepidoptera; family Sesiidae; genus Bembecia; species Bembecia ichneumoniformis. Next base: position 6,432,657 of record OU342533.1, on the reverse strand, counting down.
GAAAATCGGGGCTTCTGAAAATTTCTGAAAACTTACAAATTTTTTTTCTGATAAAATTTAAAATTATTCCTACATAATATTAATAATTACTTATTTATTTGGACCAACAAGGTTATGTTAGTAACAACTTCAATATATATTAGTATTTACATACGTTTATCAGCAAATGCGTTCAGGATGCAGCTAGAGCTGGCCCGTACTCTTTATCGTATATTATTTCCATTTATTTCAAGATCCTCAAACTTTACAACAGTTATGAGCTCTAAATTCCGATGCTCCGCTGAGTCTATCGCGACATATTTGTATGTACATTCCAATTTTTACACGTATAAAGAATATTGTGTCAATGTTGCAAATATTGTGCCAATGTTGTTAATTTTTTATTTATTTATAATTTATTTAATTATAAATAAATAAAAAATTAAAAAGCCTTTGATTTCCTAAAACATGTTGCCACTTTGTAGCTAACTTGGAACCACTCTCATATGAAGGCCTCTTCCAAAGATTGGAATTTCCAAGATTTTCCAATAGACTGGAAAAATGAAAAATTATATATAAAAGGAAAAAAAAGGTAAGTCACCTCAGATTTTCAGACCTGCAAAGGTATATTCTGCTGTTCTAATGTTTAATAATACTTTTATAACAAAAAAGAATTGGAATGTTATGTCACTTGAATATTTAATTAACACAGTAAGTAACTGAGCACCTGACAAAGTTACAGAGAAAAACACTTAAGGACCCGGTCAATGTATTGAGCTACCCGATCACGTAGCAGGAAATCTGCCTGACCAATAATACACCTTAACCCTTTATCTAATCTGTATTCAGCGGAGAATCGCGCGCCCGACGCAGATTACAAAACTGTGTTCGAGAAGTGACTGTAAACACCTTTAAAGCTTTCACGAAGCTTATAGTCGACAAGATGCTTCCCTAAAATACACTAGAACCTATTTTCAATTTTGAAATGCGTTTTCTCCACTATATCCTCTACTTTTCTATACTACGAATAGTTTTTGCTACACCGTGTGTTTATTTTCGCGTTCTGAGTTCAAATATATATATATATATATATATTTGTAAATATATATTTGTAGGAAATAGATCCCAGCATAAGCTTAAGGCTAGATTCATGTCGCCGTAGAAATCGACGATTTAATAGAAAGCGCATGTGTGTTGTGTTACTAGTTATAAGATATCATATAAGGAAGAAAAACAGAAAAGATAGAAGAAAATAGAAATAGATTTAAATCAAATGGCCAATTTCGGGGACGGCCGCGACAGACGTTCTTATTATGAATACTTTTAAATCAATTTATATTGAATGCGAAACATCTACGACGTTGTCGCCGCAACATTAATCGGACCTATGAACCTAAGTTAGCCTTGAAATAATTATCTATTGTATATATGGCAAAACCAATTTAGATTAGCCTAAATAAACTGACAAGGACATTTAAATTTTATTGACGTATGTTTAAAGGCACTGCTATATCTTAATCAATAGCGCCCTATACTATAAAATCTATCAATTATGGTATTATCAAAGTATATTTGAGTACAGATATATTCTGTACATATGCACAGAATATATCTGTACTCATTTGGAATCGGTTCTCATCTGTACTGAATAAAGGCCTAAAAATGTGTTATTGATAAAAAAAGGCCTAAAGATGTGTTGGTATCGTGTCCATTCATTTATGAAGCCACGCGGGTGAAATTAGAACTAATTTTATTTTGTTAATACGCAAAATATTTAGTAACTACATATTTTGTCTAAGAAACTATATTTTGTCTAATTATATATGTACTTACTTATATATACTTTACGAGCTACCCGCCTCTGACTTCCTAGGATGTAATTTTTTAGATTGTAATTTTTCCTTCCTCGTTTATCGCTTTTTCCGTTAGTGAAAACCGTATCAAAATTCAACGGATGATTAAGAAGTTAGAGGAAAAACAGACAGAAGCGGACAGAGACTTTAACTATACTTAATATTATAAAGCTGAAGAGTTTGTTTGTTTGTTTGAACGCGCTAATCTCAGGAACTACTGGTTCGAATTGAAAAATTCTTTTTGTTTTGAATAGTCCATTTATCGAGGAAGGCTATAGGCTATATAACACCACGCTACGATAAATAGTATTATTTATAAGCAGTGTCCAGTACCGCGCGCCCCATGCGCATGCCGCCGCCGTATGGGCCGCAGCGTTCATCCCCGTTGAAAAAAAAATAATACTATTCTTGGTGCCATCTATTACACTATAATAGAATTAGATGAAGCGGTGACATCTATCGGATTTGGGTAGAACTGCTTGGTGATACACTGTGCATAGTATGCTTCAATTTTAAAACCCTCGGGAACTTAAACCTTAACGAATTAAGCACCCATAGATTCCTCAGGAGTCTGTTGATAGATGACAATCGCATGAAAATCCATTCAGTAGTTTTTCAGATTATCGCGAACATAAAATATATACAGACAGTAGTATAATAATGTTAGTATATAGGACCACATTTAATTATTTAATTTCATCATGTTATTTATGTGAGGACAAAGAATTTATATATATTTTCATAAAATATAAATAAATAAGTATGTGGACAAAATTTGGAAAATCAGAAATCAGTATCTCAAGTGAAAAGGCATCAACGAGCAGCCTTGTTTGATAGATAGGATATTTCGACGGAATTTCGAGATGTTGTCTGCTGAATCAATCAAATTACAGTTTAACCTGCCTTGCAGTTTAATTAACCTGTAACCACATCTAACAAGCTCATTGACAACAGTTCTCCATACTGTGACGACTAGTATTAACGATAATTGAAGTCAATTCCCATTTGCCATAATCACTGACTTGTTACTTGCCTCGAATATCAGTATTCGCGGAATAAATTTTATAAGAAACTAAGACATATCAGCGTATAGGATTCCATAAATCATGTTTTTACTGAAGAGTATACATACCTTTAAGAATTCGTTTTAAGTTTTGAAAATGAAAGAGAAAAGGGGGTTGTCATTATGAAGTAATAAAATATACGAATGTGGTGTATCCGGCGGGTGTATCAAAGAATAAAGTGTATTTAATTTATTGGAATAAATTAACGAAAGCCTTTTAAGGATTTGACTTCCAACATTTACAACATACATATATTACATGTTTTTATAATAGATGAAACCTATTCACACAAACACGAAATCTCATTGATATCGGTCTAGCCGTTAGGAGCACTATGGTCCTATGCATTAAACAGTTTTGACTTTTAAATATAGTTAGAGAGAATTACTTGGAGAGTTGTTCGCGTTTATTATTTAATTATTTAGGATGATATATTCCGTTCTAATACCACTGGTATTTGTTTGAACTATTCTTAAAGTTCTTAATTTTTCTTAATTCCCAAATTCACTTCTTTCCAATATTTTTACTACGGTGTATTACTCAACAATAAAACAGAAGAAACATACAAAAAAAAAATACATTAACGAAATAGGTCATTATTTGCGTCTAGTGAATTAATTCGCAGTCTTCTTTGTAATTTAAAAATAGAACTTCGAAAAGGAATTAACCAGGTTTGTATGGAGATCGGACCATCAGTGTATTTTCGTTTTAACGGTTGAAACTTGTATAATTAGGTAAGAAGAAATTATAGATTATACTGGGAAATTATTGTCCCGAAAAAGTTTTTTAATTTTTGAATGTTATCCCCATTTACAAAATCTGAAATATTCACAGGACAGATAAAGAAAGAACTTTATTACCGAAATCTTCGAAGTGTAAGTTAAAATAAAAAAAGGAATAGTTTTGAACTATGTCCTTTATATTTCGTTGAGTAAGAAATTGGATTTTGTAAAATCGTTAGCCCCCACGCCACAATACGATAGGCAGGCAATGTTTATTTGAATAACATTCGCCTTCACCGCAGTCGTTTACGAGGGCAAGCCCCGTAATATATTTTCATTATGTTCCATTTATTCGTCGGTTGCCAATAACGAATCTTTATATGGTTCGGTTTACCTTCGAATGTCAACAACGTTCGCGAAACTCGTTTCGGCTCGTAAGGAGATTTCCCCTAATGTTATCATGAAACGTTTTTAAGGTTGCTTATGAAACCTACACGGAGATTTTATGCGGATTCATAAATTTATTAGGTTTACCTACAGAAGGGTTTTAGAAAAAGGAATCGTAAATTGATATTGTGAAGGTGGCAAATTGACTAAAACATAAGATATTAAATCTAGTATTCCATTAAGTCACCTATGTATGTATGTACAGCACATAATAGGGTATTTGACAGATTTTAGGAAGATATTTCAAATTGTTAATTATACTATAATATGCTGAATTGCTTTACTTTCTATGAAAAGTACAATCAAAGTTTAAATTATAAATAAGATCGCCAAAACGCTAAGTGATATCACTTGTTTGCAAGCAAGTGACGTCACTTGCTTGCAAGTCTTTGGATTACCAATGAATATAAGTTTAATACTGACATATTAATTTTTTTTAAAGATGGGTTTGCTCTTGACCAGCATATGTCCATGTGGGAAGGATGAGGCCGACGATCTTTGTTTGCGTTGTTGTCTTCCGTTCCGTAATTCACAACGGTGTCCGGTTGTCCGTATGTATTTTTACATAGAAATCCTTTGTTAGAAATATTGTTAGTGAAGAAAGATTCTTCCGTTTACGGGGCCCTCGAATCTGGAATCACGAGTTAGTGAACGAAATCACTAGTGACCTCGAAGCTGAGTAGTATCACAGAATACAACAATAGTACAAGTTGTAGTATATCGGTGGGATAAGCATCGTTATGCAACGAGGTAATGCTGCCAGCAAACTGGGCACTTTGCCACCTGGACCAAATCTGTTTCGTGTTCTATACTAGCGATCTGCTTCGAATCTGTAGGTGTTTAGTTGACAAAATATACTTTTAATTACATTAACTTATTCTTCGATCAAATATACAATACCGGTAGACGCACTGTTACCCCTGGAAAGGTCACACCATGTATTGGTCTTATTCGCCCGGTAACCCATTGAATATTATGTTCACGATGCTCATAGATTTGTTATGATGGTGATACCAAACAATTTTATATCACAGTCTAAGTTAAGAGATCTCTTAATGTCTGTTAACTGAAAGGAATGTGCATCTTTCGGCATAACTTAACGAGTGTCCAAGCTGTTAAAGCATGCTATGTTTGATGATTCGATCATACAACGACTTCTAAATTTATGTATAGAAATATACGCAGTAGTAGTAGCTGGGCACACTGCGTCTTGTATTCATAAATTCGGCAGCAGGATTGTTGGCACTAACCGTAAACGATGTCCGCTTGTGTGTTTCGATGACTGAGTCAGAGATGCCAAAGACCATTTTCCTATCCCTTCCTAATCTCTTATTCTGCTAAGATTGAAGTGTTATTAACCGACGGTAGCCATATAGCATCACGCAAACTGTTAGCCAATCCGCCACCTTTACATACCTAGATAAGGGGTGCATTATTTATTATTTTGATTACAGAAATAGAGTACACGAATAAAAATAAAAAGATTCTTTTTATATAAAAAGAAATAAGGACGTGAATAATCGCTAGTACAGGTACAATATGATTAAAACGCTAAAATAAATTCACTATTCTTTCTTTTTGTGACTGACTTTGCTATTTTTAATGTTTGTTTACTCTGAATTACAAATGTAGGTACTCTTACAAAAATATAGTGATTAATTTCATAAATGCAAGATAAACATTTGGTTCGGGAGCGTGAGATATTTTGGTTAGCGAAGGAGCGAATATTTTTTTCTTAATTCTCCTGATAGATGAAGACGAATATGATTGAGGAGAATGATGGGCCATCGCGGGCCAAGACAAATAGCGCGCATTACTCGAGCCGGAGATAAACGCCTACTTTCCACTTTTACATCTGATTCTATTACAATATAAATTATATTTTGGATAAAGCCGTGAGCGATTTGAAGGCTATCGATTCTCAAGCGAATTATTGTTTTATATATCTACAATTTTTTTTTCGAGCTGGTCTAAAAGGTTCTAAGCTGGTCTAAGAGCTGGTCTTCGCTGTCCCTAAAGGTGTGCAAGTGCGCTGTCTACACTGACCGGAAAAAATATGATAGACATACTTATAAAAGGAAAGAAGCGTTCTAACATTGCTTATCATATCACACTCCGACACCCATACAATTATGTGATAAATCACATTAACTCAAAGGGTCCATCGGATTACTTATATTGATAACTAGCGACCCGCCCTCGGCTTCGCCCGGGGTGAAATTTTCATATATTTGAACATTCCCCGTTTATCCCTCTTTCTATTAGTGAAAACCGAATTAAAATCGGTCTACCTGTTCACGCGGGATGCCGTGACAAAGGGAAATGGTGATTCATTTATATATATATATATATAGATAAGTAATTAATAATTATCTTTGACGTGATATATTTATTAAAATGATTTCATGGTTTTACTTTCTTTTAATTTAACATGTTTTTTAAAGAGATTGGATCCTTATGATTGATCCTATAGATTGATGCCATAAAAGTACGAGGTATTTATGAAGTAAAGGCCAAAAATAACCTTGTCCAATTAACAAGGTTGTCCTCAATTAGCGTTGCTCTAGCGATTGGATGTCTGTGGTTTTATCGATGACTTAGTTATGACGTAGCAAATAGGTATCCGGTAACAAAGGAATAATTTAGGAGCTTCATGTTATTACAACATGTATGTCGCTGTTATTATAACATATTGTCTAAGGTGTTTGTTTCGAAGTATACGATCGAAAATAAACTTTAGTGCTGGAGTGGAAGGTATACTTTAAAATATCAAGACATTTGTATATATATTTAAGGTGGACTTATTTCTGTTTGTAATATTTGTACTTAATTACAATTACAGTTTTGGTAGATAAAGGATGATTCATATTAAGGTGGATTTATATTACACCGGGCCGTGCCCTGGCCGTGCCGTGCTCGCGAGCCAATGTGTGATGTGCCGCCAGTAGCCCCTAGGCGGCGTCTGAGTTACCTACTAAGGTTGTTGGCACCCCGACGCCGCCTCCTCCGAGCGGGATGGGCCCTCTCTCGATCCCGCTCTGCGGCCTCCTTCTTGAGCATTATTTCCTCACAGAAGGAGACCGCAGCCTTCCAGCGTTCCTCACTCGCCAACATTGCCGTTACTAATGCTGGCGGAGACAGATCCTTCCGATTTTGTCGACCAGGACTCGGCGCTCGGACGCCCATGCAGGGCAGTCCTCCAGTGTTTGCTGTGCGGTGTCCCGGTCGGACGCGTAATGTTGGCATTGAGCCGTCTCCTCCCTTCTGATACGATTCAGATACTCACCGAAGCCACAAGGATACCTGTGAGGAACATTGACGCCCAGATGAAGAATTGTATGTTTTTGATCGTATGTTTTTTTATATGTTAAGGTCGTTAGACAGGCTGACGGTCCACTTGATGGTGGGTGGCTACCACCTACCATCAAGTGTACCTACCGTATACCTACCGCATACCTACCGTATACACAAACAACGTCACAGGTGCTTGCCGACCATAGTAAGATTAAATATAAGGGATTCGGAAGGGATAGAGAAATATTAATGTTATAAAATCACATTTAAATCGGCTTACTTATCAATAAATATTCGCGATTGTTATAGATTGAAGATAATGTTATTGTACTCGAATTTGAAAAAAATAAAAAAGTGAAAAATTATTTAAAAAAATAGAAATTTTCTCTCATTACGAAAAAAAAAGGAGTTTCTTTACGAAATAACAGAATTCAGCAAGCTGCTTCAAGAAAGTTATTTTGATACGAGGCGTAATAAGAGTAATAACGCCATACGGTGTCAGTAAAATTTAATGAAGATTTATTTTACGACACTTTGTTAATAATGCTTGCATATTAACTTTGTTCCTTTCATTCGTAAAGTGAATGAATAATATTGTAATGACATTGAATTTGCAACTCGATGCGAAATATGATTTGTAAATAAAATTTTGGAATCATACAATTTTTTACTAAGAAAAATTACACTGATGGTCACTGATGGTAGCTAAAAGCAAAACCGTTGCCTAGCACTAGGGGAGGTATCTTGGCATCCATTCTCAAGCAAGGAAACTTACGTGCTGCTCTTTTCAGTTAGCCTTAAAATGGTAACTACCACCAATACCACAATTACAATTTCAAATACATATGTATATTTACACTATCTTTATCGATGCCGACTATTTACTGTGTAATACCAAAATAGAAAGTTAGGTTAGATTTTTTAAATAAGATCGGCAGACAGGCTAACGGTCCACTTGATGGAAAGTGGCTACCGTCACTTATAACACACACTACAGGTGCTGCAAGTGCGCTACCGACTACAGTAGGATTAAGTATAAGGGATTAAACTCTGGCATTCCTTACTCACTCACCGAAACACAACAGCACACGTGCAGTTATTTCTCGGTGGCCTTCTGTAAGGAGGGAGTTGTCGACAGACGGACTGCTTAAATGACTGCTAAATGTAGTGTGTCCTACCACTACTTTCCAGATTGAGACCAGAGCCAACTTTGAAAATGAACTTTTCAAAGTTGACCCTGCCGGGAATCGAACCCGGGAAACCTAGAACACAGCGTTAAGGCAAGCACCCTAACCACTCATCCAACGGGCTCGACAATCTCTTATCGTCAATTTGAGAGCTGCAGCGCACTTGCAGCAGATGAAAACCATCACCTACCATAAAGTGGACTGTCATTCTGTCTGACGACTTTTACATAAAAAAAGGGTTTTTGACATGTTTTTTAAACATAAATGTTTTTTAAACAGCGATTGAAACATAAATAAAAAAATTGGAAAGTTAAATTCATAAATTTCTTATGAGAAACAAGAGAAAGAGCTTAGTGTCTAGAGAATTTTCTATGACTTTACTTTATTATGTAATGAAATATTTAAATAATAAAGGTTCATAAGATTAAAATTTAATATTGAATCAGATGTAGAGTGAGAGAAACATTTGACGGTTATTGTTATTATGATTTCGTGAGCGAGTGTAGGTACAAGCGCAAAACATCCATACAGTGCCTTTCACAGTTCTCGTATTTCAGACAACTCTGTTGCCAATTTGCATAATATCGTACCTCCAGCCAAAATTTGTAATTCAATTTAGCCGTACGTAGCTCACCAAGATTACGGACGTTTGTCTTTCATTACAACGTGATTTGCGGCAAAAATTTGTTGCTTCCATGTTACGACTTTAAGTGATATTGTTATTAAGGAGGGAGTCATAACATCCACCCTCCGGCATTTCGTGGATGCTCTCGTACAAAATTAAACATATTTTACTCAAAACGGAATTGCGTAACTTAATAGAAAAGTTATTTTTACGATTTAATTGTCCTTTCTTATTACTAATATTATGAATTCGATGTTCAGATGTTTGTTACTAAATTACGTGTAAATAACTGAAAAAAATTAGATAATACTTGATACAAAGACAATACGTGATTGGTGCAAAAAATACGCGTTTTTTATACTAATAATTTTTATTTGTTAATCTACATGACATAAATCAACTAAATTAGTAACAAGCCGCAGACGCAGATACAGACAGCGAGCGAGGAGCGCGCGCGAGTTTTGCGTTTGAGGGATTTCTTCATATGTCTACTTTTGTAGGCGCTTGTGAGCAGTAGTACCGACTTTCCTCAAAATACCGGACATTGTTCTGTCCGTTATGACCATTTATTTTTTACCGGACAGGCCTCGAAAATACCGGACTGTACGCTTAAATACCGGACATCTGGCAACCCTAGTTGCCTGAGCAGCAAAATCGTGGTGTGCGCATAATATTTGCTGCTATCCCCGCGTTGCTGGTATCCCGCTCAGAAGCAACGCGACAATATAAACACGTAGGACTTCCAACCACAAGATGTGACGATCTGATACGTGACGATCTGTGACGGGCCGCAGTATATTCTAAAGTATATTTTTGTCAGTATATTTTAAAACTTGTTCAGTATTTTTATTCACTTAAATGTTAAGCGAAACAAATTAGGGGAACTATTATATTAGGGGAACTGGTATCGATATCTTTCAGTATTCCTCCGCATGTTTTAAAAGAAGGGTTAAAAAAATTCTTTTATCGCGTACTGCATAATGGTTTGTTGTTTTTTGAGTTTTTGTTTTTTATTCTTTTATTATTGGTTTATTAATTATTGTTTTTTTAATTTTATTTTTTTTGTTTTGGTCTTAATGCATGCCAAGTTAGCCTATAAGTGGAGTATACGATATTATAAATGAATTTTTAAATGTGTTTATGTATAAGGATGATTGTATACTGCGTTGGCTTCCTAATAAAATAAATAAATAAATAAATAAATACACACGCAACGCGCAAGCCCTGAAGATAGTCCACTGCCGGAGTCAGTATAAATCGGTTTTTACTAACCGTGACGCGTACGTGACGAGTGGCGAGTGGACACGCACACATAGCCCTCATGCTTGTAGTAATAATCACAGCGCTTTGTATGAAGCATGGCCTCTGGTAGTGTTACCACGTATTACTTCTCTGTGATATAAATATGGGCCGTGTAGGTATTTTTCCCTTTTGCACCGCCGCCGACGCCGCCGGGGAGAGAACATCTCGTCGAGAAGCCAATCAATATCGTTAAAATTCCGAAGTGTTGGCTGTGACGGTTGCGCAGGCTCCCATTCATCCTCCGTCGTGAATCCAGTGATAGTGGTCAAATAAATATACAAAACCGCGCTGATAAACAGCTCTTTTCAGAGCTATTCCAATTAATGCGTTAATGGGTTGACTATATATTTATTTCCACACCTTCACTCGGTACGGTAGCTGCAAAAGTATGTGCATATAATTTGCAGGAAAATTGCATCCGGAAAATTGCCATTTGGATAATATTTCATTCCTTAGTTTCCGAACTAAAGGCGTGTTGATTTTATTTAGTAACCAGCTGCACCCGCGACTTTTTACGCGTGCTTCTAGAATAGCGCGTATTATTTCAACTAACTTTTTTGTTTGTAAATCGATTGTAATTCAAACAAACACTAAATATTACGGGTTGTTGCTACAAGTTTACTACAATACATCAGCGAAAACCGCATTCAAATCGGTCAAGCCGTTCCTGAAACGTCAGACAAAAATTCTAAAAACATTTTTTTATCCTCGGTAACATTTTATTTTAAATAATTAATGTATAGATTAATTGTAAAGTCAATCGTCTAACTAGGTAATGTAGTATACACATTTTAGAGTGAGATAGTTCTAAAACACCTTAGAGAAGGACATAGGCTTATTATCAAACCATTGCTCTAGCGAAGCTGCACGCAAAAGCTTGTATTTTCATGTGATATATCGCAATTAAATATTAAAAAATACGAGTAAGTAACAAGTCAAACAAAATATAGTTCAGATCGATCGATTTTTGTCTTTGTTGACATGAAGAGGTTTGTCTTTGTCGAGGCTTTTGGCGCAGTTATTGTCTTGTTCGGGTCTTGTTCTGTCAAGACTTGTTAGATCAAATACATAGAACATCATTTGCCTATAACAGTATCCCCTTAGATCAACCGAGTCCAATACAAAGTCTTCAAATTTAACTCTACGATAAATAACAACACTAAAAGTACACCGACAACGATAATAATCTTTTTTAAATATTGTCAGGAAACAGTATGTACAAGTTCAACTGATTAAAAAATCATAAAAAAAATAAATTATTTTTATAATTACATACATACATACATACCATTATATCACAGAACTATAATTATTAGGAATATCACGTTATTAATATGATCATAGCTTCGAATATTATTTTTTGGAATGTTAAATAATTGATCATACGACTCGCTACTTTCATTTTTAAATATAAACCTCTGTAATAACACGATCCATTTCAATTTTCTATTAACACATATTAGAATCCGACATCGAATTGAATGGATTCCAACACTGCGTATCCTTTTCAGAAAATCACAATGACATTATTACTTGTGTGCTGTTGTGTTTCTGTGAGTGACTAGGTAAGTGATGCCAGAGCTTGTTCTCCTATCTCTTCTCCTTACCTCTTATTGTTCATTAAGACCAGCAGTGCCTTGCAATATCTATGGAATTGGTTGCGTTAATAGACGACATGTAGGCTGTCCATTAATTTGACTCAAAAGGTGACCAATTGTGAACACTAAGGGCGGCATAGATTGCACTGTTGAATGCCTTAGGTACTTTTTTATGCTTAGGTTATAAATTATTGCGCACGTGATCGCTGCACCCATTTATCGCACAGTGCTACTATTAATAATATATATATATATTTTGTAATAAATACTTGCACCGCACTGCTGGCGTGGTCCCAATGCGTGTCATGAGACATCGGCAAGGGCACAAGTGAAAATCAGCGCTGTAACAATGTTGCAGCCTAAGCTGAGTTGTGTCCTTTTGGTGTTTACTTATAATGTTTTTATTTTTTTGTTGTGTTCATTTTTTTTTTCTTTTAAATGCCAATAAATGTGTCTTTCTTTCTTTCTTTCAAAATAAAAGTCTCATAACTGAATGGTTCATTCTCGCGGTGAAATAGCGTAAATGTGACCTGGGTCATATTCTACATGAGGTACATTCTACATACGTGACTAAGGCGTTGGAAAGAGAAAAGTTGTGCGAAGAAAGAAGTCGTGGTCGAAAAACATCAGAGGCATGACTAAAACATAGTTAACTAGTAGTTAACGCAGTTGCGTTGTTCCGATTGACAATAGTCAGAGATTGTTCCTTTTATTGTTTCTAGCTGATCACCAACCTTCACTAGTTGCGAGGCACCTCAAGAGGAATAATCCACCTTGGTATTTTCAAATGGACTATGACCTTAAAAAATGAAACGAATCGTAATTGACGCCTAAATCCCCTTAATAGAAAAGGTAACGGTCAAAGAAAAGACTCAATGAGAAGATAAAGTGTATTAAAGATAATAGTATTTGTGTTCCAATTACAAAGACATCGCCAAGCCTCGCAGAGGTCCAAGGGGCTACGTACTTAACAAGCGTGAAGCTTAGTGACGTCCTAATTAAGTAAGGGCCACTAGCCGTTGTTAACGCGATCCTTCCCTTATTTAAATAGGCCATGTTAGTTTACACACGGTATTATGTACTCTTATTAGGAAAACATTAGCCGAATAAGAACTTATTAGCGTAGTTTAGTGCCATTAACGTAACATTTACATGCGGATAACATTTCACTAATTGGCGTTAGAGGAAATTCGTTAGATATCAGCCATAATTTCGAAACACACTGCTAATTAATTATAAAGTCTTTTTTCATGTGAAGATTGCTTTTAAAAAAGTAATTTGAATATAATGGAAAATAATTAATGAAATGAAAGCGTGATGTCAAGTTACCGCTGAAGTTAATGATAAAGTTAGATAATGTGTTTACTTTTCCAAAAAAAAAAAAAAAAAAAAAGAAATTAGGAACTCTTAAAATATTTTACTCCTATGAATTTTACCTGTAATTATCAATATGATTTTTCATTTACTTTTTCCGCGACATCGTCCGTGCCCCATTTTCTAGGTGTAGCATACATTTGTTCAATCTTTATTGCTTATATATTTTTATATTTTTTTTATACATATACCAGGCAGGTGGTTCAGATCCCGAAAGTAGGAAGAGAAGAGAAATGGTCCGAACTCACACTTTAGCTATAACACCACTTTGGAGGTCATATTTTTTGCGTCGATCAAGCGTTAGCATATTTTGACTTTTCTTGTCAGCGCCATCTATCGGAGAGCCAACTACGGCGTCAACTTGACAGTATTGACGTTTACTTTGCACTACTTTGGTATTTGTGTTACATACATATTTTATTTAATATTAAGGTCGACAGATAGGCTGACGGTCCACTAGATGGTAGGATCGCCTATAACAAAAGCAACGCCACAGGTGCGCTGCCGACTACGGTAGGATTAAGGATAAGGGATTGGGAAGGGTTAGGGAAATGGGTTCTGGAATCCCTTACTCACTCACCGATACACAACAGCACACATGCTGTTATTTCACGGTGGTCTTCTGTAATGTGGTTATTACTGCCGCCAGACGGGCTGCACAAATGACCGCGATACGCAGTGTGCCCTGCCACTACTTTCCAGATCCTATAATGTTTTTATTTTTTTGTTGTGTTCATTTTTTTTTTCTTTTAAATGCCAATAAATGTGTCTTTCTTTCTTTCTTTCAAAATAAAAGTCTCATAACTGAATGGTTCATTCTCGCGGTGAAATAGCGTAAATGTGACCTGGGTCATATTCTACATGAGGTACATTCTACATACGTGACTAAGGCGTTGGAAAGAGAAAAGTTGTGCGAAGAAAGAAGTCGTGGTCGAAAAACATCAGAGGCATGACTAAAACATAGTTAACTAGTAGTTAACGCAGTTGCGTTGTTCCGATTGACAATAGTCAGAGATTGTTCCTTTTATTGTTTCTAGCTGATCACCAACCTTCACTAGTTGCGAGGCACCTCAAGAGGAATAATCCACCTTGGTATTTTCAAATGGACTATGACCTTAAAAAATGAAACGAATCGTAATTGACGCCTAAATCCCCTTAATAGAAAAGGTAACGGTCAAAGAAAAGACTCAATGAGAAGATAAAGTGTATTAAAGATAATAGTATTTGTGTTCCAATTACAAAGACATCGCCAAGCCTCGCAGAGGTCCAAGGGGCTACGTACTTAACAAGCGTGAAGCTTAGTGACGTCCTAATTAAGTAAGGGCCACTAGCCGTTGTTAACGCGATCCTTCCCTTATTTAAATAGGCCATGTTAGTTTACACACGGTATTATGTACTCTTATTAGGAAAACATTAGCCGAATAAGAACTTATTAGCGTAGTTTAGTGCCATTAACGTAACATTTACATGCGGATAACATTTCACTAATTGGCGTTAGAGGAAATTCGTTAGATATCAGCCATAATTTCGAAACACACTGCTAATTAATTATAAAGTCTTTTTTCATGTGAAGATTGCTTTTAAAAAAGTAATTTGAATATAATGGAAAATAATTAATGAAATGAAAGCGTGATGTCAAGTTAACGCTGAAGTTAATGATAAAGTTAGATAATGTGTTTACTTTTCCAAAAAAAAAAAAAAAAAAAAGAAATTAGGAACTCTTAAAATATTTTACTCCTATGAATTTTACCTGTAATTATCAATATGATTTTTCATTTACTTTTTCCGCGACATCGTCCGTGCCCCATTTTCTAGGTGTAGCATACATATTTTGTTCAATCTTTATTGCTTATATATTTTTATATTTTTTTTATACATATACCAGGCAGGTGGTTCAGATCCCGAAAGTAGGAAGAGAAGAGAAATGGTCCGAACTCACACTTTAGCTATAACACCACTTTGGAGGTCATATTTTTTGCGTCGATCAAGCGTTAGCATATTTTGACTTTTCTTGTCAGCGCCATCTATCGGAGAGCCAACTACGGCGTCAACTTGACAGTATTGACGTTTACTTTGCACTACTTTGGTATTTGTGTTACATACATATTTTATTTAATATTAAGGTCGACAGATAGGCTGACGGTCCACTAGATGGTAGGATCGCCTATAACAAAAGCAACGCCACAGGTGCGCTGCCGACTACGGTAGGATTAAGGATAAGGGATTGGGAAGGGTTAGGGAAATGGGTTCTGGAATCCCTTACTCACTCACCGATACACAACAGCACACATGCTGTTATTTCACGGTGGTCTTCTGTAATGTGGTTATTACTGCCGCCAGACGGGCTGCACAAATGACCGCGATACGCAGTGTGCCCTGCCACTACTTTCCAGATCCAGATCAGAGGCGACTTTGAAGAGATTATTTCCAAAGTTGACCTTGCCGGGAATCGAATCCGGGAACCCTAGAACAGAGCGTTAAGGTCCCATGTCCCTTTCTGTACCCCTGATAACGTGTAGGTATCTAAAATTCCATACTGATAAGATATACAACATATTTATCAGTATGAAATTTGGCATACTTTCCGAGAACAAACGAATATTAATTTTTTAACCCCCAACGCCGACGCGAATGAAAGTTGAGGGGATATGAAATTTGATGTACTGTTGCTTTGGTGGTATTTGCATGACATGGTAACCTTGAGCTGATGCTGCAGCATCAATTAGTCGACGGAATATCTAACTCCTCAGCAACTTACAGCAGATATAGCGTGTATGGGATTATAGAATCTCCCCTACATTTAGTTAGTTTATAATTTTTAATTATAGCTTGTTACATGAACTTTGGATCCGAAAAATCTAATTGGGATTTTTATGTTTTTTCCTGGCAATTTTTCCAACTTTTGTCTTCATAAGTACCTTCCTAGGACTTCAACGGAAGCTTCAAATAGCAGAATTGGTACAGCGAATAGAAATAGCTGGAGTTTTCCGCTTTTCTCTTTTTATAGAACACTAGCTGTACTTTTTATTTAGATCGCGGCTTCGTCCGCATCCATTTTTCTTTAGTGGTAAAACACCTGTCTACAAAACAACCTTATCTATAAAACAATAAAACCTTACATATCTAAAACTAGCTGACCCGGCGAACTTCGTTCCGCCTAAGGCCACACTGCGTTTCGCAGTCATTTGGGCAGCCCGTGTGGCGGCAGTAATCAAACTTTTCGTGAAATAACAACACGTTGTGCTGTTGTGTTTCGGTGAGTGAGTAATGGATATCAGAGCCCATTGCCCTATCGCTTTCCTGCTATAATCGGCAGCGCACTTGGAGCACCTGTGGAGTTACTTGTGTCATAAACCGTCAGTCTGTCTGAGTACCTTAACATTAAAAGAACTTTAACATTAAAGAAAATCGTGACGAACAAAAAATATTCATCGAAATCTGCCAATCCGTTCTCGACATATCAACAGAAAAACCGTTCCATACAAAATATATGAGAAAATTTCGTGAATATTTCCCGTTTATCCCTCTTTCCATTAGTGAAAACCGAATTAAAATCGGTCTACCCGTTCACGCGTGATGCCGTGACCAAAGGAAATGGGGATTCATTTTCATATATAGAGAAGATAGATACTGAAGTTAGAGAACTGGATTGACAGAATAATCTGGAATGATTCAGTAATACTCACACATCAAAACAAATCACAGATAACATTAATTAAATAAATTACACTTTCGCGACGCAAATATTTATATAATATACTGACTCTGACTAGATTGAGAAAATAATCTGGAATGATTCAGTGAGACAGTGAGTAATTTGTTTTATATTTAAGTAGCTTGATATATTTTCCTTAATTTACACAATAGTATATTCTGAACGCAGGCATAAATATTTGACAACCATTTCAATCCTTTTTCATTACTGACATTATTCTACATTTTTAAAATCTAAAATACGCCATTATCCCAATATTGTGGATATATCTTGTCGATTCGAAACCGTCTTTATTTAAATACGTTCTTTAATTTGAGGAGAGAGTTTACCGTGTCGATGGGATGAACATTAAATGTTTGACAGTTACGAAACCCATGAACCTTTTGTATGGAAAAATTATTTATTATTTTTTTTCCCGTCAATTTTCCAAGGTTTTTAATAGTTATTCTGCTATTCGGGACGGAGACAAATACAACAAATTAAAAACCATGAAAATCGGTCAAAAACCATGAAAACTCGTACTATACTAGCTGAACTCGGCCATGCTTCTCTGCGGCCCATACGGCGGCGGCGTGCGACAATGCTTATATATAATACTATTTTGCGTAGCGTGATGTTATATAGCTTATAGCCTTCCTCGATAAATGGACTATTCAAAACAAAAATAATTTTTCAATTCGCACCAGTAGTTCCTGAGATTAGCGCGTTCAAACAAACAAACAAACTCTTCAGCTTTATAATATTATACTATAGATATAATGTTGTACACAGAAAATACATTTTGTTTGTCAGTTGCTAGGCAACGCCACATTTTATGACATTTCTTTTAATTGCACTACTCTTTCACACTTACGCTAGTCATATTTCGTATAAAAGTTTTTCGTCTATGTTAAAATGTTTTTCTCACGATTTCATTAATTGTTTCGCGAGCCACATTTAATATCTCCGCGACGCCCTTATGTGTCGAGACTCCTGGACTGGTATTCTGACCGGTATTCTGACCGGTATCCTGACGAGGTACAATATTACACTTGATACAACATTATATAGGTATAAATTATAGGTATTTTTTATACCTGTATCCCCCAGCGAACATAAGCTCGAGATTTTGATACATATGACATAAGCTCTCATATTGAAAATAACTCAAATATAACTAAAAGTGTAAGAAAATTAAAAACTTCGTTAAACGATAAAGTTTGTTTAACGCCGACTTAATACTGAAGTTAATTGACTTGATTACTTATAAAATAGGCAGTTCACTCGTCAAGAACCCCGTCAAAATTTGTTATACTCGTATACTTTATCCAACTGTTGAACATTTATGTATGTGACCTTCTGAGTATGTTGGTTTATTATTAAGGCTATGGCGCGATTTGAATATATACTAAACGCAACAATTAAAGGATATAAAAAAAGTTCCAAATTTTTAGGTGATTTTCAACAGGCTGTAACTTCGAAGAAAATGATCGTACAGAGCTCATTAAAAAAGTAAATTGTAGCTTCAAGTTTCTAGTTTTTGAATCCAAGCTTTAAATTTTTATCTCGTTAGCGATTTATGAGTAATAGTCAGATAATCAACGATAAAAAAAAATTTCAAAATTTTTCTCGTCTTGAAAATGGTGTAAAAGCCGTAATAATTTTTTTATTGTAATGGCACAGTAGAGATCTTTTAGAGAATTTAATTCCCTACAACTTGACCTCCTCATGAGCTCTGTACAATGATTTGTAACTGAGTTATCGTCAATCAAAGCGAAAAAGATCTTTTTGACTTGGACAATCGATTACTCGGGCAATAATGGTCGTACAGAAAATTAAAGTAGGGTTTTGTAAACTGCAAAATATTCTCTACAAGGTGCTTAAATTGGATTATGATAAAAAAAAATTTACAAACCGAAAATGTTGGCCGAAGAAAAGGTAAAAAACTGTAAATTTAAGGATATTTGGATAACTTGCAATAACTTTGCAAATAATGCAGATACGAAAAATCTTTTCTATAGCTTTTCGACCTCAATGTGTCCTGAAAAAACCCTGAAAGTTTCAAGGTGCTGTGATTTATTTTTCTTAGTGTCCGGAATGTTTAAAATTATCGTTTTTGCTGAAAATCAAGATAACGGGCAATTTTTCATTTTTTTCCCTTAGTTTGAGTTTAAACGGTTTTTTTAGCAATAATCCATATTTTTTTCATCAGAACTCTTTAATCATTAAAATTAAAAAAAAATTGAAATTTAATTTTCAATTTTTTTTACACGTTAACGATGCTTGCATGCGGTTGATTGCCTAGCTAGGCCCTTTTTTTACAACCGGCATTAGCGTTACGAAAAGGGTACAACGTGGAGGTTGCACGGTAGATTTACGCTTCTTTTATTAATAGAGTTTTCATATTGTAAGATACGGCTGCCCATATCATAACGGATCCACCATTAAAAGCTGCAACCGGTCGCATAAAATTATCGCGATTTCGTTCCACACGACTACGCCACACAAGATATCGCCTGTCGTTGCCATGAAGACCAAATTGAGATTCATCAGTGAAGAGAACGCAGTTCCACTGTCTACGACCCCAATGACGATGGGCATGGGCATAGTTCAGTCAGGCCCGACGATGTCTAGCTGTAAGCATGGGCACGCGATTTGGGCGTCGTGCATGTAGTCCTTGCTCTCGAAACCGATTTCGAACCGTTGAAGCCGAAATGAGTTGTTGATGATTTAAAAATTGATGAGCAATCGTATTCGCATGAACAGTGGGTTCCCGACGAGCCTTTCGAATGATAGCTCGCTCATCGCGGGCGGTAGTGACCCGTTGTCTTCCTTGACCCGGACGTCGGTCATAAGTACGCTGATTTTCGTTAAATCGCGCATAGGCGCGACTGATAACAGACTGGCTCACTTCTATTGTGGCTGCAACTTCCACCTGACTGCGACCTTCTTAAAGAAGAGTGACGATACGAGCCACATCTGTGGCAGATAAGTGTCGCCGTGGCATGTTAAAGGATTAGTTTAAAAGAACTGTTTTTTTTTCTTTTACTCCTAATTAGGCTAATGTGAACAATTTAGACTTCAAAGAATAACAGAAAAACGAAAAATTATGTGAAGAAAAAAAAATTTGAGAAAGAAATTTCAATTTTTTTTTTAATTTTATTGATTAAAGAGTTCTGATGAAAAAATATGGATTATTACTAAAAAAAACGTTTAAACTCAAACTAAGGGAAAAAAATGAAAAATTGCCCGTTATCTTGATTTTCAGCAAAAACGATAATTTTAAACATTCCGGACACTAAGAAAAATAAATCACAGCACCTTGAAACTTTCAGGGTTTTTTCAGGACACATTGAGGTTGAAAAGCTATAGAAAAGATTTTTCGTATCTGCATTATTTGCAAAGTTATTGCAAGTTATCCAAATATCCTTAAATTTTCCGTTTTTTACCTTTTCTTCGGCCAACATTTTCGGTTTGTAAAATTTTTTTTTATCATAATCCAATTTAAGCACCTTGTAGAGAATATTTTGCAGTTTACAAAACCCTACTTTAATTTTCTGTACGACCATTATTGCCCGAGTAATCGATTGTCCAAGTCAAAAAGATCTTTTTCGCTTTGATTGACGATAACTCAGTTACAAATCATTGTACAGAGCTCATGAGGAGGTCAAGTTGTAGGGAATTAAATTCTCTAAAAGATCTTTACTGTGCCATTACAATAAAAAAATTATTACGGCTTTTACACCATTTTCAAGACGAGAAAAATTTTGAAATTTTTTTTTATCGTTGATTATCTGACTATTACTCATAAATCGCTAACGAGAAAAAAAATTAAAGCTTGGATTCGAAAACTAGGAACTTGAAGCTACAATTTTCTTTTTTAATGAGCTCTGTATGATCATTTTCTTCGAAGTTACAGCCTGTTG
The DNA here is from genome assembly GCA_910589475.2 of Bembecia ichneumoniformis. Lineage (NCBI taxonomy): Eukaryota > Metazoa > Arthropoda > Insecta > Lepidoptera > Sesiidae > Bembecia > Bembecia ichneumoniformis. The sequence continues at coordinate 6,411,592 of OU342533.1, read as the reverse complement.
AAAATCACCTAAAAATTTGGAACTTTTTTTATATCCTTTAATTGTTGCGTTTAGTGTATATATATATAAGGTTATTGTGGCAAATATATATATAAATTATGATACACAATTGTATGTATCATAATTAATATCATAATTAATTGTACAACGTTTGAATTTTGAAAACGTGCGATTACTGAATTGGGGGGCTGGGCAGACTGACAGGAAGTAACCACCCCCAGATGATTACCCCGAAATAGTAGAACGTGTGCTGTATGTTTCTCTATGTATTCTTCAATCCTCTCACCTTTTTCTCTTACCCTTCATTGCATACCTACCTGTATGGTTGTTTGTGTTTAAAGACGTTGGTAGTCACCTACGGTCAGGTGGACGGTCAGTTACAGACACGAGAGACGTGGGTTTCGAACACATAGTTGAGTCTAAAACATAGTCGTATCTCTTAGGGCGCGTATAACACGAATTATTTCGTCAGCCAGCCGATGTTGTTATGTGAAAATAAGCTTTGTTGCAACTAAGTAAGATTGATTGAACGGGACGCGTTGATACCGCTCGGCCGCCACGCTGTTGGGTGATTGCGAAAAATTTGAATGTTATTGCCTAGTAGACAGTAGAGTTTAAATTTGCTGCGAATGGATATAAGTATACGGTTACTATACGGAAGCCGCGCGGCGGCCGCAAATACTTTTTGGTGTACGTCTAACTGCAGCCTCCTCGATTTCATGTGTAATTTAAAAATAATACTCAAATCGCTAACAAAACATAGTTAGGTAGGAAACCTTGGGCGACTTCGTAGGTAGTATGTGGAATGTATTTATTTTTAAACTTACTTTACTTCGCGCCGTTGATCTCATATGCTGACTAACATCGTCAAAATGCTCAAGAGTTGACTTCGATGGCTGCTGCAGGGCCCTGATCATTCTTCGACGTAAATTTAGCGATAATGGTGCAATGGATACACAAAATCATGTTAATTTATTGTTTATGGTACACACCTTCACTCTGTATGGTAGTAGCTATGGTGTCTTAGAAGACGAGCTATCTTCCAAGACATATGAAGACCTATCCATCGTGATTCCGTGATCATATATTCCGTCATAATATATCTTTTAGCATATATTTAGGGGATAAGAGAGCACATTCCTCTATACTAAGTCTTAAGTGCACATGCTTCTTCCCTGACGTTGCTTGTGTTGTAGGCGAAGCACCCATCAACTGGATCATATTGTTTGTCGACTTTTATACAGAAAAAGAAAAAATGTTTTACCATATTTTTTACATTTCCCCGACTCACAATACTGATGTAATTATTATAGTTACTGAAAAATACTGACGTAATCATAATATTTTATCTATTATTTAAAATAAAACCATTTTCTAAAAAATATAGGGTACCTATTTTTCCATGTCTTAGGACTAATAAATTTGAATAATTTCAAACAATTGTATTAAAATTGTAACGTATTTTTATTAACGTTTAGAAAAATTCATATTAATTAGTTTTTATATTAATTTTTAGCCGTTAGGTCGCTGATATACAGTATAGAAGTCGACAGTAAGAGTATCTGGCAAGTGCCAGATAAATTAAGAGAAAATCGGGCCATCTGCATACGTGCGTGCGAACTATCTTGCGGCTCCTGGGTCGGTCTCGCCTTCCCGCAGTCCAAGCCACCACTGGTTTGGACTATCACTGCGTCACAGTCGGAGACGAGGACATCCACGCGTCGACAGGTATCCCCTATCGACATCTCCCTTCGCCGAGTCACCAGGCTACGTGGCATCACTTCGGCGTGGTCTGAGTGCTAATCTTTTGTGTGAGTGTCTAAGAGCATCCCCCGTCTTCAGTGAGGACAATCAGGACCGTTTAGTTTCAAAATTGTTTTCCTTTTGTTTAGTTATGTATATTTCCATTCTTTATTTTGTGTATTTTTAATTTAGTTTTGATTAAAGTGTTGTGTGATTGAACTTGGCTTTCCTTTGTCTAAGTCCACCCTCAAGTAGTTGGCGCCCTCGAGAGTACACAGGTCTCATGTAGTGTCTGCCCCTGGGTTTCGGTCGGTGAGTAACGGTTGGAACGCCTGCGGAGCCCTAACGCCCCGCAGAGGCGTTAACATTAATTTCGCGGTTACAAAATTAATGTTTCGTCTCCTATAATATCGGTCAAAGAACCTCTCTATTTGTATTACATTAATTGAAAACAATTCCTACGCAATTGTAGAGTTTTCAATTAATCAATATGAAATTGTAATGTAGTTTGCAAAACAAATACACAGATGATTGGATAGAAACCGCTACCACAGAGGGTGTCCGTTTCCGAAATCCGCAGTGAGGCAATAAAGTGGTAGGCAATAAATAACTGATACTACACGAAGCCTGAAAGTGGTCTGTGTAGTTTGCTGCGTCCTCATACAAGGTAATATCAAGACAACTTTGATTCGGAGAAGGCATTTTTATGATACAAGATTTTACAGGTAAATAAAAAAGTATATCTTTACCAGCAATACGGTAGTTGACTGGATATTCAAATGAGTTAAAGATTTTTCCATCAAGTAACATTAGAAATATTAATGGTATTTAAATAATAAATTAAATAGTATTATTAACAATAAAATTATTTAATTTAATAGAAATTTATACCAAGAAAAACAGACATATTCGCACATTTACAAATGTTTGTTTTGAGCGTGGATTGCACCCGCGAGTTCTGGCACTGCTGGACAAAGGCCTACGCCCTAGTTTTCAAAAAGGACCGATTAGAAGCCTGAATCCACCGTCGACCCGCGTCCTTTATCAGGTCGTCTGTCCACCTTGTAGATGGACATCCTACGCTGCGCTTGCCGGTTCGTGGCCTCCACTCGAGAACCTTCCGACCCCAGCGTCCTTAGCTCTCCGTGCTATGTGTCCTGCCAACTTCAACTTACTAATCCGCTGGGTTATGTCGATAACTATCTACGATTCCTGACCCCGAACATAGCCCTCTTCATAGCTCACTGAGCTTTAGACCGGAACCGGGTACGCAGGCTCTGGTGTAGTATTAAATACAGCATAATATTTATGCACGGGCGGTATCTGGTTGGAGCGCCAGCGGAGACCAACCATTAGTCTATGGTTATAACTTTATTTCTCTTGAAATATAGTAAAATGAAATAAAAATACCAATATAAAATCGAAAAGCACGGCTTCAAACTGCGGATGTACTATGGGAACCATAGAAGGGACTGAAAGTAATATTTTAAAAATAAACTAATAACAATAACATCTTAAATAGTTATTTCTAGCAATACTTATTGATTCAGGAGTATTTTCGTTCAGAGATGTTCCATTAATATAATGGCCATATCTGTCGGGGTCATGTTCGTATTTCGTGGACGGTGATCGCTGGCCAGCGGCCAACGGATGCAGCAGGCTTCCGTAGTAAGACAAATTGTGCAATACCCAACAACGGCTCAATCTACTCATTTCAATAGCATTTTAAGATTATGTTCACGTGTGTTCGACTGTTTTTTTTATATATTATTGTTATCTTCTCTATATATCAATTTTCTATATATCAATACTAGCTGACCCAGCAGACGTTGTCCTGCAAGAACCCGAAAAATAATTTCATAACCCGATAATTCATAAAATTTGACCTATCGGATCAAATTTTACTTTCAAACCATGTGAAGTGACGCGTCACTTCACGTCAATGAACGACGGTTATATATATTTGAATATTCTTAATACAAGAACACGAAAAAAATCGCGATTAAAAAATGGGGGGTGGAAGTAGGAATGTGAAAAATACTTTACGACCTATTCTCATACATATACCAAATATATAAAAAAAACGTAAAATTCGGTCCAGCCGTTTAGGAAGAGTTTTGTTACAAACACTGACATGAGAATTTTATATATTAGATATACACTTAATAAAATCGTAACGTATAGTAAAGTCAAGGAAACAACGCAAATAATGTAAATAAACCCGGCCCTCTGTCCTTTTCACACGAAGAGGCCGTGCTATCTGTTTCATGGTATAGGAAGCCATTTTGACAACCCTTGCGTTGTCTCATTGGCCTTGCTTTATATACGAACTAAAAAAAATTACAGATACACGTGTACACACAACGCGCACAAATGCATAGATAACAGGTGGAAATAATAATTTTTAGAATTTTGTCTGTTTGTCTATGCATTTGTTAATCTCAGAAACGGCTTAGCACCGATTTGAATGCGGTCTTCACTGATGTATTGTAGCATGCTTTACATAAAATTTAGCGTTTGTTTCATTCCAATCGGTTGACAAACAAAAAAGTGAAGTTAATTGAAATACCTAATAAGCGCTATCCTAGTAACGCGCTTTGATCGATTTAGTTAAAACTGTACTTTGTAAAACCATGATTGGAAGTTATTTCGAATACCACCCATAAGAAGTCGTGGAGCTAGTTAAGCACAGCTAGTATTATCGATTTAATTTAATTCTTATACAATATAACAAAACATAGTTGACACTAGCTGAGCCCGCAACTTCGTACGCGTGGTATTCGGAATAGCGCGTAACTTTTTTGATTGTAAACTGATTAGAATGAAACAAATACTAAATGTTACGGAAAGCTTGCTATAATACATGATTGAAAAACGGATTCAAATCAGTTAAGCCATTTCAGAGATTAGCGTGTACACATGCTAAGACAAACAGGAAAAAAAATCTAAAAACATTTTTTTTGACTTCGGTCGCTAACATAAGTACTAGGTCATTTGAAAAGTTCTTAGCCTAACATGGTTAAAGTCATTGGTTTTTTTTATAACTATCCTCATTTTGTAGTTACATTATTTAGCAACAAGTATGCACAGTTTAGTTTATTCACAGTAACTCATTGTTCGTTTACACTTGATACCGTAAGTCAAGTCAGAGCTATTTTTGAAAATGGATAAAATTGAACATCGTGCAGTGATAAAATACCTGAATTTGAAAGGTTTAACTCCAAAAGCTATACATGAAGACATGTCTGCTACTTTGGGTGAGTCCGCTCCTTCGTATGCGACTGTTAAAAACTGGGTGGCAGAGTTTAAACGTGGTCGTAAGACCATTCAAGATGAGCCCCGTAGTGGCCGGCTTTCGACTGCTTCCACTGATCAAAACAAAGAAAAAATCTGTGATTTAATTTTATCTGATCGAAAATTGACTGTCGAGGAGATAGCTAAGACTGTAGGCATCTCATCTGAGCGAACACATCATATAATTACTACTGAACTTGGATTCTCTAAGGTGTCTGCGCGGTGGTACCGCGACTGCTTTCAGTGGAACAAAAACGCAACCGACTCACAACTTCTCGCGACTGTTTAGAGTTATATGAAGCTGACCCAATAGAATTTGTTGAAAGATTTATAACCATGGATGAAACCTGGGTTCACCACAATACACCCGAGACAAAAGAACAGTCGAAACATGGAAAAGAGCAGGATCGCCCACCCCAAAGAAGGCAAAGGTGGTTTTATCGGCGGGCAAAGTCGTGGCATCCGTTTTTTGGGATGCAAAGGGTATAATTCTCGTGGATTATTTAAAAAAGGGTGAAATAATAAACTCCGATTACTATTGCAACCTGTTGCGTCGTTTGAGAGAAGAAATCAAAGAAAAACGTCCAGGTTTATTGAGAAGAAAAGTCTTGTTTCATCAGGACAATGCGCGCGTTCACACCTCTGTGCAATCCATGGCAGAAATCCATCAATGTGGCTTCGAATTGTTACCTCATCCCCCATATTCACCGGATTTAGCACCGTCCGACTTTTATCTGTTCCCAAAGCTGAAAATTTTTTTAGGTGGTAAACATTTTTTTACAAATGAAGAGGTCATAGCCGCCGTGGACGCTTATTTTGAGGAGTTAGACGAAGATTTTTTTAAAACGGGTATCGAAGCCTTACCGGGTCGATGGAAAAAGTGTTTTGAGCTCGGAGGAGAGTATGTTGAAAAATAAAAATAAACTCAAAATCGTGTGGTTTCATTAAGTATGTTAGGCTAAGAACTTTTCAAATGACCTAGTACAACGTGTACAAATTGGTTTTTTGGAAAAATCTTTAATGTACAGACATGGCTCGTTTAAGAGTTTTTTATATGTATAGATATAGAAGAATATATAACGTTTGCGCGTGCATAACCATTCGCAATCTTCTGTTTTTTTTTTGTTTTTGTAAGTTAAAAGGTTTTTTATGTTAACTTATCAAAAGTTATCATGCTGTGGTAGGATTCTTAGAAATTGTACAAGATATACTGTTTTTAATAGCATACCTACCTACATATAAAATACCTACAGAAAGAAATAAGACCATTTTTATTTTAATAGTTTAAAAAATATGTTTAATATCTTTTCTAACGCACTGTACTTCTTATTTGTCCGCGAGTTAACGTAGTAAAAAATAGGTAAAATATAATTACGTCAAGTCGCGTAGATACGCGAATTATTTGCCCGCGAGTTGACGTTTAAGCCGAAGGAACTCGTGATGAGACAATGTGAACAGTCTTGTTTTATGTTGCAATGTTACACGATTATATAACATGTTATTTAGTCTGGACGCGCCTTTAGACTTCTTATGATCGCATATTGCATGACCATGCACGTTTTGAACATTGCCATGTAACTTGCGGTCACTAGAAGATTGGAAATGTTCGAAGACATATGAGGTCCGGTCAGGTACTTGATGAATTCATATTTAGAAAAAGAAAGTTAGCGTAGAAAAAGAAAGAAATTAGCGTTTCTAAAGTAGGTTTAGAAAAAGTTAGCGAAGAAACAGGAACAAGGCAGATAGCGACGCGGTGACTTTATTTTATAACATGTATATAAAGCGCCGGTGGCGCAGTGGGAAAGATGCGGCCTATCATGTCGAGAGGTCCGAGTTCAATCCCCATGGTCAATGGTCATGCCATATACTAATGGTTTTTTTTCTAAAAGACTTAAGTGCATTTACTGACTGCTCTCAAACGGTGAAGGAAAAAATCGGGAGAAAAGCTGCATACGTCAAAGACTGGGTCAGCGTGGTGGACCATATAGCTCATACGCTCTTGTTGAGAGGGTAGGCCTGTGTCCCCTGCAATGGAGTCACATAATAGGCTGTTGATGATAGGTATAGATATAGATTAATAAGTAAAAAGAAATAAATTCTTTTTTGATGTCTCTTATTGTGTAGGTAGTATGTAGTTAACCTTTCATTGAAAAGTTAAGCTCAGAAAATACTCCAACAAGAATAATGAACGAGAAAAATGTAATAAAAGAAATAAGTATCTGAAAATCAAGTTTACGCTTCCATTAGAATATTCGTATTTATATACTTTTCTTAATTAGTCTTTGTTTAATTACAAACGAGGAGTAACGAAGTGGAGGCAACAAAATAAATTTCTACTCGAGCGATTAATCAAAATCCCGGCCAGAACGTTTGTAGGCGATACAAAAGTTTCCTTTAGGTGGAGGTAAAACCAATTTAACTTGATAAAAGCACTATTTGTGTAACTACGGGCAACTAGTGTATTTTTTCGCTGTGGAACTAATAAAACATTTATTTAGCAGTACTTAACAACTTTAACAAGTTTAATGGAGCACCACAATTAGATATAGAGTGTCGTAAGCGATCATCACTAATTGATTCGATGAATTTTTTAACAAACTAGCTTTCACCCGTGTCTAGACAAGGACATCATGAACACAATTTTTTTTATGCTAAGATCGGCTGACAGGCTGATGGTTCACTTGATGGTAGGTGGCTACCGTCGCCTATAACACAAACAACGCCAAAGCTGGTGCAAGTGCACTGCCGACTACAGTAGGATTAAGAACAAAACGCAGTGTGCCCTGCCAATACTTTCCAATTACAGATCAGAGCCAAATTTGAAAAGTCCATTTTTCAAAGTTCACCCTGCCGGGAATCGAACTCGGGAACCCTAGAACAGAGCGTTAAGGCAACCTATGAATTAAGGTGCAATATTGAACAACGAGTTTTTGTAACTTCTAGGAGATAACCGAACAGAATTGAAATTGGAAGGTTTTTCTTAAATATAATGTAGAATATGAAAAAAGAAATAAATGTAGCCTATTAAAAGTTTAGTACAGAACTTAAGTTAATTAAAAAACTTAAAAACAAAATGTAATTTTCGCTTTTATTGTTTGGGACGGTAGACGAGTGGTTAGGTGGGCATGTTAGCCTATCCGTGATGGTGTCTTTGCAGTCCTAATTTTTTTATGCAACTGACGGCGACCGCCGAATATTTCGTGGTTTACGATGGCGTCTTTGACATCTGTTCACCATGTTTCAGGGGTGCCTGAAGTGGTGTATAACAAGGGGATCCTGATAGTCATACAATAAGGATATTCGCTTCGGGTGTCCGTCCGGTCAGGTAGTGACCAACACCATCCCGTCAGTTCGGCGTTGGTGGAGTCTGCTCCCGTGTCTTCGCGTCCCGCCTGCAGGCCAAGCGTCCCAGAGCTCGTCGGTTGAGGACCTCGCTCCCCACGTGCTTCCAGCTCCACTAGCAGCACGTATCTTAATATATCGGACGAGATAGCGGATCACTCACGGATAGGTCGCTCACGCCGCAGTGTAAAGTTATCATTACCCCCTTTTCTCTTTTTCAAAATTAGGCTTTTCGACGGCGGTAGGTCTCGACTGGTCTTCACGAAGACCCTGTTTTATTTTGTTTTAATTTAATTTTTCTCTTAAATGCGAAATTATTTTTTTATTTAGTTAATAAATTGTATAACGCTTCTGCTTTTCTTTTCATTTTTTATTTTTACTTTAATTGTTATCAGCCCACCACCTTCTGTGAGGGAAAATTAGATAACACTGTGGTGAGAAAGCTTTATTTTTTGGGCAGTATTTTTTTTAGAAAATATTTTTTTTTAAATAAGTCTGTCCAATTCAAACTTTTTAAGTATGGTTTATTATGGTCTGTATAATCTCATCAGTTGTTGGCAGCAGAGATTCGAATCGATGGTTCTGTCCGGCGGTAAAAGCTCATAATGAGCTATGTCCTTCCAATCCCACCATACTCATAGCATCACCTTATTGCGGTCAACCCGGGTTTTGACACAGTCTGTGAAGTCTGACAGACCTTTGACCACGACCTATTTTTTGTACGTTCTTGTCGTACGTGACTCACTTTTCATCACCAGTTATCAATCTCTTCAAAAACGGTTTGGTTTCATTACGTCTCAATAAAGAATCGTACACGATTCATAAGGTTTCTTTCAGTGAGCTCGTGTGGCACCCAAATATCGACTTTTTTGTGTACCCAGCTTTTTTCAAATGGGTCCAAACTGTTTTGTGGTCAATTCTCAGTTCTCCAGCTATGTCGTAAGTACTAATATGCCGATTTTGCTTCACTTTTTCAAAAATGGCATCCATTTTATCCATAACAGGGCGATCGGAGCGAGGTGCATCTTTGGCATAAAAATTCCCGGACTGTTTTGCTTGCAAGCGTTTTGCTTAAACCAAATTTGTGCTACTCTTACTGACACTGCATTAGGTTCATAAACTTTACAAATTTTTTTTCACGGCTTGCTTTGCATTTTTTCCTTTTTAGAAATAAAATTATTAGATTCACTCACTTTGACAGAAAGAAAAACAAATGAAAAATAGCTGGAAACAACATTTTACTAATTTGTTTCTTTTTTTTAAATATAACCTTTTTAATGTCATCAAAACCAGCCATCGTATAAGAAAACATAAAACGCATCCACAACATAAACATTAAATGTGCTTATTGTACGATTTATTTACTAACTTGACCATTGCTGATAATTGTGAAGATTGGTCTCATGTAATCTTTTTCAAAGTCCTAATTACAGGCCAATTTCTAGTCCTGTACAGTCATAGCCCAGGCTTGTATGGGAAACGGGGTTTCTCCTTTATTAATATAAATCATAATTTATATTATAAGAAAAAGAAAAGAAACAAAATCCATTTAGGATGTATATATAAATTTGGAGGCAATAAAATTGAAATTGACTTCACTAACAAATTCACAAATAAGCGCGTTTGAAATTACTTTCAAAGTTATTTACTAATGAGTGTCGTTATAATAATAATACGTTCCTATGTCTTTAAGGTTATTTAGTCAAGTGATATCACTTTATACGTTTTTCTTTGCCATTCAATCTAACAAGAGATCAGACGTATCCAAAAGAACAGTTAAAATGACTCACTACTCAATTTTAAGAAGGCTTTGCAGAATTGCCTTTCTTGCTGGTACAGGCGATTTTTGGGACGACTCGGGTGAAATTGGAAATGATACAGGCTTAGCCTTCAAAATGTACCGTTTAATTATATTTTCAATGTACATTTTTATGACAATATTAGAAATAATAGCATCCACCCACGGGGATTTCCCGGACACCGAAAAAAGTGACGCCACGACATTCGCTCTTAGCCATACGATGGTGATAACGAAAATGATGTCCGTTATTTACAATAAAGATTTTGTAAGAAAATTGAATAAGAAGATGTTGAAAACATGCGAAAAAATCGAAGATAGCTCAATGATAAAACGCGAACACAGGACCATCAAAGTTAATATTATTTTATTTTATATTATTATATATGGTGCGGCTATGTGTTTTGTGTATGAAGGTTTTAGGAAGATGCTATCAGGTTTGTGCTTCTAATGATTTCTTCTTGTATACAATATTTTAATTCTTATTTAAATTAATTTTAAGGGTTTCTTTATTTTCGTGTTTTAAAGATATTTGCAAAATATAGTTTCTAAAGCAGGTTATGTTACGCCGTTTGGTGTTATAATAGGTTGGGAGAAAAAGTTTCTTCGCATTTTATATGAAAACTCAAGACATTATTTTTCAAAGTTTACTCACATTTAATTACACTTTATATGTGTCATTTTGTTCGATGACTTTTTTCCATCTTGTAGGTAGTAGTAACATTGCTGTAGAAATTTTGGCACTTCTGATTAAAAAACGGGACAAGTAGTTTTGGCAGTCCTCTCTTGATATTAACCTGACACTGCCTAAAGAATTCCGAAGAGACCGAAACAGGTGGAAATCTGAAGGTGCAAGGTCAGGGTTATATGGCGGACGCATTAACATCTCCCAGCCAAATTATTTTAGTTTTTGCTGAGTGGCTAAAGATATGTGTGGTCTAGCATTGTCATGATGAAAGACCACACCCTTTCTATTGATCATTTCCGGCCGCCTTCTCTCAACTTCTTGCTTTAATCTCATTAGTTTTTGGCAGTAGAGATCTGAATCGATTGTTCTGCCCGGCGGTAAAAGCTCATCATGAACAATGCCCTACCAATCCCACCATACACACAGCATCACCGTATTGCGAGTTAACCGGGGTTTTGACAAAATCTGTGAAACCTGATCGACCCTAAACCACGACCTTTTTCACACGTTCTTGTCGTACCTGATTCTTTCAGTGAGCTCGTGTGGCATTCCCGGATTGAAAATGCTTAAACCAACATAGTGCTTCTCTTACTGACATTGCATTAAGTCCATAAACGTCACATTTTTTTTTCGCGGCTTGCGTTGCATTTTTCTTTTTTTGTAATATTTTTTTTATGTTAAGGTCGTCAGACAGACTGACGTTCCACTTGATGGTAGGTGGCTACCGTCGCCTATAACACAAGCAACGCCTAAGCTGCTGGAAGTGCGCTGCCGACTGCAGTAGGATTAAGAATAAGGGATTAGGAGTGAATAGGGGAATGAGCTCTGGCATCCCTTACTCACTCACCGAAACACAATAGCACACGTGCTGTTATTTCACGGTGGTCTTTTGTAAGGGGGTGGTTACTGCCGCCAGACGGACTGCCCAAATGACTGCGAAACGCAGTGTGCCCTGCCACTACTTTCCAAATCCAGACCAGAGCCTACTGCCGGGAATCGAACCCGGGAACCCTAGAACAGAGCGTTAAGGCACGCACCCTAACTGAATTATCATACACAATATTTGACACATTGTATTTTTTCGTAGGATCTCATTTTGTTACAATAGTGACATGTTGGCCAACATACGAAGACGATTCTATATTAGCGAATATATTTAGAATTTATACCACTATCATGTTATATGTCATGATGTTTTCAATGATATCAATCGACGTACTTGCATTGGTTCATTTGATTATGTATAAATACAAGTTTATAACGCTCAGAAATTATTTTGAAAATTTGAAGAAGGATTTTGAAAAATCAATCAAAGACGGTCATAAGCAGATTGCAGTGGACAATTTGACACATGGTGTGGTGGATGGTATCATAATGCATGAAGAACTGCTGGGGTAAGAAAGACACATATTCATCATAAAATATATTGGGAACCATGACTACTGAATGTGAGGATTTAATATACCATCAAAGATTTCTAGTTTTCTCACATTCGTTCCTTCAGCGACATATTTACAGAAGAAATACAAAAGAAGAAGTAGGCTTAGAAAGTTCGGTAGAATCTATCTACACTGGACAGCAAATAAACCGGGCCAACCGCTACCTTGGAACTCTAATATCTACACGACGTCGGTATTCGTACGATGGACTGACCAGCTTGAAGCCTGGGCTTGAATCCGATAGAACACTTATGGGCTACCTGCTCCAACAAGGCTTTCAGAGCTACGAATCCCAATTGAAGAGAAGTGGAGTGCAATTCCTCAAGATTTCATTGTCAAGCTCGTGAGGTCGATGAATACGAGAATACTGGCAGTTCTCCGAACAAGAGGAGGGAATATTGAATACTGACCAAATTTAAAAAAAAAAAATTCTGTGTCCGGATTTTTTTTTCATTTTTTAATTTTAATTTTATGATTACTAACGATTAACATGACTGGAAAACGATAAACACTTAATCAATTGAATAATCCCAATGAGTTTCCATTCATTTTAATCATCATGAAACTTACTTTCTGTGATTATAACTTTGATAGTTGAAGTTTTATACTTTTTGAGAAAATCGAATCAGAGTTCCAAGGTAGCGGGTGGCCCGGTTTATTTGCTCTCCAGTATATATTAATGAAAATGAATCGCTAAATGTATTGTTTAGCGCAAAACTCGGAGAACGGCTGGGCCAATTCAGCCATTTTTTTTAAATGTTCGCTGAAGACCGAGGAAGGTTTTTATAAAGAGAAAAATTGGAAAAAATTAGACATCCCTGCGAGGGTGGCTAGTATCGTAAAAAATATCTTAGACACTTTAAGCTCGTAGAGAAATATTATGTAACATTCCAAGAGAATAATTGAATGTGATCATGTGTTTTCTTATAGATATTTCGGGCTTAGCTTGGAATATTGAAATTTAATTATTTTTTTCAGATTATCCAAAGATATAGACAAATGTTTCGGTACAGTTTATGCTGTGCAAATTTGTGTGAGCTGCATATCAACCGTGCCTTTACTTCTTCAACTAGCTGTATGTTAATTATAAAATTATTTTTGTATTTACGTTATTAGAAGAAGGAAAATAAATAGAGAATTTAGTAATGGCAGGGCACATTGCGTTTTGCAGTCACTTAGGCAGCCCATCTGGCGGCAGTAACCACTTTCTCACAGAAGACTACCTGGAAATAATAGCATGCGTGCAGTTGTGTTTCGGTGAGTGAGTAAGGGATGCCAGAGCCCATTTTCCTATCTCTTCCTAATCCCTCATGTCATCCTTAAAGGTCATTAGACCGGTCTGTGTGATGTCTTTTACATAAAAAAGTACATAAAATAATTTCTGTTTTTAAAGACATAACTTTCATTAGATTTCCTAAGCCCTAAACTAAAAAAAACTAAAAAAATATATAATTTATGTTTATGACCAACGGACCAACTCGAAGCTTACCAATTTGGTTGGTCATATACGACAAATTTAACCTCTTAAGTGTAGATGTGCAGAGTTATTAAATTGAGTGAAAAGATTACATATTATGATATATTTTTATCAAGTTCTGACCCTGAATACAATATTTTTAACGTCTAATCAAATTTGATCGATTTAACTGCTGTACCTAAAGGTCTGACAAGTAACAGCATTTTGGCGATCTATTGAAAGAAGCCTGGGTTCAATGGTGGGCATCTATCGGCTGTTAATGAAGATGAAGATGATGACGACGTGGCATTAATTGGAAAAGTCTTCTAATAGGTTTCTTTTCGTGTTCATCAACATAGAATCACAAATCCGAATCGGTTGTGAATTGTAATCAAAAAAATTATTGAAACATGACTAACCGCTACACGTTGTCTACAATCCATTACTTACTAATATTATAAATGTGAAAGTAACTCTGTCTGTCGAATAATCAATTAGATGTAGTTTATTGTGGCTGATTAAAACCATAGTTCTAAGGATCTAAGGCTGATTGGCAGTTGTGTATGTAATACTCCCACGTGCAGTCCCATAAAAACCGTATTCTAGTTTTAATTGTAAATTGTATTATTTTTTTTAATTGTAAGTTTTAAGTATACCAGACCCAGCATTCCTTTTCCCGCAGGAACTGGGGTTCTAAGGTAAATTGTTAACCCCTCAACTAGTGCACTCTGCATTAGTTTCATGCGCTGCAATATAAGTAGCGAGTTATGTATCAGTGTGGCGGGATATAATAATTAAAAAAAACTCTTCACGCCTTAATAACAACTCAACCGAACATCTGGAATTTTACATACACACTTTCAGGGATACAGAAAAGGACATAGGGTACCTTTCATCCAGAAAAAAAAACACTGTTCCCGAGGGATCATATTGACGAGCCCGTTGGATGAGTGGTTAGGGTGATTGCCTTAACGCTCTGTTCTAAGGTTCCCCGGTTCGATTCTCGGCAGAGTCAACTTTGAAAAATGAACTTTTCAAATTTGGCACTGGTCTGGATCTGGAAAGTAGTGGCAGGGAACACTGCGCTTTGCAGTCATTTTGGCAACCCGTCTGGCGGCAGTAACCACCCCCTTACAGAAGACCACCGTGAAATAACAGTAGGTACGTGTGCTGTTGTGTTTCGGTGTGTGAGTAAGGGATGCTAGAGCCCATTTCCCTAACCCCCTCCTAATCCCTTATCCTTAATCCTGCTGTAGTCGGTAGCGCACTTGCAGCAGCTTTGGCGTTGCATGTGTTATAGGCGACGGTAGCCACCTACCATCAAGTGGATCGTCAGCCGGTCTGCCGATCTTAATATAAAAAAAAACACATCCAACGCCTGGAAAAACTTGCCTTGAATAAATTATTGCTCAAACACCTATTTTGTCAGGCGTGACAAAATAGGTTTTCAACACGTTTTTAATTTTCAACACGTACGTCGTCCGGCAAAAGCTAGTAATATAACGTATAAAAAATCTCTATCTTGGTTAAAAAGTACTACGTCTGAATTCATTCACAAGCATTCTACGTATAATTATTAATTGATTTAGAGTTACTAAATTTTTTACAGCTCACCAGCAATTTGACATTCGTCATGGCCTTGAAAATTGTTTTGTTTGTCGTCGGGTTATATTTCCTCCTTGGTCTGTTCTTGTGCAATGCAGGAGAAATCTCTTATCAGGTATACTACGAAATCGCCTATACTACGCAGTTTATGGTACACGTATAATAATTTTCATGTTATATTTTAAGGCTGGTTTAATATCGGACGCAATATTTTACTGCGGTTGGCATGAATGTTCACCGCAGAGTCCCCCGCGACGTAACCTGGGGCGACTAGTCTTGAACGCGGTGACTCAAGCGCAGCGACCACTTGTCATGAAGTCTTTCAAAATGATCGACCTTACCTATGAAACATTCATAAAGGTTTGTACTCCAATTATACTCCACTGGCAAACTTCGCAACTTCGCACAAACTCAATTTTTTTTCTGCAAATTATGTACATAAGATCCATTTTTTTATCAATAATATTTTTTTAAAAATATTTGCGAAATGATTTTTATTAAAAAAAAGATCTTAAGACTTTGCAAGTCTTTCAATTAAACAAATCAAGCTCAAAAAACTTAATGAGATTATTAAAACAGTTTGAATGTCTAGGAAAAGAAAGAGTTTTTCTTATAATTATTTATACAACTTATAGCATTTAGATACAATTGCTCTTTTGAAAGTACTACTGGCAAATCTTAATAGACAATATATATAAATTAAGAGAAATTATTTTCATTTTCAATAATTTATTAAATATTTTATAAACAGTTATTTTAACTTAAAGCATATTAGGATTGTTAAAATTCAAGATAAATGTAAAAAAAAAGTAATGAATATTTTTTGTGCACTTCCAACATTGTGGAACTGGTCACCAAGTCAATTTGTTTTTCTTTAATCGTTAGCGAAGATAGAAAGAAATAATGAAATTAAAAGAGATCATTTATTCTAAAACTGTACTAATGTTATGAATGAATTGATACGAAACATTAAAACTTGACCACAGGCGGCTTTCTTTCGATAATTTTTTAAAATATTTGTATACTGGAAAGCGATTCACTCACCTAATGGTAAGTGAAGATGAGGTAGAAGATGGAGTTCGCTTGCGCGCTAATAATTCATTCTGTTCTTAGAGTCTCAAGTTGTACATTTCAGGGAACACTGAAAAAGGGAAAGAATTCCAATCCCTCGCTGTGCGTATAATAAAAGAAGACGCGAAGGTGGTATGTCACCAACGTAAGGGTGAATACCCTCTCCACGTCTAATAGTCCGATGACGAAAAAGAGATGGAGGCACTAAGTCACACTCTCCAAAATGTATTCAATAGAAAACGGACAGGCAGACAATTTTGCCCCGTTGCGTCGGTGACTCTGGACCTTGGTTTCAACCAGAGATCACCGATGAGTCTCTTGGTCCGGTGCTATTATTAAGACTATTAAGGAGTGAATGTGGTCGTGGGTCTATCAAATCGAGAAACTTTGAGCACTTACAAGAGTTCGTACATAATTGGATCATTTAGGAATACCATGTGATAATAAAAGTAACGTATAGGGAACGTATTAGCTTCAGAAGGAGGCAGGGGCGTAGCTTTATGCCGTATTAGAATTGTATCAATTATATGGAGCCTCTGGGCTACAGGGGCCCCGACGTGTGTTTGACGGCCCGTTGGATGAGTGGCAAGGGTGCTTGCCTAACGTCTCAGGAGCCCCGGGTTCGATTTGCGGCGGGGTCAAGTTTGGAAATTTTAATGTAATTTGACTCTGTTTGTCGACCTTAATATAAAAAAAGCGAAAATTCGTAAAATGTTATCCTTAATCCCAATTTAATTTTTAGGCAGTAAGTTAAACTCTAAAGTCTAGAGTTTGGAGTTGGAGTATAAAAAAATCTTTAACCTCCATTTGGGCTACACTATAGTCAAGTATAAGGGCCCCTCGACAAAATTTGATTTAGGCAAGCTCTAGAATTAAATTGTGGAGAGCCAAGAAATATACGTCAGAAAGGGCATACATAATATGAAAATTCGAACAACATTTTGAGGTGCCTACAAACGGAAGGATCACAGGTGGTAGAGGAACATGTCCGTTAAAATTATTTCTGAATTTGAATGTTTCAGAATTATAATTAATTCATGAATACATACTTTTTACCAACTCAAGGGATAATAGACCAAACCCCAATTAGATTTTTTTAACCCGTCAAAAGTGTAGAAGACCTTAAATCAAATTAATAAAGTAGTTATTCGTTTAACAATTTTGTAATTCATTTTCTCTTCTTTTCAGGTCGTGAAGACTTCGTACTCTGTGTTTGCGTTATTTTACGCACAAAGCAATAAAACCTAAGAATGGCAATTTTTTTTTCCAATTATTCACATGTATTATTAAAAAATAAAGGTCACCGTAAATCGAAGTGTTCATGTCCGGGAAGCATTTGATTTCACACGATATCTGTATTGAACACATTTAAAGACATTTTCTGTTAACGTAGGTATAATAAAGCTACCGGTAATCAAAAAGTTCATTGCCTTTTTAATATTTCCAAGTCAAATGTAGCCCTGTCATCAAGTCACGCATGGACGTAAAATAAGATTGCTGATCCGATAAAATGGTATTGATAAGGTACATATATGCAAATAGCAAACATTTTAGTATTGTGCATTGCGTGCTGTGTATTCTATGAATAAGTAAAAATACGAACTATTGCCGTTTTTTTAGTTCCAGCGGTTAAGTGACCTTTTCAAGTAAAAGAATTTGGCTTTACATAATTACATACATAGCCTAAGGTGTTCTCTATCTTACTTTGTCCAAAAAAAATTATATAATTTACTATTATATAATTACAAAATTATATAATTACCGTCGCCTGTAACACAAGCAACGCCTAAGCTGCTGCAAGTGCGCTGCCGATTGCAGTAGGATTAAGGATAAGGGATAGGATAGGGAAATGGGCTCTGTCATCTTTTACTCACCGAAACGCGACAGCACATCCTACCATAGCCGACAGCATTATTCACGGTAATTTTTTCATTAAACCGTTATTTCGCGGTTGTCTTCTGTAAGAGGGTGGTTACTGCCGCCAGATGGGCTGCCCAAACCACTGGGAAACGCAGTTTTTCCTGAAATTTTCCCGATCTAGACCAGAGGCAATTTTGAAAAGCTCATTTCCAAGAATCGAACCCGGGAACCTGAGACAGAGGTTTAATGACAGCATTCTAACCACTCATCCAATGGACTCGTCAAATTAAATTACATAGGTAGTATATGGATTGTTTTCTCATCGATTGACAATTTGTAGTAAATTATGTTATTATGTAATTAATTTGTAGTAATTCAATATCTACTGATTTATGTTAATGCTTTTATAGACGAGCCCTTTGGATGAGTGGTTAGGGTGCTTTCCTTGACGCTCTGTTCTAGGGTCGATTCCCGGCATTGTCAACTTCGGAAATTAACTTTTTAAAGTAAGCTCTGGTCTGGATCTGGGAAGTAGTGGCACACTGAGTATTGCAGTCTTTTGGGCAGCCAGTCTCGCGGCAGTAACTACCCCCTTACAGAAGACCACCGTGAAATAACAGCACGTGTGCTGTTGTGTTTAGGTGAGTGAGTAAGGGATGCCTGAGTCCTTTCCCTAACTTTTCTCAATCCCTCATCCTTATTACTACTATTGTCGGCATCGCACTTGCAGCACCTGTAGCGTTGCTTGTGTTTTAAGCAATAGTAGCCATCTATCGTCAAGTGGACCATAAGCCTGTCTGCCGACCTTAATATTAAAAATATAATTAAAATATTTATAATATGAAACCCATAGGTAAAAATTTAATCATATGAAACCCAATTTAATCAATTTAATCATATGAACGTTCTGTAAACCCGAATTCAGCAAATAAACAATTATTATGGTTATTACTATTTATTTATTTAATTCAGGTTACATACCCATTATATAAAACTAAATTATATACATATTATAATAAAGTACAAATAGGCCTAAAGAACCATATTTTCATTAAAGAGATAACTAAATTAAGATAAGAAAAAGAAATTAGAATGGTATGTAGTGATAAATATTAAAAAAATTAAATAACTATTTTTTTAAAAAGTAATTCGCCAACTTTCTTTTTGAATGATGTTACTCGTAAATTAATTGAGAATATGTCGATATCATTTAGAACCTTATTATAGTGATATTTGGAACGATGTAGGAAGGAATTCTCAGCATGATTAGTTCGACAGTAGGGAAAGTAAATAGATTCTAAAAGTGAAGAAGAATCAATGTGATTATTTATTATTTTATATAGGAAGCCTGCGTCAAGATAAGCCCGCCTATCCTTTAAGGAATACAGTTTGTGTCTCAAAGCGCTTGTTTTATAATCTAACGATTTCAAGAACTTATTATGTATTTTTTCAATCCTAGCTATATGCACCTCATATTGCGGATTCCATATTACACTTCCAAATTCCAAAATACTGCGTAATAATGCGAAGTATAATACTTTTAAAGTATTTGTCTGTTTAAAGGGTTTGCCTAGACGCAGAATTAAACCAAGTTTCTTAAAACCATTAGCTACAATAGTATCAATGTGAAGATTAAAAACTCAACATAAACTGAACTGAATTTTAACAGATGCTTCTAATCCTATAACTCGCAATGCACTTTGATGTCTCGGTATTATGTTTATTTCTTTGTAAGGATAACATGTCTTTCTTGTGTGACCGCTATAATTTTAATTTAGGTTATAACTCGCAATTTACACATGTTTTCTGTTATTTTTTTGTTCGTGAACCGAAAACGGTGAATTTGGAAGGGGGTAAGATTAAAGTTGCGGTTTGGTGATATATTAGGTGCCGCGTGTCGCACATTCGCTATTCGGTGGTCCGGTCTTGTATTACTCTCCCTTTCTGAGGCCAAATAAATTTTCTGCGGCTGCGGAAATATAAGAAAATGCAGGGAAAAAGCCGATGAAAATAAATTAGGACTTCACGATATCGGCTTCCGTTCTTAAATAGCCTTTGGTTACTTGGAATGTTAACGTAAAAACACAAAGTCTAGTAACAATTTCCTCTGAAAGAAATCTCTCGAGTTGAGGCACCCACGTAAACAGTACAAATATATTTTATACTTATTGAATGATTTATATTGCCTTTCTAAAAAGATATTTACATAAATTTATGTATTTTTGTAACAATATTAATTTATGTATGAATTCATGTATAAACTCTAACGATTTCATATATTCAAGTATCTATATTCATAATATTGTATAATAAACATAATAAACTTCTAATACAAATTGTTTGAAAAATATCTACGTGGGTGGATTGGAAAGTACCCAACCTAACAAGGAAAATAAACACATATAAAATCAATTCTATTTTTATTTTTCTACGTAATTACCGTCAAGTTCAATGTACCTCTGCCACTTCGCTTTCAAAGCATTTAGACCGTTGAAAAAAAAATTTTTTTTCTTAGAGGTGTGTTGCGAATTTAACTTATTTTACAACTAACAGTAATTTATATAAAGATTGGCAGTGAACAATTGCCAAGATATTGCATTAATTTATACAAAATAAAAATTATTAACGATTCTAATTATTAAATATTTACATATTTTAATGAAAGTTACATAAAAATTATTATTATTGACATTTGAAAGTCATCGAACTGATATATTTTAATGAAAACGTTCTTTTTAAAAAAGACGCGTCCAATGTTAATCTATTAGGTTGGGGAAAAAATTTCTTCCCGTTCTATATGAAAACTCAAGACACTTTTTTTCAAAGTTCATTTACATTTAATTACAGTATGTATGTGTCATTTTGTCCGATGACTATTTTCCATATTGTAGGTAGTGACATGATCCCGTTGCTGGAGAAATATTGGGACTTCTGATCAAAAATACGCAACAAGTAGTTTTGGCAGTCCTCTCTTGATGTTAACCTGACACTGTCTAAAGAATTCTGAAGAGACCGAAACAGGTATAAATCTGAAGGTGCAAGGTCAGGGCTATATGGTGGATGCATTACACCTCCCAGCCGAACTTATTATGTTGAAAATGTTCAACACTTCATGTTGGTGCGCGGCGCTAAGTGTGCGTATACTTTAATACAGCTTTGATTTATATGTGTAGCAGTGACGCGATAGGGGCTCTTATTGCTTTCTTGTAAGAGTACAGTCAGTCAGCAATAAAAAAATCTTTAGTTCCTCATGGAGAAAATTGCTAAGGAGTCAGACAAGATAAATAATAGGTAGATAGTGCCACTCGTATTATATATGCAAAAGTTTTTTATGTGTATTTTATGATGATCGTTATACTCTCACGATAATGTAAATGAACAAATTTGATATAAATATATAAATTTATAAATTATAAATTGGTTTTATAAATTGGGTTAGATAAAGAAAATTGGTGAACCTTTAAACAGCCTGAGAAATGAAATGAAAAGGTAACGGATGCAACAGAAAAAATAATAACTTGCATATTATTAACTGAAGGAAGACAATTTGGTAAAAAAATTAAATATCTTAAGAATATTTGACAGAAATTTCATATAGCAAGATCCTAAGAAAAGTTTTAATTGGACTACTCTATTATTGAAATTATTTAAAATTAGGATTTTGAATAAAGTTAACATATAAATGGTAAAAAAATTTAAAGCTGGGGCCGCCGCAGGTGAATTCACACTAGTTCGATAAGATTCTGCACTTCACGGTATTGTTGGTATAACTTATCTCATTTGTGCAAATTTTTCGACACACTTTTATGTAAAAAAAGTACAATTACACATTGTATTTGACTTTTCCTCTTGTGATGCAAACGCAAGCTTTGCACACACCTGGTGCCGCGTGCCAAGATAAATTGAAAGAAGAGATGTTGCTATTAAAATAGCAACATCTCTTATTATACTCTCTCTCTCTCTCTCTCTCTCTCTCTGTCTCTCTCTCTCTCTCTCTCTCTATATATATATATATATATATATATATATATATATATATATATATATATATATATATATATAACTAATTCTTATTTCATCCGTGATTGTTTTCTTAAGACATCAGCTGTCGCGTATTACCTACGCGAAACGAGTCAAATTCATATCTAGTAAAGTGTAAATTAAATGGAGGGTAGTTGCACATAAAGTAAAATATAAAAGCCGCCGTAATTAATTCTGGAGAGTTACTTCCCCGAGCGCAGCCGACCCAAACAGTGGTATATTTTATATAGTGAGTTTTCGACTACATATGGTGAGTGATTACCATATTCAGCTTTATTTCTTGTGTTTGTGTACTTGTTACCATTGTTTTTAAATGCTATAAAAATTATGTGTGATGATCGCTGCGGCGCGGGCGGCGGTTTAAGAACAGAACTTTAGAATAGAATCGATAGAATAGCGAGCAGTCGTTATTGTTGCATAATATATATAACAGAAGTCGTTATACCAGCATATCAGTATCAGTATACCAGCGCCAGAACCAGTATACCAGAAATCAAAAATCAGAATTCAGATCAGATCATGTCGAGAGGACAGGGAGGGCTGTAAGGGGAGGTTGGAGGCCCTTTGTTCAGGGTCTGCGGACCCGCCTATTTAGATACCTATCAGTTGGTGGTTCGCTTGTGTGAAGCAACCTATTCAGATACCTAATCAGTTGGTGGTTCGCTTGTGTGAAGCAACCTATTCAGATACCTAATCAGTTGGTGGTTCGCTTGTGTGAATCAACCTATTCAGATACCTAATCAGTGGTGGTTCGCTTGTGTGAAGCAACCTATTCAGATACCTAATCAGTGGTGGTTCGCTTGTGTGAAGCAACCTATTCAGATACCTAATCAGTTGGTGGTTCGCTTGTGTGAAGCAACCTATTCAGATACCTAATCAGTGGTGGTTCGCTTGTGTGAAGCAACCTATTCAGATACCTAATCAGTGGCGGTTCGCTTGTGTGAAGCAACCTATTCAGATACCTAATCAGTTGGTGGTTCGCTTGTGTGAAGCAACCTATTCAGATACCTAATCAGTGGTGGTTCGCTTGTGTGAAGCAACCTATTCAGATACCTAATCAGTGGCGGTTCGCTTGTGTGAAGCAACCTATTCAGATACCTAATCAGTTGGTGGTTCACTTGTGTGAAGCAACCTATTCAGATACCTAATCAGTGGCGGTTCGCTTGTGTGAAGCAACCTATTCAGATACCTAATCAGTTGGTGGTTCGCTTGCGTGAAGCAACCTATTCAGATACCTAATCAGTTGGTGGTTTGCTTGTGTGAAGCAACCTATTCAGATACTTAATCAGTGGTGGTTCGCTTGTGTGAAGCAACCTATTCAGATACCTAATCAGTTGGTGGTTCGCTTGTGTGAAGCAACCTATTCAGATACCTAATCAGTTGGTGGTTCGCTTGTGTGAAGCAACCTATTCAGACACCAAATCAGTTGGCGGTTCGCTTGTGTGAAGCAACCTATTCAGTAAGTCAGTAATTCAGCTATTCAGTAATTCAGCTATTCAGTAAGTCAGTAATTCAGTAATTCAGTAAGTCAGTAACACAGTAACACAGTAATTCAGTAACACAGTAAGTCAGTAACACAGTAATTCAGTAACACAGTAAGTCAGTAACACAGTAAGTCAGTAACACAGTAATCCAGTAACACAGTAATCCAGTAAGTCAGTAAGTCAGTAAGTCAGTAAGTCAGTAAGTCAGTAAGGCAGTAAGTCAGTAAGTCAGTAAGTCAGTAAGTCAGTAAGTCAGTAAGTCAGTAAGTCAGTAAGTCAGTAAGTCAGTAAGTCAGTAAGTCAGTAAGTCAGTAAGTCAGTAAGTCAGTAAGTCAGTAAGTCAGTAAATCAGTAAATCAGTAAGCCAGTAAATCAGTAAGCCAGTAAATCGGTAAATTGGTAAGGCAACCTGTGTACTATATATATATGTAAAGGTGAGCATATTAGTAATAAATAATTCGCCACTGCTTAATTAAACTATTCTACGATTAAGCAGTTCGCGACATCAGCTATGTAGTAGGACTTCGGCAGGCAGGCAAGTTATTATTCTTATATAAATTTAAGCGGCTGCTCTTTATTACGAACCTTTTTTAGGCCGTTTATCTATTCAAAGAAATTTCCCTATGAATACAAATAAGTGAGTGGAAAGGAAACGTTGAGTGAAAACATACGTATAGTTTTTACGCTTTGTATGCTATAATGTATGGCTTATTTAGTTTACTGTTCTCCTATCCTTCTTTGAGATTTGGGATATTAGCACTAAAGACATTTTAATCGTCTGAAAGGCGAACGAATAATAGCGCGTAATACTTCACTCTTGCAGCTATCTCTTTCAGATACCAATGAGGGCCCTCAAGGTTAGAAATATAGCTGAAGATAGTACGCGAAGAAATTTTGGTGAGTTTTTTGTTTTTTGTTTTAGTCTAATATTCACATTTAATAGTTGATTTGGCCTAACAAATCTGCTGGCAGAGTTGTGTGTTACGGGCTGTACGAATCGTAGACATTTGCATTTATTCCCACAGGAGTAGACGAAAATATATGTATTTAATTAAATAATTGGCGATACACCCAAATATGTAATGTTCGCATTAGTTGTAAAAGAAAACGACAGTCCCAATCAGCTCGAGTAGTGCACAGTCCACATCGCTATCTCAATTGTAACGCTGTCGTAAAACAGTGAGACGCTTTTCTGGGTCACCTTATTGTGTATTCCCTTTGTTCCTAACTATGCTCCTACTTACAATACTTTGTGCAGTAAGCGTATCAAGATATTTGTCCATTGAAATTGGTGAAGTTTTTTAAACGTACGTCTAGAGAACGTTATTTTTTAACGGAAAAACGTGGCTGACATCTAAAGGTGGATGTTTAATGTATTAATTAGTTTGACGAGCCCGTTGAACGAGTGGTTAAGGTGCTTGCCTTGTTGGATTTTTGTTCGAATCCTTACGTATTGTTCCGGGAAAAGTTTATTTATTTATTTATTTATAATAGGTACACCAACAGAAAACACAACAATAATATAATAATAAAATTCACATTCGGTCATAGTCTGATGCGAGTTCCAATTATAGGTATACACAGCATTTACAAATTTATTATCGACCCTAAAGGCTTATAGAATAAAATATAAGAGTACTTATGCTAATATCCAAAGTTATAATTAAAATAGTTACAGACTCAAAGCAGACAACGGAATCTGCAATCAGATACAATTTAAAATACAGAAATGGTATATAATAGTAAGTGGACGATATATATAATCATTAAGTAAAGATCATTCAACATTCCTGAAAGATGGTATGCATTTCTGTATCTTACGACGAAAGACTGCCAAACTGTCATGGTTTATGTCAATCTGAGGATCTCAGTTGTGTCTCACCGAGACCTATATTTTTATAGGTTATTCGATTATAGATTTCAAAGTGTTTTTGGAAGTTTTTGGATTTTTTTTAAGGTTTTTGTCGTTGTTTCCATCGTTCACAGCAGCTGTTGTTATCCTTTTTTAGTTAAGATTTTAAAATTTCATGTTACCTTAAAATTTTATTTAACGTTTTTTTCATGATTTTTCTCTGAATTTTGTTGATTCTTCGATATATTTTTTTATTCTGTCCCCCCTCGGTTAGGGGTGGACCCCCCACCAACTCGGAGGTCGGCAGAGCCATCAACTGGCACATGTCGGACTCCACCGAGACCAGTGGGCCTAGCCCAAAGGTAAATGATGGAGCACTTAAATCGGTGGCTGGCAAGCGGTCCGCGATGGAGGAGGCATCTGCCGAGGGGCTGCCCGAAGACTTTCAGCCAACCAGCAGGTTCTTTGCGGTGCGGTGGTGTCGGGGTCGGAGGAGGCGGAGGAGTTTGCGGAATCCGTTGTTCCGCCAAAAGTCAAGAGCAAAGGCCTTACTACCCACGTAGGCCTTACACGACGTAGGCGTTTCGCGGGCTGGGCGCGAGTTAAAGGACCTGGACTCAGATTCCGACTCCGACAGGTCCGCCGTGACCTACCAGTCAGCCAAGTCGTCAGCCGGCTCCGTCGAAGATCTGACACAGAAGACAGAGGCTAGCGCCTCGACAATACTGGAGGTTGTTCGCAAGTCGAGCAACCTCAAAAGCACATCCCAGAGGGAAATCAAGGAGGCCACTCGGACCCTTCTTGAAGTGGTCGAGTCCGTGGCGGCACGTAAGTCGTCAAAAGAAATTCGTCTACTACGGGCCGACAACAAGCCTCTCCGGGGACAGATAAATGCCCTCCTTGAGGAGATCTCGGCGCCTCGTAGGGCCTTTTCTGAAAGGACCCTACCTGATAAGACTTTGGCTGAACAGCAGCTCCGAGTCCGAGTGAAGGCGACCCTGATGACATGGCCGAGCATATGCTACAAGTATGCTCGGTCTGGAGATCTCAACGTCGGGAATTGAGGGTGGCGCTGGGTGGTGGAGAGGTCACGCTGTCAAGCATGGTTGAAGCCATGCTTGATAGTGTGACCAATTGGAAAGCAGTCGCTTCCTTCTGTGACATTACTGATTTGCAGAAGGAAGCAGCGGAGAGGGAGCGAGAGGAAGAGGCCGGCCTCGCTTTCCTCAGACGCAGGCGGTTGGGGCAGGAGAAGGCGGACATATCAAGCACGTATTTAAATATCCTAGGGGACCTGCGCACATGGTCTGCACAAGGTTCCCCCTCGTCTGGGGATTACTCCGGTGTCTCCGGACAAACTCCCATTGTGTTAGTCTAGCCAGCAATGGCTAGGCTGCCCTGGGAGTTGTTGCCTCGGCAGAGCCCGGTCCATCCCGCTCAAAGGGCAAGGAGACACCGGGGAGTTTTAGTGGGTATTCTCAGTGCCGCTATGATCGGTGCTGGGCGACCCCTACATACCCCTACCGTCTAGCCAGCGGTAGGAAATCTGTAACCGGATTACTTCTCGTTAAAAAAAAGGCTGCTTGCCTTAACGCTCTGTTCTAGAGTCCCCAGGCTCGATTCTCGGCAGGGTCAACTTTGAAAAGTGAACTTTTCAAATTTAGCTTTGGTCTGGATCTGGAAAGTAGTGGCAGGGCACACTGTGTTTCGCAGATATTTGGGTAGCCCATTCTGGCGGCAGTAACCACCCACCTTACAGAAGACCACTATGAAATAACAGCATGTGTGCTGTTGTATTTCGGTGAGTGAGTAAGGGATGCCAGAGCACATTTTCCTCTCCCCTTCTAATCCCTTATTCTTAATCCTACTGTAGTCGTCAGCGCACTTGCAGCAGCTTTGGCGTTGTTGGTTTTATAGGCGATGGTATAACCACCTATCTTATCTTATCTTATCTTATCTTAGTGGCTATTTCTGTCTGCTAGAGTACCAGTATCACTTCGTCCATTGCTGAAATATTGTGATCGCCAAGTGAACTGAAGCTCTCTACCTATACCTACCACGTTAAGGAACTGTAGTACTTTAAATAACCACCTACCATCAAGTTGACCGTCAGCCTGACTGTCGATCTTAACATAAAAAACGTACCAAAACTGTTTTAAGTCCCATACTATTGTTTTATTTTAACTGTTATTTGTATTGTTGAACTAATTTTATATGTGTATTATTTTTACACCTTATTTAGTACTGGTACTATCTTCAAAGTATTCAGTACCTTGTGCTCAATGAAATAATGGCAGATGGTAACGCTTAAGATTGGGTTCTAAAATCTTATTTTAAGCTCTTTAAAGATACCCACACGAATAGTTTAAAAAAAGGTTTGATAAAAGAGTATTGCTATGCTATTGTATGTATTTTTATTATTTCTTGAAATCAGTGTTAATAATTTTTATTATCAAGATGGCCTTACCAAACATTAAGGACGTAATTACATTTTTGACGCGCTCGAATTCAGCTAACTGCGACAGCACACTACAGCAAAGTGCCCACACACACATTGAAGCCGCACGGTGTACTTTGGAATTTTGTCGTTCTAATTATTTAGAAAAAAAGGCGATACACCCATGCTTCCATGACCGCGTCTGAGCGGCGAACGAAACCTACGGCGAAAGAGGTCCCAGTGCGATCCCTTGGAAAAATGTATGGAGAAAATATAGTGCGTTTTTTAGTGTCTATTCTTTCTCAGAAATGAAAAAGTAATTTATTTGAGTACAAAATAATAAGCTAGACGTATAGAAGACTGCATAAGCTACAATTTCTTGTTATTTTCATGTTAAAATATGCAGCGGATTTAGCTATTTATGACACCATCGAAAAAATGTATTTATGTGAAAATTTTGTATTGGGCTGCCCAGTTTTTATTAGCTATCTTTAGAGATGAATACATTACCTTTTATTTTATACCATTGTATCTCTACAGTTGTGCTTCCTAGATATATAAATGGTACCGAAAAACCATTGATATTTGTGAATACGCCCTTAATATAAAATATAAATTCCTTTCTGAAATTCAAACAAGCGAAATTATAGCTAAAAATAATAATTTAATTAATGTCAGTTTTAATTAAATATTTGGAAATGTTGGAATGCGTTACCGATTTAATTGAAAACATAATAATCAACTCAGTAGTTCGACGATTTTTATTCTATAAACATTTAAAGCCAACAAAATTTTAAATAACCCTATTCTACAATAAATTCCATTCTAGATGGAAACGAACGTTAAAATAATTGTAGAATTAAGAATTAGCTCACGTATTAACACATCTTCAATAATAAATATCAGGCATTACAATCACCGCGCAATTTTAAATTTATTTTAATCCAATTGTAGGTTCGCACTTTAAGTATTTTCCGGGTGCTTTAAATGAATCCCGTACGGGATGGGAGAGGAAAACAACCCGCACGTAACAAACGTTGAACGCGAAACTCTAGCGAAAATTGACATACACCCTTTTTCTTTATCCGTTTGCTTCTCATTTTAATTCAATTTACCGGATGAAGGAGAAAAGTAATCTTCAAGGTTGGGTCGGGACACGCTACAGAGAGATTGGAAGTCATCGGCGCAGTATTGGGACGAGCTCATATACTTTTATGGGGGCAAAAGTTTTTTATTTCACGGCAGAAGTGAAAGATTCGCGAACCCCGCGAACCCTTTCACGTGTGAGCGGCATACATGAATTATTATTGCTATTATATTATGATAACGTAATAAAATGTTACGTCCGAGTTGTCTTATTAATGGCAATCTAATATATAAAATTCTCATGTCACAGTGTTTGTAACAAATCTCCTCCGAAACGGCTCGACCGATTTTTATTATTTGAGTTTGAGGATAGGTCGTAAAGTATTTTTCACCCTTCTACCCCCACCCCCCATTTTTTAATAGCGATTTTAGTATATTTTTTTAAAGTTTAAATCGCCAGACAGGCTGAGGGTCCACTTGATGGTAGGTGGTTACCGTCGCCTATAACACAAGCAACGCCAAAGCTGCTGCAAGTGTGCTGCCGACTACAATAGGATTAAGGACTTAGGGATTGGAAAGACCACTGGTGGCCATCGGAAAGGCATGAAAACATTTTTTCACTTTAACATTTAATGAACCTTCATAAATATACATATCTGAACATAACATACAAAATAATGGTTTAAAACTTTTAAGAAAAAATTTAAAAACAAATAACCTCTTTAATAAGGCTTGACTTGTGTATTGTATACTAAACGAAACATATACACAATGATTTATAACTTTAGGGCCCAAAAAAAAATGCATTAGAGCAATATGTGGCGTGGGCTTTATGGAGAGTTGTGTGCCACTATTTAAAAAGTTACATATACTTCCCTTACCTTGCTTGTATATAAAGACGTTGTGTATATTTGTTAGAAAATATGCGAACTGTTTTGTGGAAAATAACGAAATAGCAACCAAAATAACTAGACAAGGTAATTTATTGCAAAGACCAAAATGTAGATTAGAACTATTTAATAGAAATGTTTATGTTATGGCAATTAAAACATACAATAAACTACCTAATAATATAAAAGAATTGCCGGATCCTAAATTTACAAGAACATTAACAAAATGGTTATTATATTGTTGTTATTATGATGTTAAAGAATTTTATAATAAGAAACATTAATTCCTTTATTAATATTAATATAGTTTACAAACAATTAAACACAAATATTTGCATGCCCTTGGCGGGTAGAACTGCTGTATACAAATTAAAATCCTGTAAACATGTGTTCGCGCAAATAAAGATTTATTTTATTTATTTTTATTTTATTTTTATTTTAAAAACCTTCTACCCTTCTACTGTAAACATATGTGCTGCTGTACTCATTTTAATATTAATATTAAAATATTAAAAGCTATTTTATTAGTACAGGCAGTGAACACTGCGTTTCAGAGGCAAGGGGGTGACCCTTTATAAAAGACCACTGAGAAATAAATTCTAATACTATGGCTGGCACCGTCCTTGCTGACCTATTTGTTGCGTTGTTTGTGTTATAGTCGACGGTAGTGAGCCACCATCAAGTGGACGGTTAGCCTGTCTTTACATAGAAAAGAAGAAAAAAAAACTCTACTCAACACCTATTGACAAAATTTATAAAAAACCAAATTAATCAATTGAGTTGTCAATTTTAATAACGTAATATACATGTATACTCCATCTCAGAATATTTTGATATTTCCTTATTTATACAGAAAGAACTTCACAACTAAGTATTCAACAAGCCAAACAAGCCGCGTTGTTTGATCAAATGTTCGAATTACGTATGGCAAACAAATTTGTTACTTTTGAAGGGGCATAACTTTTCAATTGACTG
Organism: Bembecia ichneumoniformis; assembly: GCA_910589475.2. Classification (NCBI taxonomy): domain Eukaryota; kingdom Metazoa; phylum Arthropoda; class Insecta; order Lepidoptera; family Sesiidae; genus Bembecia; species Bembecia ichneumoniformis. The sequence continues at coordinate 6,380,531 of OU342533.1, read as the reverse complement.
GCCTTAGAATTAAGACAGGCTAAATCGTTTGGACAATGCAATTCAAGCTGTCAATGCACGTTTTTAAACTCTTAAGTGATACGTTTGTTCAACATCAGTCTCATTGTTTAATTAAATTTTATTTTTAAAATGTAAGTTCATACTACGAAAATTTTCCCATAAACGCAATTTTAATTTTAAAACAATTTTAATTTTAATTTTAAAACAAGTGAGAGATGAAACAAACTGTATCTCTACAGCCAAAAATTTCCATTTTCAAATGTTGTAAATACTTTTTAAATATTGTTTATGTAAGTGGCCAGTTTTGGAAATATATAGTGTGCCCTGTGTATTCTTGTACAGCCAGGTATAACTTTGAGGTTGTAAATAAACAACATGTAAGAGATATCAAATTACCAATTAATATATTATAAACTTTGAAGTTCTGTAAAGAGGTAAACTAAAGGTACCTTTAACCTCAACCTTGGACAGTCCTCTCTGTAACAGTCACCGTGAACAAAAGAAAAAATATTGCAATTTACCACTATTGTAATAATATTGTACCATTACATTCCTGTTAATATTTCATCAGTATTTTTATAGAATATAGTATTTTTATCTGCGACTCTCAACTGTCAAAGACTGTCGAATTATTGCGGCTTCAGGCGTGGTAGAAGGATAAAATTGCTAATTTCATCTAATTTATTTTTAGATAAATTCTAAAAATAAAAAGAAAGATAAACTTGAAGTCTGTATATACCATAAATTAACGAAAACTTACAACGATAACGATTTGGAAAATTTCCACCAGCCGAAAATATATTTCAAGAGCATTGTCTTGACTGCGCTGAAGGACCAATATAGTTATAATATACGTATATAAAGATACTAGCGATCCGCTCCCGGCTTCATACGAGTGTTTTTTTTTCCTGCAAATTATATATATGAAAACCTTCCACGTTAAAGCTCTTTCTATTAGTGAAAACCGCATCAAACTCCGTTGCGTTGTTTAGGAGTTAGGGAACATGAGAGTACAGACGTCAGATAGACACGGGAAGATAATGCCATTTAGAATTGATTTTATTTTTTAAACTTAATATCTCTTTACATAACGAAAGTGGTAATGTAGTCAGCAATATTTTATGTTGATATTTTCTGTATTGCTGCAAGAGTTTTGTTCACAATAAAAATACATAAAAGTAAATATAACAATACGTAAGTAATAATAACAATACTTGTTAGTTATTCTGGCAACTGGCCAAATACAATAAATTAAATTGAATGACCCTTGTAATGGTTAAGTTGTTACTTATTCCAATAAATAATTGAATAATTTATTGACGGAGCTCTGAACTGCTGAACCGAAAATGTATACAGTTGCTAATTAATCACAATATCAACAAATAAACGCAATATGTTCAAAAAAGTTCGTTGAAAGGTTGAGTAATCAATTTCATCATTGAAGCGTTAAATTTGACAAAGTTATTTGAAAGTAATTAATTACATCAAATTTAGTAAAGTCGTGTGTATTCATTTTAAATATCACACAATTTAAGGTACAGTACCTACACCTAACTCCATTACTTGGGGTCAGGCAAATCTTATTCTTGCTTTCATTGGATTTTCTTGAGATGACAGAGGTAAATCCATTACTTGTTATAAATTTAGGGTTTTAGGGAGCATAGATCTGAAGAATAGAAATGTGAAGGAAGTATAATAAGTTGATAATTAAGGTTGTCTCTTTTTTTATTATAAAGGACATTGAATATTTTACTGTAAGACGATTGTACGCGGGACAAACAAAAATAAAATTGGGTTATAAAGGCATGGGCCGTATCTTTGTAGCTCGTAGGAATAAGAGAATATGAGAATATCTTGAATAGAAGATAAAGTTATAAAAATATATATTAATTAATATAATATATATTAATTAATTTTGTCCAAACGAAACGTGGCGATATTAAAATTCAATATTATCCTTAATATACACATATGGGAAACATTGAATTTAGTAACACAAGGTAATAACAAAAACATCTAATTTAATGCTTATTTTTTTAGTGTGGCCTTAGCCTTAGTTTGATAGATCCCGTTTTAAGAAGCGCTAGAATATTAAGCTATAAGGTATGACTCTTTGCAAACAATTCTTGGGTAACATAACTTGGGTTGACTCAACATAACTTGGGTACATAATAAAACCCTGTAAGTGGCAATGTGCTTTGTGATGTCTTTTTTGAGTATTATTTCTGCTGTATTGCTGTAGGGTTTTTGTTGAGAATAAAAATAAAATAAAAATAAATAAAATTCTAGTTGACAAATTGAAGCCTTGAAAGTGTACAATAATGTATACTTCCACCTAAAAGCAAACGCGGCGCTTCGCCGACGCCCTGTTTGAGTAATGTAATGTGAAACAAGGGATCTTAGCTGTTTTAAAGGTACTCACAGTCGGTGGGCACAAACAGACAAATTGCCCGATTGTTCTAGGTCCTCTTACGAAATACAGAACTAAGTAATTAAGCTGTAAAAGTTCGTATCTACAGATAGAGGATACTTCAGAATAATCTTACGTCTCTCCCTTTTAAAATCGAATTTATTAATGTGTATTTGTTTGACTTTTACTCAGTTGGACTCAGTTGTATTTGCTGATTAATAGTTGTAAATTTTATATACATATTACATTCAGTCTAAAATGTATTATGAATAATAATTTCAGCTGTAGGACGTCCACTGCTGGACATATGCCTGCCCCATAATTTTTCAAAAGGATTCGTCTGAAGCAGCTTGGATACACCATTAACCTGCGGCCCTTATCAGGTCGTCAGTCCATCTTGTGGATGCAAGTCTACTCTGTTCTTGTCGGTCTGTGCAACTTCAACTTATTGATCCGCTGGGTTATGTGGATAACTTTCGTTTGTCTACGGATCTCCTCATTCCGGATTCGATCTCGCAGTGTACGAGTAACCTCGAGCGTATTCGTCTGTTGGATTAGTGGACATTATTTAATTAAAAAATTAGTTTTTTTTTAAACGCCTTTTTTTAGAATAATAATGTTTCAGTTTATTATTTATAAAAGATGCTTTCACTTTTATATTTATCTTTATTAATAAAAAACACTTTCTACATAATTTCACGGATTCACACTCACAGAAGAACAAGCAGAGAGAATACGGACACATATTGAATGTAGTACATTAGGGGTTATACGCAAAGAGCATACAGCGCTCTGCGGGTCCAGTATAATAACGCTTTCAGGATGCTGTTGGGGCTACGACGTTTCTCAAGTGCGTCCAGTATGTTCGCAGAGGCGGGGGTAGATGGTTTCCATGCCATCATAAGGAAGCGTTGCGCCTCATTGTTGAATCGTGTACGAACCAGCACCAACAGCATCCTGATTACTTTGTCCAACAGATGGGACTCACCTCTGTTGAGTCACTGGCTCTGCACACACGCGAGTGTGTCAAATGTTAAATAACATATTGTTTTGTAGGTACTAACATATACCTAGTATAAATAAGGCTGTACCATACTAATGCTCAAATATGGACCTCTGGTTCGACAAATAAAGTATTATTATTATTAGTGTTGCCAATAAAAATGTAACATATACCAACACGTCTGACGAGATTAAAAGACATTTGATGTTTTACCTAAATATCTCTAAAACAAACATTGATTAATTTACAATAAAATTTTAATGTGTCTAAAATTTATATGTTGTAGACGCTATGTTTTAACAATTAACAAGATAGATAGGTAACTCATCTAGTTGAGTGGTTTGTTGACATCGTCTTTATTTTTATGTCGGTACATAACCTGGCGGATTAGTAAGTTGAAGTGGGAGTGAGAAGGACACGTAGTGCTGAGAGCCGAATGGCCGCTGGAGCTGGTAGATTCGAGAGTGGAAAACACGAACCGGCAAGCGCAGCGTAAGACATCCACCCAAAGGTTGGACACATGATTTGATAAGGCCTGCAGATCGACGGTGGATCCAGGTTGCTTCTGACCGGTCTTTTTGGAAAATTAGGGGTGGCCTACCCCTTTGTCTAGCAGTGGACGTCCTACAGCTGAGATGTTGATGATAACGAAAGGGCACTAAAATATTAAGAAAGCTTGTTTTAAGAAATGAGTTGCTTTTTTTAAATTAAAGATTGGTTTGCTCTTGGCCATCATCTATCCGTGCAGAGATGAGGCCGACGATTGAGCGAGCTTACCCAGAAGATGCCTATTCACATTGTATGAGCTCGGAAATACAGAGCCGGCAGGGAGTTCGAGTTCTTAGCAGTGCGCATTATAAAAAATGATTTAAAGCGCTTGGTCCTCATTAGAGGGATTTCGACAAGGTGAGGATGGTAACTAGCCGTACGTGTCCATGTCCAATAGAAGAAAGGAGAAGTCGGTATGATCTCATGCAGCTCCCGAGCACACTGTTAATGAATACAGTTTTGACATAAAAAGTTATATGTAGGATATTTATCGTCTCATTTTAATTGTAATTGCTAGTTAGAATAGAATACTCTACAAAGTAGCTCCATGTTCATATATGAAAGTGTACGACAAATAAGCAGTAAGAGGGAACAAGGACCATTGTATTCAAGAAAGTAAACTACGGTAGTTCAAGTCCCACTCGAAGTCGTTACACTGCCTCCCTTCCTATTTATTTGTTTGCTACACACAAACTAAACTCTCGATAGCATTCACATTTATATAAGTATTATGTCAATGTGATTAGAATAAAGGAGACCGACGATTTTCCATACTTTGTTGAAAGCATGGTATAATAATATTACTTCGCCAGGAGAGACAGCCCGACACAAGCTTGCGTCATCGCTGCTGTGTTGCCAATTTATGTGCTTTCAATCTACCTGAGTCCCGATTATTACATGTAAAGCCATAAGTGTTTTTTTTTAATGACAGAGTTAAATTGTTTAGTTTAGTTAAACACTTAAATTGACAGAGCCCATTTTCATGTCTTTTCTAAATCCCTTATTCTTAACCCTACTAAGATCGACAGTGCATTATGTTAATAGGCGATGGTAGACACATACCATCAAGAGGACCGTCAGCCTGTTTGATGACCTAACATGTAAAAAAATAGAATAAGATGTACTTTTTAATTACTCAGTTTTAATTACTTTTAATTATTAAAAATGTATAAATGTCATTTATACATTTTTAGTTACACTGCGACATTAAAATAAGTACTGTAAAAGGAGGCGTATAGTGACCAATAAATAAATAAATAAATAAGTTATTATAATATTGTCAAATCCAGTAACTTTAATAAGTTAATGAAAAATAAAACGTATAACAGAGATTAACTTAAATTACTACATAATGGTATAACTGAAATGGAAACAAGAAAATTATTATAATTATTATTAGCTGTGTCCGCGATTTCGTACGCGTGGTATACGGAATAATACGTAACTTTTTTTTTGTAAACCGATTGGAATAAAACATGAACACTAAATATTATGGGAAGCTTGCTATAATACATCCGTGAAAACCGCATTCAGATCGGTCAAGCCGTTATTACTAGTTAATAACTAGGGTCACTTAAACAACATAATCGGACTATGTGGTCAATAATTAAGTATATATATTGTGTATAGATTATTGTGGCAAATATTTCATATTTAAAATCCACTTTTTAAATTTGTTTTCAATCCAATTTTAAGTAAGCAAGCAGCCGCTGAATAAAATGGGCTTTGATTTTATTTTATTTTATTTGTTATGTAAATGATCTCATTCCTTTACCGATGGAATATTAAAAGCGAGCAAACAAATAAAAACATGCCTATAGGGGAAACATTATGTTGTTTACATATCGGCAATGTTTTCACGACGCCATGACGGTTGCCTAAACGGTTATAAAAGTTATGTATGTTGGAGGCGAACGATTTACTTGTATTAATGAAATTTGGATTTATTATAATATAGCTGTCGATACAACTTTTGGAGTGTATTTTGCTTTAAAAAATGTAGATACCCTTTCAAAACCATTCATTATTTATTGCACGAATTGAATTAATTCAATTAGTATTAAAATTTTAATTTGTTCTCTACAATTTGAAGTTTAATCAAGTTTTGAAATCAAAAAGATTAAATATATATGTAGAATATAATAGAGAGGGCGTTGGGAAATTTTTCCTACAAAAATATTGATCCTGATCGCCGTATTCAGGATGGCCATGACGTAGCTAAATAACCTTGTAAAGGACTGAGCGATTTTGTACCATGTGGTTCTAAACGTCACATTACGGATTCTTTCGTCTTGCCCGATCTATACAGTTGAAAATCTTTGTTTGAAATACTGTACGCAGTCAAAGAGGAAAAAAAAACGAAATTACAATAAAAAATTTAATAATTATAATGGTAACTAAATAAATTAAAGGAATTAGAACTTTCTTCTTAACCTACTCCATTTGAATATTATCTTCCAAAATATTATGAAAATACCACTTATTTAAAAATTTTGTAATTATTCTCCCAAGAATCACAATCATTACAACAATATTTTGTATGCTGTCAAAATTATAAAGAAGAATACCCAAAAATGTATTAAGATTTTCCCCGTTTATAAAATTTAAAGCCCAGTAAAGGTATTTGATGTTCTGAATAGGTAATTATAAGACCTTTTTGACCAAATAGATTCCTATTCGAAATACCGAGCTGTTCTTATGACATTTTAAAAAACAAAAATAGCGTCTGTTAAAAATAATAAGAGCAATTAAATAATGTCAAAAGTGACATTGCTAGTATTAAAATAGTACCTACCTATATTTTACAGAAAAACGGTGGTACTTTACAGAGAATGCGCGGTCTTTAGTTAAAAAATGATTTTATATCTCTGCTTATCCTTTCACCCGTCGCGGCCGTGTTGCAAACGTCAAACGTATTACGAAACTTAAAGAAAATAGTTGATCCATTAACAGAAATACCCAAAGATACTTCAATCAATCTGATTGCGTTCGCTTGTATAACATATATTTGGGAATATACGACGGGAATATATAATAATCGTAATAATATGCTCATGTGAAAAACGACCGCAAATCAGGAATTAAAATTATTTTGACTCCGTGTAACAGTGGCAAAGAGATAATGGAAGCCGATTTAATGTGTTGGTAATTTGTAACAGAGTTGCACATGACTTAATTGAAACGGACCGTTTTAATTCAGGGATTAATTGTGTTTTAATTAAAAGCATGTTAATGAAATGAGCGTCGGCAGTAGTTCTGGTGTTGCGACTCATCACTCAAATCAATTAAAGTCATTGTATGCAATCCATTTGAATTTTACTGTTCTATACAATGATTTTAAAGTAAGGATACGCCCAAAGGAACATTTTACACAAATTTACTTCTTATAGACTTACATAAGTTTTTACAGTATTTTTAAATGAAAAACACATAATTTTTAAGAAAATGTAAAAGCTTTTAGTCAGAATGAAAACTGTTGTTTTTGAAGTTCAATGACAGTAGAATAAAATTATGTGTATGTCAAATCATTTTATTTCAAACTTACAGCTAGCAACATCTTCAAAAAAATCGGTAAAAACTTTCCGGTACACCTGTTATACTTAACTCCTACACAAAATTTAAATAAAATAAAAATAAACAAATAAAAGAATTACGTCAATACTAGGTTCTGTTTATATTAATTCGCGTGCTACACATGGTCGCCATTTAGAATGAAACTTAACTTAAAATGCACTTTAACTTCAGAATGAAATGTGTTAAAATTAATTATATAACATGTAACAAGATTACTTACTATTCCTTTTTAACCTTCGTATTATAGTTTTTGCAGCCTTTAACTACGCAACTAGGCATTTTTGTAACACGTTAATACAAAACTTCTCTCAATCACAATCTTACGCGGACGAGGGACGACGACTAACTAGCCTAACTGAGATTTTAGGGCCAATGCGCTGGTGCTATTTTGTCGCGCCGTTGTTGGCCCGGTCCTTACGCCAGTGGTTTTATTTCTGTGTGTATTGGTATCTGTACTTATTTTTATTTAAGTAGTGACACGATAAGTTGATTTCAACATCCTTAAACAAGGCAGCCAGTTTGGCGGTAGTAGCAGTACAGAAAACCCTACCTTACAGAAAATCTTACTTATACTAACAATTAATCAAGAAAATTAGATAGATATTATAAGTTGACTTGTATCAGTTTAATCGACAACACTAAAATTAATTCTATATTTAAGCCGAGGATTTCGTGGTCTAATTTGACTTGTTGGAGTAAAATTAAAATTTAAATAAAAATACAGAGCATGTATATTTTAATATTTTAAAAAGTTTATATTTTTATTTTAATTTTGCGACGCGACGCGGTAAAACACACGATAGTACGAAGAACCGATTGTTCTAAAAGCTTCGCGGATAGGCAATCGGAAATAATAAGACTTCCGGCCAAGGCACAGTGGGACGGTGGCAGTGTCCACGCGGAGTCTCTTGGCACTGAGCGTTCGTGAGAATAGGAGCTCCAACAGATTTGGCGTTATCGTTATTTTAGCAACCCGCCCAGCGTTTCGCTTATCACGTGGTCCGGGCAATCCCCCATTGGAGTTAGCCTAGTCAGCAATGGCTAGGCTGCCCTGGGGTGGATCGGAGTTGTTGCCTCGGCAGAGCCCGGTCCACCCCGCTCAAAGGGCAAGGAGACACCTGGGAGTTTTAGTGGGTATTCCCAGTGCCGCTATGATCAGGCGCTGGGCGACCCCTACATACTCCTGCCGTCTAGCCAGCGGCAGTAGATCTGTAAGCGGATTACTCCTCGTCAAAAAAAAAAAAGGCAAGCACCCTAACCACCAATCCAACATCCTTAATCCTAATGTAGTCGACAGCGCACTTGCAGCAGCTTTGGCGTTGCTTTTGTTATAGGCGACGGTAACCACTTACCATCAAGTGGACCGTCAGCCTGTCTGCCGATCTTAACATAAATAAAAAACCAACACCAACATTTCGATTGTCAGCCTTGGTGACGATTTTTACATTAAAAAAAATTAGGCATATCATTTATATTTTTTAATGAAAATTTCAAGCATTGAATCTATTTTCCCTCCAAGTTCAAGAGCCTGCGAATTGTATTTACTTAGTGAGTGTCGTCTAGTCTAGTTTTGGCCTCACGGTCACGTACCGAAACTTACATACCGAGGGTCGATTGACTAGTAAGCGCAACGTTGCATTTCTCTTTTTATATGGTGTAGTTCATAAATGCAGCACAAATATAAAAAAGTATCTTTCTCGCTTTCATATACAAGTAGTATTTATATGTAAAGGTCCACTTTGCATCATCAAGTGGACAGGCTAGCAGTACACTGTTAGTCCAAAACTTGTAAATAAAACGAGGATGAGTGGTTAGTGTGCCTCAGGGGTTCCGGGTTCGATTCCCGGCAGGATCAACTTTGAAAATGAACTTTTCAAATTTGTCTCTGATTTGGATGTGATAAGTAGTGGCAGGGCACGCTGCATTTCGCTGTCATTTGGGCAGCCATATGGCGGCAATAACCACATCCTTACATAAGACCACCGTGTAATAATAGCATGTGAGCTGTTGTGTTTCGATAAGTGAGTAAGGGATGCCAGAGCCCATTTATCTAACCCTTCCCAATCCCTTATCCTAATCCTACTGTACTCGGCAGCTCACTTGCAGCACCTGTAACGTTGCTGGTGTTATAGGCGACGGTAGCCACCTACCATCAAGTGGACCGTCAGGCTAGCCGACGTTAACATATAAAAAGGACAGATCAATTCGGCTATTTTTTTTAAAATATTCGTTGAAGATTCTCATGAAGACAAAAATTGAAAAAAATGCCCCATTTTTTAACCATCCAAAGTTCATAACTGATAAAGTTAAGATATTTAAATTACACATTTAATTATAAAAAAATATAAAAATTCCCGTTTTTAGGGTTCCGTACGTCCGAATAAACAAACGAAACCGTGTGTCCGTCTGTCCGTCCGTCACAGTCAATTCTCTCCAAATCTACTAGACCGATTAAGTTGAAATTTGGTACACATATCAATTTCTGTGACCCAAACGCAGAGGTGTGACGTGAATAGATGAAATCTGTATATGGGAGGTCATTTTTGGGGGGAAGGTGGAAAATTAAAATATTTTTTTTGAAAACTGCATAGTATGACATATCAAATCAAAGATCTTAAATGTATTTTTTTTGTAATTTTAAAATAAATAGTTTTCAAGTTATTCAAGAAAATAGACGAAAATTGACTATTCCCCCTTATCTCCGAAACTACTGAACCTAAAATTTTGAAAAAAAATACAGAAATTAGTTTTCTACTTACAGATTATAGAAAAACCTATAAGAAGTCCATGATATTAAAATAAATCACTCAATATTGTGCGTAGATTTAAAAAATACATGATAGGTAACATCGTACGGAACCCTCTTCACGCGAGTTGAACTCGCATTTGTCACTTTTTTTTTAAATTACACATCAGCTACCACGGCTCAATAGCTTTTGATAGAAGCAGGTCTATTGGGTCAGCTAGTTTCCAATACAAAAATCAATCATTACACTACTGTGTGTTTATTGTACTGTTCATACATAAGGAAGAAGGCGAGTTCAAGCTGACAAGTGCAATTGCCGTGTGCAAGATACGAGATAGCGCAGGCACGCCCTGTTGTTAACACTTCCTCGACACGCCACGGGAGCAACGACCTCATTTCGTTTTAACCAAACAAACTACAGATATTTTCTCTATGACAAGTTATATCCAATACTTAAGTGAGTTTTGAAGGAATATTATATGGTTCGCGAAGTAAAGTGAGCATGAAGAGGAGCGTGTTAGTAAGATAAAATCAAATTGTCTAAAATAATAATAAGAAAGACGTTCCGGTTAGATTCAAAAGCTTTCGTACGTTTCTTGTATTTCGTATTTATTAGAAGATATAAATAAGATTGTAAACAAACCATTGAAAGTTCGGGAAACTCTATGTTGTAACAATTTCCTTTGACCCTAATCGGAAAGGGGCGTGGCTACCATCGATAGGGCGGGACGTTCGAGACTTTCGGCCGGCACAAATGCTTTTTCCAGAACGTTCCATAGTTAGTCGTAATAATATGTATAGAATAGATAACATTTGTGACAATTACCAACACGTATATGATGTAATATAATATATTATATATAAACTTCATTTAAACCGTGTTAATGCAATGCGGTTTGATTTTAAAATTATGTTAAATATTGTTTAGTGTGGTGATTTGTTGAAACATTTACTATCTAATTATATATTATAATAATAACTGTATTGAGCACAAATTAAACTAGCACATATTTCAGGCTTTAACAAAGCTCAATTTGATGTAGCACGGATAATAATAACATATTTAAAAACATATTTAAACATATTAAATATGTTTTAAACATATGTAAAAATGATATGTAAAAAAATATATATTAATAAATCAACTTTTGTGAAAATATAACGTTTTTATTACAGGTTAGAGCTAATGATATATTGTAAGGTAATAGACATAAGATAAATGTAGTGTTTTGTCTGTTTTTTTGTACTTTGGTGTTTCACATTGTGTGAAGACATTAGACGCGATTGTAGCCGTAATAGCTACATTTGAATAAAAGCCTCGAAAACAGAAAACTGAATAGGTGGGCGGTTTGTAGGCGTTGAATATGATTCAACGTTTTTTGTGAGGACCGGTCATTTATTTTGTTTAACAATAAATACTGTCAATTGGACAATTGGTTCAATCGAACTTAATCCATCACGTAGAAAATGTTATTGTTAGCAAACATTTTTATTGGTGTCATAAAAAAAGTACATAAATTTCGAATTTAAATAAAAGGCTCTATAACAATATATATGTCGGCGCCAGGGATGGCTGAGCGACACCATTGCCAAAGTCAGTGTTTTCTGGCGAGGGGTTCATGGCGTAGGTTTCAGGCAAATCAAATTCAAAGGTTGTGAAGTAAACAAGTGTATTGTACAGTTGATAAATTTCAGAGCCCTCTATTTTAGATACGAGCAAACCAACGGTCTCGTGTTGGACGTCCGAGCTGCGCAACTGTTCTGAAAGAACTGACACGATTCCGTTCACGCTCGACCGACACGATTCCGTTCACGATCAGTCACTCGTTCGTGACGTCACGGCGTCCACTCGTTTCCGTAACAAAAATCAATTGAACAACTAATTATCATAAAATTATCGAAATCGACGACTATATTTCTTTTTTAAACATGTGGTTTTTTTTAAATGTCCCTCGAGAACTTAACATTTTTCCAGGATAAAAAGTTTAAATGTTATCAAACCAAATCAAATCGTTTATTTCTTAAGAATAGGATAACAAGATCACTTTTTTTTAAGTCAAAGTACTGTTACCGTTTCTGATCTACCGTTAATCCAGGTAATGAGCTATATACGTGCCAAATTTTAACCAAATCCGTTCAGTAGTTTCTACGTGAAAGAGTAACAAATACCATTCATTCTCACAAACTTTCGAATCTATAATATTAGTTGGATGTGAAAGTAACTCTCTGTCTGTCTGTCTGTTTGTTACTTTTTCAACTGATCATCTTGAAACTATTCAACTGATCATCATGAAATTTTGCATGCGCGTTGCCAGGGATACAGGAAAAGTCATAGAGGTACCTTTTATCCAGAAAAAAAAGAAAAAGAAAACACCATTCCCGAGGGATCAACTAAAAATACACATAAGATGTGGCGGTGCCACCGTCGTCACAGCACGCTCATATATTTTCTCAGGTGTTATATTTTTTATTTTTCGACGCAGATAAAGTAGCGAGCACCGTCTATACTAATATTATAAAGTGAAGTATGTATATTAGTATGTATACGTATTTTTGTATGTTTATAATAAATAAACACAAAAACTACTAGACCGATTTTAAAAATTCTTTCCCCAGTAGAAAGCTACACTATCAGCAAGTAACATAGGCTACTCATTCTCCCCCCATCTTCCTCCACATACAAATATATATTTTACTCCATATCTATCTGTGTCACTCAAGTAATCACTTTACTTCGCTGCGTAACATGCATTAGGTAAATGAGGTTTTTTTTTTCAATTTTAATAAAAAATGTACAAATGACACGTAAGTAAGGACGTAATAATATAATAAAGAAGCTTCTGGCTAGTACTTTATTAATTGATATTTTTATTTAACTATATATGTATATCTTCAATATTTATACATATACTTAACGTTGTTTCATTGCTTTAATAATTATAGACAAACTAGCTTTTTTCGCCCACGTAAAAAGTAAAAAACCTACCCTACATGCTTTCGCACGCTTCAAGCTAATTTTATTTTAAACTAGCGGCCCGTTCCGGCTTCGCAAGGGTGGACATTTATTTTTTAAACATTTTTGAGCTTATTCGTGGAAAACGGCAATTTTGTATGGAGAGGGGATAAAGGATGGAGATGGGAGGATGGTGAGTAGCCTGTGTTACTTGCTGATAGGGTAGCTTTCTATAGGCGAAAGAATTTTTTAAATCGGTCCACTGTCTTTGAGTTTATTCATTACAACGACTGTTAACATTCATTAACTCAAAGACAGTGGACCGATTTAAAAAATTCTTCAACGCAAACAACTTCTGGCAGAACCACCTCGTTACAGAATAGCAGCACACATTGTGTTATTTCAAGATCTTGAATATTCTTAATTTTCGTTACTTTTTTAACATCACGTATCAACGGGGTAGTTTGCTGTTTATAGCTTTTTTTAGTTTTTCAATAATTTTGTAGTTTTTTTTTATTAATTAAAAATTCAAAAAATTCAAGAACTCACGCAGTTTATCTTAAAGTGTATTATGAAAGACCTACAAGTACTATGAGGATCCTACTAAAGATCTATTACTAACTATTACTCACTAACAAAAGAGAAGTTTTTTTTCTTCACTAAACATTAACATTCTTTTTTCTTCACTAACATTCTTCACTAACACAATGTTCACTAATAAACATAAGTTATAAGTACATAAGATTTTAATACCACCAAATTATTGGTAAATTCTACATATAATGACAGTCAATTTATCCTACAGAATGAGCTAAGCCAAATTAAACTGCGACATAACACACTACGAAGCTCACGCCCTCATTAATTGTCTGGCGTTATGTCATATTGCTCTGGAAAACTAAAATATTTAAATCACTGACTTATTTTGTCTTATCTCGCTAAACAAGGTATATTTCTACTTGTTACAAATTATAACAAAAATTTTCACATTGAAATATAAATCACAATAAATATATACTTACACTTAATTAATTAATCTTTATCTCTATATATAAAAATGAATCCCCATTTCCCTTGGTCACGGCATCACGCGTGAACGGGTAGACCGATTTTAATTCGGTTTTCACTAATGGAAAGAGGGATAAACGGGGAATTGATCTCTTGCTTTCAATTCTTATATATACGTATAAAAATTGCACCACTTATAAATTAAATGTAGAAAGCACGTAATACATATGTAATTTAAGTAATACTAATAGATATAATAAACTCAGTTAAAACTACTTGAATTATACTTAAAAAAAAAATGAAAAATACAAAATTTATACATACGTTATTATTACTCCACATGACACAATTATAATTAAGTTGGATAAGTGTTTAGGTATAAAATAGGTTATACCGAAATAAAACACTTCATGTTTTGTACACTCAAATATTCCGTGTTTTATCTATATCAGTTTTCAATGACGGAATGCAAAATTCAATCAGTTTGCAAATGCCATTTGCAGAAGATGCTAAGTTCTCGTACAAGTTAAAAAACGAGGCTTGCCAAATATTCCACTGATCTTGGAGTGCATCTTGATACAATCTGATAGCTTACTCGAAGAATCAACGTATCAATACCTTTAATCGATGGTAATTTACAGTATAATTTTGTAATTTACCGGGTTAGTAAAAATGCCGATTACGAAAGTTTCGTTGTATCGTCGAAATGTATCATTTTGATATCAGTAAATTTTTTCGGACTAAATTAATATTAAGTAAACAAAATAATGCATTCAAAATGTTACGAACACTAATGAGAAATTAAATGGGAATATGGATAGACCTCTATTACCAAAAACTCGTTCTTAAAAAAAAAGGCTGTGAATTGCCCCCGGTCGCGAGTTTTTTGGGAACGAGTTGACTTGTTAGTTATGGGACCTTGAACTCAAACATGCAATTTGATGATATTTCACAGTGATTACTAATCACTGTGGCAGGTTATATTGCTACGTTTCGCAGTCACAGTTTAGGTAGCTCGTCTGGGATCAGCAGTAACGACCCCCTTACAGAGGACCACCATGAAATAACAGCATGTGTGCTGTTGTGTTTCGGTGAGTGAGTAAGGGATACCAAAGTCCACTTTTCTGTCCTCTCCTAATTCCTTATCTTTTTAGGTACGAACGTTATCAGCATTGATTTGTGGACGACGGTAGCCACCTTCCATTAACTGGACCGTCAGCTGAAGTGCCGACATTTACATATAAAAAAAAACACGCGCGTGTACCTACAACGCGCGCATGTCAAAAGTGAATTTTTTTTTATAGTAGATGTCACGCAGAATCATTACAAGAAGCGTCACGTGATCTTTACACTGAAGCGTTACACGAAATTCGGATTTCTAAATTTTACTTTCATTGCGCTCAAAGCACCAAAGAAAGGAGCCCCTTTTTGGGCTATTAAGATACAAGCCAAATATATATACCAAAAAAATCACATTTTTTCTAGATTAGCCTAATTAAAACTTAGCCTCATTAAAAATGGCCAAAAAATACCTGAACTTTCTTTTTCTATAAACGCACCTTCAGATTCAAAAAAGTTGTTTCTATAAAAATACTTGTCAATTGGGAAAACGGTACATCGATAAGTGAGATGTAAATAAAATGTAATAATCATAGTAAGGATGAAGATATTTTTTTTTTTACCAACTTATTTTTGTGTTAGCTAAAAGTACCTTTTTGTATTTTGTGTCTACATTGAGTTTCGGTTCCAGGATTTGTATTCTATGTATGTGCTAAGCTACGACTACGACTATTTTTGTATAATAAGTGGCATATAATATAATTATATGACTTAAAATTTTACAACATGGCATTTATGACATTATATTATTGCAATTATGAAAACGTAACACGCATCCACGACATAACCTCAAATGTGCATAATATTGTACGATTTATCTACAATCTTGGCCATTGCTGGTAATTGTGAAGATTATGGGCTCATGCAATATTTTTCCATGTCCTAATTACAGGCCAATTTCTAGTCGTAGCCCAGGCTTGTATGGGAAACGGGGTCATTTAATTTCCTTTTCCTTTTTCGCTGTTATTTGGGCAGCCCGTCTGGCGGCAGTAACCACCCCCTTACAGAAGACCACTTGAAATAACAGCACATGTGCTGTTGTGTTTCGGTGAGTGAGTAAGGGATGCCAGAGTCCATTTCCCCATCCACTCCAAATCCCTTATTCTTAATCCTATTGCACTTGCAGCAGCTTTGGCGTTGATTGTGATATTGGCGACGGTAGCCACCTACCATCAAGTGGACCGTTAGCCTGTCTGCCGAACTTAATATAAAAAAAAAAAAAAAATTCAAAAATCTTCACTATTAGTGAAGATTTAGTTTTTTAATATGAACCAAATGCGTCTGAATATAATGAAAGTAAAACATTTCCTCGTTAGCATATCTGGTGGGTGATATGCTGGTGGATGTTTTGTATGGGGCACGGTCTGTTCGTTTTGTTCGCGTGCCCGCCCGACTGCACGCTTTATCGCAACTTGTTCGTCTGCGGCCTTAAAACTATCGCGCCACGGCTATCTTTTGTCGTTTACACGATTCGCTCAGTGCTCCTTCTTTTGAATTCAACTCAGTGTGAATTTCATATTGTTATCCTTCCTACTTAGAAGTAACCGTAAAATGTTACCGTTATCAAATGTGATAGAATTTTATGAAGGTCCCGCATACACTTAGTACTATTTTTACAGCTCACTAGCTCCTGCCGGTGGCTTCGTTCGCATTAGAGTCTTGAACAAGTTTAGATTACCATAGAGTAACCACTCTATGGTAATCTAGCAGTAACCATCCATAGAGTCTACAGAAGCTCCGGTGAAGCACAAACAATATCATCTAATCTTTCATTGAGAATATTCTAAATGTTTGTAGCGCCTTTCGGTGCCTCCCATCAAGTGGACCATCAGTCTGCCTAACGACTTAAATATGAAAAAAAAAAAACGTGGGTAATCGCGCACACTACACCAGTCCTACTATGGCGTGCAGGTGGAGATATCTTTGGATTGTTCTATTTAAGTCTGGGGTTCAGAACGAGTGTTACCTTCTGTTGTGTTATGTTTTTTCCAATAAGACTTCATTTTTCTGAAATTTTTTCCGGAAATGGATTGATACGTATGTGTTTTGACTTTAGATACATGCTATCAACAGAAAATATCATCTAGTTGTCCAAAATAACGTTACTTGGTTAAATGGATTCATGTCATTTAGATTATAACCTTTTGTACTAGCTTAATTAGTTATTGTATTGTCGCCTAGTTTGTGGACGTCGTAATAGATATAATAATAATAATAGATATTCCATAATTGAAAACACCCATTTTGCATATGCAGATATAATTTTCTTTAATAATAATGATATTGCACTTCAGCACGAGTATTTAAAAGTCTATGTACAAGCTTTATTGGAGCAGACGAACACGCGTTGCTTGCGGACACATAATAATACGCTGTATGCTTAAGGTGCTCCCTCACCGAGGGCATTCGCCTGTAATGTTACATTGATTGTTACATCGATTTTGAGCATTACGTTACAATCTGACGAGCATTTGCCTTTTGTAACATTTTAGATTCGATTTTGAGCATTTAGTTGATTCCACAAGCGCAAGCGGTCGCTGAGCGTGACAATATTATTTCGACATTGTTATCTACGTTAAAAATAAGTGTGTGTGTCAGCTTCGACGCACAACTGTAGTTTAAACCTTTAAACTTTTAAAATGAAATGTATAAAATTTACCTCGTGTGCATTAGATAACTGGATACCTAATTAATTTACGTAATTTAGTTACATTCTACATACTGAGATGTCAAGTGTTCTAACAAGATTTATGTTAGTTACGTTCGGTATAAACAGATGTCACTACGCTTTAGTGTCCAGTTGAGATGTTCAAATAGTTCATTTTTTTGACAACAGATGTCGCTGGCCGGAAGATTATAACACCCTATCGTTTGGTTCCTTAATGCAAGATTTCGACGTTTGGTTTTATAACCCCAGAGAATAGAATTAGGGAACATAAATACATGCGTCAGCTGTCGCACAAATGTCAAAGTGGCAGATAACGTAACGCTTTTTAGTTAATGCTTGTTTAATACACTTTTTAGTTATGCTTTTACTCATAAATCGATTCTTTATATGAAAATCGATTCTTAAGGAACTCCAAAAATACAGAAGAAACGATATTAGTGTCATGAATTATTTCAAAACTGGCGAAATACAGGCCTCCGCGACACAGTCAATTATAAGTGGTGCACATTGATGTTACAAGTTGTATCAAAATATTAAAGATTGTATCATTACAGGTTGCGCACTGTAATGCTCGGTTCTGCTACCTCACTCATATAATGCTAAAACCTGTAACGTTACATTACAGAATGCTCCCGGTGAGGGAGCACCTTTAGGCTACAATACAAAACTGTTAAATTTTCGTTAACAATAATTTTAAATTAACTGTTCTTTTTGGTAAAGCAGATTTTATCTCCCTAAATATAATTACCACAAAATCTGTTATTGAAATGTATTTGAACATTCGTAATATTCATTTGATTTTAAATTAAAAAGTATAGTTCTTGAATGATTTTCATACGAATGCAGTATTTTAATATCGAATTCACATAACTGTAGTCCCATATTATTGGATATTAAATAATGTACGACATGTACTGAACAATAATTGGAAGGTTTATCGATTGTTCCGTTTTCATTACATAGCATTAATGTCTCATTGAGAGAATACATTACGGGCTCTTGATGGTAGTTTTCTATTGTCAAGTAGTCTACAAGTGTTGACCTGGGTATCTTATCTTATCTTCTTAGTGGCTATTTCTATCTACTAGAGTACCAGTATCCCTTCGTCCATTGCTGAAATTTTATGATCGCCACGTAAACTAAAGCTCTCTACCTATACCTACCACGTTAAGAAACTGTAGTACTTTTTTGATAGAGGCATTCTTCACATCTTCACAAGCCATTGTGTGGCTTCCTAAGATGTGACTGCGCTTGTGCATCAAGGGGCCACACTCGCACAGGATATGCATTGGCGTTTCTTCTGCCTCATGGCAGAAGCGACCCATTATTTTAAGGTGCCTATTGAGGCGGCATGACCTGGGTAGTATGAAGATTAAGGGATTAGAAGGGGCTAGAAAAGAGGGCCCCGGTGTACCATTCACACTTACCGAAATAAAACAGCACAGATGCTTTTGTTTCTCTAAGGATACTGTCGCATTAACGGATCTTCAGTTTATGAATGGGATTGCAGTGTAGCCTGAACTGGCACCGTATCGTCAACATTATCATTTCAGCCCTAGGACATCAATTGCTGCACATAACCTTCCTCCATGATTTTCCAATAGGACTGGTCAGAAGCAACCTGGATCCAGCATTGACCCGCGGCCCTTATTAAGTCGTCTTGTCCATCTCGTGGACTAGGCTACGCTTGCCAGTATGTGGTCTCCGCTCCATAGCTCCATAGCACTGTCAAAACAGATAAATATACAGATAAATAATAAACACATAAATAAAAAGAAATAAAATAAATAAAGTATAATGTTAACAGCTACCTTATCAGAAACCACTGGCGGTGTCACTGTGTGTTAAAATATAAAATCATTTTGTGATATTTTTTTATGTTAAGATCGGCAGACAGGCTGATGGCAGACAGGCTGATGGCAGACAGGTTGATGGTAAGTGGTTACCGTCGCCTATAACACAAGCAATCGCCAAAGAAGGATTAAGGTCAAGGGATTGGAAAGGGTTAGGGAAATGGGCTCTGGCATCCCTTACTCACTCACCGAAACACAACAGCACGCGTGCTCTTATTTCACGGTGGTCTTCTGTAAGGGGGTAGTTACTGCCGCCAGAGGGGCAGCCCAAATGACTGCGAAAACGCAGTGTGCCATGCTACTATGTACTATCTACCAGAGCCAATTTTGATAAGTTTATTTTCAAAGTTGACCCTGCCGGGAATTGAACCCAGAAACCCTAGAACAGAGCGTTAAGGAAAGCACCCTAACCGTTCATCCAACGGGCTCGTCAAACTCGTCGTATTCTGAGTTCAACTTGTTAATTTACTCGTACATATTTACACTAGTGTTCTCCCAATAATAATTTTGAGGCGATATTCGTATGATTCGTATTCGTGGTAACAATTATTTTAAAGAATTTTTTATCCAACAAATGTTCGACGTAAACCTTTTTGTTTATGAACCGATTAGAATGAAGCAAAACAAAATGTTACGTTAAGTATGCTACAATACATCAGTGAAAACCGTATTCAAATCGGTTAAGCCGTTTCTGAGATTAGCGTGATTTCTGATTCATTTCTGAGATATGATGATGTGGATGAGTGATGAGTGGCTTTTGGTAAATTTTTGTAAATTCGTTTCCTTGTTTGTTGATATCACAAAAAAAAAAACGAATTAACCATAATAAGCAAACTCTAGACCCAAAAAAGGAGTCCGAATAATTAGAAATTGATTCCGCATTATTTAGCTAACTCTTGGAGAATTTTGAAAATATGTTTGGCATACCTATGTTTATTTTATATTTAAAAAATGGATGTATTTTATTTTTATTTCATAAAGTTATATTTATAAAATAATAAAACCAATTTTTTTAACACATAAATTCAAAATTAAATACCTTTTAAAACACATGTGTACTGTGTTGTAGCTGACATTTCGGAGTGGTTCCATATAATATATTGACTTGTACTCAGCGTTTTTGATCCAAACTTTGAATTCCGCTTTGAACTGCGTTCATACATAATTGGACACACTGTCGGAATTAGCTCCATTTGTAGCCGAGCTAATTCCATTCTAACTTGTGCCACATGTCTACTAAAATAATTATCACATCCGTTGTCTACGATTTGTGTTACTGAGAACTTTGATACGGTTCTAATTAATTGCGTATCTATCTAATAAATCTCCGATAAGAAATAATGAATTGTTTATAATGCTTATTTTTCGTGCTTAACTCTCTCTAACTTAAAAGTGTAAACTTATAATCTTATAAAGGAGGTAAAGATAAAACATTTCTTTGCTTATTTTGTTAGTAGCTATCGATGTGTTTTAGTTTAATAATAAGTTAACAATAAGGTCCAGGCTGCTTCTGACCGGTCCTATTGGAAAAAATCTGGCTGAGATGAGGATGGTGAATAAGTTTTTCAGTTACATTGGCTCTTTTCGACAACTTTGTAAATCGAATTTCCATGAATGAGTGAGATCTAGTGCAAGAAATCTTAATACTATTGCAAAAAAACTTTAAATAGTACAAATAAAAAAATATACCTGTTTTTTTTTTTATTAAGTTTGATAGCATAAACAAACACACATAAATCGCACAATATTTCCTAAAATAGTAAAGATTAATTAATAAAATACAGTTACCAAATTTATATTTGGAAAACACAAAAAAATAAATAAATAAGAATTATTATGTGAACTGATAATGTATTCCACATCGTCACGTGGAACTTAATGCGATTATGATGTAGCCATCTGTCAGGAATGTGGTAAGACCCTATCTATTTCTATATCTTTATTTTTCTTTTTATCTTATTTTTTTTAATAAAGTCGTTGTCCGCCTCTCTTTAATTCTTCGCTAACTTCTTTTGAACCACCCAACGGGTTTGTGATATTGTTTTCATTAATGGAAAAAGCGATAAAAGTTTTGTTGGACGAAACCGGGGCGGGTCCTAGTTGTAAATTGATTTAATTTTATAACCTGAATCTAAGTTATAATGGGTATTGTATTTGGTAAAACTACAATTCCAAAGTAGAGTTGTATTTGGGATATTAGGAAAATAAATAAAAGAGTTATGTTCCGGTATCAAAAACTATAATGAGAATACAACATAATTATTATGGTACATATATGTGGGATACGGTGAAACAATCACAACGAACAGTCTCTTTCAAGATAATTTTTATTATTTTTACACAAATATTACACACTACTTGCGTCATTTTTCTATCTCCGTCTTCCTTCTTCTTCGGTCATCTTTCTGTCATGGATACTTGGTTCCTTCCTGGATACTACCATAGAGTATTTTCCTTTTTTTATGTTAAGATCGGCAGACAGGCTGACGGCCCACTTGATGGTAGGTGACTACCGTCGCCTATAACACAAGCAACGCCAAAGCTGCTGAAAGTGCGCTGCCGATTGCTGTAGGATTAAGGAAAAGGGATTAGGAGTGGATTAGGAAATGGGCTCTGGCATCCTTTACTCACTCACCGAAACACAACAGCACACGTGCTGTTATTTCACGGTGGTCTTCTGTAAGAGGGTGGTTACTGCCGCCAGACGGGTTGCGCAAATGACTGCGAAACGCTTTGCCACTGCTTTCCAGATCCAAAGTTCATTTTCAAAGTTGACCCTGCCGGGAATCGAACCCGGGAACCCTAGAATAGAGTGTTAAGGCAAGCACCCTAACCACTCATCGAACGGGCTCGTTTTGATCTTTGTAAGGAAACTTATAAAAATAAAGTGATCCGTGCACATATATTAATAAAATATATATAAAAAAACTGTAGGCAATTTAAATTCCCATGTAAATATTTAAGAACCAGAGAGAATTTGAACAAACCAATTAACTTTAAACCAGTAAAGTGAGCTTCCTAAGGATCTGAAGGGACGACCAGTATTTCTTTGAACTTATTATCTTCGAGCAATTTTTATATTCGAGCAAAGGCGGTATTAACAATTTTTGTACTATGAACAACTATATCATTTCATCTTTTATCACTTCTTCAATAGGCATGATGACAGATTTTGAAATTTCCTTCCACAATGTAGATCCGAAAAAAATAATATTTCAGCAAAAAACTAAATTTCAACGCGAATTATTGAATGTTTTTAAATCTATTTTGAATTACGCGCGAAAACGCTCTTAGGTGTCATGGCGTCGCGTCTGATGAACCGTGACGTCACCGACATCTCATCAGATTTTTCATTCTGTCAAAGCAAAGTCAAGCAACACGATGACACTTACCTGGGAGTGACGTCATTCGCTCTGATTGGAATTTCAGTTAAATGGCCGATTGCAGTTATTTATACTTCTATTTTATTGAAAATCTTATAAATCTCAATTTTATTACAAAAATGAGTAATTTTTTAGATTCCTTTCAACATATCTTTTTCTCCAAAACCATTTATTCTTTGATTCTTTAATACCGTCATCATGCCTATTGATATAATGCTGTGAATTGAACGCCCATCACAGCTTATTAAAATATAGATATTTAAAGCGTAGCAATAGGCTCTCTTTAATATTACAAAATGTTAAACGAGCCCTAATTTCATTGTAACACGCCTCGATTTTAAGACAAAAGGTTAATGAACTACAATCCACAAGAAGTGTAAGGTAAATATTAATCAGAATATTCCTGAAACACCGTCTAATGAAGCCGAGGCCGCGCCCGAGGGCATGGCAAACATTTTTAATCCGAGGCGCATCTCATAAATTTCAACCGGGCATGAGGTCGCTTTTGTTTTTCTTCGCCAAAGAAAATATATTATATATTTTTGCTAAAACCACGCCGAGTTGGGACACGTCGTCTGAAGTCGACTACAACTCGGTTACTTAGGTGTATTTGCGGATTTTATTTTTATATAATACTGGCTGGTGCCCGCGGCTTCGCTCGCGTTGATAAATTAAAAATAACGCCTGACTAAATATATGAGCAATATAACACCTAACATCTTTATTGCAGTTATAGCTTTGCCAGGCGTAGATGAACCCTCGGGAACAGTACTTTTTTTCTCTATGAAATTGAAAGGTACCCTATATCCTTTCCTGCATTCCTGACAACGTGCATGTAAAATTTCATTATGATCGGTTCAGCGGTTTAGGTGTGAAAAGGTAACAGACAGACAGAGTTATTATATTAGTATGGATGGACGTATGGATATAACTAATAACATTATGTGTTTCTGAATATTTTTTAAAGGTTTTAGTTACTCATACGTACACCTATACCATTAGACTGCCTGTGTATTACATTAAAAACATATTTTATCAAAATTACAACATAAAATTAATATGGCGAGACCGAAAATCTAAGAATATTTGTATCCCTCTAGATTTGACCGCTTAAATGTCTCCCAACGACTTAGCTTTAAAATTTGTAATTGAAGGGAAATGTTTGTGTATAATGAAATATTCCAGGAATTAATATCTCAGGTGCCTCGCTCGCCTCAAACTTTACCAATAATTTTGATTTATTAAGGCCCCACCACAGCTCATACTCAAAGTTTTCGCAAATTAAACACGTTTTACATAGTTGTCCCGATTTGTATTGTTTCAATGCAATAAGTATAAGTTTATACTTTATGCTAAGTTGAATTAGATAGCCTTAGTTCAATCAATTCTGTGTTATTGTATTCCAATATGGGGCGGAGCCTCTAAAATTAAATTTTTAGAATTGGAAATGGTGCAAAGATCATTACTTAAAGTGATGTACTTTTTGCGACATAGATCCCCCACTACCGAACTTTATAATTATTGTGACGTTGTAAATGTAAGAAAATTATATATTTTAACTGCTACACTTAAACTACATAAATCCTTAAATCCTTAACCCCAATATAATTAAAAAGAGAAGAAATGATATAGTTGTTCAAATAAAAATTGTAAAAACTGCCTTTGCTCGAAGATATTACCCATTACCCAAACACATATTAAATAAAAAACTTAATATTTATCCTATGACACACTATAACTGCAAAAAGACCCTGACTGATTGGCTCAAGACCCTATATAACATATATACCTCAAGGTTAAATTAAATATTTATTTTATCAAAACATTTATTTGATTATGAAAAGGGACTTATGTAAAAGCTACACTTAACTCATATAGATATATAAAATATGCTACTTCACATATACGTTCACACACCCATAAACATTCACACACTCATACAAACATACACACTTTATTGTATTCTTTGGATTTTAGTACGGTGTTGGAGAAGCGGGGTTCTCCTGATACAAGTATCTTATACTTAATAGGAGGCCCCCTACACCCTTTTTGTACATATGCTTAAGAATATGAATAAATTATTTTGTATTTTTGTAAATATATTTTTTAAGTTCTTTTTATTGTAGATAATCTATTAATATACTATAGAAATATTAATCTTAAACGGAATAAATAGCTCGTTAAATAAATCCATAACATACTACAGAAAAATCTACCGAACGTCTCCCCCTCACCCAGATCTGGCACCTTCGACGCCCTACCATGCTTTAATTGCATTATAGATCGCACGCGATTTTTAAAACTGTTACTTAGCGTGTAATTGCCAGTGAACTGGAATGCACGTTATATTATTTCGATGGTAATTGCATTTCAAGAATGCACTAATGCGTGACTTTTGGATTTGCTCTGAAGTAATTTTTCAGAGTACAAGTATTATGAGGACATGCTGATATCATTTTTTTTTGTTAACGTCGATAAACAGCCTGACGGTCTACCTAATGGTAGGTGGTTACTAGACACCGTCGCGTATTTTATTATGCTTTTGTTAAAACATTTAAACTAAAATAATTAAGAGCTTCATTTCCGGATCCAGGAACACTTTTTTAAAGTAGAAAAAAAAAAAAACTTTTCATTAATATGGATCACATTTGCAAGTAAACAAAACATAATCATTATATCGCAACACATTACAAATGTGGTTCAATAGAACATTTTGTTAGTTTGGTAAATATATATCAGAAATCTATATACATACATATATCTAATAAAATCATAAACGAGCCGTGTATGTACATTAAATATTTTTTCAAAAAACAATTTGTACACGTTGTACTTATGTAACCGAGGTCAAAAAATAGTTTTTAAAATTTTTATCTGATTCTACGTGCGCTTGTGCACGCCAATCTCAGAAACGGCTTAATCGATTTGAATGCGGTTTTCATTTATGTATTGTAGCAAGCTTTCCGTAATATTTAGTGTTTATTTAATTTTAATCGGTTTAAAAAAAAAAAGAAAAAGCTACGCGCTAAGCCGAAAATCACGGGTACGAAGTTGTAGGCACTATAATTACGAAAGAAATTAAATAGGTACTTTTATTTTTTTCTTTTAATAAACATGTTGTTATTTATTACATTGTACACGAACCTCATTCTTTTAGTAGTTTTTAAGTTACTGTTCCAATTCAACTAGAGCGGTTTATAAACTTTTTGAATCGCTGGTTTTATGGCAGTTAGAATCAAATATGTCTCCTAAAACTGTAGTTTCAAGTTCCATAAAGAGTACACCAATAGCAATGATTGAAATTTCTTTTAGCGTCTAGCTTTATTTTATTGTTGTTTGTATTTTATTGGAACCCAAATTTACATTTTATGAACTCTAAACTATCATTTTTAAAACCAATACTTAAAAATATAATACGTAGGTATATTGTTATGAAACAGGATTGAAATTAAATAGAAAAAGAAGTAAGTACTCGATTCGACACAATATTTTAAATACAATAAAAAACTATTATTATTATAAAAATATATATTAACTACCCGATACAAGCAAGCGGAACGTCCTTCACAACCTAAAGCCTTGAACCGAATTAATGCAGTCCGTTGACTGCGCAGGCTGCTCTCTCTCTCTACCGACCCAACATGGCGGGGACGTGGTCACCGGCCAATGGTGAAGCCGAGTCCTCTAACAATGTACATATCAAACGCATTTACAGATTTTTAAGACGTGATCTAGGTAGTATTAATCTAAATATACTATACACTTCTATAGAAGTTATGCTATTCTATAAAGAAATTTTAAAAATTATATAATATTTTTTTAGTAGTGATAACGTTTACTGCGATTCGCAGTCATAAATTGAATATGTAGAGAGTAACCATCCACAGATGACCTTCATGAATCAAAATCATATCGCTGTTGTGTGCGATAAGTGAGTGAGCACATTTCCCTATCTCCTCCTAATCTCTTATCATTTACAGCACCTATGGCAAACCTTGTGTTAATAGGCTAGGGTAGCCACATAGCATCAAGCGAACCGTCAACCTACCTGTCAATCTTTACTTACATACAAAAATCTTCTGTAATATAGAACTTCCATAAAATAAACATCGTCCCAAGCCATGAAATTACGAGCCTTATTCACCTACAACATAATTTGGTTTACAATAATTAATCACTGTAGATTTTGTCAAGGCAAAATCACTCTTTCGTACATTAGTCGGTCGCAAACGAGCGACAAAATTTCCCTGTATCGACAAAGTGGCCGGCACCAGAATTCCCATTTTCCTCGATAACGATCTGTCCCACCTTGTGGCCATTAAGGGTCAGGCGATGGCCAGATAGGGGGCAATTTATGCACTGCACACACAAAACTTCGCCGCGGTTTCTCTATGGGAATTTACTTAGTTTTTACGAGCCGAGATTGTTATCCGTTCAGTGCAAAATGTTTCGTTTCGTTTCCACCCACTTCGCTATTCTCATTGTGGCTTTTAATGCGGCTATTGTTGCCGCGACTTACATAAACTTGGCTAACAAGCAAATTAGTCACATTAGCACTTTGGAAGTCGATAGGGAAAACGTGAGCGAAATACTATAGAAAAATCGCGTAGGTTTATTGGAAGCGTTATTGACGTGAGGGGCGTTTTATTTGCTAAGCCTCTCCAAGTACGTGAGCTGATGCTATTGACGTATCAGTCTCCGCGTAATGGCTTGTTGATGCTGATAAATAGAGCGAGACGTGGGACGACTAGCAATCGGTGTCGACGCGATACTTATCATTTTACGTATTAAAAGTAAGTCAAAAAATACCTTAGCTACATGATATCGACGAGTATTTCTTTAACAAAATCTATTTAAGGGGCGAGACGTTAGACTGGTTTTTTTAACACAATTTGCTGGAACTTATCTCGACTAATGAGCTTAGAACTGTTTAAGCTTATTGACTCGTCAACGTTGAATGGAATAATGATATCACATGCTTCTTCAAGAAATCTATAGGGTATTTTTTCTATTTTTGTGTACATTTTGTTACGACTAACTATAAGTCTCGAAAGTCTCACCCTATCGATGGTAGCCACGCCCCTTCCCGACTAGTGTCAAAGGAAATTACTAATTTCCTTTGACACTAGTCGGGAAGGGGGTTTCAAGTTAGTCCAAATGTTCATAACATATAGTTTACATTTCAACAGAAATAGCATTCCCAAACTTTCAATGGTTTTCTTAAGATCTTGTTTAGATCTTCTGGAAAATACAAAACACATCGAGGCGTTTGGCGCCAAGTATAAATAAGAGAGAGCAGGCGGGCGAGAGTTCGAGTGGTGCGACAACCAGCGATACGAAAGCGACTCTTCGGAGCTTTTGCGAAGTTATCTGCGACAGTGAACCGGCGACACATTAAAGGAATCATTGACGACTTTTGGCAAGTTTAACGGTTTCATCGGACAAGTTTAGTGATTTTGGAAGTCATCTTGGTTTGCGAAAATAAATCGTTCGTTTCGCTCTTACACAGCATTTTAACCCGCACGTAACAATATTTATATGACTTGTACTTGTTTATTGTACGCAATACAACTATAATATGATAGAATTAGTATGTTAACTAAGTATGAAAAGGATTTTTATTTAGATTGTTTGAATGCCTTAATAGGGTCTATTCCATGTAGCTCTACTAGTTTCTAGTTCTACTGTTCTAAGTAGAACCAAACGGAAAACAGTACCACACAGTTATTTATTTATATACAAACGGTTACATTACAATAAGATGGTAGGTAATGTCCTAAGCCCTTGATAGGGTTGTCTAGATAACAATCACACATACTAAGTCATATAAATATAAGTTGTAGAAAATAAGTCATATAAATATAAATAATTATAGATTATATACAGTTTTCTCCAATTTTTATTTGTATATCTTATTATTTTATTTTAATAAAATGAGATTAATTTTTTACCTTTAGACCTTTGTTATTATTATTCATTTATTTATTTATTTTCTTAATTTTAAATTTTTTACAATATATATGTATATAAAAACAATAAATATTATAAAAAACTTAAAATTAGGTGTCCTCTAATAGCGGGGCAAGGCCCAAGCTACCGGTGGTTAGGGCTGCAGAGTGAGGAACCTCCTGACAATTCGTGCCGTGTCAAGAAGTACCGCCTTCTTATTATTATTATTATTATTTTGTTATTATAGGTTTGAGTTTTAATTATTTACAAAATGTGTTTCTACTATCTTTTTAATTATTTTTTGTGTCATTTTGTTTTTTTATTTCTATAGGCAGTTTATAGATATGTATATGCATATTTATATTTATCACTTGTCCAGAGCATACCTATAGTACAAAGTATTTATTAAAATATATTGTAAAATAATAACAATTTAGTTACGATACAGTTACGATTTAAGCATCGTCGTGTTAATTATTTGTACAACCTTACTTGTACACGCGCGGTAAAGCCAGTAATATGGGTGCATTTTATAATGAGGAGGTTTCGCAGCGATCAGGAGGCAAGACCGCAGGAGTTATAGCAGCCATTAATGGGGCATTTCGACGGTAGTGAACGGCGCCAATAAAATCTGAATATTTCACATATCGTCGAGCGTCGATATTACCATAAAACAATTTGCGATTCAGCAGTTGCAATGATGATTCGTTATTTTTGCATCGGACGCGTCATACTGCAAAAGCAATTTAGCCTTTTTAATGACAGCGCTTTTCCACAATACAATATAATATATGTATATTGTATATAAAAATTAAATGAAGAAAAAAAAATCTTTTTCCTAACTTAATATTATAAACGGTTGTTGGTTACGCTTCCACATCTTAAGGAGGGATGTCAGAACCTTTAACCTTACATTTAACATTTAACCTTTACCTGTCATTTAACCTTTATCCTGTCAATACGCCCACATTTTTCAATCCTGTCAATGTGTATTAGTCCATTAGAGGTAGGCTTTTAAGCTTCTTTTGATAAAATTTGTCACATATACAGACCACATCGTAGAATAACACATACTGTGGTGATATAATTCGATTCTATAGGACAATATTTTTGAAATTATCGTAATTAGTAGTGCGGATCGACGGTGGATCCAGGATGCTTCTGATCGATCCTATTGTAAAATTAAGGGGGGAGGCCTAAGCCCAGCTGTGGATGGCCTATGGCTGAGATGATGCTGAGCAGTGGCAGTGGACTCTGCGTTTCACAATCATAAATTGGGTAGCCTGTCTTGTACTTTTTGATTATAGAGAAAGAGAGAGAGAGAGAGAGAGTAAAGCACATCAGAGGTTTTAACTCAGTCCCAACATTGTCTCTTAAGACAAGGGCTAACCTCAGACCGTACACAGTTTTTAACAAAACGAGGGCAATATAATACCCATAAATTAAAGAGGGAACATTGTACAATAATTTTTTGTAGTTTCTCGGAGATTACCGAACTGACTTAAAATTAGAAGGTTCTTCGTAATTGTGTAAAATATGAAAAAAGAAATAAAAGTAGCCGATTTAGTACAGAAATTAAGTTAATTAATAAGCTTAAAAAGTTATGTATAGTTGAAGCGGAAATTTTTTATCACTGTGAAGAGAAAGAAAGAAGTATTAATTAATATTATTTTTTTCTCAGAATTTTTTTCTTTTTTAATAAATCTGTCCTATTCAAACTTTTTATAATATCGTCTATTATGCTCTGTATTTTTATCAAGTATTAATTTTACTGTAACAAGTCAAATTAGGCGACGAATAAAGTTTTTCTGCTAAGTTCTCACCTTAACTTTTATCCGACAGTGACATTTAATCCCCTTTCTTTGTGTTGCTTATATTATAGCAACTGTAGCGATCTATCACGAAGTGGACTGTCAGTCCACTTGCTGATTTTTATATAAAACTAGCTGAACTCGGTCACGCTTCGCTGCGGCCCATACGGCGGCGGCGTACGCATGGGGCGTGCGGTACTGGTCACTGCTTATATATGTCGCAGTCATCTGGTTGAATCTGCTATTTGATTGAATGACTAGCGCGTTCATTGAATGACGACATTTAATTGAATGACCAAACGACAACTCGTCAAGTCGTTGAATGTAACGTTTAACGTCTTGACTGAACGTCATTTAGCGAAGTCGTTGAATGGGATATAGCCGACTTTGTAATGTTTGGTTAAGGTGCCCATGAGTTCGCAACTAACCTTATTTTAAATCGAAAATAAATGAATTATAAAATGTTTCGTTAAATCAAATTGTAATATTTGATTAGGGTGAATTTTGGGACAATTAAAAAATTACTGATTTATAAACTGCTGAGTTTAAAATAATAAAAGATTGTAGCATGATTTCCAAAGCTTTACTTAATCTCATATTTTTGCTTAATATAAAAAAGTAAAAAACCTAGAAAAAATTATCATATTATTTCAAAAGTAATTTATTAAAACATGCGCTATCAACACAGTGCTATCTGTGCGAGCTGTTTGATGCCATATTTGTTTTGGTGACTACTAGCGCCGCAGTGGGAAAAAAATGAACTAAATTTGAATTACCTGACTGATTTCATGTCCGCTATGTTCAAAGGGCTATGTTACAATCCGCTAACTAGTTGGACGTTTAGTGACGCTTGTTCAATCAACGTTCGGCCTAGTCATTCAATTAAATGTCGTCATTCAATGAACGCGCTAGTCATTCAATCAAATAGCAGATTTAACCAGATGACTGCGACATATATAATACTATTTATCGTAGCGTGATGTAATATGGCCTATATCCTTCCTCGATAAATGGACTATTCATAACAAAATAATTTTTCAATTCGAACTAGTAGTTCAAACAAACAAACTCTTTAGCTTTATTATATTAGTATAGATAAAAAAAACCACTGGATTAGTATGACTCCACGTGTCCACGTTTTGCTCTGTTTGTAGGGCACTCAGATTTTTCACACGATGATTTGTTTCCCCCATGGAATGAGTAAGTTACTATTATTTTTAATCTACAAAAACGAGAAACATTCGAAATTTGCATACTAATACTTGCTGCCCGATACAATTCTAATACTTGTTTGATATTTAGATATTGCTTCGCCTTAAATTTTCCTGGATACCTTAAGTTGCGTTCTTAGGAACGTGATTGAGAGGGCACTTAAAATTTTAAATAGAAATTAATATAATATGTGTTTCAAACGAAACCCTCCTTTGTCCTTTGTTAATGTGGCAACACTTGTTGAATACTAACAAAAACTGTTTATTAATGTGCGCCACTAGGAACAGAGAGGTGAGTAATTGTGTCGAATCACAGCGAGTGTCCCTCGAAATGGAGGCAGTACGCCCGATTACCCTGCTAATGCAACCATTGCTATAATAGGCAAAAGCTCTCACTCGCGTTCCGCAATTTCTATACATAACACTTATAATAAAGAAATATTATAATTTTCACGTGCTTAAAATGTTTTGACCATTTGTCGAGTGGGGTCCTGGGTTCGATACCCGTTAGATCCAACCTTGGAAATGATCAGGTAAGTGGTGACAGGGCACACTGCGTTTCGCAGTCATTTGGGCAGTCCAGTCTGGCAGCAGTAACCACCATCTTACAAAAGATTACCGTGAAATAACAACATGTAAGAAAGAAAGAAAGATTTTTTTGTTAATTGGTACAAATATAATAGCAAAAGAATTTTTTACATTATTTAGTGAAAAAAATGTACTAAAAATGTACCAAAAAGGTGTCCGCTCAGCATTCATCGTAGCATGGACCACGACGCTGATCTTCGCTTATACCTTGTTAAAATTAAATACTTACAAATACCTATTTACTAATTTACAAATTCAAATTCAGAATTTACAAATAATGAAAGTTTCTAATATACAAGGAAGTCATAATACATAATTCACGATAAATAATAAGCAAAAAGATGAAAATATTGTACATATAACAAACAATTCATAAAAAAAGTAAGCTCAGATAGAGGACTAACTGGACCGTCAGCCTGTCTAAGGCCCTTGAAAACATTTATAAAAAATCTATTGTATGTGTGGAATACCAAAAAAATCCTAGATTGAGAATATTTTTACGGTTCAGTAGCGTTAAATTCGCACAGGTCGAATTAAATTAGTGAATTTAAATTTCAATCTGAAAATTACTGAATTTTGTAAATTTTTTAGGCATTGAATCACTTTCAATATGCCTGTGTTCAATCATGTTTTTTCATTAATTGTCTTTATATTTAATCTTTATATTTAATGTGCTCGGTAGCTGCATGAGATCATACCGTCTTCCCCATTCTTCTATCGGACATACAAACGTACGGCTTACCATTCTCAACTTGTAAAAATCCCACTAATTCGGGCCATGCCATTCAAAACATCTTTTATAATGCGCACTGCTAAGGATTGGAACTCCCTGCTGCGGCGTTTGTATTTCCGAGCTCATACAACCCAAATCTTTTCAAGGTTCGAGTGAATGGGCATCTTCTGGGTGAGCTCTCTCCATCGTCGGTCTCATCTTCCCTATGATGCTGGCCAAGGTCATCATAGGAAAGATCTTTAATAAAAAATTAAAAAATATTTGTTGGGACATTTTCTTTATGATGTTAACACATTAATCCTTTCACAGTAATTACTTTCTTGGCACAAGCATGTTAGAACTAACACCGATTACTGCTATTGTCACCATTTTTGTGTGAATCGAATCTGAGATATTGCATTCTGTAGTAAATCCACGTACATAGTTTATATGCAAATCAATTATTACTGCACACTTCGTATCAGTCATGTACCAGGCACTACGTCAGGAAATAGTAACCATTTTTTTACAGAAAACCATAACGAAATAATAGCAAGTTTTTTTTTGTTTCGACGAGAGAGTAAGCAACGCTGGCGCCTAATTTCCCATCACTTATTCCTTATTCTAAGATCGCGTTGTAAGCTTTCCTGACGACCCATTTAAAAAAATTACATCTATCAATACAAATTGCAAAAGTGAGTTTTTTTGTTAAGCTTTCACGCCTCAACTACTCAACCGATCGTCATGAAATTTAGCAAACACATAAGGTACCTTTCATCCAGAAGAAAAAGTACTGTTCCCGTGGGATTATCTAAAAATAAAAATAAACTCAACGTCTGACAAAAATATATGAGCAATAAGGATTGAATAAATGTTACCTCAAGAAAAGGGGGCGCGGACGAAGTGCAGGCAAAATGTAATCCAGTAATATATTAAAGTTTGACGAGCCCGTTGGATGAGTGGTTAGGGTGTTCGCCTTAACGCTCTGTTTTAGGGTTCCCGGGTTCGATTCCCGGCAGGGTCAACTTTGAAAATGAACTTTTGGCGAAAACGCAGTGGCAGGGCACACTGCGTTTTCGCCCGTCTGGCGGCATTAACCACCCCTTTACAGAAGACCATCGTGAAATAACAGCACGTGTGCTTTTGTGTTTCGGTGAGTGAGTAATGGATGCCAGAGCCCATTTCCCTAACCCTTTCCAATCCCATATCCTTAATCCTACTGAAGTCGACAGCGCACTTGCAGAAGCTGTGGCGTTGCTTGTGTTATAGGCGACGGTAGCCACCTATCATCAAGTGGACCGTCAGCCTATCTGCCGATTTTAATATAAAAAAATTCCATTAGCGTACTATACTCATATATAACTGCAAAATACTTTGCAAAAGATCAACACATAGTTAAATCATAGTTACGGTTCAGTTAGAGGGTAAATTCAAGTTAATAACGGAAACGGTGATTTGGCAATTTGTAAATCGCTCCCAAAATGATGTTACAAGCGTTAGCCTTAATTGCTCGCGTTAGCAAGATGATTAAAGCCTCGACTAGACCAAGGATCTGTAGTTTTTAGTGTTCTACAACACGAGAGTATTAATTGCTCTTTAGAATATATTTAAGTTTTCCGTTTTATGTTCCAATGGGTACCATCTAAATTTGACGTCTAAATATTTAAACATCATGAAAAGCTTTCATTCTAACTAGAGACGGCCCGTTGGATGAGTGGCAAGGGTGCTTGCCTAACGTCTCAGGGGCCCCCGGTTCGATTCCCGGCGGGGTCAACTTTGGAAATTTTAATGTAATTTTCAAAAATTGACTCTGGTCTGGATTAGAAAAGTAGTGGTAGTGCACACTGCGTTTCGCAGTCATTTGGGCAGCCCGCCTGGCGACAGTAACCACCCCCTTACAGAATACCACCATGAAATAACAGCATATACGTGCTGTTGTGTTTCGGTGGGTGAGTAAGGGATGCCAGAGCCCATTTACTTATCCCCTCCTAATCCCTTATCCTAGTCGGCAACGCACTTGCAGCAGCTGTGGCGTTGCTTGTGATATAGGCGACGGTAGCCACCTACCATCAAGTGGACCGTCAGCCTGTCTGTCGACCTTAACATAAAAAAAGATATTATAAATGAAAAAGCGAGTTTGTTTGTTTGCTACATAGTAGGCCTTATCTAGTCAACCGATCAATATTAAAATTGCATACACGTCCGGGAGACAGATAAGGATATCTTTTATCCAGAAAAAGCACTGTTCCCCAGAAATCAACGTCTGTCAAAAACATATGAGCAAAAAAGATTGAATCACAGCTAAGCTAATACTTGACCTATAAGAAAAAGGAGCTCGGAGGAAGTTACAGACAAAATCTAGTTCATCCATAAAAGTATAACTTTTTTGTATACTATAAAATTAAAAGTAACTGTATATGTCCCTGTGTTGTTCTCACGGTTTAATAGAATATCCAGCGTCGAAAAACTTAAATTTAGTTTAAAAAAATTGTTAAAATAAACTAATAGCTACGGGTATCTACTTTATACGCCCGCCCTTTTTACGCACTTGTCGTGATGTTAAAAAATCACAAACAACTAGACTTTGACGTCACATTTGATTTGACTAATAAAATTACGTTTCAAGTATTTTGGATTTCCCACTGTTTTTTTTTCATTTTTTAATAATTATTTTCTTAACAAAAAAAAGTATATTAAATAATACTTATAAAAAATAATTTTACCCTTTTTTCATTTAGACCAGAGGTTCCCAGATTTTTTTTCTCATAGATCAATTTCAAAATTTTGCTGGTTCCGGTGGAATCCCTGCAGCTACATTTCTACCATATTCCCAAAACTCGTCAAAAAATGTGACTGTTAGTTAGATCTAACTATAGAAATTTGCGTTGCGGCTGAGATCCAACCACGAATGAGGAGTTTTCTAAATGATTATTTAGAAAACTTTAGAATTAGTGACAATTGATTGTTTTTTTTTTGTCACCATAATTTTTTTGTCACGCCAACGTAAATCCCCGTCGAGTCTCCCCCTGGACCCTTGGGGGTCCACCTGGATCACTTTGAGAACTAAGGCTTTAGACGAATATTCCTTATTGTAATGTTATTTTTAATTTGTTATGATTATAGCTTAAGGTCTAGGTAAACAGGTTTATTTTATAATTATTTACTTAAAAACAATAGTAAAATATCTTCGCATGGATAAATTTGACTAAAGAGTGTTTTATTCCACTGTAAATGCCAATGATAAATTTTAATCGCTGTTATATATTTAATTAAAATACTTTTCGGAAAAAAATATTGTGAATGACAGTAAAAATTGTTTTAAAATTTTAAAATCTGTAGATTATTCTAGAAGATAGCGTACAAACAGACAGACGTTGCAACGATTAACTTTCAAGGTAAGTTCATTTACTAAAATAACTGTCGAATTTTTTAATTTCCCTAGGTAATATTTATGAACATGATTGTAACATGTTACATCCATTGTAGCTAAAAGATTCAACACTGCGGAAAATTCAATTCAATTCAATTCAAATTGAAACATTATTCAAATAGACGCTTAATATAAAAAAATAATAATAACGCTATTAAAAACGTTAAGATATCGACTTGTTTACTTATTTTTCTGAACACAATAATATTTCTATCTGTGATATCGGAAAAGACTTGTAAACATTGAACTCAAATGAAGTTAAAAACATACAGTTACTTTGTGTAACGACTCTAAATTTATGCGTTTCGTTGGCGTAAGGTTGCGGCGGTGGTGTTTTTCATTGCCTCAGGCACCTAAAGAACTTTTTTCATGCAACCTGTTGTTTTTCTTTCGAACAATTTACCTTGGAGGAATTTCCTGTTTTGTGGATTTGTAACAGACAGATTCTACTATTAGGTGAGATATCATTATACGGCTAAATGGTCGCAGTAATGCCACGTCAATCTCTAAAATCATTTAGATCAGAGTAAGTATGAAATTAAAAATAATAAATTATAAAAATGATAAATATGTATAATTAAAATTATAAATGAATTTGAATTTTATCTAAGTATATAAGCGTTCAGGTCCCTTGGTTTTATTATCAGAAGTTGCAAGGAGTTCAAAAACCCATCCACATTGATAGCTCTTTATAATGCTTACGTACGCTCTGGTCTGGAATACTGCTCAGTTATATGGAATCCAGATTATAACGTTTACATCAAACGCCTAGAGTCAGTGCAAAAGCGATTCCTTTGGCATTTGTCTTACGGGTGTGGTCTAGCTAAGGAACTTTCTAGCTACCCAGTCAGAATGAATCACTTCAATCTTGATTCACTGCAGTCCCGGAGGCTTATGCTCGACGTTTTGTTTTTCTGCAAACTGCTCAGAGGTGGAGTTGATTCGCCCGAGCTCTTGTCGCGTATAAACTTTGGGGTTCCTAGTCGAGCGCCCAGACCGGGCAGATACACACCATTTCGACTAAATTATTTCAGAACCAACTTGGGCCGTTTTTCCCCATTAAATCGTTTTATGGATGTTACCAACTCCCTGAGTCACGATGTTGACCTTTTTAACGACGCATTTTCCAAAATTAAAAGACTTATCCTTGTCCGTGGTTCAGATAATTAACATTAGTTTATTTTTGACATTTATTCCAAATTTCCAATTTAATTATATTTCTATGTTTAATTTTTTTTTTTTTGACAAATTTTTTTGACAAATTTTTAATAATTTTTTTGGTAATTTTTTTTTTTTTTTTCTCTAAATTCATTGCCGGGACGCTACTTTAACTTTTATTGGCGTAGGCTGTGCCTCCTATAATTGCGGCGGCATCTGCCATGTTATTTTTTTTCCGTCGCTTGCTGTATGTTTTTTTTTTGGTGCCTGCCTCGTTGGAGGCCATGTAACAATAAATAAATAAATAAATAAATATAAAGTCCAAATTAGAAAATATTTATATATAGATTAATACATCTTAATATATAAAACAAAGTCGGGTTTGTTCGAACTGTAACATAAGGTCATAGAGGGAATCTTCCGTGTTCTTCTGGGGCATAAAGCCATACTGACGTGCGCTTATGCCCGGCAAGATATAATATTTCAGGCGAGCCACGAGCATTTCTTCGAAAGCTTTGCCAAGCACGGGCAACAAACCAATGGACCTGAATGACTTGGGGGATTTATAACTATCCCTCCCCGGTTTCCGAAGGACTATGACTGCCGCTTCTTTCTATATCCTTGGAAAGATTTGGTGAGCCATACAGCTGTTTAAAATTCCTAAAATTAATATAACAATTAATATAATAATTAAAGAACAATAATGCCGTAGCGCCGCTACGCCGCCGGGGGGTTTACGTTGCTATTACCTACGGAGCGCTACGACGGCCCAGACGTCTACGCCACCTACGCCGCCTACGCCGCTACGACGCCCGGGGGGTCTACGACGACTACTGTGGTCTACGGATTCTACGGCGTTACGACTGTCTACGACGCCTACGCGTCTCCATGGTCTACGAATACGACCGGCGCTACGATATCTACGTCACGGATGTACCATCTAGGGAGGGTGGTCCTTTCGAAATGAAAGTGCTCGGTCGGGAATATATACGCTGGAATATTTCGGTTACTTACGGTTCTTCGATCTTGCAGGTTTTTAGGGGTCCCGATGTGTTCTTCCTCCTCTGTCTTCCGAAGTTTGCCCCGTGTTTCTAGGTTTATCCTGAAAGTCAGGATAATGCCCAATATCTTGATGAACCAGATTACGTTGACCCCTAACTTTATCAATTTATTTTGGTCTCTTGGAAGGACCAAAAAATTTCGGATTTTTTGCCAAAACTATTTTTATCACTAGCACTTTATTAGTACGATTTTTTATTTCTCAAAATTTTGAACTTTGGGGGGGTTAATTTTGGTTTATATTTACGATTTTCGAATTTGGTACAATGGACTAAAGATCTGGTTTTTAGTTTGTGAGATAGCTAACGAGATGCACAGTTTCCTGCGACGTCTCCTGGGGGAGTATAATGGTCTGAAAAATAGGGAAATTTTTCCCAAACACAAAACTCATGATTTCTCAAGAACCCCTGGTTCGGACAGATGGGCACAGCGGCTTCCTACCGGAAGCCCACTGGTGGGATCCCACTTTTTTGCGTTGTAAACTTTTGTTCGTTCCACGGAAACGGTTGGTCCCAGGAAACCGGAAAAATACTTGGGGCACTGAGGAAGGTACCGCGAACAATCGTGCACTTGCTGTCACACTGCTCGCCGTGTGACACACAATTGTGCGCACAAATTGTACGACGTTCACCACCAAAATTGAAAAATCCAAATTTCGACACTTATTTCACTCGCGGCGGTTTAAATTTTAGACCTAATTCGATGCTGTTTCCACCATTCGATTGCTTCAGCGAGCCGCGTCGATTGATATATCAACTTAGAAGGACACTTAGGTACGTGCATGCGATCTCTCAGGGGTTGAGCTGGGTTGCGATTAACTTTTTGTTTTAAACCGATTGGAATGAAAGAAACACTAAATATTACCGGAAGCTTGCTACAATACATCAGTGGAAACCACAAGAAAATCGGTTAAGCCGTTTCTGAGATTAGCTTGCACAAAAGCACACAAAAAACGATTTTATTACATATGAAAAATTCCAGTCTAAGCTGAACCCTACTTAATAAGACTGACCATATAGATCTGAGGTCAACTTAAATTCACACACTCAAAATCACCTAAATTTACTATTTTTAACTTTACATAAACTTTTAATCATCATCGTTTTAGAGATGATATATATAGTTAAATAAAGTTTTAGCCAATTCAACCGAAGAGTTATTTTATTGCATTTTTATTGAAAAAATGTTGGACATGATTTTTTAAATTTACATAACTTTTTTGTTTGTAAATCGATTGGAATATAACAAACACTAAATATTACAGGAAACTTGCATTATAATACAAAAAGTGAAAACCGCATTCAAATGGGTTAAGCCTTTTCGGAGATTAGCGTGTAAACGCACAGACAAACAGGCAAAATTCTTAAAACTACTTTTTGACTTCGGTAACATAAGTAAAACGTGTATAAATTGTTTTCTTTTTTTTTAAATTTTTTTTTATTACATATTATAAAAATATATATTACAGACACGACTTGTTCACGATTGCATTATATGTATAGATGACAGTAAGAACGTTTTGTTATATGAAAAAATTAACCAAATAAAAATAATAATATACTGCAACCTGGTAGAGAGATTTTTAAGAAAGCTTCATGGAAGATGCATTTTTAATCTCTTTGTTGCATTTAAAATGTTATTTACTTTAGAAAAAGTACTTAGAACGCAATTCATTATTAAGCACATATAATCAGTGAGGTGCGGCTGCAGCTGCCGCCACCGATATCTGCCAATGTTTGCATTTTTAACCGATTTAAAAAAAAGGATAGTATGTTTAAGTATATATATTCGGTGGTATATTTTCTGAGAAGGCACAGCCTTAGTTCATAAAGCACTTTATC
Organism: Bembecia ichneumoniformis; assembly: GCA_910589475.2. Classification (NCBI taxonomy): domain Eukaryota; kingdom Metazoa; phylum Arthropoda; class Insecta; order Lepidoptera; family Sesiidae; genus Bembecia; species Bembecia ichneumoniformis. The sequence continues at coordinate 6,339,507 of OU342533.1, read as the reverse complement.
TATTCACTCAATAAAAACTGTGAACTTTAGGGTCAGCGCACACCTAGCGCAAAATGACGTGCGCACTTTTTGGTGTGCAATTGATAGCAGTAAAACATTATGATAGCATTGGCACAGTATAATAAAGAGTACTAGCGTACAGTATGGCCACTCCCTGCCTCCCGTTGAAAGTGCCCCCACCCGCGCCCAGTTACCTCACAGTTACCGGCTGGCGCGGTGCGCAGAGCGGAGGCCACGTAAAATATTCAAATATGAAACAAATACTTTCATGTGGGTAATGAGATTTTGAAAAATATTGAACCAAATTGTATATTTGAATCGAAATTTTATTGACAAGTCATTTCGCAAAAAGTTTTTTAATGTCTCTCATTTTGCGTTTCAAAATTATACGATTTTTTTACACATTTTATAAATTTTGGTCGTGAATAATAAGCGATAAAATTACAAGCATGAAATTTTATTTTCCTTCGACTATCCCTTTATTTAGTCTGTGGTATAAGAGGCTATTGGCAAAGATTCATTTTTCTTGATTCATTTTTAAAACTGATTCATTTTTCTTTCTTTCTAGCTACTATTATAATAAGAGAAAGTTAAAGTCAAACCACAGGTTTTTTTGGCCACTTTATTAGTCTTTTCATTTTTTAAGCAATGGGAAAATGAGAAAGCCTATAATAAATGAATTCGTTTTTTTCTCACAAAACCTCACGTACTCACAAACTTTCGCGTTTATAATATTAGTAGGACAATTAGGTAAATAATGCTACTTGATTAAAATAAAATAGTTTAATAAGCACCCTTATAATAATAAAATCTCAGAAAATAGAGTTAAAAACGTTTTTGTTTATAATTAATTATACGCACACAAAATTAATTCGAGGCCGCTATTACAAGGTCATCTCATATTGCCGCACATTGCGTTCCCGATTCACAAATGCACTCCGAATAAATTAAGGCAAAATGGCGGCAACTCTAGCCTGTCTTATCTCACTCACTCAAGCATGGTACGCGTTCACCTACACGAGCTTAGACTGTGTGCGTTGCAACGCGTTTGTTTCATACATTTTATCGCAAGTGTCCGAGGTGTGGCATTGGCGTGCAAACCAATCCCATCTTTATTTTTGTCGTGCTCGTGCGTGATAGAGGTCATCGAAAAATGCGCTTGACATTTGGCGCGAGATGTACGCTGACCTTTAGTAATATCAAAATTTTAATGAAATTTAATTTCACACGTAGAGATTTTACCATCAGGTATTTTATTATATTAGTGTTTCTACAACATAATTAAATTTTATCGGTGTACGTATATCCCAAAAAAATGTATAAGAAAATTTGTATACCTACAACTTTGGACTTGTAAACTTGTAACTTGTTCGGACAACTTTAAACTAAAAATTTTATTCATAACTCGATACCTCATTTCTAAAAATGATAATGCTTTTTGCCCTTTCTTCACTTATTGTAAAAAGTCTTTAAGGACGTATCAAACGTGTATTTAAAATGCATATAATAAATATTACTTTTAAATATAAAGAGAATATCTAAATACCGTAGTACGTAAGCTGTGCATATTAAGATAAAAAATATTTGTATTAACGGTGGGCACTACTAATACTAACTACCTACTAACTACTCGAAAAATGCGTGGCATGGGCAGCCCCGTGCGGTCAAGTGAAGGTCAACCGTTATTCTCTTATAAATCAGGGAACATAAAATATGCTAAAAATATATATGAACGTTCGAAAATTTGTTGGATATATGTCAAGGTATTCGAGTAAAAATGGACGGAATTATTTTTCACATGACGTAATTAAACAAAAATCCAAAAAAATGTGTTTGAAATGGAAAATCTTTTGCATAATTAAACAAAGCTATGTATTTAAGGATATAAAAACGTATTTAAAAATCACAATTAGCAGACCTATTTTTCAGTAGAAGTTATAGTGCAAAATGTAAAAAGTTAAATTTAGAGTATCTCTGAAGTTGAAAAATTGTTGGATGCCTTTATATACTTATTTTAACTAATACATACGTACGTATAAACAAAATATTTCAGTCTGAGGAAATCTACTCAGAAATTAATAAGCGATTTTCATGTTTAGGTAAAAATACCTAAATTCCCGTAACAAAATTTGTTTCTATATAATCTGTATTACCTAACTTCATCTCATACCAAATTTCATAGGCGTAGGAATTTCTCGGAAGTCTCCATACAACAAATGTCCTCGATAATTGGACTAATTACTGAGCGAAAACATAGCGTGGGTGATAATTCGCGCTGAGCGTCCTTAGTCGTGTTTGTTACGTCGTCGTTCCGCCTACAAACCTTTTGCTTACTTATAAAATATAATTTTTTATTTAGAAAGAAAGAAAAAAGACTTTTATTCACTGCACGAAAGACACATTATGTACAAGAACAGGGCAGAAATTAATAAAAAACGTATGTGACTCATTGGACACCATACAAACTTACTTTATAAATTACTATATACTTATTACTTATTTATATATAATGCACTGCTTCTATTGAGAGAAAAGGCGCGGAAAAAAGGAAATTCTAGTAATTGCAGTAAACTTAAAACTTACATACATATTATACATATTTCATTACTGACTGTCAACGCACAGCCAAAATTACCATTTTTAGAAATAAAAAATTTGGAACATAGTTTCAATTTATAAAGTAAGCATCTACTAAGAATAGGGTTGCCAGATGTGTTGTTAAAAAAAAAACCGGACACAAATAAAAATATTTAAACGATAACAGAACCAAAGTCACAAAAAATGTTAAAGTTAAAGCCAATTTATTGTTTTACATATTTAAATTTAAGTTTAAATATATAAAACATATATGTATATTATATTTAATACATATTTATTTATTTTTTAAATTCAATGCCATCTGCACTGCATTTTAAAAGAAAACGCACAATTCTCTTTTTAAAGTGTTTAGGTGCAGCGAAACGATTCCTTTCGTCTGTCCATAGATTACGCTAAAGACGCTAAAGATTCTTTATACAAAAGCATTAGATACAGGAATGCTAGACACACACTGCACGATTTTCAATAAATTTGGTGCTGCTTTATTGTTGAAAAATTTGAATTACATATTAAGGGACCCTTAACATTCGACGGCACAAGCTTCAGATTATACACGAATTTTCATTATAACCGGACTCTCTACTGTCAGGTTTAACAAGATTTTTTTGACCGGACAGACTTGAGGAAAACCGTACTGTCTGGTCGAAAGCCCGGACATCTCGAAACCCTAACTAAGAAAGGATGATATAATTATTATGATTACATTACAGTAAATCCTCTATACTCCATCACGATTTCTTTTATTCCAATACGCAACTTGGAGTATTACAGCTCATTACGGATTGTGCTTCATAGGAATTATCGTTTTCCCTCTCAGAAACGCATATTTCTTCTCAATATTTTCTTTCATCTTTATAGGAAGACGTCTTTTTGTTAGTTAAAAATAGAATGTAGTAAATTCAATAGTAGCAGAAAGCTACAAAATCAAGTCTTCACGGAACTTCTAGTACACTTGCTGCATTCAGTCATTAAGCTTGTTATCCGAGAGCAAACAGATCGTAAGCTTTGAGGATTCACCCCGAGGTGCTGAGATAAACCACCTTAGTTAACAAATTAGCAGAATAACAGATTATCTTTTTACTCAGAGATTATTTTGTTTAAATTAATACTCTATCCAGGCTTACAAAAAGGAATGACTGATTTATTTCCTTTGGCATTGTAATAAATAATTTACAATTTGTTTACTAGAAAATAAATCTTGTAATCACTTATTTAATAACGAGATAGCCTTGATAAAAATCAACCACGCTTCGTTGCGGCCCATACGGGGGCGGCGGCGGCGGCTTGCGTATGGGGCGCGCGGTACTGTCACTGCTTATACATATATAATACTATTTATTGTAGCGTGATGTTATATAGCCTATAACCTTCCTCGATAAATGGACTACTCAATACAAAAATAATTTTTCAATTCGAATCAGTAGTTCCTGAGATTAGCGCGTTCAAACAAACAAACAAACTCTTTAGCTTTGTAATATTAGTATAGATTACAAACCAGATTTTGACAAACTTGTATAGAAAGGAGTTTACATGTTCGGTTTCCTAAAGCGTAGGTAATTCTCGTGCGACCATACACACAAATAAACACGAACGATTTTCATGCAGATAATAGCCTTGTCTGGGCTTGTCCAGCCTCGTGCAGTCTGGACACTGTTTATATTACAAGGTCCCAGCGGGTCAAGTGTATTCAACGTGTCAAGGTATATAGTATATCTCATAGGCAGAGAAGCTACTAAAATTTTATGAAATGCCAACCTTAAGTGAATGAGAAATGACTTCGAACTTGCTGTCTCTTCAAGATTCTCAATTGAGAGCTTGATTGAAAACATCTTGAGAAATTAGGCAAAATTTTCCTATAGCTATCTCAGACGTCCTGAGATTAAACCAAAAACACAAAATTTTTTTATTTTACAGTTGCTAAATACAGAAAAATATTTTTTAAATGTTGTGTTTTGTGTTTTGTGTTGTGTGTGTGTGTGTGTGTGTGTGTATGTTGTGTTAAGCTTTAAAAAAAAAACAAAGTCAAGTCTTTGTTTATTGTCTATGTCTAGTTTAGTGTTTTTTATGCAATTATAAAGACATTATAATCTCATTCTGGGTTAAGATTTTAAGATTAGTCGTCTAAACAATACTAAAATGATAATTGCAAAATATATTGTTAAAGTAACACAATCTCTAACATAACCTCACCACACCATATATTTGAGCTCATATATCTTGATTATGCAACTAACAATCAAATAAGAAACTAAGGTAGCATAAACCTGATGTTTTTACCTACCAAATGATACTAATTTGAAACTTGTAACGGGTCATCAAATTCTGGGCCCCGCGATGTATGGGAGATTGGCGGTGTCCTTTATATTAGATTGAACACCCTGCCCATAGCCACTTCAACTTACTAATCCGCTGAGTTTGTATGCTGACTTTTTTTTGTCTACGGATCTCTTCATTCCTGATTCGATTTGGCAGTATTACTGTCGCGTATTACCTACGCGAAACGAGTCAAATTCATATCTAGTAAAGTGTAAATTAAATGGAGGGTAGTTGCACATAAAGTAAAATATAAAAGCCGCCGTAATTAATTCTGGAGAGTTACTTCCCCGAGCGCAGCCGACCCAAACAGTGGTATATTTTATATAGTGAGTTTTCGACTACATATGGTGAGTGACTACCATATTCAGCTTTATTTCTTGTGTTTGTGTACTTGTTACCATTGTTTTTAAATGCTATAAAAATTATGTGTGATGATCGCTGCGGCGCGGGCGGCGGTTTAAGAACAGAACTTTAGAATAGAATCGATAGAATAGCGAGCAGTCGTTATTGTTGCATAATATATATAACAGAAGTTATACCAGCATATCAGTATCAGTATACCAGTGCCAGAACCAGTATACTAGAAATCAGAAATCAGAACTCAGATCAGATCATGTCGAGAGGACAGGGAGGGCTGTGAGGGGAGGTTGGAGGCCCTTTGTTCAGGGTCTGCGGACCCGCCTATTCAGATACCTAATCAGTGGCGGTTCGCTTGTGTGAAGCAACCTATTCAGATACCTAATCAGTTGGTGGTTCGCTTGTGTGAAGCAACCTATTCAGATATCTAATCAGTGGTGGTTCGCTTGTGTGAAGCAACCTATTCAGATACCTAATCAGTTGGTGGTTCGCTTGTGTGAAGCAACCTATTCAGATACCTAATCAGTTGGTGGTTCGCTTGTGTGAAGCAACCTATTCAGATACCTAATCAGTTGGTGGTTCGCTTGTGTGAAGCAACCTATTCAGATACCTAATCAGTTTGTGGTTCGCTTGTGTGAAGCAACCTATTCAGATACCTAATCAGTTTGTGGTTCGCTTGTGTGAAGCAACCTATTCAGATACCTAATCAGTTGGTGGTTCGCTTGTGTGAAGCAACCTATTCAGATACCTAATCAGTGGCGGTTCGCTTGTGTGAAGCAACCTATTCAGATACCTAATCAGTTGGTGGTTCGCTTGTGTGAAGCAACCTATTCAGATACCTAATCAGTTGGTGGTTCACTTGTGTGAAGCAACCTATTCAGATACCTAATCAGTTGGTGGTTCGCTTGTGTGAAGCAACCTATTCAGATACCTAATCAGTTGGTGTTTCACTTGTGTGAAGCAACCTATTCAGATACCTAATCAGTTGGTGGTTCGCTTGTGTGAAGCAACCTATTCAGATATCTAATCAGTGGTGGTTCGCTTGTGTGAAGCAACCTATTCAGATACCTAATCAGTTGGTGGTTCGCTTGTGTGAAGCAACCTATTCAGATACCTAATCAGTTGGTGGTTCGCTTGTGTGAAGCAACCTATTCAGATACCTAATCAGTTGGTGGTTCGCTTGTGTGAAGCAACCTATTCAGATACCTAATCAGTTTGTGGTTCGCTTGTGTGAAGCAACCTATTCAGATACCTAATCAGTTGGTGGTTCGCTTGTGTGAAGCAACCTATTCAGATACCTAATCAGTGGCGGTTCGCTTGTGTGAAGCAACCTATTCAGATACCTAATCAGTTGGTGGTTCGCTTGTGTGAAGCAACCTATTCAGATACCTAATCAGTTGGTGGTTCACTTGTGTGAAGCAACCTATTCAGATACCTAATCAGTTGGTGGTTCGCTTGTGTGAAGCAACCTATTCAGATACCTAATCAGTTGGTGTTTCACTTGTGTGAAGCAACCTATTCAGATACCTAATCAGTTGGTGGTTCGCTTGTGTGAAGCAACCTATTCAGATACCTAATCAGTTGGTGGTTCGCTTGTGTGAAGCAACCTATTCAGATACCCAATCAGTTGGTGGTTCGCTTGTGTGAAGCAACCTATTCAGATACCTAATCAGTTGGCGGTTCGCTTGTGTGAAGCAACCTATTCAGTAAGTCAGTAAATCAGTAAATCAGTAAGTCAGTAAATCAGTAAGTCAGTAAGTCAGTAAGTCAGTAAATCAGTAAATAAGTAAATCAGTAAATCAGTAAATCAGTAAATCAGTAAATCAGTAAATCAGTCAATCAGTCAATCAGTCAATCAGTCAATCAGTCAATCAGTAAATCAGTAAATCAGTAAACCAGTCAATCAGTAAATCAGTAAATCAGTAAATCAGTAAATCAGTAAATCAGTAAATCAGTAAATCAGTAAATCAGTAAATCAGTAAATCAGTAAATCAGTAAATCAGTAAATCAGTAAATCAGTAAATCAGTAAATCAGTAAATCAGTAAATCAGTAAATCAGTAAGCCAGTAAATCAGTAAATTGGTAAGGCAGATACCTGTGTACTATATATATATGTAAAGGTGAGCATATTAGTAATAAATAATTCGCCACTGCTTAATTAAACTATTCTACGATTAAGCAGTTCGCGACAATTACCAAGCATAGACCTTGCTATGTGTAGCTCGTTGAATGATACTGAGATTTCCTATAAGGCCCCATTTAGAGACTACATTATTGTGAAGAAAGTTATCTCAACATCAGTTCATGCAATAAAAGAAACATCAATATATAAAATAAATGGAATTAACTTGATTTTGTATGAAAAATAAAAAGTGTATTCAAAAATGTTTTTAAGTAATAATTTCACTTTTAGTAAACAGGACACTCAGTACCAATCCTTGTACTGAAAAAGGCTATATTAATGATTTACATTCATTTTGTAAGTGTTGTGTGGTTTACGCAAACATAATCGAAGTCTGTGGTAGGTGACTAATATCGCCTGCATACACATATAACAGCAGGAGGCGCTGGATATAAGAAAAAAGAGAAAATGGGGATTGGGAATGGGGTATAACAACCCTTAGATTGAAATCGAAATACAACATCAAACGTGCTGTTATTTCACAGTAGTTTTCTGGAAAGGGTGATAACTGCATTCAGATGGACTGGATAGTTTAAGACTGGGTACCCTGGTCCCATTAAATTAGATAGTTAAATCTAAAGTACAACATTTTACAGTCAAAATGCTTTCTTATTTCAAAAAGTAAAAAATGAACATAATATTTATGATGAGCATGTATGGCTTTATTCTGTAAAAATGTGTATAATATAAAAGAACACTACTTTGGTGACAAAAATACTTGTCAAATAACAGAAGTAAACATAAAAATGGTCAAAGATAAACACATAACACAAAACAAAGTTTAAAAAAGCTTTTAAAAAGTAGTTTTTAGTTCAGCGCGGAATATTTGGCCAACCCAATTTTTGCATTAAAGCCACTTTCACAGATGAAGGCGGCATACAAAGGTAATCCATAATCTACGCACACAGGGGATAAAAGTTTTACGAAGCATAAAAGGGGACACGTCGAAAATCTGTGGTCATAAAACACCGAGTGATAGGCTACGAGACTGCATTAACTTTCTTCGATCGCGTCTCTCACATAAGTTCTTATCTCTATTCAGCTCGGGGATAACTTATTACATACCCAGATTATCCCGTGGGCAATTGAATCTGGGAATAATTTATTGATTAAATTATATTTTAATAGCACTAGAGACATTAGAACGCTTTGAAATAATACCGAAGTAGTAGTAACGTTTAGGCATTATTGAATTCCGGTTTGGAAAATCTAAGTTGAATGCTCGTTCATTGAATGCCACTTGATGGCATAAATTTAATATCGTGACCGAGAGCCATCCAATAGAACTTTTGTAACAAATTTCATTTATCTCCTCCTCCCCGAGGAATTTCATAAAATCGATTATTATCAAGATGATTTAAAGTTGAGTTTTAATGGAATTCTTAATTTTGTTAGTTAGTATTCATCAGTTTAACGTTTGAGCTTGTTTGGAAACTTTATCTTTATGGTAACGTAATCTAATAATACAGTGCTGAGGAAGTTAGCCATTAAATTCATTCTACTGACATTATAAAAGTGAAAGTCTGTCTGTTACGTCGCGGCTTTGTCCTTGGATCGAGTTTCATGAATTTTCGTCGAAAACGGCACAGGTTACTTTGAATTTATGTCACTAAAACCAATACATATAAAATTGTCTTAACTACAGCAGCACAAGTGACACCCGAATTTAAGTGTCACCATGGATGAAATGAAGGCAGAGTTACCGTGGCAGTCTTAAGAGATATAAGTGCGTAAACCTTTCTAGTTTTTCGTCATAAAATCAGAATTTCATATAGGATTTTAAAGATGCATGATTCAATGAAAGTTTTTTTTATTGAATCATGCATATTCCTCCACTCGTCAGACGAGGCTCACACACTTGCGGGCTCCACCTCGATTAGGCGCGAAGTTTCACCTCCGCGCCGTGAACAGACGTGCCGGAATCACAGAGCGAAAAGCACAAACCGCTCATTCTCGCTTCACCCAGCGGGCAGTCATGAGCGGCTTCACTCCTCAAGCATCTCATAATCTCTTCTCTGTCTTCGTCGTCGCGGAAGAGTTAATAGTTAATAGCTCTTCCGGACGATTGCGAAGGGTGGTTACTAGGCCGGCCACGGTTTCTGAGTCTTCACCCTCATCAAAATCACGTTTGCGGTACTCTGCCAGGCGGTCCTTCCTTGCCACAGAGCTCCTTCTTCAGACAGAGCCATCCGTTGCCCAACTAATACCACTAAGCGACAGAGCCATCCGAAAGAATCCTCCCGTTGCGGCCTACGTTGGTCCTGATGCGCAGAACCGAGATCTATACCTCGATCCGACACACAAGGACCGGAGTTGCCGTCTCTTACTGGCCAACACCCGGATGGCCGAGTACGGATGCTCGACCCAGCAAGATGACCGGCGAAGCTACAACGGACTTTTACTGAAAGGCATCCAATCAGGATTTTGCTGATGCGTGTGGTGTGTTTGTGTGGTTACACACACACACATACACACACAAACCTCTTTTTAATTTTTAAATTGCATCTCTAAAATTAAATTGTGGCTTTTCCGATTCAAGCTGTGCTTAGTATAAAGGTCACCGAATATTTATATCTGTAAACCTTAATGTAAGAATAATGAATAAAATAAATAAATACAATAGTTTCCAAACAATTTAAAAAATATATATCAAAAATAATTATGGAAAAGCTACTTGCGGCAAGATTTTGCTAGGCAACCCTACGGCGTTGCATGACCCAATGTGTAACCTTTTATTTAAATTACATTTCGATCAAATACCTAACAGTTGGGTGCAGAATTTTACGGTTGGATCTTACACTACAACTATTTAATGGTTGTTGTTTGACAGTTTTTCAGTTTAATACCTATTTGGATAGGTATGGAACTTACTTTCGTAAGTCGTTAACTGATAAGTTTATCTGACTGTGCGTGTCGACACATAGTTTCCACTAGCTGTATAATTTTTCTATATGTACTGCGAGTACGTCTTACTGTATGAGGTAGGTATATGTATTTTATTTATATTTACTATCTTTTTGAACGTTATAGAAAAAAAATCAACACCAGACAAAAATATGCCTATGAGCAGTAATTTATGGAGCAGCAATTAATTATGTGACTAGGTATTTACATTGGTTATATAAAACGATACTAATTAAATTAATTTAGAAATAAAATTGTGCAGATATATTTTTTTGAATATTCTATGATATTATTTCATTTATCCGTTTTCACGAGGTTACCGTTTCATTTTACATTGCCAATTTTTTATATATGTTGCGCTAAATGTGAATAGTTGAAAATTATTAATAATTACCAATCATTATTCATCATTACCAAGATTGAAGGTAAAGGTTATTATTAATAATTATACTTTACTTTTGGCAATCGTAACAAATTTTCAAATGTAACGTACACTAATAAGCGTCTGTTCCGAGCAAGGCATAAAATCAATTTGATTTTAATGTTAATGTTGATTTTATAATTGTATAACTTTATTACTGTTGTTTCTATTTGATTTTAGTAATATCTATATTTTTTTTCAGTAAGATCGGCAGACAGGCTGTTTTTTCCTCATATTTTCGTATATTTTTTTTCCTCATATTTTTTCCTCATATAGACGATATTTCCTCATCGACAAGTTTTTGGAAGTTTCTTTCTTTAGTCACAAGTCGGAGCGATTCTTTAAAAAAAGATATTAGTCTATTTGTGAGATTGCAATTTTTAAAGGCAATCGAAACTTGTTTGCGTAAATTCTAGTGCTGCTGGTGTCTATTGTGTTATCGACGCGAGTAATCGGTTTTCTGTGTCATAAATCTCAACAGTAATTAATCATGAGTCTGACCATGACGGCGGCGGGCCGCCCGCCGCCTACCATCTACTGAGACGTTTTTCAGACATCTTTTGTCCCACGCACCTACGTATTACATTCTATATCATTTAAATAATTAAAATAAATATTAAAGTTAGGTTTAACTAAGAAAGTCATATCTCGCAAGTACTCGATCAGACAATTGTTGCACGATTCAGATATTTTTTAGTGAATCATTAATTATATGTAATATAACATATTTTTATCATAGTTAATTTATATTAAAAACAAAAATATTCGCTTTATATAACCAGCTGTGCCCGCGACTTCGTACGCGTGGTATTCCGAATAACGCGTAACTTTTTTGTTTGTCAACAAGATTGGAATGAAATATACACTAAATATTACCGGAAGCTTGCTACAATACTTCAGGGGAAACCACAAGAAAATCGGTTAAGCCGTTTTTGAGATTAGCGTGCACAAAGGCATAATAGGCAAATAACGATTTTATTATAGGTTAAAACCTCCAGCCTAAGCTGTACCCTACTTAATATGATTGATCATATATATCTGAGGTCAACCTACATTGGCCATCCAAAATCACCTAAACTGTCCATTTTTAACTTTATATGAACTTTCAATCATCATCGTTTTACAGATGATAATTATATATTTAATTAAAGTATCAGTCAATTCAACTGAAGAGTTATTTTATTGAATTTTTGTCGATAAAATGTTGGACGTGATTCTTTAAATTTACATAATTTGATTTGTTGGTATACCGATTAGAATGAAACAAACACTAAATGTTACGGGAAGCTTGGTACAATACATCAGTGTAAACCGTATTCAAATGCGGTTAAGCCGTTTTAGAGATTAGCGTCCACAAATGCACAGACAAACAGACAAAAATTCCAAAAACTATTTTTTTGACTTCGGTAGCATAAGTACAACGTGTATTTTTTGAAAAAAATATTTAATGTACCGACACGGCTCGTTTAGGATTTTATTATATGTAAGTATGTATAGAATAGATAGAAGATACAGATTTCGCTTTTGACGTGAATTCGTCTTTAAATTTACTTCCATAGTCTTAAAACTTTTCCAGTCAATACAACATCGCTGCAGAGTGATATATTTAATATGGTGAATAAATTTAAGTTCCTATAATCTATTATGTCGTATTTCGAAATTAAATGCGCTTGAATATAAATCGTGGGCTCATCGAGCAAAAAGAGTAAGAATGAGTTGGTTCGTTTCTAGGGAACGGAGCGGAGTCATTACGGAGTCCGTTTAACTAGCAGTTCAAAATTAGACTTTAACGATTCCATCGAGAAAGGTTGTGAGCTGAGCGAACTAAACGAGTAAAAATAATTTTCTCAAACATGCTTGGAAATGTAAGCATTCTTGTACTAAAAACAAGCCACGAAGTTTGTAATTCTTGGCTCATGCATTTCTTTCTCGGCCTAGGCCAAGAATGTTGTATGAAAATTCATTCCTGGCCGCTGCTCAGCTCGATGAAACCTGAAATTTCACGAGTCTTCACGAACGCGTCCGCCGCTGTCACAGGCGTAGTAGGCGGGGGCGAGCGCATGCTCTTTTCATGACTGGGCTGTATGGCTGTTTCCTTTGCACTTATTGCATTATCACGTGTTTCATTATTTCCTCATTTTTATTGAGAAAAGCACTATACCAGCCTCAACCGGAATGAGGATTGCCGGACTCAGATGTTTATCAAGGCCTCGCTAAAGCTCGGCCTTGAAACCACTTCATCCGGCAATCCTTCACTTCCTGGACTCTGCAGTAATGTACTAAACCAGCTGCGTCATGTGTTCGTCGACGAGTTTGAATCGGACATGCCTCCTTGAGCTCGACATCATCAATTCGCAACACAACACGACCGCACGCAATCAGTCGAAACTAAACTGAACTCGCTCTATCCGAAATGGACTGTCATTTTCCATTTTTCATTTCTCGCTCAGCTCGCTCCGCTCATCTCAAATCCCTTTTGCAGTGAAAATCAACTGATCAAACTCTTTTTTGGTGGAAATGTAAAATCATTTCATGTAAAAGGAGACCGTTGCGCTAGTCTTTATCGCTCATTACCCTTTTGCCGTGCAAACCCCGCTTAAGGGTGCCCGCTTGTCTGCGGGTACGAAACGGGCGACGGCGGAGCGGCGGCGGGGCGGCGCGACGGCGATGTAATCAAATGCTAAAAACATTAAGCGCTGTGTACGAAACGGGCGACGGCGGAGCGGCGCGATCGAGCGATGCACGGGCGGCGGGCGGCGCGGAGCGACGGGAACAAACTAGTTTGGTTTCGCCGCTCGCGCGGGTACATAGTGTTGCCTTTTTATCACAGTAATTTCGTACACACGCAAGACACCGCTATCTCTTCGCCCCGCGCCGCACCGTCCCGCCCCGCCGTCGCTCCGGCCGTCGCAAGTTTCGTACCCGCACACTTGGGTCTCTTCCAATCCCTTATCCTTAAACGTACAAAGGTCGGCACAGCGCACTTACAGCAGTTGTTTGTATTATAGGCGATGGTAGCCTCCTACCATCAAGTGAGCCGTCAGCCTGCCTGACAACTTTAACATAAAAAAGTCTTTGGAAGGTTTTTGGAGGTAAGTGAAAAAAATGAACTTAAGAAATTAGGTTCAAGTAAATCTTGCTGGCCAATCAAAACAAGGTGCTTTATTATGTTCTGTTATTTGCGGTGGTCTTCTGTGAGGATTTTAAAATGCCGCCGAGTTTATGAATGTCGAACGCAATGCTACAGTTGTCCGTGTGATTATGGAACCGATTTTGTTGAAATTTGGTGCAAAGATAGCTTTAACACTGGAGAAGGACATACATAACTGCGAAAACAAGTAGAAAAATTGTAACTAAAAATATCAGAACCAATACAGCCAGTTACATACCGATTTCGCGTTGGTTTAGTAGGAAATGGTAACGCAACTTCCGTTGCGGCGTGCGGTCGTGCATATATCACTTCGGTTGCGATAAATCACACTCCATGATCGCTGATCAAAAGTTGGTAAAGTTTAGGTTTTCCGGACATCCGAATAAATCAGCGCCGCCATCCGTGAAATCGAAACGGGATCAACATTAATGCAGAATCTATTAAGAAGTCGTCTCCCTTCTATTGGAATGAATCTGGAAAGACATCGTTGATGCCTTTATTGTATAAGAAACAAAGAGGCTAATATTGTGAATATAAAAATTTATTTTAAATATAAAATATAAAAATTGCACACACGCACAGGCCAAACCACTTTTGTGAATTACTAATTACTGACAACCCGCTTCAAGCATCGCAAGTATGCAACTTAAACTGAAAATTATATTTATAAGCTTTTCGCTTGTGTATAATTCGTTGACTGGTTAGCGGACAAACAGAAAGAGGCGATTTCAATTTATAATATATAATATATATTTAATTTATAATATCATCTTTGTTTATAGCTCCTTCCATTAGCGGAAACCGCATCAAAATGCATTTTGCTGGTTTAGAAGAAGGGAACTGTGAAACAGAAAATAGCAGCGATTATACCTATATATATATGTCGCAGTCATCTGGTTAAATCTGCTATTTGATTGAATGACTAGCGCGTTAATTGAATGACGACATTTAATTGAATGACTAGGCCGAACGTTGATTGAACAAGCGTCACTAAATGTCCAACTAGTTAGCGGATTGTAACATAGCCCTTTGAACATAGCGGACATGAAATCAGTCAGGTAATTCAAATTTAGTTCATTTTTTTCCCACTGCGGCGCTAGTAGTCACCAAAACAAATATGGCATCAAACAGCTCGCACAGTAGCACCACAGGTAGCACTGTGTTGATAGCGCATATTTTAATAATAATAATAATAATAATAATAATAATTGTTCTGTCCGTAAATGGTTTGATCCCAGTCAGCCTCAGGGATAACCTGGGGCGGTTGGGATTCCGTGGCGGTTCCCTCCCGGGCCAGATGCAGAGAGCGGTGCTGCTCGATACAGCCAGGATAGTACGTCGGTTTCTGTCCTTGTCGCCCTGAACCCCGACCGACTGTGCTTCTGTCGGGGGTTACACCGTCTCCCCCTCGTTTTGGCTTTTAGAGGAGGAGACGAGTCAAAATTTCATAATAATAATAATAATAATGCTTCTGTCGGGGGTTACACCGTCTCCCCCTCATTTTGGCTTTTAGAGGAGGAGACGAGTCAAAATTTCAAAATAATAATAATAATAATAATAATAATAATTTATTTATTTGGACCAACAAGGATCATATTACGTTAGTAACAACTTAAAATCTATGTTAGTATTACATATGTTTATTAGTCAGTACATGAACCATACAACAGTGGTTCAGGTACTGACAGTCAAGCCTAGCAGCAAATGCGCTCAGGATGCAGCTGGAGCTGGCCCGAACCCTATGCACCAGGGATGCACACCGCTTCCGGATTATCGAATAGAAACAGTCGACCCGCGACTCGGCGAACATCCCCGATGCACTACAAAATCGTGGAAGTCCCATCAGCACCCTAAACGCATCACTGTACTGAACTCGCAGAGCGCTATACTGCCTTCGGGTATACTCCGCCCACAGGCTGCTCGTGTAGAAAGACATACAAAATGCTCTAAAAAGAGTCACTTTGACATCCCTCGAACATCTGGCGAACCTGCGAGCAATCATATTAGCCCTGACAGACAGCGCCCTGCGCTTTCTTTCTATGTCTGCACCGTCCTTCAAGTCAGAGGTTACCCAGTGTCCAAGATATTTAAAAATATTAACTTGTTTTAGAGCCGTACCATTTAGTTTGATGGACGGAATAGTGTCTACTTTTGAATAGTGTTTACTTTTGAAATAATATGATAATTTTTTCTAGGTTTTTTACTTTTTTATACTAAGCAAAAATATGAGATTAAGTAAAGCTTTGGAAATCATGCTACAATCTTTTATTATTTTAAACTCAGTAGTTTATAAATCAGTAATTTTTTAATTGTCCCAAATTTCACCCTAATCAAATATTACAATTTGATTTAACGAAACATTTTATAATTCATTTATTTTTATTTAAAGTAAGGTTAGTTGCGAACTCATGGGCACCTTAACCAAACATTACAAAGTCGGCTATATCCCTTTCAACGACTTCGCTAAATGACGTTCAGTCAAGACGTTAAACGTTACATTCAACGACTTGACGAGTTGTCCTTTAGTCATTCAATTAAATGTCATCATTCAATTAACGCGCTAGTCATTCAATCAAATAGCAGATTCAACCGGATGACTACGACATATATATATATATATATATATATATATATATATATTACTAGATATAATTTAATTGTGTAGATATGTTTTCGAGATCACTAAGCATGTACTCGTAATGGTTATTTCATTTTATATAAAAATTGTATACGCTTTAATATGTTTTTTCCAACTTAGTACACTTTTTTTTCAAGAGTACGTTTGGCAGGCCGGTTGACTACTAATCTTTAATGGTGAGTGGTTACCCTCGGTCACTCTTTATATAGGTAGGCATATAAACACAAGCGGACAATATGGACCCGAATGCGTTGTCGACCCTGACAAGTTAAAGGATAAAGGACAAGGTCTGACAATTAAAAATGGTCTAGAGTCTCTTACTCACGAAATAAAATATCACACGTCAGCACGTGTATTTACTTTTACAGTGGTTTCCAGTAAAGGGGCGGTTACTTTTAAACGTCCGTGATCATTTACGTTTATTAATTAGAAAACAGTCTTATGGAACTTCTATAATGTGTGTCATTTTAAAAAAAAATATTGTAAATCTCGTTTAAATAAGTAATAAGAAGTACTAAGAAGTTTAGATCTTAGTACTTCTTATTACTTATTTAAACACATCTTTAGCATGCAATGCTGATATTAAAGTATTAAATATTGAAAATAACAAAACGTGAAGTTGAATAACATTAGAACGTAGTACCTATTTGTTTAATTTATATAATATGTCCAAAATTGTTAAACGGGTCCTTACAAATGTACGTACTTGAAAATCTATACTAATATCATAGAGCTGAAGAGTTTGTTTGTTTGAACACGCTAATCTCAGGAACTACTGGTTCGAATTGAAAAAATCTTTTTGTTTTGAATATTCCATTTATCGAGGAAGGCTATAGGCTATATAACATCACGCTACTATAAATAGTATTATATATGTATAAGCAGTGTCCAGTACCGCTCGCCCCATGCGCAAGCTGCCGCCGCCGCCGCCGCATGGGCCGCAGCGAAGCGTGGCCGAGTTCAGCTAGTACTTTATAAATATTT
This sequence comes from Bembecia ichneumoniformis, assembly GCA_910589475.2. Lineage (NCBI taxonomy): Eukaryota > Metazoa > Arthropoda > Insecta > Lepidoptera > Sesiidae > Bembecia > Bembecia ichneumoniformis. Next base: position 6,321,956 of record OU342533.1, on the reverse strand, counting down.
ACAAAATGCGTATAATTATATGCATCATACAATTACTCATTATCTTCTAAAGACACTTATAACATTGCTTGTCAGTACTAACTATCAACGTATAGCCAAAATTACCAAAGTCTAGAATGCCGAAATCTGGAACATAGTATTAATTTAAAATTTCAAAATTTAAAATTAAACCAACTCTGTGCAAAACCGGGGGCGGGTCGCTAGTACTTTCATATAACCTTATCAGGGTAATTATTTCTAGAATTTAGACAACGTTTTGCTATTTGAGACGTCTTTCAACTGGCTTGTGTTCGCGTATACGTAGGAAGACAATTGGTTTATGAAAATAGGGTTGAGGATCTCTTAGGAGGCAGGTAGGGTGAGGTGCGGGGGGGTGAGATTTACTGAACACGGGAGCTTTATTGCGAGCCTCCTAACAAACGATTATTATGAAGACGGCTCACTTTGTAAACGTTCCGCCTGCGATTATCCTCTCTAATAGATAATTTACAGTGTTTTCCTGTGACTTGCTTGAGATCATGTTTTGGTTTCACCTTAATTTGCCCCTGAATCGAATAAATTTAAAGTAATTTTCTTCGTGCTGGCTAAACTGAACTGACTCAATTTATGATACACCGAATAATCCTTGTGAAATAATAAAGCGTTAATCCTTATCTGTTTGATAACCAATTCGAAATTCGAATTATGTGAGGCTTCCACGGATTTCTTAAGCAAAAGCATACGTAATGTAAACAGTGACGATTTGGTACAGATATTTAGACCTTAGACCTGGACAATTAATATTGCAAATGATTTAAAGAATTACAAATGAATTTACTACCAAAGTCGTTACGGATCTTCATTCTGATTTTTATCTGATTTATTTTTTATTTTATTTTATGCTGAACAAAAACCCTACAGCAATACAGCAGAAAATAATGCACAAGAGAGACAGCATCACCAATCACATTGCCACTTACGTGGTTACATTGGTTACGTGGTTACTTAATTTTCGACATAATTATGTCGAAAATTAAGTTGAAAATTAAGTTTTACTTTAGACGACGGGGAAGAGGATCTAGGTAAAGAGTTAGGATGTGTGTGTGTGTGTTTGTGTATTCCATAAATATGTGGTTAACTTGAAAGATTTCTCCACCTTAAGTCTTCTGATAAATTTGTTTATAAAGTCTGCGATGGATTCTCTAAAGAAGGTGTTGTAAATATTTTAAGATTCTCTACAGCGTGCAATACACTTCAGCAGGTGTTTCAAGGCTACTACATAATCAACATTAGTCAAGTATCATCAAGTATATTACCTGCCAGGTAGGGTATAATGTCTCTTACGTAAGATGGAGTAGGTAATCACGTCGGTTCGTAACAAGTATCACGTAACGGCCGCCTTTGTTACTCTTGGACTGAAGTGTTAGAACGCTTACCTAAGAGACTTCTCAGAAAAGTTACGTTTGTGTTAGTCCAGGGAGTTGAGTTTTATAAGTATTTTCATTCCCAGACATTTTATATAACAAAATTACCTTAAAAATTAACTTTATATTATTATTTTTAATATATTTATAGTTAGTGAACATTATTTTAAACTTATACTTTAAAACCAAAAACCTTTTTTGTCTGAACTAACAATATAATTTTAAGAATAATTTTGACATTTGATAGCCAAATTTCTAAGAAGGGTATAAATAATTTAGTTAGGTAGTTAGTTTAGCTATAGACTATTTGTTAAATTAAACGCGGTATACATCTGGTATATATATATATATATATATATATTTATATTATGTATACAGGGTGATCAATCGAAATGAGTCAGTGAGTGCAAATCTGAAATTATATGAGATACGAAAATTTATTCTGAGGAACTAAGGTTTCGATTTTTGAAGCCTATACGCAACCTTGAATCGAACCTGGTCATATCTCTGTAAAAAAATTACAATTATTTTTATACTGTAGTTGACAGTGTGGGTCATGATCATAATCATAATCATTTATTTATTTGCTGAATATAGGTAATTACAACAATGTTTTTATAATGTATAAGGCTCCTTTGGGGTGTGCAAATATTTTGATAGTACTACATAACAATATAAGTATAATTAATCAATCACTAGTATCCACCAAGTTATCAGACATATAATATTTTAAATCACAGTAGCATTTATCAACTAGTAGTTTTTCAACTCTATTCTTAAATGTATTAATATGGAACTGCTTAATATTGTTCGGAATTTTATTATATATGACTGGTGCTGGACAAGAAACACTCTTATGCATAAGGGCTGTGTGTGCGCTTTGCGAATACACAGCCTATTTGGATCTCTTTGAGCTCTTTTACTGTTCTCTGAAACTCGTCTAAATAAAGTAGGATTCCATTTTACATATATTACAACTTCATATATAAAAAGTGAAGGAAGTGTTAGTATTTTATGTTTTTTAAAATAGGGCATACAACTATCTGTTACTTTTAATTTAAACATTGCTCTGATACACCTCTTTTGTGCTTTGAAAACATAATTTTTGTCAGTCGAGTTTCCCTAGAACAGCAGATACCTTAGTCCATACCTTAGTACAGATTCGACAAGGCCGTAATATGCATGAGGTATAAATTTTGGATAAGGTCGAAAGGAATGAAGGTATAATGGAGTTAGTTATTATGGAAAGCTCATTTAAAAAATGACAAGGATTCAACGCGACATACACATAAGGGATCTTTTTAAATAATGGATTCATTGAAATCAAAATATTAATATTAAAATATTAATATTGTAAATTATAATGAACCGATACGATATTAAGATTTTACCAATTATTAAAATGGTAGACATTTCTGTTTATTATTTATACAAGGTTCCGTAGCAAAATTTATTCTACGATAATAATACACTAACAAGTACGATAATAATAATAATTGCGTTTTTTTTACTGAGACAATATGCCCGGGTTCCATTCTTGGTTGAGCATGAACGTAAAATTAAAAAAAAATCAAATGCAGTTTTCTTAATTTAATGTTCCTAAGAATCTTAGTTCCTAAGAATAATTTTTCATATATTTTATGATTTCAGAGTACCTGTATAAAATAAATACTTGTAAAGCAACGAAGTTTGTAATATCATTGGAAAGTGTTTGGCAAGGCAACTGATTTTAAAGGTTCGTAACGCATTTAACGCATCTAAACCTCTCAAAATCATTTAAAAGTGGGCCGCAAAACTCTCCACTTATAAAGTATTGGCTGTGTTCGTAACTTCGTACACGTTGTATTCGAAAATTTTCGCTTGTGAACCGATAGGAACGAAAGAAACACTAAATATTACGTGAAGCTTGCTTCAATACATACATGAGAAAATTATAAAAACTATTTTTTTGACCTCGGTAACATAAGTACAATGTATACAAATAGATTTTTGAAACAAATAATGATAATAGATTGACACGGCTCGTTTACGATTTTATTATAGGTATTGTATTGATAATTGATAATGAATATTTGCGTGTGTAATTAATGTTTGCGACAAATGTATCATATCGTTAAGCAATAATATTTTAGTCGCTTGTAGTGCAAACGCCCTTTTCGGAGCAATGCAGCATAAATCAAGTTTTCAGTAGGGGAGGACTCTACGATGCTAAATATGGAGTTGATAGGGCGTCGTTGGGACCTATTGGATTTTGAAAATTAGATGGTAGAAAGAAAAACATACATATATTTTCACCGGTGGGAGGAGCGTCTATAGGTTTTCAAAAAAAAAAAAAAAAAAAAAAAACTTGGACTGGATATACTCGAGCGCATCAGATATTGGTAATATATATATGTCCCACGTGTCTCCGATGACGGATAATCTGCCGGTTTGGCTTGTGGGGGCGGTCGTACAAAAGGGTTAAAAGTGAGAAAAAATAAATTTACTCGACCATGTCAGATATTCAGAGGGGATGTTAAGTGACCCCAAACTAGCTCTCATTTAAAGGAACGACGATTCGCATGTGACGTAAGCTCGTGGCAGCTTTTTGAAAATGCAAAAACAAAATCGAGCTCATCAGATTTTCATACAGACGGTTCAGATTGATCTGCTGATTGTGTTGATCCAAAATCTGACGATTATTTGGAGTTTTTTTTTTTAAATCTGACGGTATAAAAAAATTAATTCATGGTTTGTTAAAATCACTGATTTTGACAAATAAAATGAAAGTTTAAAACAATATTTTTTTTGTTGTTTCCTATATAAATTTTACATTTTTTTTGTCTGAATTCATCCACACTTCATGTCGTCGTAGCAGATATTAAATTTACAAAATTAAAATCGTAGAACTTAAAATACAATAAACCAGCCAGAGAGTTATACATACAATACTACGAGTACTGTGATCAGCTGTGTTAGCGTCATGGCTGGCGCGTGAGGATAGAGAAATAGCAAAAGAGAGAGACAGAGAGAGACGCGGAGTAGGAAATACATGTTTTCCTGCAGCTGTACACGTCAAAATTTATTGACGTTATTGTTACTTCGGCTTGCGGAAATCGGCAGATTAAATTATCCTGTTATCCTCGAACTCCCTTAAGTCACGCTCAAGTCATCAGTTATTAAAATGCACCTTTATCTGCCACGGTTGAGTAAATCCCGAAATGCCCTCTTGGGCTTCCCCCATTATTTCGGGCAAAGGCTTTTTATCGTAAAATGTCCACAGGCTGTTTGAGGTCTATTTTATCGTTGACTAATCGTAGTCACTTGCAGGAGTCTGCAAGTGAGTTGTCAACCCTGGCATGATAAAGTGGTATAGATATAAAGTGAACATAAAGACAAAATTTGATCTAGCTATAGACCTACTAAATAAAAAGTGATGAACGACAGTGTCAGAAACTTTGATCAAGTTTTGTGGGCCAATAAGTACGTCGAGTTTAAACGATACACAATGTCTTTCGGACAGTCTTACAACTTAGCATGAATTCGTAACAAGCTCCAAGTTTTACGTACCTGTGTTAGTCCGACGCAAAACAATATTGCCAATAATTTGGACTATTTAGTGTCTCTTTTACTTGGCTGTTTAAATTCTGATATTTGATCTCTAGTTTGATTTCCATTTTATGGCCTTTGTTCACGCTAAGCCACGAATGTCCATTTTTTTTACAATTTCAAGCTTATTATGTTATTGAGCAAAATGCCATAACGTTTTTTTCCCATAAGAATTAATTTATTTCAAAAGAGTTAATTTTAATCATTTAGTCCAAAGGAAGAAACGGGATGATTTCTTTAAATATTTAAACCAGATTGAAATTTTTGGGTACTTTAAGAAAACGACGATTCTTTGTAATAAGTATATAATAAGGAACGACACGACAAAACGTAAGGGTTGTAATCAGAGGCTCTAGTATGAGTTTACGATACCACACCAATACTACACTCGCTAGCGAGAACGTAAAACTTTTGTATGGGAAATCGTGAACTGTCAATGTCAAATTATCAATTTTCCATATAAATGTTTTACGCTCTCGCTAGCGAGTGTAGTATCGTAAACTCATGCTAGAGCCACCGGTCGTGAAGCGCACGCGTCCTCTCTAAAAGCGTAGTTGGAATTCACTGAGGCCCGCCGGGGTGACATCATCGCCGCGTGAGTGACGGCGGCGCATGCGGCAGGGAAAAGGAAACACGGCACGTGTAAGTAAATGCCTACACGGATGAATCGCCCGTAGATGGTGCCCTCTCTCGTCAGCTTACAGTACATAAAGCGAATCTGTCGTAACGCGAATAAAATGTATGGTCCTGAATAAACTTACAGCTTGCGTATACGTAATATTAATGAAGCATATGAGTCACTTACGTTAATCCAACTTTGTAAAGATGCAAATTATTTGTTACGTTAGAAAATACCGATTCAAATGTAATCTTCTCTTACCAACATTATATGTATATATTTAGGTACATTCGTTAATTTTTGTTTTTTAAAGACGGAATTCAAAGCATTTATATGTAATTTAATATATTTTTTATGTAATGGTGTATTTATTACCAGATGGTGCCTGTGAGTTCATTAGCTTGACATCAAATATCATTCAAAGTGCTAAAGTCCAGCTTTAGCTAAGTAAGCTGATGCAGACGCTTTAAAGCTTATCCAGAGATAATAATAACGCAGATTTGACTATTAATATGACTAATCAAATAAAAAATATAAGGAAGAAAGATTACAGAGTGGGTCAAATGAATCAATCGAAATGGGACTGTGTTGTGTTATTGTATGTTATATTTGTAAATATAACGTGTTTTTAAACTCTGAGAGCATGGGAAAATCTTAAAGCAGAATGAAAACAGGGTATATTCTTATAATTATTTCTTATTTCAATAATTGGTATACAAATTTGTTTGGTCAAGCAAAGATAATAATGCCAGTTGTTGGGGAGCAGGAAATTTTGATAGATACATGGCGATTATTATGATTCACTGTTTTTATTTTTTGATTTACTTTTAAACACTTCTGTATACAAATTTAGATTTCCTCTGTTAAAACTATAAAGACAATTTCTCGGTGTCATAGACTACATAGATCCAAACTCTAGGGCTTGCCCACATATCAAACCTTCGTTTACATTTAAGGCTTGGTTTCATTGCCAACTCAACACCAGTAAATTATGGTCACAAATAAATAATTTTTACTAATTTTTAAGCGGTTCAATCGAGTTTCCTGTTGGTAACTATTATTTAGATTTTATTTAAATGCGAAGATAAAAAGGAGAGAACAGAAATTAGCATAATTTGAAAATTGAATAATACTAATTGAAGCACTTATTCATATAATTCACAAAAATGTCGGAGCCAAGTGGAACAAGACGCTTAGAATGTCGAAATAATTAGAGCCAGGCGTCAGCAGATACCTCCTGAATAATGAGCGTGAAAGGGGTGGATGAGACACTGTTCAGTTGGAATACACCTCCACACCTCCTATTAAGCCGCTGCTGCCTCGCGGCCTTCAGACACTCAGCTTCTCATTCTTTATTGTGACACTTAGAGTAAGATTTAGAAGATTTTCTTTTATTAACTCACATAATTCAAATGAGAGAGCAAATATGTTAGATTTTTTTAATACTACTACTATTTTTAATACAACTGTAAATAAAAATATCACATGAAAACACAAATTATCTTTCCTAATATTTTTTAAGAAATGTTTTGCATCATTATTAATTCGTCGCACAGCACATTGCCGGAGTTTCTTCTTTAAATTTTATCGATTTGTAGTGCAGACAAAGTTTATCCATTTTTCCTCAGACCGACAAAAACTATAGACAGAGCCCTTACGAACAAAAACGTTTTAAAAAGTGAAGCCGGTTCGCTGAAAATGTGTGCGAAACCCTACTTGTCGTATAGTGGCCATGCGTTTGTGTATGCAGTTAGAAATGTTATCCACTAACAGCTTTAATCCAAATTAATTATTACAATATTTGATATACCTAACTATATTTAAACAAAAAATATAGTTAGGTATATCAACTATTCGCGTCAGACTATAGAGCGTCCGTCACTCCATTGCAGAATCGTCTTCCTATTACCTGCCTCACTTAAGAGTGTGTATTTGTTCCATCTATAGTTTTTGTCGGTCTGAGCATCATCGGATTGCTTTTTCGTATGAAAAAGCAATCCGATGATTGGAAGGTTGATTATTCAGATGATGCAACTTGCACCTGCGGCCGTTTTAACTTTTGGTCTATTTCTTGCTGGTGTTGTTGAGATGAATCTGCTCTTCTTTTCGCTTCTACTCGTAACACTCAACTTTTTCTTCTCGCTGATCGCCTTTCAAATATTCAGATTCTAATACGTTCTATATCATCTAAACGTTTTTGATCAGTTCGGTTTGATCTTCTTTGACATTTTGGCGAGATATTACAAAAAAAGGCGATCAAATTTGAAAAAGAAAAAAAAATCGAACGAAATTGGTTGACTGCAACATCTATATCTATATATACATATAATAAAATCGTAAACATCAGTGAAAATCGCATTCAAATAGATTAAACCGTTTCAGAGATTAGCGTGCACGAACGCACAGACAAATAGACAAAAATTGTAAAAACCATTTTTTTACCTCGGTAACATAAGGTAACAAACTGTTTTTTGAAAAAATCTTTAATGTCTGTACACCGCTCGTTTGTAATTTTATTATATGTATGGATTTTTTTTAAATAAAATTAAGTCAATTTATAGTAATAAACAGCAAAATAAAAAGATAAAAAGTTTATACTTTAACAGAAATAATAATTACAAAAATAGCGCAGCGATAAAGGCATATTTACAAAATTTAAGAAAATTAAAAAAAAAAACAAACCTGATAATTAAAGCTATGTTTCAATATTTATATTAATTAATTGAAGCGTAGGAGTATAAATTAATTTATGTATAACAAAGCCCGCCTGTCCCATTTCGCCAGGATTGTACATTGTATTAGACGTACATATTAAATAATTTGTTCCATCAACGCTGTCCTCAAACATGCTTCGCATGACGTCACAACATATAGGTATCTGTCCACACATCGCTTTTAATTTCAACAAACCGAGCCAATCACTACTTATAAAAGATATAACTTACATCTTAGACGTTACAAAGAAAATTTATCGAAATATATTTAACGCGTAGTAATTTATATTGAATTTGAACAATAAATGTGTGAAGTACATACCAATTAGGATCACCACTCTACAATTATGGTATTAATTTGGTCATACATAAGTTGAAAAACGTGTTAATATTTGTTACAGCTAGTAAAAATACGTGCGATAGCTCATTTAATTGCAAAAGTTATAAATAATTTAAAGATTTAAGAAAAAGGGGTTCAGTTGTTTGCAAATAACTTTACGTATTAATCAGAAAATTTTTTGGAACAATACCCCGTTGCAAAAAAAATCACATATTTTTTCATAAAATGAACGTATTGTTACATGCGGGGTGAGTTAAAATGCCGTGTAAGAGTGAAACGAACGATTTATTTTCACAAATTAAGATGACTTTTGCGATGAAACCGTTAAACTTGCCAAAAATCTTCAATGATTCCCTTAATGTGTCGGTTCACTGTCACGTTCACTGTCACAAAAGCTTCGAAGAGTCGCTTTAGTAACGCTGGTTGTCGCACCAAACTCATCTCGCTCGCCTGCTCTTTTATTTATACTTGGCGCCAAACGCCTCGATGTATTTTGTATTTTCCAGAAAATGTAAACAAGATCGTAAACAAACCATTGAAAGTTTTGGAACGCTATTTCTGTTGAAATGAAATGTAAACTCCATGTTGTAAACATAAGGACCAATTTCCTTTGACACTAGTCGGGAAGGGACGTGGATACCATCGATAGGATGAGACGTTCGAGACATTCGGCCGGCGAGAATGCTTTTTCCAGAAAGTTCCATAGTTAGTCTTAACAGTATTGTTCATGAAGATTTTTTACAGTTAACATTCCAAATCGGATGATTGTTAAACAAAAGCTCCAAAAATTGTTTCGCTTCGTTGAGACCTTTTGACAACTATATATACTAAATGAGATTATCAACTTTCGTTATTTCTAATTGATGTAATCTACGAACTAATTGTGATTTACCAGCTGTGCATGCGACTTCGTACGCATGGTATTCGGTACATCGCATAACTTTTTTGTTTGTAAACAGGTTGGAATGTAATATACGCTAAATATAACCGGAAGCTTGCTACAATACATCAGTGGAAACCACATGAAAATCGGTTAAGCCGTTTCTGAGATTAGCGTGCACAAGGGCATAATAGGCAAACAACGATTTTATTCTGTATTATAAAAATACCTTCGCAAATAATACATGATTTTAGAACAAATTTGATTACCATAAAAAAGGTAAAATATATAGTGAGTCAACCTTAAAAGATAGACATATGACTCGCGGACTTTTTTTAGAACTTTTAAAGGGGAACAATTCCGTCGTACATGATTTTTGAGTAACTAACCGTTTACACAGCGCACGCAACGGAAGCTTTCAAAAGGGATAATTTTCCCGTTTTTGCAAAATTTTTCATTGAAGCTCTGCTCCTATTGTTGGTAGCGTGATGTTATATAGCCTATAGCCATAATCGATAAACGGACTATCCAACACAAAGAGAATATTTCAATTCGAGTTCCTGAGATTAGCGCGTTCAACCAACCAAACAAACAAACTTTTCAGCTTTATAATGTTAGTAAGTAACATTAAAAAAAAAAAATTAAAAAATCGTTTCTTTTGTCCAAAAGAATATACTGTTTTCGATAGATCATTTAAAATGATAAAATAACAATTCAACGCCTTAGAAAAATTGCGGACGTAGTCGTAGGCAAAATCTATTATTTATATAGACATAATAAAAAATTAAACATTCGTAGCAGGGGGATGGATTGGACAGTTTTGTGTGCTGGAGTCATAATGTTATTTCTTACAACAATAACGTTATTTCTTATAACACAATGAAATAACATCGCGTGTTCTGTGTAAAGGAAGTCCTTATTTATGTTTATAGCCGACGACAGTGATAGTCATGTACCATTAAGTTCGCTATCAGTCTGTCTGCTGAGCTATACCATAAAAAATCGTCCTCTATTCCTTATTATCATAAACTGGAACAATTAATTTTATAATCAGCTATTAATACGGTCATTTTTATGAATGCGTTTTTGACATTTCTTTATGTGCATTGCATAAAATTAATTTTCGATTAAAGGATATCGAAAATGAATGGCGATTGACACCTGTCAAAACGATAAGTATAGGCCATTAAACTAACCAATCTGTAATATTTTGGAGTTACCAGTTTTATCGTGAAATTTAATTTTTCATAAAATCCAAAAGAATTTTTCTTTTAAAATGCACCCTCCTTGGTGTGTTGTAATAGTAGGAGGCCATAAATATACTTTGCGCTAATGGCCTCTGACGGTGTAGAGAGCAGAGAATGGTTTCCGTAAACGTTTTAAGTGTGAATCACAGGAACAGTCACAGGGTCAATGCGCAACACTCGAGTCTGTTGTGCATTTTTTCTAAGCTTTTTGTCTAAGTTTGTTTTCAGTCTTCGATCTAGTCCTAAGGCAACCATTATGCAATCACAGTATGAACTTCAATACCAGTATGGACTTACCTATCAATATAAAAAATGAAATAGCACAAAGAAACTTAAAGAGTACATTAAAAAAATATTACCTAAATTAAATATAATAAGATTATATTTATCGGATTGAATAATATAATTAAAAATTATATTTATATAACTAAATTTAATAATTATTATATAAAAACACATGACTGCATAGAATGGGACATCCTGTGTAGCGAGTTGCACACGCACAAAGCATACCGATGTGTGCCGATGATTCGGTCGGCCGGTTTTGCATTGAGTGTAACATTGTTATTGTAATTTCTTGTATATATGATTTATATAGTGTAATGTGTATTGGCGTGAAGTAAATGTCTAGACAAACCAATAATGGTTTACAGACATTGTAAACATTGTGTATTGAATCATGTATGAGATAATAAATAAATAAATAATAAATAAATAAATAAATCACTGAGGCCCATATAATGTACAATGACATTTCCTTTAAAAAGCCAGTTCAGCATAAATTTATAGCTTTATAGTCTGAACGAAATTAGCCGTAGTTCGGCTCACGTCTCATTTATATTATTTTATGGACACTTCCTGCAGAGATCCCAAGTTACTTCAGAAATGAGGTCTATTTTGCTGGCATTTTCTTTATTATTTCAGGGACAACGATGAAATTAAATTACAGCATCTATTAAATTTTAGTTTGTCAATTATTCTTCATAATCGGCCCATTACAATGGAATAGATTTTAGTGATTATGAGCTATTTTAATTTAAAGATTTTAATCCAGAACGGATGATGTAGGTTCTGACCTGTCGAGAAGATATTCTCCCAGATGGACTATTATTAACACAATAGTGTTTAGATGGGTTACTATCGCGCTCTGGATGCGGTCGTGTGCAATCGGAAGACTTAGTACCTACATACAGTTTATTCCCTATGTCTGGAATTATGTACTTTTAAAATAGTGAAAAATAGGAATTGGACATTACACAACACTTGCACACACACTCCAAAAATTCTGACTTTTCCTTTGCATTAAGTTTAAATTAGCACTATATTTCTTGTACTTGTAACATAATATTTACGCAAGAGATAAGACAATGTTAAACAAAAATGAAACAACTATGGAATCGAACGAGGATTTAATCTTTGCTTAAAACGATCCACATAAAAAGGTTTCCATTAATTCATCAGGTTTTCTTTTAATAGCTAACTAACTCAAAACCCACACCATAAAAGTCTATTAAATTCTCCCCTACTGATGATATTGAGTCAAACTTTTCTAGTTTGTCTATTCTTTTAAACTCGAATTGATTTTAGATGGAACACGCTAGATCCGATTCACGTCGAATTTTGCTGAACTTAGGAAAAGTTATAGTAAACTTGAGGTTCTGGGATAGGTTTAACTAAAGACCGAAGCCGAAGTTTTGAACAGGAATCATTCTTAAACCAAGCGGAAGAGAAATACTGCTTGATTGAAATGGTTGATAACTTGTTATAGTCTACCTATTTGGATCTAATGTTATTTTGAAATTTAAAATATAGAATGTGCTAATTGCTTAACATTGATTTTAAGATTAATTTAGTTATACTTGTAATTGTAATTACAAATTAACTTATTGTTAAAAGCAAGTCTTGTCTTTTCACTTCTTTCTTTTCGATTTTTATCATCGTTCATATTGATACAACCATTAACAGGCCATAGATGATAGATGTAGAGTCTATATCAAGCAGTGGGTGTCTATCGTTATATTATGGCGTCTATATTATTATAGACCGAACTCATAAACTGCCATTGCCCACTACCACCCATCTTTTCTGTGTTTTTATTATGTATTATGTCCATCGTAGTTTTGTTCAATACGTGGTAACCATCTTTCGTTTTCAATGGTTGCAGTTTCCAAGAGCTAGGTAGACTGCCCATAGCTACTTAAGATTGCCAGTTCTATGAATTGGTTCTATTTGTCGGTGATTTTAGTTCTCGAACTAATTATCTCGTTACTGGGTCTATTTTTCTGGTATTTCGAGAGCATATAGCTCTATCCACACAACACTGAATAGCTTCTAACAACAATTACAATAAGATTGTTAATTGTATTGGGCTTACAATTAGGAGCTACGTCTCTTTGAAGTGATATATTAATTGAAAACATGACATGCTTCAGTAATTCTTAAACCCGAGTTGAATTTGTTGCTAGCCATTTTTCTCGAAATGGCATATAACGTGTGATAACGGGGAGAAGTGACTGGCGAGCTATTTTGAATATTTACATATTTGACGAGTTTGTTGGATGAGTAGTTAAGGTGCTTGCCTTAACACTCTGTTCTAGGGTTCCCGGCCGGGCCAATTTTGAAAAATGAACTCTTCAAATTTGTCTATGGTCTGGATCTGGAAATTAGTGGCAGGGCACACTGCGTTTCGCAGTCATTTAGGCTGCCCTTCTGGTGACAGTAACCACCCCCTTACAGAGGACCACCGGGAAATAACAGTACGTGTGCTGTTGTGTTTCGGTGAGTTAGTAGTCAGCAGCGCAATAGCATTAATCCGTCGCTGATAATGTAGCTTTCTATATGTGAAAGAATTTTAAAATCGGTCCAGTAGTTTTTGAGTTTATTTATTACAAATATACCTACAAAAATACATACATAATAATTTCTCTTTATAATATTAGTACAGATTTATTTGACTATTTTCTTATTTGAAATAAAACAATTTCTGTTATTTTTACTTGCAATCTGTCTTAAATTTGTCAATAAAATTTATTGTTTTGGAACATTGACAACAAAAAATAAACCTAGAAAGAAAATGTTCCCTGAATCTTTTTGTATTTTTTTACGTAAAAAACTTTTCTCTGTGTGTTCAAATCTTAGACCCATGTGTGGTGTGAATCATAAATCAAATCCCTCTCAATAAATCTTTACTTCATAAGAATCTGGCAATGACGGACTCTTTTTTGCTTCTTATAAGTATATATATATATAAGTTGAATATTTTTCCCAGGCGCATAACACCCACCTATTTGTTTTGTGATGTAAGTAATTTTAAAGAAAAATGGAAATTTATTACCTATTTTAAACAGATTTAAAATTCAAATTGAATTTAAATGAACAAATGAAACCATTTGCAATCGCTCAGTGACGGAGAGTGAGTAAATCAATCTAAACATTGAATTAGTTGATGTTGAACAGGGCATTTCGGCAATATTTTAGAAGGTGCGGCAATAGAATGGGGTGTTTTGCACCCGGACCACGTTCTCGCCTATTCATCAAGTCGGTGAAGCCATTACCTCGCCCGCCACCTGCACGATCCCAACTTTGTATTATGTTAGATTATACCCAGTCTTCATTCACTGAGAACATAACTTATTGAATTATATTCAGTCGAAATTCGATTTTACACGTAATGGGAATAACCAAACATTCATAAGATTCAATATTTTCTCCAACATTCGATAAACAATTAGTTAAACCGGCTGGTCCACCCTTTGCTATCAATTTTTTTTAGGAGAGCTACCCGTACTTGTGGAGAGTAATTAAGTACTAAGTATACGTTTCATTTCCACTCTTCGCTGCTATCACAAATTTTCCAAAATTCGAAAATACTTTATAAAAAATATTATTTAATCACATATGAAGATGCAAAATTTCAGATATTATTTATACTAATATTATAAAGCTGAAGAGTTTATTTGTTTGGTTGAACTCGCTAATCTCAGGAACTACTGGTTCGAATTGAAAAATCCTTTTTGTGTTGGATAGTCCATTTATCGAGGATGGCTATAGGCTATATAACATCACGCTACGACCAATAGGAGCGGAGCTTCAATGAAAAATGTTGCAGAATCGGGAAAATTTATCCCTTTTGAGACTTTCCGTTGCGTGCGCTGCGTAAAACGGTTAAAGTTACGTAAAAATGATGTATGACGGAATTGTTCCCCTTTAAAAGTTTAAAAAAAGTCCGCGACAGCATATGTCTATCTTTTAAGGTTGACTTACTATAACCTTTTTTATGGTAATCAAATTTATTCTAAAATAATGCATTATTTGCGAAGGTGTTTTTATAAACATGATATTAATCCTTATCCAAATAAATACGTTATTCATTAAAAGTATTTAATTTCACCAGTAACTAGCTGGTATTTACAGTTTACTTATTTTGTACACCGATTTACTCATATTATGGAATCATCTTCCACAAACGGCATTATAGAGAAAAGGTATTAATATTCTGTTCTGGATATTAATATTTTGTTTGCCATTCTGAGCTTTGAAGATGTACTCAACGCTCTGGAGCTCCACGGTCAAGCATAGGGCACGAACACTTTATTTACAAGCCACAATACTGTCCTATTTATATATTAGTAAAACTAATATACTATAACCAGTGTTGGGCAAAATTAAATTTTTGAACAACTAAAAATTAACAATTAATTAATTGTAATTTTAAAAACCTGCAACTAACAATTAATTAATTGTAATTTCAAAAACTTGCAACTAACAATTAAAACTTATTATTGTATATGGATGATAATAAGCAATAATGTCTTGATCAATATTTCATTCAAAACTTTTCGAAAGTATGTTTGGGTTCAGAAATATTTTTTTATGAAATTGCATCTAAATTTTTCAAAAATATTGGTTTAGCGTATTGCTTATTAACGTCTGTATGAAAATCACAGTTGCGTCAAAATTAAAATGTAATGTAAGTTATGAATAAAATTAGTACTATTACACGCCATTTATACCAATATCTGTTCACTTAAAGTCATGTATTTTTCAATATCAAAGTAAGATAATTGTTAATTTTAATTGTCTTTTAAAACAATTTAAAAAGTTAATTGCAATTAATTTCATTGCAAGATACAATTAATATGGATTAATTCAAATAATTTAATTGTAACATGCAGTTAATACTTTAATTGCAATTAATTTCAATTAAATAATCAATTAAAATTTTAATTGATTAATGCCCAACACTGACTATAACTAATAATAATATAGTAAAAATTTATTTATTAGGCACAAACAGTTATGGAAATATTTTTTTCTTTTACTTTCTAATTGGAAGATTACTGTTACCTTCTAATATAATTCTTACAAGCGACACACATCCGCTTTCTATTAGTGAAAATCTTATCAAAATCAAAATGTGTGGTTTAGAAAAAATTGACGGGAAACAGACACGAGGTGCGACATATAGATAGGTATTTGTAAATCTATGTCCAGCCTTTCCTCCATAACCACTCATTGCCACCCAATCATGGTTGCAGTGATAAATAGAACTTGGTCTGCACTTGCTAGTAAGGGAGTTTGGTTACCGTGGGTGGAAATTGGGTCGATGTGGGTGGTAAAAATGTGTGATAGGATACTTCTATCCTTTCCTAAAGCATTGCACGGCTCATACAAACTTGAGATTATGATGAATAGCATGCATAAATGCATTTGTGTGTGAGTGATAATGTTGAGAACGTTTCTAGAATATTTCACATTTTTCCAGAATGTTCTAGAATATTATAGGATATTTTTAAAAATTTTCACGAGCCCGTTGGATGACTGGTTAGGGTGCTTGCCTTAACGCTCTATTCTAGAGTTGCCGGGTTCGATTCCCGGCAGGGTAAACTTTGAAAAATCAACTTTTCATTGGCTCTGGTCTGGATTTGGATAGTAGTGGCAGGGCACACTGCATTTTCGCAGTCATTTGGGCAGCCCGTCTGGCGGCAGTAACCACCCACTTACAGAAGACCACCGTGAAATAACAGCACGTGTGCTGTTGTGTTTCGGCGAGTGAGTAAGGAATGCCAGAGTCCATTTCCCTATCCACTCCTAATCCCTTATCCTTAATCCTACTGCAGTCGGTAGCGCACTTGCAACAGCTTTGGCGTTGGTTGTGTTATAGGCGACAGTAGCCACCTACCATCAAGTGGACCGTCAGCCTGTCTGCCGACCTTAACATAAAAAAAAGAAATGAAAGACGAAAACTTTGCTTAAAAATTTGCAATGAAGATAATTTCAGTCCGGTTTTTAAAGTTCAAGGACAAATTTTTCACCGAATAGGCTCGCTAATGTCTTTACACAAAATACCTTCAAGCCTTCAAGTATATATTTTATTAAAAATGAAGAGCTTGAAATAGTTCAGCGTTGCACTCATAGGGGCTAAAGAGAGATATCGTTCAAGAGTTACAACGTCTAATTTATAACCACAATCAACTGGGCAATGTGTTAAAACTTTTCTGATTCTATAACCATTAAGCTTGCGATGTATTTTGACTCGGGCTATGCCGGCTTTCGCAGCTAGTTCATATAGACATTTTCTTGTTACTGAAACTCATGAATGAACTCTTGTTTTTAATGAAATGTTATTTATGTATTTAGCAAATAGGTATAATATTATATATATTGTATAAGATTGGACTTGAAATAAGGCGTACGTTCGATCAATGCTTTCGAAACAGTATAAAAGCTCTTTTCTCAGAGTTGTACATATTTCTATGGCATTTTCTCTGTGCCCACTTGAAATGCAAGTTTTATATAATGACTATCGCTGCTCTCTACAATAAAACGCCTACGACATTTTAAGTATGAATTCCGCAATATGCAACAATGTCTCCGCAAGAAAATGAGGAAAAAGGAATGCTTTAAAATACTTTGCTTGATAGATAAAGACACTTTTTTTTATTTCGAAAATTTCTACTTTTCTTTCTTAACATAAAAAAATACCCTTGTCGAAGTTCATTTCCATAGTTGCTCAACCATACGTTTCCATAGTTGACCTCCGGACTTCCGGAAAAGAATAGAGGCCTTCGAAATGTGGGCATATCGTCGTATGCTCCGCATTAAGTGGACAGATAAGGTTTCAAATGAGGAGGTTTTGAAACGAATGGCCAAAAAGACAGAATTGGTTCGTACCATTGAGCAGAGAAAAGTCGCGTTCTTGGGCCATATATTGCGACATGAGAGATACCCGGCTGCTACATACAATAATGATGGGAAAGATAGAAGGAAAGCGTAAAGTTGGCAGAAGAAAGTATTCAACAATAGTGGAGAGGCACAGAAAGAAGAACATAAGTACAAATTGTTTTTCTGAAAAAATATTTAACGTACACGGCTCGTTTACGATTATATATATATATAATCTTACAAAAGAGGATCTTCGTACAATAACAATTAAGGAGGAATTCGACTGTGCGGATAGATTCAATTAGACAAATAAAGCGGTCCATGCACGGTACGTTTCTAGCCATACATCATTCGACGAGCAATAGAAATGCTAGGTTGCGTCGAGTTGGCTATTTATCAGGCTGTAGCGAGGCCATTAGCGAGCTCCAAACATGCCGGATTAAAATGTTAACTAACCACCTTTGTCTTCGCTGCACTAACAATGCGATGCGGTTGTTACGCTTTAATGCCAGCTCCGATAATATTCCTTACTTACAAAGAATCAGCTACATTTTGTCTTTAATTTATACAATGTAGTTAGATATGCCAAGGTATGGATTTAAAATTGTATCACAGTTGTATGGGAGCTCTATTTATTTCCAACCGCTTTTAATTTCGAATATTTTTAATTATTATGTTAAGATGGCTGTCGGTCCACTTGATGGTAGGTGGCTACCGTTGCTTAAAACACAGGCAATGCCATAGGTGCTGCAAGTGCGCTGCCGACTACAGTATGATTAAGGATAAAGGATTAGGAGGGGATAGATAAATGGGCTCTGGCATTCTTTACTCATTCACCGAAACACAACAGCACACGGTGGTTTTCCGTAAGGGGGTGGTTATTGTTGACAGACGGGCTGCCCAAAATGACTGCGAAACGCAGTGTTCCCTACCATTACTTTCCAGCTCCAGACCAGAGTCAACTTTGAAAAGTTCATTTTTCAAAGTTGACTCTGCCGGGAATCGAACCCGGGAACCCTAGAACAACCAGAAGATGCCTCGAACCTTGAAAATATTTAGGTTGAATGAGCTCGGAAATACAGACGCCGCCGGCAGGGAGTTCCAAGCCTTAGCAGTGCGCATTATGAGATATGTTTTAAAGCGCTTGGTCCGAATTAGAGGGATTTCGACAAAGTAAGGATGGTAATCAGCCGTGCATCTGCATGTCTGATAGAAGAAAGGGGAAGGCGGTATGCTTGTAAAGCTTTAACAATGATTATGAAGACATTTAGATACTACAATAAATACATATAATTACATAATTATTACAATAAATAAAAGTGATTGTTAATGGAAAGTACAATAAATTATAATAAACACAAATAGGTGAAATGAACCTGTGAGCGAAGATTATTTGCACCCGCGCCACGTCCTGTGCTATACATCACCGGCGAGGCCATGGGCTTATTCCGTTCTACCTGAAACTCCAATTTCTTGCACAAAATTAATCTTGTTTTTGCGGAACAAATTTGTTCAACTTAAGCTTACTTAGAATAAAAAGTATACAAGTTAAAGCACCTATTAACTATGTAAAATTTAAAGGGATTAAATTTTGAATTGAAAATGAATTTTAAAATTAAGGATTCCCTTAAGCTTACGTTGTTATATGTAAAAAAAGCCCTCTGCCAGTCTCTTCAAATCTGTTTGTTCGTTTACCTTAATCTACAAAACAGCTAAACAAATCTGGATGGGACCTTTATTATCGGACAAACCACGAACAGAATAAACTGGACTATTTTTTATTCCATAAATATTTACAATTTTAAATAATGTCGCGGTTACAAATACAATATAAGCACAATCCTGACTCATTTATTTGAACATAATTTTTATCAATGCTCACAAAGAAAAGGACTTTAAGGAAACGGAAGGAATCGAAGGAGACGAAGAGTTAAAAAGGTTTCCTTATGTACTCACATTTATCAGATCCGTGAAGAGAATTCGACAAGGCTTTGTGTAAAATTACAAGTTGAAACGCAATTTTTGCCTTTATTTGAAATTTGTCAATGATTTGAAATTATTTACTGTGAGTACTTGATTTGTCTGTATTTTCTGCAGTAATATTATAAAGAGGGAGAGAGAGAGAGAGAGGAATTTCTAAGTTTGTTCCTATGTGGAGGGTTAACTCCGGAACGGAATAATTATTTCAAAAATATAGATAGATGCTATATTTTATGTATATTAAAGTCGCCGAAATCGCGATCTAGTAGCATTGTAAAGGAAATGAGCATGTGTACAGTTTATATGCTATGTGAATGTGGAGAATAGTCGTCAATAAAGCATTGAGATTACGATAGTTCTCGATAGAGATACGAGAAGTAAGGATCGAGATATATTGTTATGATAGTAACAATATAGATCAATCCAGTAAAGTGTGAAGTAAAGATGCAAAGTCAGGCCTTTGAATATATCAATTGACATTTTACTGTCTTCTGCACTAGAAAAGCAGTTTGATGTTTACTGGCAAAACTTATTAAAAAACTACAATAAAGAAGTTGCATGTTTTTTATTTAATACTAATTGACCCGCCCCCAGATTCGCCTGGGGTGCAATTTTTATATATAAGAATATTCCCCGTTTATCCCTCTTTCCATTAGCGAAAACCGAATTAAAATCGGTCTACCCGTTCACGCGTGATGCCGTGACCAATGGAAATGAGGATTCATTTTTATATATAAGAAGAGAAGAGAAGAAGATATAAGTATTGATTAAATTTGGTTATTATTTGATATTCTAAAAAAAATTATTCCATTTTGCATTACTTTTTTTATATTATTGTTACTACTAATTATGGAACGTTCTGGAAAAAGTGTTCGCGCCGGCCGAAAGTTTCGAACGTCCCACCCTATCGATGGTAGCCACGCCCCTTCCCGACTAGTGTCAAAGGAAATTGGTCCTTATTTTTACAACATGGAATTTACATTTCAACAGTAATAGCATTCCCGATCTTCCAATGACTTGTTTACAATCTTGTTTAGATTTTCTGGAAATTTCGTAATACATCGAGGCGTTTGGCGCCAAGTATAAATAAGAGAGCAGGCGGGCGAGATATGTTAGTGGTGCGATAACCAGCGATACGAAAGCGACTCTTCGGATCTGCGACAGTGATCCGGCGACACATTAAGGGAATCATTGACAACTTTTGGCAAGCTTAACGGTTTCATCGGACAAGTCATCTTGGTTTGTAGAAATAAATCGTTCGTTTCGCCCTTATACGGCATTTTCACTCACCCCGCACGTAACATTATAAATGAATATCAAATAATGAAGCTCATATTTTACATTATCATTTTGAGAGTTTAAACTACTAATAGAATGAAAATAGCTTCTTCTTCTTATCGTTGATATATATCCGATATAACGGATATTTTGATATTTATTGTAAATATCTGATTTTTCGAATCCTGCCTATAACACAAGCAACACAACAACTTCAAGACAAAGTGCAATAAATTAATTTTATCAATTAGTGGTCATTATAAGTTCAAGTGAGCTGCTGAATAGCAGATAATAGGAAAATTTATTATAAATTAAACTCTTTCTTACTTAGATCTGTAGCTGCTGGTAATATTCTGATTGAGGTTCCTAGATTTGTTTAATTCGAAAATACGTAATTTCGCTCTGCATTGTAAATTAATATTGTCTTAAGTTACTTATAAAATTTTAATCAAATCAAAATTTTCTTAATATTTAATTTTAATTTTTAATATTGGTTTCAAACGGGTTTTTATCTTTTTTCTTTTTTCTAGATTATATATGCGGAAAAATTTCAATTGTATTTTAATTAATTATTTAATGTTAAGGATTATTTAAAACACTGTCAGTGTCATTACAAAAAAAAATACTAAACTATGTCTCAACACGTGTTTTGTCAAACAGCGTCTAATGGCATTTGTATACAATTTCACAGTTTAAACCCTGCCTCAAATAATGTTTAACCTTCGCTATTACAAAATAGTGTTTGTCCTTTGACTTACCAAAACATCGCTAGGCAACCTATAGGCAACCAAATGTTGCTATTTTAAAATTATAAAATAGCAAATAGTAACAATAAAATAGCAACATTACAAAACGTTCGTTCAACTTCATTTGGTTCAATCCGAAACGTTCCTTTCTATGCAAATTTGTTATGTGCTAATAGAATATCTTACGCAGAAAATATTTTAAAATTATCTATATATAAATAAAACAGTGACGTGTGTGATTATAAATTAATTATTGCTCTAAATACACCGCCATAAGTATGTTTTGGAACCAAAACTTACGTGTATAATTAGTACATTGTACACATAGAACAGTGATCGGTTGAAAGAATGGAATGTGTTTATCGAGACTTGTCAATCGTCATTACTCATTGTCAAATGAGTATAATATAAATAAAAATTATGGAAAAAAAATGGACAATTGCAATATTAAAATAAAAATTCGTGAACGTGAAGAAAATTGGGTTCAAGAATAAAAGGTAAAACAACCCGATATTTCATCATAATCCTAACCACACCACTAAATACAACTTGCGAAAATTAGAGACAAAGCAGTAGACTAATTTTGAGTCTTCGACAAGCATTTACATGTATTTAAATATGAAAAGTATTATTTAAACCGTGCCTAACTCTAACTGCTAACACGCTTTTGTAATAAAAAAATTTTTAGACACATGTTCAATGTATGTTTATCTTTTTTGTAATAACACCCTGTATGTTTTCCAAAGAAAATATAAAAAATATATAGAACAACATGAATAGCGCTATTAGTAACATAGATAATAAGATCAACCACAAAAGTCAATAGACTTCAAAGAAAGCGAACAAAAGTATAAAACTACAGTGTCAACAATAAATGTCTACTGTTCTGCAAAACTTTAACTTAATTAACGGCATTTTATGAATTTGTTAAACATTTCAATAGACTTAGTCTGAAGTTTTAAATTTCGTTACAGTTTGCACCTGTATTAAGTCGGTAATAGAGTAAGTTACCATGTTCATGAGTTTCTAAGAAAATCTATTTCAGAAAGTAATCTCGAGACGCCTGCATGCATCACCTGTTACAGTAATGTTATTCCTATGAACATGATCGAGTACAATGGAGCTACTTGATATTTCCTTTCACAATATATGAACCATTTATAAATTATGTATCTTGCTGCCCACGCTTTTGCATCTTTCCGTTGTGCGATGCGAATAAACGATTTCCGTCCTCAAAATGGAGAAATCGCGTGGAAACTTCAAAAAAACGGGACAAGTGCGAGCTGAACTCGCGTGGAGAGGGTTCCGTACGATGTTACCTATCCGCACAATATTGAGTGATTTACCATGTTATTTTAATATCATAGACTTCTTATAGGTTTTCCTATAATCTATAAGTACAAAACTAATTTCTGTATTTTTTTTCAAAATTTTAGGTTCAGTAGTTTCGGAGAAAAGGAGGGGGGGATGGTCAATTTTCGTCTATTTTCTTGAATAACTTGGAAACTATTTATTTTAAAATTACAATATATATTTAAGATCTTCACAATATATTTAACATCTTCACAACAAGACCTTCCATTTGATATGTCACACGATGCAGTTTTTAAATATATATTTTTAAATTTTCCACCTTCCCCCAAAAAATGACCTTCCACATACAGATTTCATCTATTCACGTCACACCTCTGCGTTTGGGTCTCAGAAATTGATATGTGTAACAAATTTCAACTTAATCAGTCTAGTAGATTCTTCCGAAATAATTGACTGTGAGCCACGGACAGACGGACACACGAGTGATCTATAAGGGTTCCGTTTTTTTATTCAGAAGTACGGAAAAAAAAAGGAATCTAATCTATACATATAATAAAATTGTAAACGTGCCGTGCCTGTACATTAAATATTAAAAAAAATTGTGCACGTACCAGTTAAGTTACTGAGGAAAAGAAAATTGATTTTAGAATTTTTGACTGTTTGTCTGTGCGTTTGCGCACGTTAATCTCAGAGCCAGCTTAACCGATTTGAATGCGATTTTCATCGATGTATTGTAGCAAGCTTCCTTCGGTAGGTAGGTATATTTAGTGTAAAACCGCATTCAAATCGGTCAAAGCGTTTCTGAGATTGGGGCTAACAAATGCACAGAGACCAAGGGACAAACAGACAAAAATTCTAAAAAAGATTTTTTTACTTCGGTAACATACGAGTAAGTGCAACGTGTATAAATTGTTTTTTTTTTTTTTTTTGAAAATATAATTAATGTACAGACAAGGCTCGTTTACGATTTTTTATATTATATGTATATAGATAGGATAGGAACGTATATCAGCACGCTATGTATTAATCAATAACATCGTCTATATGTGTGTCAAGTTGGATCCAAAATCGTCTAACATTTGAGAAAAAAACATCCAAGTATTTCCAAAAGCCTTTTGTTTAAGATAATAACTTATATTAGGTACAGACAAAAAATAATATACATGCTAATTAACATGTTCATTTCATTTATGTCTAAAACGTGAATTCATGTTATTACGATGGCAGAAACGGTGAGTTATGTGACGTTTGCATTTATTTTTCTTTATTATGGCACGTTCAATTTTTATTGCATTTTCTGCGGCAGTTACAAATCGATTTGGCATTAAGCCAATAGCATCATTTTAATATGTAGCTCGTTTGTAAACTTATCGCGGATTTCACTATTTATTCGTTGAGTTTTTCACTAAATTTACATTTTGACGAGCCCGTTGGATGGTTAGGGCGTTGTTTGTGTTATAAGCGACAGTAGCCACCTACCATCAAGTGGACTGTCAGCCTGTCTCCCGATCTTAACATAAAAAAATTCAGTTCTAACTTAACCTAAGCCTAATTTGTTTCATTAAGTAATCTTTTAAGTAGTATTATTAAACAACTATTTAAAATATTTTGTAAGTAGTTCATAAGAGATAATTTTTATATTAAAACATATTATAATATTCCTATTCCAACCAAAATGAAGTTACTCTTCTCATCGGTTGATTTTCCATCATTACGTAATGTTAAAAGAAAACTGCTCGAGAAAAACACTTTTCCGATAAACAAAAACCTTAAGAATTTTATCAAATTGTTTTCGTAAATTTGGTTTGTCTTGGGAAATAACTTTGTTCCTACATTGTTACTGTGGGTTGCCTTCATTATCCTTCTACGGAGCGAATGAAAACTTGATTTAAAACGATTTTGCATTCACTCGTCATGTTTTTGTGCAAATAATTTGACAATATTCTTAAGTTTACAGTATTAAATACAGTTTAACACATCAAGTCAACTAAAAACTTAATGGCTTCAAAAGTTTATGTAAGTGAACAATAAAAAAATCTGTTGAGCAATATTTGGCAATATATACATATTTGTACATATAATAAAATCGTAAACGAGCCAGTCCTATACATTAAAATTTTTTTTTAAAAAAAAAAGCAATTTGTGCACATATTACTTACATATGTTACCGAAGTCAAAAAAATAGTTTTCAGTATTTGTGTCTGTTTATCTGTTTGTCTGGACGTTTGTACACGCTAATCTCAGAAACGGGCCGCGGGTCGACGGTGGATCTGATTGGTTCTTTTGGAAAATTAGCAGAAAAGCGTTATTTTTATCGCCTAAAATGAGGAGTATAAAATAATAGACTGTATTTAAAATAGTTTGATTCGGGCAGATTTATACGATAAATTATAGTTTCTGAGAAAAAAAAAAATAGTAAAGTACTGCTTAAAAAACGTTTTCTGAGGCTTGCAGCTTAATTCTGAACTGATAGATGGTCGGGCTAATTCAATAACCAATAGCTCATATCCCAAAAGTATCGTGTATACAAATAAATATTAATAAAGAATGAAATAAAAGTAAAAAAAAATATATCTTAATGCATAGAACTATCGAAAATATTATTATATTTTCGGCTAAAAATCTCATAAGTGCAAGAAAATTTTTCATCATAAACTTGTTTCATGTGTATAAATAGGTAAAGAAAACATTACTTTTTTAATTTATTCTCATTTTTTTATGAACTGATTTTCTTCATTTTTTGCTTAGCAGTTACTGACAAGATAACTCATACAGAAAAAATAATAATAAAAAAAATTAAAATAGTTTGATTCCCCATAATGGTTGAATGTCAAACAGTGATAGCATTAGTATATAGGATATTTAGGAATAGATTAATCTAATTTTTTCCTTTTATACTGTTTTTTAACGTTTATAATGGAACAAAAAAACTTGCTTTATTTCAGTCAGTAAAATACATAGAAGATCAGTACCTAATGGATTTGGAAATGAATACAAAACCAACAGATAGGAGCTAAACCAACAGATAGGAGCTAAAATCATGCGAGCTTCTTCATTAGCTGAATATGGTGTATTATTCTGAGCGTGTACACACAGCCACGAAAGCACTCGTCCTGATATAGCCAAAGAGATTTAAGGCACCTTATGTAGGTTTAGTAGAGTCAATATCGTGTAGACCGGTTTCAACTGATCAAACAAGTGAACAAAGCACAAAGAGACAGCGAAAGGGGTAAATACCTTAGAAGCCCGTCACACACATTCGTTTAGGCTTAGCGGGCGGTCTCTGTAATAAATGCCGGAGTTAGCTTTTTCGAAAACCTCTTCTGAAAAGTGTCTTCTCCTACTTATCTATTTGTATTATTTCTCAGCTTTTTATATTTTTGTCAGGTGTTAAACTTTTTATTTATATTTTTAGACGATCCCTCGGGAACAGTACTTTTTTATCTGGATGAAAGGTACCGTATGTGCTTTTCTATATTACTGACAACGTGTATGTGCGAAATTTAATCATGATCGGTTGAGAAGTTAAAGGGTGAAAACAAACAAACAGTCATTTTCGCATTTCTAATATAGGACTAGAGATTGAATTCAATTGATTGTAAATTTATTTTGCATGTGTAAATAGTAAAAAGTAAAAAGTGCCATACAGATAAATAATAATAATGGCAGCTATCACCATTACGTCATCTCACACGTTGGATGTCCATAAAACTTTCCAGTAGAACCGGTCAGAAGCAGCTTGGGTCCAGTGCAGACCTGCAGTCTATTTAAGGTTGTCTGTTCATCTCTTTTTTTTAAATGTTAAGATCGGCAGACAGGCTGATGGTCCACTTGATGGTAGGTGGCTACCCTCGCCTATAACACAAGCAACGCTACAGGTGTTGCAAGTGTGCTGCCGACTACAGTAGGATTAAGGATAAGGGATTGGGTAGGGATAGGTAAATGGGCTCTGATATCCCTTGCTCACCCACCGAAACACAACAGCACACATGCTGTTATTTCACGGTGGTATTCTGTAAGGGGGCGTGGTTACTACCACCAGACGGGCTGCCCAAATAACTGCGAAACGCAGTGTACCCTGCCACTACTTTCCAGATCCAGACCAGAGCCAAATTTGAATAGGTCGTTTTTCAAAGTTGACCCTACAGGGAATCGAACCTGGAAACCCTAGAACAGAGCGTTAAGGCAAGCACCCTAACCACTCATCCAACGGGCTCGTCAATCTTACAGGAGAACCACGAACGTTTCACATCAAGCAGGCATGCCTTCCTTCGGGTTACGTCTGTGACTTTCGTTTTTCTAAGGATCTCTTAAGAGGGCACTTTCCAACTCTAACAGCTTACTTATTCCATACTACGCAATTCCATGATTACTCATTAACTATAGGTCGTAGCAATACATAAAAAAATGACATTTCTGGGACATAACATGAAGGTTTGCATCGCAACAGAAAACTTAAATTAATTTTGTATCTAGTTTAATTAATTTCTAAAATGTGCAGAATTTGTGACATTTTCGCGGGTTGAATTCTTGTAATTACTGACTAAAATCCAAAATGCTTATCCATGGAAAAATCCTACCTTTAATGTACATTTGAAATTGCGATGTCAATAGCTACCTTCTATAAAGGTTTTTCTAAAATATTTGAATTGCTGGCGTATATTTTGTTGTTTTCGCGAGTTAAATAAGTAGCGCGATTATGTTGCGTCGCATTCTGTCTTCGGTTATTCGCATTCTCACGCTCGTACAGCGCCACCTTAGGTCCTCATTTTTTAGGTCTGTTTAGTTCGTTGAGTTTTCTTACGAGGTCCATAGTTACAATATAAAAAATATACAAAATTAAACTATAAGAATATGAAATATGCGCTTTGAAAAGACACATATTTCAAAACAGTTAAACTTTTCCTAACCTTATACTATTCACAGTACGATTTACATATTTCAAAATATCATTTAGAAGTAAAATTGTGATTTTTTCGGATTATTAAGGCTATTATAATAATGTCAAATTGTGATTTTTCGTAATTTTTTCATGACTACAAACTAATAAATTATTTACTTACCAATAAGTTAGGAATATGAAATAAGTAATTACTTAAATAAATAATTAAAGGGACTAAACAGCGTGAATACATTTTAATGTTTTTAATTAATATATTCCATGTTACCTATAATTATGTATAAAAAATGTTAAGATCTATTAAAAATGGGACAAGTGCAAGTTGAACTCGCGTGAAGAGGGTTCCGTACGGCGTTACCTATCCGCACAATATTGAGTGATTTACCATGTTTAATCTATAAGTAGAAAACTAATTTCTGTATTTTTTTTTCAAAATTTTAGGTTTAGTAGTTTCGGAGATAAGGGGGGGGGGGGTTAATGGTCGGACACGAGTGATCCTATAAAGGTTCCGTTTTTTTATTCGGACGTACCGAACCCTAAAAATGAAATATATGAAACCAGGAAAGCGAATGAAAAAAGAACTTGAAAATTTAGATGTTGAATTTGTTAAGCATGTTTGAGCACTAAAAATAATGCAGATAATAGGAATAACAAAATGATTTAAACTTCATTAGATCTCCTCCAAGTGTTTTCTTATAATTTTATATAAGTATTAACAAACTAACGAAAAAGTCGTTGGAAGTTATATTTATTTCACAATTTTCTCACTCCACTGTATCAAGTAAATTTATAGTCACTAAGTTTTTCTCGCAATAAATTCATCTCTTTCTTTACTATTGTGCATTTAAAACGTACAATTTCCACAATTGTAAAGAATTTAATAAAATAATTTAATGTAAAAATAAGGGAATATTTTATGCTAACATTTTATTTGCTTTTTATTAGACCTATGTTTGCGTAATAACAAGCGTTTAACTGCCCATAAAGTCAGATTTAGGGTGGATATTTAGGGTGGATACATGTGTGATATTTTACTGTTTTCCGGCTTTAAGATTCATTGTTTTGAAAGCTTATTGCGTATTATATAACCAAAGACATCACAAGGGTAAGTCTGCAAATGAAAAGAACTTAATTAGATACTTCTTGGCTTCTTTCTGGCTGACTTCTTGGCTGTAAAAGCTAAAGTGCGTGTTTTTTGTTTATTAACTCAAATGACATAATTACCTATTTAATGCTCTATACTAAATATTTATAAAAATTTAGTAACATTAGTTATTAGGAGGCACAATAACATCTATTCTATATCTATATCTATATCAAGGCTGCTCAACCTTTTTAACAGTCCGGCCACACGGTGGATTCAGACGTTCACGATGGGCCACTGACAATTTTTATTTCAGTTACTCTCAGGACATGCGCAATAAAAACTGAATATTGGCAGGATAACTAACTATTTTAGCCAAACTTATTATGAAAGGATTTATAAAAATTTCTATATTTTGTTTTTTGTTCTGAATACTAAATTAATAACATACCTTTGACAGCCAATTTAAATACAAAATTGTCAAAATATATGGGCCAGTTACTCATCAACAAAACATAAATAAAAAAAAAAAACACTTTCAACAGTCAAACTATAACATGTGCACATTCAATTGTTTCTCGAAAATGTAACGGGCGCGTAGAGTTCTACGTTCCTTCGCTGCAGACAATTTGGAGGGATTTTTCTGTTTGGTGGGTATTTTAAAACTTACTTGCGCGGGCCTTTTAAAATTCTTTCGGATATAATATATCTTATATTTTAAATAAGAATTATCTATATCTATATCTATATCTATATCTATATCTATATCTATATCTATATCTATATCTATATCTATATCTATATCTATATCTATATCTATATCTATATCTATATCTATATTTATACATATATCTATATTTATACATATAATCGTAAACGAGCCGTGTCTGTACATTTTTTTTTCAAAAAACATTTTGTTCTATACTTATGTTACCGAGGTAAAAAAACATTTTTTTTTAATTTTCGGCTGTTTCTGCGTTTGTTCACGCTAATCTCAGAAACGGTTTAAAAACAAAAAAAGTTACGTGCTATACCGAATACCACGCGTACGAAATTGCGGGCGCAGCTAGTGAAAAATAAATTGCCAAGGCTTTACACACCAATTGTGTGCTCCCCAAAGTAATCGCTCTGGATAACCATACAACGGATTGGAGCGAAATAAGGCACACTCAGACTTACAGTTAACCTCGAAAAGGGGCTGAGCCAGAAATCAAACCTGAAACCAAGGAGTCAGAACGCTTAGCGTCAACTCGATCGCTAACCACTCGAGTAATGGGTTCGTCAAATATCACTAAGTTTCAGGGCCACTTAGCGATTCCACACGATTCCTTACTTCGAAACCACGTCATATCCTCAAATTGTTACGATATCTGCTAAAAAGTTATTCTCTTACATATATATAAAACATCATTTGCGAATGGTGCACAGCAAATGAACTGTTAGTCAACGGTGATAAAACCGCTATAGTACCGTTTACCAAAAAGAGGCTACTGGACAAATTAAAGCCACCTCTAGTAAATGGTAAACGAGTTGAATTTTCCTCAGAGGTCAAATATCTGGGAGTTACTTTCGACCAGAGACTAACGTGGAATACACACATTGGAAATGTGATAAATAAGGCTAAGGCAGCCTTATTTATCAGTCGTCGAATGGTAGGGAAGAGCTTGGGCCCGTGTCCAAAGCTCACCCTCTGGCTGTACACTGCTATTGTGAGGCCGATGATCGCATACGCCTCTATAGTATGGTATAGAAAAGCCAACCAGAAAACGACCATCGACAAGCTTAATGGCTTACAACGTTTGGCATGTCTGATGATAACAGGAGCCATGTCGAGTTCCCCCGGAGCATCTCTGGAGGCTATCCTGGGCTTACCGCCTCTAAATCTATTTTTAGAGAAGGAGGCGAGAACCAGCATGCACAGAATGATGAATCGGGGTAAACACAATTGGCTGTCCAAGGTACTCAGAGCTCTAGAAGACTCAGTACTAAGGGATCCTATCTTAGGCATGCCTACTGATACAATGGTACCACAGTACATAGAAGCAAAGTATTATACTGTGGAGCTACTCTCAAGAGAAAACTGGTCAAATAATAAGATCTCTTGGGAGGAAGGTAGCCTTTCTTGGTATACTGATGGGTCCAAATCAGGACCTGACGTAGGCTGTGGAGTGTATGGCGGTGACCAGGACTACAGGACCAGTGTAAACTTGGGACAATACGCCAGCATCTTCCAAGCAGAGGTCTTCGCCATCTTAGAATGTGCGGAAATCAACCTGCAAAGAAACTACGTCAACCGTGTAATTTACATTCACTCAGATAGTCAGGCTGCACTTCAGGCACTACAGTCAGACTAACTCAGACTCTACAGTCTCAAAGCTGGTGCGAAACTGTGTAGACTACTTAAATACCTTAGGGCGCAAGAACAAAGTGGTCCTAAGATGGGTACCTGGCCATATGGGGATCGAAGGCAATGAACTGGCCGACGAACTGGCTCGTGTAGGCGCAAAAGGTAGGCTAATAGGTCCTGAACCTATGTGCGGACTACCAAATAGCCTAGCTCGCTGGACCATATGGAACCAGTACTTTATTAAATCTTACAAACGCTGGACTGACTTGCCAGGTTTGAACCATTTCAAAGCGCTCATTAAAGCCTATAGTCGAAATACAACAAATCAGGCTATGTCGCTTAGCAGGAGCAATTTGTGCATGCTATCTAGGGCGCTAACGGGGCACTGCCGCCTCAATAGGCACCTTAAAGTAATGGGGCTCACTAGTACGGGAGAGTGTCGCTTCTGCCATGAGGCAGAAGAAACACCAATGCATATCCTGTGCGAGTGTGGCCTTCTGATGCACAAGCGCAGTCACATCCTAGGAAGCCACACAATGGCTTGTGAAGATGTGAAGAATGCCTCTATCAAAAAAGTACTACAGTTCCTTAACGTGGTAGGTATAGGTAGAGAGCTTTAGTTCACGTGGCGATCACAATATTTCAGCAATGGACGACGTGATACTGGTACTCTAGCAGACAGAAATAGCCACTAAGACAAGATAAAGGATAAAGGATATATATAAATGTCATGACAAGACATTACGTATTTTGATAGGTAAGACAAAAGTGTGAAAACATAATTGCCATACAGAATCAAGGCCCAGGAATGTTATCTGCGATGGTAACCACGATCTTACTGGTCTTATAATTTTCTATCATTCTTATGAGGTCTGTGCGCATATCTGTCGAAAACAATAAGTAGGTAAACAGGAATGAGACGGGGTCTTTAGTTATTTTTTCGGGGAGAGTTATCTTGCGGTACCTTAGCGCCTCAAGTGCGACGTGCATTCAAGCAAGAAATGTGCAAACAGAGTCGGAATATTCATGTGTGTTAATATTCATGGCCACGATAGCACCTGCTGCACTCGAGTCAAGGATCACAGTGTATGCGGCTGATCTCTGTGGCGTTCAGTGTACACTCGGGTTTATTCAGCCAGAGGGTTGGAGCAATGTAAAAATTTCACAGTAAACACATATTAAATTCAAATTCATATTTCTTGTAAGGCTATTTTGTAGTGCTGTAAGGCTTTCCCTATCAATACCCTTGTATTATTAACC
The DNA here is from genome assembly GCA_910589475.2 of Bembecia ichneumoniformis. Lineage (NCBI taxonomy): Eukaryota > Metazoa > Arthropoda > Insecta > Lepidoptera > Sesiidae > Bembecia > Bembecia ichneumoniformis. Next base: position 6,289,092 of record OU342533.1, on the reverse strand, counting down.
TTCGGTCGGGTAGACCGAACCTAGAAGAAGGTTCTACCGAGGTGGAAGGTTAAACAACTTTGATTAGGCCTAAAGATTTAATCTTTTAAATAACTTTATGAAAAGACATCCCCTTGATATTATTATTATGTATTATTATCATTATAGTATTCAAATTTAAAGTACAGTTTTATAAAAAAATATAGATTTTCCAAATTTGTTAAAAATTCCTTAATTCATAATCTTTAATGTGATATACACCACGTTTATAAAAGTTTCTTTAAGTTTTGGCACGAAAGGTGAATAGATGTCTGACAGTGGTTTAAGAATTGTGTATGAGAACAAAATAAACAAGGGAATATGCATATTTTTTTATATTTTCATACGATAGGTTATATCGTTATATAACCGTAAAAAAATATTCAGCGCCAAAAAACAGAAATTTGGTATCAAAAAAAGTTAAAAGTAACTAACAGTTACGGGCATTTTAAACACCCGCCCTTTTGTCTACAATACAATCAAATGTTAATCTACACGCTTGTTGACATTTCATAGACGTCGACGTCACATTCCATAGACTTTGACGTCACATTCGATCTGACCGTTTCAAGTATTTTGAATTTCTCACATTTTTATGCACTTTTTAATAATTATTTTCTTAACGAAAAAGATATAATATTAAAAAATATTTACATAGACATAATTCTAAAGCAAAAATGTTGATAAAAAATATATATTTAAGCCTTTTTTGAATTAGACGCATATTCCCTATTACTGCCAATTAATTTATATAATAAAACGGTGTTGATAATAAAATATCGAGAAGGAATTTACTGTGTTGGATCTACGCACACGAAATAAAAGTCTTCGAGAAAATATGGTAACGAAAACAAATGATTGATATTTGTATTTTTAGAATATTGTTTATACATTGAAGTCCTTGCCATAAAAACAGATATTCTTCTAACCAAAAAAGAAATGACTTGGAAATATTATTTTCCTATAGATACGTAGGAACTTCTTTTATAAATAACAGGTTGGGGATAAAGTTTCTTCGCATTTTATGTGAAAACTCAAAACATTATTTTTTTTTTAAGTTTATTTACATTTAATTACAGTATATATATGTGCCATTTTGTTCGATAACTTTGGCCATCTTGTAAGTAGTGACATGATCCCGTTGCTCTAGAAATTTAAGGACTTCTGATCAAAAAGAAGCGACAAGTAGTTTTGGGAGTCCTCCTTGATGTTAACCTGACACTGCCTAAAGAATTCTGAAGAGACCGAAACAGGTGGAAATCTGAAGATGCAAGGTCAGGCTATATGGCGGATGCATTAACACCAAACTCTCTTAATTTTTTTTGAGTGACTAAAGATGTGTATGGTCTAGCATTGTCGTAATTAAAGACCACACCCTTTGTATTGATCAATTCCGGTCGCTTTCTTTTAACTTCTTGCTTTAATTTCATCAGTTGTTGGCAGTAGAGATCCCAATCGATGGTTCTATTGGGCGGTAAAAGCTCATAATGAATCCTTCCAATCCCACTATACACACAGCATCGCCTTATTGCGGAGTCAACCCGGGTTTTGGGTTATACGAAAGCCTGCCCGACCTTTGACCACGACCTTTTTGCACGTTCTTGTCGTACGTGATCCACTTTTCATTATCAGTTATCAATCTCTTCAAAAACGATTTTCATTACGAGTCAATAAAGAATCGCAAATGAGTACACGATTCATAAGGTTTCTTTCAGTGAGCTCGTGTGGCACCCAAATATCGAGAATTTTTGTGTACTCAGCTTTTTTCAAATGGGTCAAAACTGTCTTGTGGTCAATATCTAGTTCTTCAGCTATGTTGTAACTACTGATATTCCGATCTTGCTTCACTTTTTCAAAAATGGCGTCCAATTTATCAGTAACAGGGCGGCCAGAGCGAGGTAGATATTTGACATCAAAATTCCCGCATTGAAAACCAACTTTGTGCTACATTTACTGACACTGCATTAGGTCCATAAACGTCACATTTTTTTCGCAGCTTGTGTTTCATTTTGTAATAAAAAATTTTAATGTATCGAATTTATTCATTAAATTCACTCATTTTGACAGGAAGAAAAACAAATGAAAAATAGCTGGAAACAACATTTTACTAATTTGTTTCTTTTTTGAAATGTAATATTTTTAATGACATCAAAACCAGCCAGATACAAAGCCAAAGATATTTATTACAAGTTTATACATACTAAATGCGAAAAGACATTTTCCCCGACCTAATATAATTACAGAATACTATGAAAAAATACTTTGCCGTGCCGTACTTGGAAGACAACACTTAAATAATTACTTATATTTTGTTTCTTTAACTTTTCGATAATTTTGTCCTTCTTTGTTTCGGTAGCAGTCAAACTTTAAGCTGAATGTTATAAATTGTAGCAATCAAGTTTGTTTGGAAGGAGTAAAGTACGTGTTAACATAGTCCAACCATACTTACGTCATACAGTCAGGCAACGAATGTATGTAATTGCGTAGAGCAACGTTCTGCGAACTCGCTTCAGTTTGCAGGCTCGAACATTGATCGTTGCCCGACTGTATGACGTTATGGTTAGACTGTGGTGTTAGTAAAGATTGAGTAACATGGTGCGCGTACTTATTTCGTGGCTAAGTACTCACTCCCATAATTATGTGAATGTAATGTACGCTGGGTTTTGTGCACAAGAAAGTTGGTAAGTCAGCGACAGGCGCATCTTGATTGCTAAAGCACTTAAAACTTTAATGTGCTGTCTTGTCGTTAGTGCACATACATTATGCAGGCAGATGCTACCTAAATTTTGTTCCTCATTTCACTGATGATTTAACTTTTGTATGAACACATTTGAAAAATTGAAGTATTTAGTGCTTAGTAAAGAGAGTAGATGCGAAGTAAGAGATAGTAAGAGATACTTCTTACTTTGGTTCCTATTCTCAACTATTTACGAATTAAAATTTATTTAATTTTTTTTAATTTAATAATCAGCTAACAAGGGTGTCCGTTTGATGATAGGTGACTACCGTCTCCTATAAAATATGTAATGCCAGGGAGATGCAAGTGCACTGCCAAGATAGAATAATAAAATAAGGGAATTAACAATATAAAATAATAGAGTTATGGATCACAAAGAATAAATTAAAAAAAAAAATTAACAAATTTAATAAATAAAGTAGCTAATTTTAATAACCAATACCTAAATTAAACTGATACAATACTTTTTTTTTTTTTTTTTTGAAATAATTGCGAAGTTTGATTCTAAGTGTGGGTTATATATATTTATTACTAACTAGCTGAGCCCGCAACTTCTTACGCGTGGTATTCGGTATAACGGGAAACTTTTGTTAACCGATAGGAATGAAACAAACACTAAATGTTAAGGGAAGCTGGGTACAATACATCAGTGAAAACTGCATTCAATAAGCTGTTTCTGATAGCGCGAACAAACGCACAGATAAACAAACAAAAATTCTAAACACATGACTAAAAACTTCAATTTTTTTGATTTCGGTAACATAAGTACAACGTGCATAAATTGTTTGAAAAAAATTTGTACAGACACGGCTTGTTTACGATTTTATTATATGTATAGATAATTACGCGGACCAAAGGCCGGCGCACGTTGGAGGGTGGCACGGCAAAGAATATATTTTAATTTTTTAATAGAATTTGAACATTAGAAGCTTTTAATATAATTCAAATTTCCTTGTATTATTCTACTGCAGAATGCCGCAACAAGGCGATTGTTGCCTTAGCATAACACAATAAAATTTGAATTATATTAAAAGCCCTTAAAGGTACAAAATTCTAAACTCAGATTTGTGATGTTGAAGACAGAAATAATATAATAAAGCATTACTTCTACAGTGTATAAAGTTCACTTAATAAAGAAAAAAAAATCTCATGAAACGCTCTGTGTTAAAAGTTATGTTTAAACTAACCAGCTGAGCCCGCAACTACGTACGCGTGGTATTCGGGATAGGACGTAACTTTTTCATTTGTAAACCAATTGGAATAAAACAAATACTAAATATTACGGGAAGCTTGCTACAATAGACCAGTGAAAACAGTATTCAAATCAGCTGAGCTGTTTCTGAGATTAGCGTGCACAAACAGACAAAAATTCTAAAAACTATTTTTTTGACCTCAGTAACATAGGTACAATGTGTAAAATTTGTTTTATGTATAGACATGGCTCGTTTACGATTTTATTATATATATGTATAGATTGCATATGAAAAGTGTGTTTCTAAAGGCTGGTGCACATTGGAGGACTGCACGGCAATGTATTTTTAATTTTTTTCATAGAATTTTGTACCTTAAGTGCTTTTATATAATAGTAAAAAAGCACTTACAAACACAAGCGTTGTAACATCAAGGACAATTTTATTAACGACAAAACTTCAATATGTCGATATTAAATGTAAAGCATCCAATAAGTCACAACACTGACTTATCTTATGGTGTATTTGTCTGGCCGCATACACTAACAAACACACAAATCGCTTTTTATTTTATTTTAATTATACTGTTTCAATTATGACTTCAAGGATACAAGCTCTGCTTGGTACAATTATAAATAAAATTATAACAGCTTCATTACTATTCATCAAATTCTAAACAGCTATTGAAGCTATTGTAAAATATTTGAAAATTTCATCGCACTTTGAGTGTTAAATAAATTTTTCAAACGCTTCACACATCAAAGCAATTGAGTTTATTGCTATGCTATAGCTATACTAAAATTCCACTTTATTTGTTACTCGTATTTTGTTTGTAAGCAAACAATCGTAACTGATACATTAAATTGAAACATGTGTAGATACAACATTGAAAGTAAACAGAAACAATGTTATCAATTACTTCTTTCGGAGAAACTAACAACAATTACCATTTTACTATCTCGGGATGTATCAGTTAATACTTTAAATACCACTGTTTTAACAGCATATCTTTTGTATTGTTATGTGCGGGGGTGAGTCAAAATGCCGTATAAGGGCGAATCGAACGAATTTTTTTTCACAAACCAAGATGGCTTCCAAAATCACTAAACTTATCCGATGAAACCGTTAAACTTGCCAAAAGTCGTCAATGATTCCCTTAATGTGCCGCCGATTCACTGTCGCAGATAACTTCGCAAAAGCTCCGAAGAGTCGCCTTCGAATCGTTAGTTATCGCACAACTAACTCATTTCGCCTCCTGGCTCCCTTATTGATACTTGGCGCAAACAGGCCCGATGCATTTCAAATTTTCCACAAAATCTAAACACAAGGACCAATCCCCTTTGATACCAGTCGGGAAGGGGCGTAGCTATCATCGATGGGGTGGGATGTTCGAGATTTCCGGCCAGCGCGAATGTTTTTTCCAGAACGTTCTATTGTTAGTCGTAACAGTATAATTCCCACAATAATTGACCATTGCGGATTGAAATTACTTTATATGTCTTAAAAAATAGCTTTTTCGTTTCGTTTATTCGTCTTCTTATGCACCTATTATATAATCAGTTCTCATCCACACTGAAAACCAAGGATTGTATCTAAGACTGATCTTTTGGCAGCGAAGCTGAAATCACAAAGCTTTTTTTAGAGTTTTGTTCACTAGATTAATTCACATGTAGTCATTTCATTTGAATATATTATCATGAGTGAAGGTAATATATTGATACAATATGTTCGTTGTTGGAATACAGACATCATATTACGAGCGAAAGAGTGATTAAGTATCAAATTAAATGTATAATTTACGGCATCTGGTAATTAACGTGCGTGGCGAACAATTATGTCTCTAAATTCATTAATGAATCCCTCTGCTGAATATTAAAGTCATACTTGATGGATATTTCTTACTTTAACGTGCAAGACAGGTAACTCTTTAAAATGTAATCTTTACTCATAAAATGTCTTTTGTTCTAATCAACGCACAGCCAAAACTATTAAGTCTAGAAATCCGAAATTTGGAACATAGGTTTATTTTATGACGTAAGCATCCTCTAAGGTGATTTGTAACATGCATGGAAAACAATGACGCCATGTAAATTATTCTATTCATCCGGATTGTGCCTAGTGGCACCTTGTCCAAAGCGGATGAACTTTGCATCAAAAAATAACTAACGAGAAATGAAAATAACTTATCTATAAACCAATCAAGACTTACAAGTAGTAAAAATACAAATGCTTCATCAACTCCTTATTGTCATGTCCTGCTTATCATTATCGCTTCACTGTTTCTTCATAAAATGTGTGTAAGAAATTATATTATAAAGTAAGCAATTTTAAATATTTACCTACTTTTAGCACTAATTCACAAGCATGAATGTTAATAACGCAATTTGTATACTTTTAATGGCTGAAGCAAGGCGCAACGCGGGCGGTATTTGACTAATGAGTCTCTACTTTCAAACCTAGCTGCGTTGACGTTGGCAAATAGCCGCTTAAGGCGGGGTACTCAACTATATTTGTATGTATCATTAAACAGACGATAAAGTTAAGTCTTCGCTTATTAAAAGACTTGCCTCTGCCTGTTAACTCTTACTCAAACATTATCTTTTCGCTTTAAGTAGATATTTCCACACGAGACATTTATGGAACTGATTACTGTATGAATATATAACATTAAATGCTTAACGAAAATATAAATATATAATGTGTTTGGCGCCAAGTATAAATAAGAGAAACAAACAATACATGATTTAATATCTAAATAATTATAAAATTCATAGTAATCTAAGTCAAAATGTACGCTTTGTCTTATTTTAAAAGCCACAATAAAAAAAAAAACATTGTCTCCCAAAAAGCAATGTTTCTTTTTCATTTTTGTTCGTAATAAGCAAACATTGAAGGATAATTTGATGAAATCGACAAATTAAGATAACCAATTTATAAGCTAGTAAAACTCACTACAAAATTATTATATTATTATGCTATTATAACTATTAAAAATGCCCGATACACGAATCGACAATACGCGTGCTACGAGTGCTACGAATTTAGCTACGAGATCGCTACAAATCGGGGATCGATGGGCCCTAATTCACTAACGCCATTTAAGCGATTCCACGCGATTCCTTACTTCGAAACCACGTCATATCCACAAATTGTTACGATATCTGTTAAGAAGTTATTCTCTTACATATATATAAATGCCATGAAAAGACATTGAGGTGTTTTGACAAGATATATGTCTAACAGATATCGTAACAATTTGAGGATATGACGTGGTTTCGAAGTAAGGAATCGCTAAGTGGCGTTAGTGAATTAGGGCCGCTTGATTCTGTCTGGCAATTATGATTTCACGCTTTTGTCTTACCTTATCAAAACACGTAATGTCTTGTTACATATGGCATTTACATATATTGTAAGAGAATGACTTTTTAGCAGATATCGTAACAATTTGAGGATAAGACGTGGTTTCGAAGTAAGGAATCGCGTGGAATCGCTAAGTGGCGTTAGTGAATTAGGGCCAGGTGAATTGGTATCCATTATTGGATTGACCCATTAATGTTATGTTTAAAAAGCGTTTACATTTGAATAAAAATATGTACTTAGTAGTTTCCGCGACCCCGCTCATCTACAGCCGCGCAGGAAGTCGTTGGGTTTTAGCCGGCAGGGCCCTGATTCTGTATCGCAACTATGATTACACGCTAAGTCTTACTCTTGCGAAAACACGTCAATATATTAACTTGTCTTGTCAATGAATTGAAATGTCTCTATTCTGTATGCCTCAAGACAAGTTATCTTGGCACCTTACGATTTCACAGAAACCACAGTACACAATTGTATTTATTTGACAATTGGACTGCCAGCACAGGATCCATTTCATATTTTAATATTACTTTGCTCTATGACGTAATGACGTTAACCCAGCTGACAGCTGTTTACCGTTTGAATGTTTATTTACTTTTTAAAATCTTGTTAAATAAAACGGTGTTTTATATAATATAATGATCTATAAACAATTATTTCTTACAGTTGGTGTGGATTTTAATTAAATTTGCAGAAAAACACTATGCAATGCATTTGATTTAACAAATTCACACACGATTCCGCGGCGTTTTAAAGCGTGGTATTTTTGACAGTTCAAACCGCGCCTTTCCCCGTTCATTTCGTGCAACATGTCATAGAGAATAAGTTTTTAGCACATGTCGTGACAGTTTGAGTAATTGAAGTGGTTTCGAAGTAAGGAATCGCTAAGTGGCGTTAGAGAATTAGGGCCCTGGAGTCCAGCAAAACCCCGCAGCGTCCCCTACGTTGCCGCGTATGTATTGGGAATTCCCAATGTTAAAAAAAAAACCTCTTCTGAGTACAGTGATATAATAGAATATAGTCTCGTGTATCGGTAAGTGAGAAGGCTCGTCAAAAGAGGCCATTTTTCGGCAATATGTGGCTGCAATACTGTGGCCGGAAATATTGCTAACAATGCCAGCTATACTATGCAATATTTTAAGTATAACCCGGTAATTGTGGCCACATATTTTTGGTATTATGTTAAGATCGGCAGACAGGCTGACGGTCCACTTATTCGTAGGTGGCTACCGTCGCCTATAACACAAGCAACGCTACAGGTGCTGCTAGTGCACAGCCGCCTACAGCAGGATTAAGGATGAAAGATAGGAAAATCGGCTCTGGCATCCCTTACTCACTCACCGAAACACAATAGCACACGTGCAGTTATTTCACAGTGGTCTTCTGTAAGAGAGTGGTTATTGTCGCCAGACGGGCTGCCCAAATGACTACGACCCGCAGTGTGCTCTGCCACTACTTTCCAGATCCAGATCAGAACCAACTATGAAAAGTTCATTTTCAAAGTTGACCTTGCCGGGAATCAAACCCGGGAACCCTAGAATAGAGCGTTAAGGCAAACACCGTAACCACTCATCCAACGAGCTCGTCAAAACATTTTCGGCCGGCGTGTAGCGGAACGATCGCCTCGTAATCGAAAATACTGCAATGTTTTTGGGTCATTTATATTGGTGTTTCGTTTTACTGTATGGAACATCACTTTCTCTCTTTCAGTACGACTTTTTAAAATTCAATTTGTATTTTTTGAAAAAAAAAAAAAATATCGCTTATCAAGAATTAATTCCTTTTCTATGGAAGCCAAAGTGTCACGCCTACTTAAGTAGGGCCGAATCCACATTTGCGTCCTTTCTTTTGTTTTTCTGCCAACAGAATGTAAGTGGCCGCGTTGAGCGTCATGGCCTGATTGTGCGGCCAATTTATGAGTCTGAATCATGGGCCATACTAATGCAGTCATATTGCAACGTATAGCCTAGTAATTGATTGCTCAGCCATAAAATGCAATATAATGTTTTTGTGATAGGCCCGTTTAGACAAGGAACTTAAGGTAAAGGAGAGACCAAGCCTCTCATTTAATAGAAATTTATAGAATTCATTTTTTAGGTTGCAAGGGAAGATGTATTTATTATTAAGAGAAAGAGACGAATAATTGAAATTTCCTGAAGCCTTAAGCCTTACGCAGTGTGTATTGTATATATCATTACTCGTTTCATATCTTAAAACCTGCGTGAACTTAGGAGACAGTATTTTACATAAAAAAAAATACGCGGTCTTTATTATAAATTATAAAGGTATGTCCTTCACAATTTATAATTCGCTATATCAAGATTTACGTGTCAGCAAACGCTAACCGTTTGTTACAATAATCTCCGAGGAGTCAGGGCCGCAGCCCGCTCAAAGCCGGGCCGCTTTGGTAAACTGATTACGAGTTCAAATTAAGTCGTAAACTCGTAACGCTCAAATTAAACACTTCGGAGACATTAACGATAACATTACTTTTCACGGAAATGTTAAAGTTATGCTAACTTTTTGTTAGGTTAAGAATTTTTAAATGCATGTAAAGATAACCACTTCACATATTTTCTTTTCTTTAAATTTGAATTTACCGCGCTTTCTTTAGGTTTGAATTTGCCGCATTAACATCGTAGGTCACGTATGGCCTACGAGATGTCACGACAGACAGTAGGGAGGTAATGATGATAATGAGTGGGTAATAACTATTAATAATTTGCTTTGCTATAAACTTCCCTGAAAGATATAAAAAGACGTAAATAAAAGGCTTCGAATTTTGTTTTTTCGTTATTTCAGGTGAGTGAATCTTGTAAAACTGAAAATGTAGTTTGTTAAATAATTGTAAAATTTTGTAAATAAATCAAATCAAAACAAATCAAAATATTTATTTATCAATTAGGTTTCTCCAAGAAATTCTTATGATCATCATTTAAATTTACCAGGGTTTCGGAAAAATGCCAAGATGACGATCCTGAGAAGAAACCCCGAAAGAAACTCAGGAGACATATACAATACTAAACATAATATGAGCTCCGAATCCAGGCTTTAATTCCAGGCTTCATTGTCACTTAAATAATCAGTAACCTTATAAATAATCAGTAATAGCCTTTCGAGAGGAGTTTGGGTTTAATGACATCTTTAAATTTATTTATAGATAAGGTTCTGATCATCTCAGGCAGTTTATTATAAAACCGTATACACTGACCCATAAAAGAATTACTTATCTTGTGGAGTCGCGTCTTATGTAAATCTAAGTTATTTTTAAACCTAGTACCTATATTGTGTACATCACATTTTTTATTAAATTGACTAATATTTTGATGCGCGTAAATTAAATTTTCATAAATATACTGACATGTAACAGTTAAAAACTTAATTTCTTTGAACTTTTCTCTGAGGGAAGACTTGTTTCAGAGAAACGCAACACGCCTTTGTGTAATTTTCCTAAACTGTTCCAATATACGAGTAAAACACCATCATATGCATTGGGAATCCTAAGTAATGTTATAAATGGCAACGCTTTCATTTGCATACCTGTCGTCAGGATGTATCGAAGTACAAAGCCGGGGGCGAGTCGTTAGTATTGAATAAGCATTTTTTTTTATAGAGCAGTAAGTATGCCTGTACCTGTATACTCGTATAAGCTACTAAGTAGTTGAAATAGGTCGTTTTGGTTGAAGAAGTTTCTAATGAAACGTTGTTTAGAGCGAACAATAAAGGAGCGTAGTTATTGTAGTGCCGTCGGCACTGCCCCCGTCTGAACGCTTCCGTCGTCTTTAGTACTACAGTATTCTATTTAATGGAATATCTCGTCTATAATTACGCTTAACTATATTAAATAAGAAGTATTATTTCACGTCATCTCTAATTTTCAGTATTGTTGCGGACGGCGGTCTAAAGTTACGTAAGTCTTATATATAAGGTAGTAATTTTAAGCACCTACTAAAGTGTAAATATAAGGTAATATTGGTTAGCTTAGGAATGTTATTTGTAACACCAATATATGTAAGAAGTAACGTACCATAGATGTAACAGTAACGCCACAAACAACGTGTAAAATTGTATAGGATATTTTTAATCCCATGCATTTTTATCAGCTAAATAATCTTTTATCAGCTAAAAATAATAATATGGTTTTTTAACATGTTTACAAATTCACGTAAGACTTCAGGGATTTTATTGTAGTAGGTTTACATTGTCCTTTAAATAATTTATCTATTTTCGACGATCCTCTAATAAGAACTAAGCTGCCGAGCATGGCACATAGACTCAAAATTGCCTGTCTGTGTGTATTCTATAAGATGTACTTCGGAGAGTGTGCTCGAGAGCTGCATAAGATCACACAGCCTTCCTCTTTCTTCTATCAGACATGCAGACGTATGGCTGGTTACCATCTTCACCTTGTCGATATCCCTCTAAATTGGACAAAGCACTTTAAAACATCTTTTATAATGCGCACTGCTAAGGATTGGAACTCCCTACCGGCGTCTTTATTTCGAAACTCATACAACCCAAATCTTTTCATGGTTTGAGTGAATAGGCATCTTCTGGGCGAGCTCGCTTCATCGTCGGCCTTTTTCTTCCTACATGGATAGATACTGTTCAAGAGTTCAAGCCTTGTGTGAATCAAGACAAGTTCATGTTTATTTCTAGCATTACAATTATGAATATCACTGCTTTTTTTTAAACTATCAATATTTATATGAACATGGTACTGTAAAAACGAAAAATGTGAGGTAGAGGCATTCTCTATTGTGGACTAAACTAACAAAAAAAAAAGCTTTCCAAAGTCTTAAAACTATCTTGCCCAATATAGGCAATACAATATGGCAGCCTTCATTTTTTAAATTACTGTGATCTATTTATTACTGTATTTTTATTATTAGAAATATCACGCCGAGTAGGGGCAGAACTCTTGAACAGTGTCTGCCCCCGGTAATTCGATTCACCAATGCTAGAAACGGTCTCTAGTGAGAGTTGCTAAAGTTAAGTTAGTATGAAAGTTGTTTCGTAAGTTACTGTTTGTATGGCCTGAGCGTCTCGCGCTCGCCCAATGGTCTGGTGTCACACTTACGACCAAAAGCGTTAAGTTAAGACAACGGGGCAGCGTTTCTATTCAGAATCGGTACAGTGAGATTTAAGAGGCGATGCTTGGAGATTTATGAACGACATATGGGAGTACTACCAGATCTTAATGAAGCATAACGCTATTTAGATACAACTTTGCTGTAATTGCTGTGTTTTTTTTCTTCTTTCTTTTATGTTAAGATCGATAGACAGACTAACGGTCCACTTGATGGTAGGTGGTTACCGTCGCTTATAATACAAACAACGCCACAGCTGTTGCAAGTGCGCTGCCGACTGCAGTAGGATTAAGGGATTAGATAAGAAAATGGACTTTGTGTGTGGATATAATAGCAATTTCGTTTCATAATCTGGGGCCCTAACCAAGATGCAAACGCTTCCTTTGCGTACTTACGAACGAAAGAAATAAAGCCCGGTGATTGGTTGTTGTAACAACTTCCATTTTCTTATCTAATCCCTTAATCCTATTGCAGTCGGCAACGCACTTGCAACAGCTGTGGCGTTGTTTGTGTTATAAGCGACGGTAACCACCTACCATCAAGTGGACCGTTAGTCCACTTGATGGCAGGCTAGGGCCCCTGCATATACTTATTCAGTACGTAATATTTTCAATACCAATCCAAAGAGGCTGAAAATTCAAGCATCAAAGTAACTAAATACTTTCGAAGCAAAATAATAGGTAGCAACAATGAAAATAATATAACTAGTAAAGATCCTATATAAAGATCGACAATTTTATATTGTTACGACTAACCATGGAACTATCTGGAAAAAACCGTTCGCGCCGGCCGAAAGTCTCGAAGCTCCCACCATATCGATAGTAGTCACGCCGCTTCCCGGTTAGTGTCAAAGGAAATTGGTCCTTACGTTTACAACATAGAGTTTACATTCAACAGAAATAGCATTCCCGAACTTTCAACGGTTTGTTTAAAATCACGGAATAGAAGAAAATTCCGTGTTTTACAATCTTGTTTACGTTCTAGTGAATTCGAAATGCGTCGAAACGTTTGGCGCCAAAATATAAATAAGAGAGCCGGCGGGCGAGAGCGTCAGTTAAGCGATAACATGCGATTCAAAAGCGACTCTTCGGAGCTTTTGTGAAGTTACCTGCGATAGTGAATCGGCGACTCATTAAGGGTATCATTGATGACTTTTGGCAAGTTTAACGGTTTTATCGCGCAAGTTTAGTGATTTTGGAAGTCATCTTGGTTTGTGAAAATAAATAGTTCATTTCGCCCTTATAAGGCAGTTTGACTCACCCCGCACGTAACAATATCAAGAATATCCGTAGGTTATCCTTAACTACTCGTCAAAAATAGGAGTTTATTTTTTGATTTAGTTTAACGAGCAGTAGACCTCATTTGAATCAATTGTTAGGTAAAGCAGAATAATCAATATTATTGTATTTTACTTGATAAACATTATAGTCAAGAAACAGTTGGGTAATGGCCAATTAACAAGTATTAAACTTCAATTTGATTCATTGGTTGACATCAAAACATAAAGCCACTCATCGTACAGTTGTTGTGTACATTTAGAACTTAGAGCATTTTAGTAAGTAAGTTATTGAACTTAATAAATAACTGTTAGTAAATAACAGAACTGACCTTTAAGTCCTTGTACCTATATTAAAGGATGAAGTTGAGAAACTGAGAAACTTCGTCATATTTAATGAAACTTCGTAAATTATTGAAGGCTAGGATTTTCAAATATTGTTTACGTACAATCTAAATTATATGTACCGTTTTAAAGATTTCTGTTAAAAAATTATGATAATTAGATAATTAATGGTCATACTTAATTGAGTTCTGTTTTTATGTTATAGTTAGGGATCTATTACGAGTCAAATGATAAAAAAGAACTGAGTGTACTGCTTAATAAACACATTTATTCATAAAAATAAAATAATTTATTATTAGCATATATATTATAATTAACAATAATATATTATTACACCGTGTCGTCATAATCATTGCCTGCGATTTGGTCCGTGCCCGTTTTTCTTAGCTGTTAAAACATTTATTCAATCTTTATTGCTCATAATGTATTTCTGTAAAGTGTTAAATTTTTCATTTTTATTTTTGAATAAAAGTGTGTATTTTTTAATACTTAATCATGTAATAAAAAACGGGATCTATAATGGATCCTGCATTAAATGACGACTTTCCATTTGCCAATAGGGGATCGGACAGTAATCAGATTAAAATCTAAAATGTACTTAGAAAGAAAATATATAATTTTTTACGATTATTTATCGAATAATAATTTAATATAATTCATTTAAATATTTTTAAATGAAGAAATAAAATTTTATTATTTACAATATTTTTAATCTAGATACTGAAACACCAATCACAGTGCGTGACGTCTTTGTGGGCAATCATTGTCTTATGCCAATGCAGCTGTTTTGTTATGATATGACCACAAATCACGTTACGCGCTCTCAGATGAACTGTCGTGGCGTTTTGGCGGCATTTTCAAACAAACAATATTAAAACATGATTTTGAGTACCTGAAAGGCTATAAATAAATAAAATAGTATTTTTTATGGGAATAAATATCCATGAAGATTAATTTAAAACACTTTCTGAAAATTTGTCCGATCCCCTATTACGCAAATTGTATATTTAAATATCCATCTCATATAAATATAATGAGACTTCTTTAAAAGTTATAAAAAAATGGTTTTCTGAGTTATTTTCTTTTTTATGTTTTTGATGTGAAACATCTATAGGCGCGGGTGAAACTGATTGATAGCGTGGTGACGCGTCGCCACGGACACGATGGTATATACATATACATGGTAGTGTGTACGGTGTGGTGACGCGTGCCGTGGTGATTGTTGTTGTTGTTGTTGTTGTTGTTGTGATTGTTGGTGGTTGTTGCAACTTGATATAAATATTTAAATTTTTATATTCAAAAAAATAAATAAACGTTAAATAAATAAATAAACAGTCATCATTTTATTTCACTCGATGTTTCACATCTACCAGGCGTCCCGTGACGGCTCATTTTTTTTTAAAGCTGCTGCAAGTGCGCTGCCGACTACAGTAGGATTAAGGATAAGGGACTAGGAGGAGATAGGGAAATGGGCTCTGGCATCCCTTACTCACTCACCGAAACACAACAGCACACGTGCTGTTATTTCAGGATGGTTTTCTGTAAAGGAGTGATTACTGCTGTCAGACGGGCTGCCCAAATGACTCGAAAACGCAGTGTGCCCAGCCACTACTTTCCAAATCCAGTCCAGAACCAAATTTGAAAAGTTTATTTTTCAAAGTTGACCCTGCCGGGAATCGAATCCGGGACCCTAGGACAAAGCGTTAAGGCAAGTACCCTAACCACTTATCCAACGGGCTCGTGAAATTTATTATTGGCTCGTCATTTTATTTATTAGCTTACATAAAAGGGTCAAAATCAACAATAAATTAAGTTCCAAATTATTCTTTAAAATAAAAAAAAAATAAGTGACATATTACAAGAAATGTAGTGTAGTGACAATATAAGTAATATTTTATTGAATTCTGTATTAAATGGGGAAGTTTTTAAGGTAGCCATTTTAGGCTTGGTATATTTTTTACATGACTGAAGTTTAGAGTTGGAATTTTTTAATTTTTGAGAAATTTATAAAAGTTATTGAAAAATACTTAATATCGTTCAATAGTACCACTCTTTGAAAATATTTAACAGAAAACAATTTGGAAATATTCCTTTTTTTTGTGGAAACGCCATGTAAATAAGTGATAGAGGGCTTCGATTTACCAAATAAACATAAGATGCAAAAATTTCGAAAACCATGCAACTTTTACTAAAGCTAAAATCTGGTTATAGATAGGTCATGACTAGACATATCTCGGATTCTAAGTTTAGGTATTCATTAATTATCGGACAGATAGATTCCCCACAATATAAGCCTAAAGGTAAAAAGCTGAATTCCAGCAGGCATTCAGCATTGATGGCATTTCAATACTATTAAAATTTTCCAACAATTACAGTGTGGCTGGATTATTCTCTGGATAGTATCTCGGAAGCGGTTAAGTAAGTTATAATAGATTCAAAGGGTCATTTACCATCTTAATGGCAGTATAAACTTAATCTAGCAAATGTTGATGTGGTAGGCAATTGCCCAGGACAATTATGTGCTCACTGCCCCAGAGTCCATTATCATATAGATTACTTCGAACACCCGTAACGAATACGAATGTTCAACGGACGGAAAATCTTTGATATCTATTTGTCGCCTCCAAAATGTATTTTATTCTAGCTGTTATGAACATTGTGGGACATCGCCTACAAACACTAGAAGTTGTGTCTAGACTTACGTCTCTTAGGAAGTGTACTGGAGCGAAATCTGAACTTTTAGGTCTACAAAAAAAAAATGCTAGAATTGCTCGTTTATTGGTAAAATGTTTTATTTTACGTAATTGTCAAATTGGTAAAATAGATGGCTATCATCAATTTATATTATGATTAGCGATCCGCCTCTGGATTCGCACGAAGTTGAAATTTTCAAAAATTCTTTCTTAGTGAATGTTTACGTTAAAAATAAACCTAAGCTTCCTTTCAGCTTTTTAGACATAGTAGCCTTGGCTGTGCGTTGATAGAGTAAGTTAGGACAAACAATTTTATATCTAAATAGAGATGTGAGCTGTGAACGCAAGCACTGTTTATAAAACACCTAATTAATAGAGGAAGTCACAACCTAAATAGTCCTTTAACTTTAAGAAAATGTTAGATACGAAATTTATTAAGTACTTATTT
Organism: Bembecia ichneumoniformis; assembly: GCA_910589475.2. Classification (NCBI taxonomy): domain Eukaryota; kingdom Metazoa; phylum Arthropoda; class Insecta; order Lepidoptera; family Sesiidae; genus Bembecia; species Bembecia ichneumoniformis. The sequence continues at coordinate 6,271,938 of OU342533.1, read as the reverse complement.
GTCTAAAAATAAAAATAAATTGGATGGATCCGGACCTGGTAGTCACCTTCATTTTATTTTTAAATGACATAAAAGTCCGACAATTATAATTTGATTTCGCAGTACAGTTTATCTTTCTGTGTGGACATTATTTATCTGTGTAGGTTCCATGTTTTATCTAGGATTGGTCCTATCAAATAAAGGCCATAGGTCATGGCATCGATAACTTTACTTTGAAACTTTTCTTTCTTGTTCTTGTTCGTCTGTAATGTAGATACTCGACACTTTGCACCGTATAGACATAGTATCTTCGCAATACTTCCATAGGAAGAATTCAGACATTAAATCAGTGTAGAGTGCTATATTAAAAACCTACTTCTTTCTGTCTATTTTAGTTTTACTACTGTTTGTTGTTTTATATGACATTTATAGATGCGGCCAGAGAACAATGCGGCCCGAGGCATTGTCGCCGGAAAACAAGCCTTTATTAAAAACCCACTTTACACTTATAATGTTTCATAAATTGCAACAACCTTATTCATTTTATTGGAGGGACGGCGACAACGCGCTCATATCCGGGAGCTCTTTATTAACTTTCAACTATGCTAAGATTTATAACGACATTAATTAATTCAATAAGAGTCTATGGAAACAGAGAAACGAGGCCTGGAAGTAAATGAATGAAAATTTTCCGAATATCTTTGTTCTTCACTCTCGCACTAAGAAAACTTAGGTTCATAAATAATGTGGTAGGTTCAAACAATCAGACAAGTCATTAAGTGCATATCTTTTGTTACAATATTTGCAAATACTTGCTTCGTTTTTTCGCTCTACTAAGTTAGAGATAAGATTTTATTTAAAGGGATCTCTTATTTATAAAAGGCATACTTAAAAACTATATTTAAATTAAGCCCCAATGTGAAAAAAAAATATAGTTCCACACAACGTTTTAGGTTCTTAATATTTTGAACTAGCTGAACTCGGTCACGCTTCGCTACGGCCCATACGGCGGGCGGGCGGCGCCGCGCGCATGGGGCGCGCGGTACTGGACACTGCTTATATTAATACTATTTATCGTAGCGTGATGGTATGTAGCCTATAGCCTTCCTCGATAAATGGACTATTCAAAACAAAAAGAATTTTTCAATTCGAACCAGTAGTTCCTGAGATTAGCGCGTTCAAACAAACAATCTCTTCCGCTTTATAATATTAGTACATATATACATTTGTACATTTGTATACAATTAAATATACATTTGTAATTAACGTCTAGGTTGAAAATTTATTTTGCTGGGTAAATATAAAACAAAAATAAACTAATCATAATCAAATATCTTTTGTAAATTTGGATTCACTACAAGAAAGCTTCTATCGTCATTTTTACCCTATACGGCAAAGGAAAAAGGAGGGTTATGATTTTGAGCGGTGTGGATATTATGGTTATGATTTTGAGGTTTATTCATCTATTCCCTCATGAACTACTACTTATCATAATTTGACAAATGAGATATCGTTGGAAGCGTCTTGATCGTCCGCTGGCCATAGCACAATATATATATGTACATTCTAGCAGTAGTAAACGATCATAAGTAAGTAAACAATCTCCGATGAGAATATCTTCTTTTTTTATACTTTTTAGAGCGTGATTTTTCAGTATTCGGGCTTTAGTTTTTGAACTTACTTTTTGTGTTGATTTTACTTTTACCATGTGATAATAATGTAGGGTTCATCATCATTCGCTTTTCTCATTCCTTTTTGTTTCCTTTTTATAATGTGACCTTTTTATCTACTTATATTACCTACATATAAAACAACAGAATCGAAGAAAAGAAAAAAGGGGGATTGACAGGGTTTTTCGCGAGAGAGCATTCTAGAGAGAGAGAGAGAATCTTAAAGAGAAGGTGTACGGAATACATGTATATACAATAAAAGAGATTCAGATTTTCCAACTCCACTTTTATTAAGTCGACGAGGTCCGCTTATATATCTTTACCTGTGCTCCTGTCGAAAAAGGGAATAAAGCTACCTACTCCAAAATGACGTGATCAACGGAAGATTTTTTTATTTCACCCATCGATATTTTATATTTTCCAGAAAGTTAGTCAAAAATGCGCCCGAGGGACTCCAATTTTGATTGTTTAGTAAATTTTCCTGGACTATAAAGAGTAATTTGGCAAGGAATATACAGATTGGGACTTTACATATTAAATTTGAGATTTCCCATGATAAAAAGTTTTAACTTTCGAACACGAACATTTTAATTGCAAGAATTATTTAAAAAAACAGAGCATCAAAAGAAACGGATAAAAAAGGCAATTAAGAATTGCAATAGCGATGTTAAATATTCTCTCTCCTTTCAGGCTTAGAATAAATATATATATATATTAGAATTTGTAAACTAATCGCTCCTGGGCCTCTCGTTAAATCCTATGTCTGCAATTACGAGGGGCATTCTTAAGTAGCGAGAAGCGCTGTTAACTGATTATACTTAAAATGAAGCGGTAACACCAGGCATTACCTCAGTCATTTGCATAAATAAATGTTATTTTGGAACGAGGCGATGTTTATTTCCATTACGACTGTGAAACCCGCCCCAATGACGCCTTATTTTTGTTGGACTTTTTCCTTTCATGTGAGCCCGAAACTGCATGGAGGTAAAAACTGTTTATTTTAATTTAAATTAAAACGATCTGTCACCATATTCCTGAAGGTGCGGGTGGAAAATTTAATCTTTAAATTAAATTAAAGGATTTAAAAATTTGGTGTTTAAAATTTGTTTAACATTGATTATTTACATAAAATTGTGTGAAAAAATATCCCAGCACACAAACTGAATTGGTTTCCACTGTTACAACTGTCATAAGTGACAGAAAACTCATGTAAAATAACAGAACAATTTTTTTTTATGTCTTGGTGAATAAAACCGAAATTTTCCCTTGTCGAAATTCCTCTAATTTGGACTAAGCGATTTAAAACACCTTTTATAATGCGTACTGCTAAGGATTGGAACTCCCTGCCGTGGCGTCTGTATTTCCGAGCTCATATAACCCAAATATTTTCAAGGCTCGATTGAATAGGCATCTTCTGGGTAAGCTCGCTCGTCTCCTACATGGATAGATGCTAGGCAAGAGCAAACCCACCTTTTTTTAAAAAAGTGATGAGCTAATTTTTCTTTCGCCCTTTGTAAAGAATAACCCTCGATATTCGATATTATCGAAGTTGCCAGTTACTAAGTTGCCATTGGAAACCCCATAACGTTTCTTGTATACCTTAGAGGACCTTAGCCACCCATCATAAATATACCATCAATCTGCCAGCTGTAACTTGGTGAAATTTATTTTAACCACGTTATTGTCATTTGTTTTAGTAAATTGATTGAATATAAATAAATATTTTGAACATAGTAAATGCCAACAATAAATTGATATCTTTTCTTTTTAAGTCACCAATAATATTTCTAAAATCAAAGTAGGTATTAAGTAACAAAAATATTTTTTTAAATAAGATTTACGAAATATACAGTCACGAAATATAAGTATACTTTTTATAAATTAAATGGAATTTTAAAAGAAAACTTACTAATTGGTATAAAAACAAATGCTTCCTAATTAACAATAATTATTCTTTTGCCTTTTTCTTCTTTGTACGAGTAATTTTCGACGGAAAAATGTTAAAGTTTTCACCACTTTTATTAGAAAAAATATATGTGACATAAAATTTTATATTTAGACTACCTTCTGCCCGCGAATTCGTCCGCGTTGGCATTGTAGTTGGGTCCAGAGAGAAATATTTAACATATTTTAAGATCGCAGACAGGCTGGCGGTCTACTTGATGGTAGGTGGCTACCGTCGCCTATAACACAAGCAACGCTAAAGCTGCTGCAAGGGCGCTGCCGACTAGAGTAAGATTAAGGATAAGGGATTAAGAGGGGATAGAGGAATGGACTCTGGCATCCCTTACTCACTCACCGAAACACAACATCACACGTGCTGTTATTTCACGTTGCTGTGTTGTTGCTTCTGTAAGGGGGTGGTCACTGCCGCCAGACGGGCTGCCCAAATGACTGCGAAAAGCAGTCTGCCTGGACACAACTTTCCAGCTTCAGACCAGAGCCGAATTTGAAAAGTTCATTTTTCAAAGTTGACCCTGCCGTGAATCGAACCCGGGAACCCTAGATCAGAGCGTTAAGGCAAGCACCTGCAAGTTTTGAGCACTCGATACTCTCTAGAACACCTAACGTAAAGGTGACTATGAGAGAAGCAATTCCCAAATGAATACCTGCCACTTTCAGCGTTTGGCCCTGGGACTTACTTGTAAATGCCAACTTTTGGGGAAATTCCGACGTCTCTTTAACTCGCTTGGACGCTATATAATGAACGTGTTTTTTACTTCTACAATCCGCCTGCTCCGGCGTTTCAGCTGCTCGAAGAGCCGATTGACGGCTAGCTTGTTCAATCCTCCTTAGCTCTGCTTGAGGAAAAGTCTCTTGACTTCTTCATAGCTCTCCCCTTTTCAGAATTATGCTACAAATTAGATTTTCTTTCACCCGCGACGTTGTCTATTTTTATTTTACAAATTTTAAATCTGTTACTTTTAAGCTGTTTTGTTTTAAGGGCTTCACTTGAGCAAATGACATTTACATTAGAACTCGCTGGCGGCGGAGACAATTCAACAGGTCTAGAAATTGTGTTTTTTGTTTTGTTTTTACCATTAGAACAATACATAACAAAAATTGTATTAAACCAATTTTTTTAACTGACATTAACTTATTAATCGGTACAGGATTCATATGCGCAATAAGCCGTTTTCGAGAGAATTTTCAATAAAAGTCAAATTCTTCTTGTGTTCTAACTTTTTTTTGTGGAGTTTCTATTACTTTAACGAAAATTCCAATTAATACAATTGGTTCTTCACATGTTTAGTATAATATATATTTTTTTCAAAGCAATAGGGGATCGGACAGTAATCAGATTAAAATCTAAAATGTACTTAGAAAGAAAATATATAATTTTTTAAGATTATTTATCGAATAATAATTTAATATAATTTATTTAAATATTTTTAAATGAAGAAATAAAATTTTATTATTTACAATATTTTTAATCTATACTGAAACACCAATCACAGTGAGTGACGTCATTTGTGGGCAATCATTGTCTTATGCCAATGCAGCTGTTTTATTATGATGTGACCACAAATGACGTTACGCGCTCTCAGATGAACTATCGTGGCGTTTAGGCGGCATTTTCAAGCAAACAATATTAAAACATGATTTTGAGTACCTAAAAGGCTATAAATAAACAAAATAGTATTTTTTATGGGAATAAATATCCATGAAGATTAATTTAAAACACTTTCTGAAAATTTGTCCGATCCCCTATTGTGTTATCTATTTCTTGTGACATCTTCATTAAACAATGGATATTTTTGGTACAGACTAATACAACATCTTTGATATTTTTAGTATTTAGCATTTGTTTCCACCTTAACTGTCAATTTCAAATTTCCCATCTGACAAAACAATTATAACAGATAGCTGGTGCCGGGGACTTCGTTTACGTTGATAAATGAAAAATATAACACCTCAGAAAATATATGAGTTATATATAACGTTCAGCCCTTTTTGCGTGATTGAGTAAAAAACATCCAAACACACAAACTTCCAAACATACAAACTATTTATAATATTATACATTATAAATATAATATTAGTAGGATTACCGTGGTTAGCCCAGAACAGCAGCAACTACAAAATATTCGTTTCTATAAAAAGAATAAATACATGACAAATGGATGAATGACTGTTTTCCCTCGCTTTTGCTCTTTTTGATTTAAGAACTAAAATTATTAAAATCAAAAAGAACTACATAGAGTTTTTTTCTAATTACATAAAATTTCATACTGATATAAATAATTTCTTTACATAAATAATGTATAATAGGTTTTTAAGACGAGATTTTTCCCTAGAAAATATAGACAAATATGGAAAAGGAAGTAACTCAAATATTTTATGGATTGAAGGGTTCGTTGATTCTTGTCGATTTTTTTTTTTCACGGTAAATACATCTTCATTGGGGGAACGTGGTACAATACAATCATAATTTATTTTAAATGTATAAGTTATTATAAAAAAATTGCCACCTTATTTAGTAACTTTTCATTCTCACGCTTTATTACGCCTAATGTGTTAAATTATAAACGTCATAACCAGATCACAACGTATTATCTTAATATATAAAAATGCCTTAATCATTTTAATTAATGCCTGCCTCGTTGGAGGCCATGTAATAATAAATAAATAAATAAATAAATCATCAAAGGTTAAAAAAATCTCATATTTTGTTTTGTTTCTTATATCACAAAACAACATTAGCAGTGGAAGTCGAAGCCGAAAGGGAAATGTCCCCGGCATGTGTGCTACAACATGTTCACTGTACTTTAAAGATAGAATGTGTGTTCATTCTAATCTTTAAAGTACAGTGGTGATAACTTTTATATTTTTCTAGTGCAACCGGTAAAAAATAATTGCCGTAGTTTTGTCAGATTACCCGAGCACGCAGCTCTCTCATATTTCTGTTTGTAATGTCGTTAAAGTAGTGGGTCTTAATTGTCTTATTTGTTCGTGTAAGCGGATTGCAATGCGCCCATTTCGTTTAACTTTTAATTCAAGTGTAATTTTTTGACTATGCGATTCACAAACGAACGCAAAAATATCTCGGATTAACTATAGACGACAAATTTAATTGGAAGCCTCATATCGAACAAGTTTGCGGTAAACTAAGGACCTACCTTGCAAATATTACGATATTAAAAAATCGCATTCCGTATAAAGTGAAACGTATGCTTTATTATGCACTGGCAGAACCCTATATACAATATGGCCTTACTAGTTACGGTCGCACCTATAAAACTCATATGAACAAAATTTACAAAATACAGGTAAAAATTCTAAAAACATTAGTCTCACCTAAATTAAAAAATATATGTTACTAAGATGAAAACGATCTTTTTAGCACTGTAACATATTACCAATAAATACTCAATTTGCTTATTCACTACTGAAAGAACAATATTTTAATAAATCCTTAAAGAGAGTGATGGAACACCCTGTATGCACTAGGGCAATTTCAGAGAAGCGGTTATGTACACAGCGTGCCAATGATATGTACGGGGAATGGACTACCGCTTATATTGTCCCGCGCCTTATCAATAGCCTACCTTCAGATCTGTGTAACAGCATAAACACTAAAAATATTAAAGTCAAATTAAAGGAATATTTTTTAAATTATATTTGATTATATCAACATTGTAATTAATTGTACATAGTTAGATGTTAAATCTTTTAATATCTTAATAATAATTTAAAGCATTATGATAGCAAACGGTTAAACCTAGGTGGTTTTTAATGCTATCATTATATTAATGTATATTTAGTTTTCTTTTTAAATTGTTAAAATTATAAATAAATAAATAAATAAAACATAATATTATGGTATAAACCAAACTGTATTTTTTTTTTTTATGAAAATTTAAGCAGCCAAAAATTATGTAGTAGGTCGGGGAAAAAGTTTTTTTCGCATTTTATATGAAACTCAAAACATTTTTTTTTCAAAGTTTATTTTCATTTATATATGTGTATATATGTGCCATTTTGTTCGATGACTTTTTGCCATCTTGTAGATATTGACATAATCCCGTTGTTGTGGAAATTTTGGGGCTTCTGATCAAAAAAACGCGACCAGTAGTTTTGGCAGTCCTCTCTTGTTGTTAACCTGACACTGCCTAAAGAAGAAACCGAAACAGGTGGAAATCTGAAGGTGCAAGGTCAGAGACATAAGTCGGAAGCATTAACACCTCCCAGTCAAACTCTGTTATTTTTTGCTGAGTGGCTAAAAATGTGTGTGGTGTAGCATTGTCGTAATTAAAGACCACACCCTTTGTATTGATCAATTCCGGCCGCTTTCTTTCAACTTTTTGCTTTAATTTTATCAGTTGTTGGCAGTAGAGATCCGAATCGATGGTTCTATCCGACGGTAAAAGCTCATAAAGAACAATGCCCTTCCAATCCCACCATACCTACAGCATCACTTTATTGCGAGTTAACCCGGGTGTTGGCACAGTTTGTGAAGCCTGACCGATCTTTTTCGCACGTTCTTGTAGTACGTGATCCACTTTTCATCACCAGTTTTCATTTCTTCTCAAACGGTTCGATTTCATTACGTTTCAATAAAGAATCGCAAATGAGTACACGATTTGTAAGGTTTCGTTATGACTGTAGTGTAACTCCAGTCATAATAAAGAAAACAAGTTATTTTATTAGTAATTGAAATATTATATCCCTTTTATTATATTATCCATAACATGATATCAATCACATTTCTTTTTTTATAATCATGGACTGACAATACCTATTAAACAACAAAATAGGTTATTCCTAACAAGTTTCTTTCAGTGAGCTCGGATTGCATCCGAATATTGAGCTTTTTTTTGTGTACCCAGCTTTTTTCAAATGGGTCAAAACTGTTTTCCCAGTTCTTAAGCTATGTCGTAACTACTGATATGCCGATCTTGCTTCACTTTTTCAAACATGGCATCTATTTTATCCGTAACAGGGCGACCAGAGCGAAGTGCATCTTTGACATCAAAATTACCGGATCGAAAACGCTTAAACCAACTTTGTGTTACTCTTACTGACACTGCATTTTGCGGCTTGCGTTGCATTTTTTTTAAATTAATTTTTAAAATGTATCGAATTTCTTCATTAGATTCACTCATTTTGATAGAAAGAAAAATAAAATAGAAAAATAGCTGGAAACAACATTTTACTAATTTGTTTCTTTTTTTGAAGTGTAACCTTTTTAATGCCATCAAAACCAGCCAGATACAAATAGTACATCCAAAGAGATTTTATTACAAGTTTATTCATACTAATACGAAAAGACCATTTCCAGTCCTAATATGTATTAGTTCCATTGTAGGTTATCTTCGTATAGAGTTATAATAAGCTACACACCAACAAACAAATTTCATTCAATTCATGCCATAATAAACAGGTTGAATATTAAAGTACTCAATAAATATGTATATTTTGAAGAGTTTCCTCAATCTTTCTAGTGAATATTTAATCGTATATAAGGATAACAGAAAATTCAATATTACCTTTTCTGATGTTATCATTTTATTAGGGATTTTTATTGGAGTTACGATATTTAGACGATATATAGGATAATGTTGTTTATTATTGAAAAATAAAATTCAGGATTTTATTTATCAGAACTCATCGTAAAAAATGAACATCGCCGTTGTTTTTTAAAATTCCGCAATCACTTACTATAATTTATATAATCTATAAGCCATGAATAAAATATCATTAATTTTAATTAATTAATTAAATGTAATAAATAAAATAAATGTCATTAAGTTTTTTTTATTAAATCAAGGTAGCACTTCACCACTATCTCACCTGATTTGAGGTGCAGATGCGGCCGAAGATGGACCTGCTTACCTAGTAAATGCCCATTTACCCTGGTTTTGAAGACCCCGAGCTTGTAGTCCTGTGGGAACACAGACGCAGGCATTAATTAATTAATTAATTAAATTAATTAACTAAATTTTATAATTAATTTTAATTAATCGATTAAACAAATGGCTTTAATTTTAATTAGAAGTACATTGTAATAAAAATTAATCACATTTTATTAAAATGTACTTGTAATAAAATTACATATTTAGTTAGTTAATAGTATCTATGAAACAAAAAATTTAAAAGTTACAGATAACAGAGCTGACATAATCAACTATTCGCACTAAATAGCCTTTCTCTTCACTCCAACAAAGCCGTTAAATTTTTCACCCCCTGTGTCGTATAATACCCGAACAATCGATTTCCTCAGACCGTTGTGCTTGTACACACATACTGGTACGTAAAATGAGAAATCTCACACCATTATGAGTGGTGGCGCAATGTTTAGCCGAAGTATATATTGTCCTTTGACGGCTCAGAGTGGATTATTGGATACCATTAACATATAGATTAGCTCTTCGTATCCACCAATCTGACTACACTCTATTTATTATTACGCTCTAAGTAATATCAACTACCTACGTTCATACGAGTATAGACATTAATGACAATCTCAGAAATGAAGTTCTATCATGATCATTATTAAAATTGAAAATCGATTGAAATGAGTAAGGAAATCGCCAAAAGGTTTGTTGAGTATTAAAGAATTTAATAAAATTACATTTAATAAAATGAGAAATATTTAATAAATTTTCATAATTATATTAAAAAAAACAATTAAAAAATCGAACTTTACTCAATTATGACCTATTTGGTTATGTAATTCTGCGCTCTATTTTGTCATTTTTCGAAAGGAGGAGATCAAAAGTTCGTGTGCAAACTACAAAAAGAGGCTAGCCAATCATCCCATTGATTTTTAGCAGGACACTGCGGTTTCGCAGTCATTTGGACAGCCCGTCTGGAGGCATTAACCACCCCTTTACAGAAAACCACAATGAAATAACAACACGTGTGCTGTTGTGTTTCGGTGAGTGAGTAAGGGACGCCAGAGCCCATTTCTCTATCCACTCCTTATCCCTTATCCTTAATCCACTTGCAGCAGCTTTGGCGTTGCTTGTGTTATAGGGGTGACGGTAGCCACCTATCATCAAGTGGACCGTCAGCCTGTCTGCCGACCTTAACATAAAAAATATGTCAGTCAGGAAACACGATTGAAACGGCGTGCTTTTCTTAAACTTGACCAAATATAAATAAAGCATGAGTGATTACCGCCTATGGGGGACACGCTCGACATGACAGTACACGCTCATCCAATTTGTTCATAGTCGCGTTGACTGATCGCAAATGTTAATTAAAACAAAAAGACTTATTATTTTGGAATTTATAAAAACATTTATTTATTTAATAAAATAAAATAAATTACTCTCGGTTTTCAAAATTGTGTATATCAACAAACACATTCTACATACATGATCTTTTGGAGAAATAACATCGTACATATCACATTACCTTTCTGCAGTATATCTAAGTCTGCGTTGCAAGGGCTCATTTTCATTATTGCTCAATAGTACCGCATACGGGATGGGGGAAATGTTCTGTTTACGCATGCCAAAAGATTCGCATGCGGCAACCGTTTTCATTAGATCCCGGATGCGGGACGATGGAAATCTTGCACCGCGCATTTTATCAGTTTTTATTGGCACTAATTTTAGTAGAACAATTAGTAAAATTAGTAAAACGATCAGCCATTAAACTGCTGCGCAACGTCAACCCGTCACGTCTAGAAACATTCGTGAACTGAGTTCGTTCCGTTCCCGCATCCCGCATTCTATAATCCGATCCAATCTACACTATCTATACTATACTACTATAAGAGAAAAGATTTGTATGTATGTATTTTTGCAAGAAACTCAAAGAAAAAACTCAAAAACTACTGGGCCAATTTTAAAAATTCTTTCATCTATAAAAAGCTACATTATCAGCTAGTATCATAGGCTACTCACCCTCCCCCATCTCGCCCTTTTAATAAAATCTTACACACTAAACAATAAACAAATTACGACTTGGTGGTCAATACAACATGAATCATTGAGCAATGGTTCAAGTACTGCCCATCTAATCTCCCAGCCAAGGCCGGGGCCAACCCGAACCCTGCGTACGAGGGATGTGCACCGTTTGCGCATGATGGCGTAAAAACAATCGACACGCCATTCTGCAAACATTTCTGACGCATTACAGAACCGAGGCAGCCCCATCAATGTCCGAAATGCATTATTGTATTGTACACGCAAGGCGGTGTACTGTTTCCGCGAATAATCTGCCCAAAGGCTGCTCTTTTAGAACGATGTACAAAAAGCTTTAAATAAAGAAATCTTAACATCGCTCGAACAACGAGCAAACCTACTCACTATCATATTCGCTCTTACAGACGGCGCCCTTCGCTCTCTCTCTAAGTCTGCATTGTCCCATTTTTACGCCGCGAAATGCGCTGTTTTCCGTCTTATGTCATGTATACTTCAATGTGAATTGTTTCACATGATCAGTCATAATCGCTCCACTGAGACGGGAAGCCTATGTTTCTGTGCGCAAGAATATTTAGACATATTTTTTTTAATAAGACTTGTTTGTGAGTAGATTATTATAAGTATGTTGTGTATAGACTGTTTATAAATTATTTCATATTATTCTAACAAGATTGCGTTAATATATGGCTAATAAAAGGAACTCTGTTGTGTTGGTTTCGTCTCCATTCAATTATGGTGCCACGCGGGTGAATTTAGATTTTTTTGCTTTATACGCCCTCTTAATTACGTCACTTGTAGATATATTATAAATCAATTAATCAATCAATCAATCAATCAATATTAAATAACGTTTCTTAATATTGCTAAGCGTACGTTTGCACTGGGTATAATATAATGGGCAAATGTAATAAAGTAGAATCAATGAAAGTCAAAGTAAATTCGGGAATTAATTGTCGAACGTTTTATTCATTCATCTTCATTGCTCAGTCATTCGTTCCAACTAGATTACATCGCAATTCACTTAGATAACTGTGAATACATTTTTGTTATTTTTAACGGTAGTATTATAAGAATTGTTTTGTTATTTATTATAAAAAAAAAACCCCAATAGTAAACATAGAAAATAAACTGTTTATTTATCAAAAATACTTAATACTAGCTATATTAGCAAATGAAGCTAACCGATTCGGCTTAAAAATTAAATAAAAAATAAAACCATATAAGCAAATATTAAAAACTAGCTGAGCCCGCAACTTCGTACGCGTGGTATTCTGTATAGCGCGTAACTCTTTTGTTTGTGAACCAACTGGAATGAAGCAAACACTAAATGTTAGGAGAAGTTTGCTACAATACATCACTGAAAATCACATTCAAATTGGTTAAGCCTTTTCAGAGATTAGCGTGCACAAACGCACAGAAAAACCGACAAAGACACAAAAAATCTAAAAACTATTTTTTTGACCTCGGTAACATAAGTTCAACGGGTACAAATTATTTTTTTGAAAAAAAAATAAAAGATTAAGAGACACGACTCGTTTACGATTTTATTAAAACATTAAATGTAATATTAATATAATGTAGGTATATATAAAAATTGCAAATTCTGTTATATCATAGTGACACTGATACTGGTGATTACTGCCGCACAATTTATGATTACGAAACAGTGTTCAAAGCAACTAAAGGGCCCCAGATAAAGATATTTTCAAAAGAAAATATCACCTATCAAAAAAATTTAAATTGCACCCATCTAAAAAGATGGGTGCAATTTTTTTCAATTTTGTTTTATCTTCTAAAAGTGTTTTATTAACACCGATGAAACTGAAGATACGGGGCAAAACACACACAATGAAAACAAATACACGACGAAGAAGAGAATACGTCATATACTTTTCTTGCCTTTCAGAAATAAGAGCGCCAGTCTAAAGTTGAACAGTCGCCTTTTACACATGCAACGCCAAGTAACTTTTGCGTTTCATAGGAAATATAGGTGCCAGTTAAGAATAAAGAAATTTCTTCTGGGGGATTCCTCGCACAAGCTTCTTAATATATATATTTTTTATGTTAAGATCGGCAGACAGTCTGACGGTCCACTTGATGGTAGGGGGCTACTGTCGCCTATAACACAAGCAATGCCAAAGCTGCTGCAAGAGCGCTGCCGTCTACAGTAGGATTAAAGATAAGGGATTAGGAGGGAATAGGGAAATGGGCTCTGGCATCCCTTACTCACCGAAACACAACAGCACACGTGCTGTTATTTCACGGTGGTCTTCTGTAAGGGGGTGGTTACTGCCACCAGACGGGCTGCCCAACTGACTGCGAAACGCAGTGTGCCCTTTTTTTTTTTTTTTTTTTTTTTTTTTTTTTTTTTTTTTTTTTTTTTTTTTTTGCGTGGGAAAATCTGCGAGCCAGATCCCCACCGACCATGGGGACATCGGTGGGGTATGTGGGACTTCTACCCACTAAAAACCCACGGTGCTTCCTCGCGCCGTCTATGGGCGGGGGGGTAAGGGATCGTGGAAAACATGCATCTGCCTCCCCCGCCAGACGAGGCCCGCGCACTTGCGGGCTCCACCTCAATTAGGCGCGGAGTTTGATCTCCGCGCCGTGGAGAGACGTGCCGGAAACACACAGCACGTCTTCCATCGTTGCCCGGTGTTGTGATGACGGCGGACAACCCCATGTCCACCGCCCCCGGGCGAAGCGGCACGAGCCGCCCATTCTCACCTCTCGCAGCGGGCAGTCAGCGAGGGGCTTCACCTCTGAAGCACCCCATTACCTCTTCTCTGCGGCACAACCTACCACAGAGTCGGAGGCCGCTTCCACCTGAAACTCTCGGATAACCCCTGCTCATGTGGCCGCTCATCTTTACAAACGCAGTGTGCCCTGCCACTACTTTCCAGCTTCAGACCAGAGCCAAATTTGAAAAGTTCATTTTTCAAAGTTGACCCTGCCGGGAATCGAACCCGGGAACCCTAGAACAAAGCGTTAAGGCAAGCACCCTTACCACTCATCCTACGCGATTTTTTTTCCCTATCCACTCCGAATCCCTTATCCTTAATCCTACTGCAGTTGGCAGCGCACTTGCAGCAGCTTAGGCGTCGCTTGTGTTATAAGCGACGGTAGCCACCTACCATCAAGTGGACCGTCAGCCTGTCTGCCGACCTTAATATAATTTTTTTTAAATTATAAATGTAAAAGTTAGTTGCGCTTCCACGCCTTAACTACTCAACCGATAATTGTTAAATTTTGCATATGTTATGTCACTAATACAGAAAAGTACATAGGGTACTTTTCACCCAGAAAAAAGTACGGTTCCCGAGAGATCATCTAAAAATATAAATAAAAAATTGAACACTTGATAAAAATACACATAATATGAGAAATAAAGATTGAATGAATGTTTTACGAGTAACACCAAAGAAAAAGGGGCGCAGACCATTTATAATATATGGTGGACTGCCGCCACACTGGAGACACTTTATGACTGCCGAACCTATTGTTCTTTATAATTCCTATTATTTTCATAATCGTCAAATTGATTCAGAATCAGCAAAAAACTTCAAATAAGTCCCAGATAGACACACAAAAAAAATGAGATATCATTTCAAAGGAAAATTCTTTATTATTCTGAAATTTCTAAGCTAACGTGCCAGTGAGCTAAATTTGAATTAGCATCAGTTAACTATCTTAGGTAAAGGGGCTTATACGTGCCGAGACGTTTCGACTAAATCTCATCTTAATAGTGTTCGATTAGGATCACCCGTTTAATGCATAATTTAGATACTGTGAATTATATTCCGTCACACGCTGTGTTCGAACTTATTAGGTAGGTAACTTAGGTTATTATTATTATTATTATTAATTAGCTTATAAATTATTTGATAGGGAATGAACTGGGCTGCAATAATACGAAAGATGACTTCGAAATAACAATTCTGCTTTGTGTTTATGAAACTTGCCAAATTTGGAGGATGCTTGAGCAAATTCTTCTTTCTCATCTATAGATTTTCATGCTATTTTAATTTCTTAAGAAGTTAAATGTTTGCATTTTTAATTTGTTGCTAGATTAATTTAAATGACAAGGATATTGCAAATTTTTGATCTTCTTGATCAAAAATTTTAATTTTGAATTTCACTCTTTTAATATAAATTAAGTATATTTTTTCGAAACTAACTGACTCTGTCTGCAAGGTGTACGTACAAGTTCATTGTATGGTTTCGCCCCCAGGTCCATTGTATTTACCCATATTTATTTTCATTACTTACTCAACTTTGACGTCAATTATTTAAACTTGGCTATTTGGGTAGTCCGTCATTTGGCCAGCCCGTCTGGCGGCAGTAACCACCCCCTTACAGAAGACCACCGTGAAATAACAGCACGTGTGCTGTTGTGTTTCGGTGAGTGAAGTAAGGGATGCCAGAGCCCATTTCCCTATCGCTTCCCAATCCTTTATCCTTAATCCTATTGTAGTCGTCAGCGCACCTGCAGCAGCTTTGGCGTTGCTTGTGTTATAGGCGACGGTAGCCACCTACCATCAAGTGGACCGTCAGCTTGTCTGCCGATCTCACCATATAAATTATCTGAATTACACAGTGATTATCTGAAAGCAGGTGGAGAAGCGGCAATGGGCCAGTGGCCCTTGGCCGTAGTGGCTACCGCGGCTCGCTGATATAGACAGGTCGATGGGCACCCGTTCTACGGGCTAGCTATCTTCAGCGTCCCTCTCGTGGTCAAGCGCACCGGATGAAACCCGCAATTGGATGGCCCAGCGAGCGACCAGCGCAAGGTGACTTAATGCTGGAGCAATGGCGATATGGAGTCCACCTCAGTTGGCACAGGTAGGCAGCTGCTAGAGGGATCTGGAACACGCTCTCGCCATGTGTCCCTCGCATGCCGCATCCCTATTTCTTGTAAGGATAACTAAATTAAATTCCCATTTTAATTCATCTGTTTCTATGATTAGTGCTATCCCGTACTATCTCTTTCTCTTAGGATTATCTATCTTAAATCTGTTCAACGGTTTAATTTTTTAATAGTAATAAATAAACAAAGCGATCTATACTGCAGAGCCTTGCCTGAATTACAGGCATTTTTACGGCAAAAAAGCCTATACCGAATGAGACAATACCATATTTTTGAGATAATACCAAATTTTTGTTTTATACTGCCACATTACTTCCTGTTAAACACATAAGAAAACAGAATACAATTAAAATAAATCCTTTTTATAATCTTAACATATAATCTTTGAAAGATTTTCTAAAGAGGTTTAGACCTTTTGGAAAATACGAAAGCTTAATTGCGCACAATCGGCGCAAAGGCTTTAGTACCCACCCTTCACATGAGAGTTCACTCTAAAATTCTCTGAATCTCCGTTTCAAAGAGGCTCAAAGCGGCATCGGGCTTCCTTTTATTTAGCTCCAACTGCCAATAGAGTTAAAAATATTTCATTACTCAATTGATGCTATTAGAAATATTGGGGGAACATATCTTTTATAAGCTTTTTTTAATTTCCTTTATTGCTATTGATTCATTTGATTTAACGAATCCAAATAAACGCTAGCGATAATTCGTAAAGGGTTTAGAAATTTAAAAAGAGAAGAAGCCATCTTTTATATATTTTCTCAATAGCCGTCTAAAGAAACGAAATAGCAGGTAAATGCTGAAGACTGACTTCATTTTTATGTAATTATATAATTGGTATTGTGATAATATGGTTAACTTGTGCTAGTAACCATTAAGTTTTGAAATGAAGAACGGCTACAGTGAACAAAACATTTTTTTCTAAACGAAATTACAGATTATTCGCGATCTTGTTGGATATGTAAATATCTACAATTTTTTTTAGAAACTAGTGAACTAGTCAACGAGTACATTATATAGCAAATTAAGATAAAAATAAGACGTATGCCACATTTTAAAAACTTAGGGATTTTAACAATAATAAATAATAAAACATAATAATTTTAACTATAGAATTGTTAAAATTGTTAGAAGCCTATAGAAGAAGCCCGAATGAGACAAACAAAAATAAATATGCAACTTATTCATCATTATTTAAGAAGATCATTAGGTTAACTAAAAAGTCACAAAACAATTACGCTATCATAAATGCTCAAAATAAAAACAAAACAGCCTGGAAAATTATAAACAGAGTAAAGCTAGATCGACCTAGAGAAACTATTAAAGAAATTAATCAGGAAAACAAAATAATATCTGATCCTGTAATAATGACTAATATATTCAATGACTATTTTATAGATAAAATTAAACCATTTACAAGTACAAAACCATCAACCTTTAATTCAACCATAAGAAATAATTCTATGTTTATAAATCCTTGCACGCCAATAGATATAAACAATATAGTCAAGACACTAAAAAACACTAATAGTGTTGGTTGTGACGGCATTGTTACAAAAGTAGTAAAATATACAATAAACAATATTGCGGGTCATCTTAGCCATATTATAAATCTTTGTATTAGTGAAGGGATATATCCCGAAAAATTAAAGAAAGCAGTTATAACACCAATATATAAAAATAAAGGGGACAGGAACCTTTTGATAAATTATAGACCTATAGCGCGGCTTTCAGTCTTCTCAAAAATATTTGAAAAATACATATATAAAGAAATAAGTAACTATATGGAAAAATACAATATTTTAACCAGTGAACAATACGGATACAGGAAAAATAAAACAATAAATGGAGCACTCTTTAAATACTTGGATTTAATTATGACAAATGTAGACACAAAATCTCCTGTATGTGCTGTGTACATGGATATGACACAAGCATTCGACCATGTAGACCATAAAATTCTTCTTAAAAAACTGGAAGGCTATGGAATAAGAGGTAACATACTAAATCTAATGAAATCTTATTTATACAATAGGAAACAAATTACAGAGATTACTCGAATAAACAAAGACAAAAAAACACACGAAGTTTTCGTATCTAGGGAACGTACTTTGATTTATGGTGTGCCACAAGGCAGTGTTTTAGGACCATTATTATTTATAACATACATTAATGATCTACCAAGAGCAGTCGAGCATCCCATGTGTCTTTTTGCTGATGATAGCACCATGATAATAAAATGTAAAGACAAAGATACTTACAGTAATGACATTAGTAGTGCTTTGGCAAGGATTATACATTGGTTAAAATATAATAATTTAAGAATTAATTTGCTGAAAACAAATATCATGCACTTCAGTCAAAGAGTACCTGCCACACCTTACCAGACCATACATTATGAAGACCAAATTATAAAAGAAATTAACACTACGAAATTTTTAGGGTTAGAAATCGATAATAGATTGAATTGGAAATGTCATATCGAAAGTGTCAGAAAACGTTTAAGCAAACAAGCATATGCCCTGCATGAATTAACTAACACTTTAAGCATTAATGCACTCTTATTAGCATATTACGGACTTGTTGAATCTGTGCTAAGGTATGGGCTTCTATTCTGGGGCAACTCGACAGACAGAGATTTTGTTTTTAAAGCACAAAAGAGGTGTATTAGAGTCATGTTTAAATTAAATGTTATAGATAGTTGTAAGCCCTTTTTTAAAAAGTATAAAATTCTGACACTTCCATCGCTTTTTATATATGAGGTCGTTGTATATGTTAAAGCCAACCCTAACCTATTTAAACGAGTTTCTGATAATAGTAAAAGAGAACAAAGAGATCCCAACAGATTATGCATTCGAAAAGTACATACAGCCCTGATGCATAAAAGTATTTTTTTCCAAGCACCAATTATATATAATAAAATTCCTAACAACATTAAAGAGCTTAATATTAATTTATTCAAGAAGAAAATGAAGAATCTACTCGTCGACAAATGTTATTATAGTATACAAGATTACATGTCAGATAATTCATTGTAATAATTAATAATATTATATTAGCTTTATTCATTTAATGTAGTAAATATTAGCTTCATTCATTTAATGTAATTAAAATATTTGCACACCCTCGAAGGGTAGAATGTAGCGAGAAATATCTATTGTAAAATCTTTATAACCTATATTCAGCAAATAAATGATTATTATTATTATTATTATTATTAACACAACCACGAGCACACTCGTAATACATTCAGGAAAAAAGATTTTATTAAAAACGCTCTCCGAAAATAATCAATTTAATTATACATTAGAAGGTTAAAAATATTTAAAATATAAAATTAATTAACAATTATTGTATTTTATACCATTTATTAGCTTATTACTAGTTTTATCATTTATTAGGTAGTTTTTAATTTTTAATATTAATATTGTAATAATTTAATCATTGTAGTTGTTTATATTTTTTTTGAAATCCAAACACTTGAATAGAATTTAAATTCTTATGTGCTAATTAAAAAAATTAAAAGGACTAATTCGCTTAGCAGAACACTTTATCGATATCACTCGAAACGTCAGAGCTGGCTATTACATCGGTCGTCAAATTAGTCTTTCTATAGGTACAGTATTTTGTGTAAGTAATTAAGAATAGGATTTATCATTTTTTTTCCTGTAATTTCTATTTAATATAATTAATTATTGTATTTCTAGTTGTAATTAAAGTTTACGAAGGATTATAAGAAAACAGAGAACTTTATTTTAATAGAAATGATAATCTATACTTAATAAGTATTATAAAGCTGAAAAGTTTGTTTGTTTGAACGCGCTAATCTCAGGAACTACTGCTTCGAATTGAAAAATTCTTTTTGTTTTGCATAGTCCATTTATCGAGGAAGGCTATAGGCTATATAACACCACGTTACGATAAATAGTATTATATATAAGCAGTGTCCAGTACCGCGCACCTGCATGCGCCCCCATGCGCACGCCGCTGCCGTATAGGCCTAGTCCCTTAATTTATTGTTTTAGCTAGTGAAACAATAAATTAAGGGACAATATGCTTCGACAAATACAATCTATTCACGGGGCTTCGCAAGACACAGTTCCGATCCACGGTCCCGTATACCGTACTCGGGATTACATCGTGCAATAAACCAATATGCCCTTTCAAGAGCCATATACTCATATGTACAAAGGGGATTGCCTACGCCTGTCCAACGATCCGACAGAGAAAGGTCTATTGTGCTTGGCACTCCTTTTGTGTCATGATCTGTCGTTTATCCACAACGTGTTTTGTAACCATCGTGTACACATTCAAGTTGAAGCACGAATATTGTTATTGAATCGTTCTACCATCCATATTAAGTTTATTTACCTCTACCACGAGTTTCAGTTTTTTCATTTTATAAAATAAACTAGAGAAGCACCCGGCTTCGTACGGGTAATTTTTTTTGTTGTACATTATTAATATATAAAACTCATACTCGTTTTGTGCTCTTTCCGTTAATGAAAACCGCATCAAAATCGGGCAGCGCCTTCAATTTATACTGTGTGTGGATTACCCAGTACCATAGGTCAATTGTGGCACTGAAAAATACTTTTCCAGAATAACCATTAATAGAAAGAAAGAATTATACTTCGTACACACACACATACAAGAAATATATATATATATATATACATCAAAACAATATTAAATAAAAAGCGTAGTGGTGCGTCCGAAATAGGTCCCTGACTCAGCATAATGCGATGGGTGGGACCCACAGCGCTGATTTTTAGTCAAAAATACCTTGCGGAGCTGTGCAAAGCAACAACAAATAAAGGAACAGAAAGAGAACAAATAAGATAAAAATTGAAACCCTAAGAAAAAACATAAGAAAAGATTAAAAATAATAACAAAAAAAAGAAAACACCAAAACAGAGGGATATGGTACAAATATGTTAACTACACACACAAAAATATGATTAAAAAAGAAACAATAATAATAATAATCATAAATAAATAATGTTCGTTACGCTGTAAACCTAAAAATTGTTTTTTAATGCTCTTTCTAAAAGTAGCTACAGTTTAATAGGGACTCTCAAATGAGATTCTACTATCTGCATTAAGTATCTTCATGGAGATAATAGGAATTTTGACTTTCGTATATTCCATTATCCATATATTCCATTATCCACATTGGCTCTAACATGAACCAGTGTTTTTCAAACCTAAATCTCAAAATAAAGAAAGAGGGTACATTTGAAGCAGGCATACACGGGTGAAAAAGAAAGTCCTTATTTTATAACTATAGTATTTTCACTGTATGATGATATGCGTGACAGTTCGTAACTGACAATTTTAGTGATGCAACCTAACGACATTTAATCGATTGTTTGAAAATATCGAATCAACTGGCAAAGCAAATGGAATCGAACTACCGATTTTAGATTTTCAGATTTAGTAATATATTCTTATATCTTAAAAAACTAAAACAACAAAACTTACTTCTATTTTATTGTTATTATTAGTCAGCTTTAGTTTTATTATCAAAATACGATGTTTTTA